>JBAIAC010000042.1:19375000-20575000 GCA_037349315.1 Chelydra serpentina
CACACGTCAAATACACTGCATAAGCACGACGTTAACTTTCACCAGCAAGAATAGGTGATTTCCTAAAGATCTCAGTGCGGTCACAGTTTCAAACTTCGTCAGGAAGACCTATGTGAAAATCACAGTGTGAGCCTGATGCTGGCTTCTTGGGCACAAAACTCCTATTGTCTTCAATGGGATCAACCTGAATTTCAGGACTGGAAAATGTAATTATTGTTTTGGGGTTGGGGAGGGCGCGTGCGCTGCTTCATAACAACTCTCTGGTTCTGTTTAATGAAACACCGAGCGAGTCATACATCGTGACTTGGTATCCGGCATATTCTAGGGTTTATCTTCCTTTCTGGAAACAATAAAACGTTGTCAGCTGCAACTAGCAACGCTGTATTAGCCACAAAAAGTTATCCAATAGCCCTTAATCAAGCAAAACGCTCAAGGGAAGGCTAAGGACTCAAGGATCAGTCCCTGTGTAAAATACGTGGAAGATCTTTTTTTTTAAAAATCTGAAGCTGCTTGAAATGTGTATGGTATAAAATATTAGAAGTGCGAGTATGTCATGAAACGGTAAACAGTAGAATCAGATGGCATAGATGAGATCTCGCTGTGGCAGGAAGAAAGGCAAAGCGCGTACAGTTGTCCCCGTGCTGCTGAAATTTTAGCTCCAGGGGCCGATCTTCCTGTTGGAGTCAAGGACAGCACGAGCTGGCTCACAATTGTGGCTTACTTCTCTGACTGGAGTGAGTGGGATTACTCCCGTCAGTAAACCAAGGAGGAATTGGCCCGGGCCATTGAGAAAAAACCCTTCCTTGCTATGTCTTGAGAGCGTTTATCCATGGAGCATGGCTGGGCTCTGCTTTCCTAACAGCAGTTGTCAAATTATCCTTCCTTTCTTAATCACTTGTAATTTTAAACCCTCTCTGGAAAAAAAAAACCATTGGAGTCACTGTAAAGTCGGCCAGATCAGTAATGAAGCAGCCGGCAAAACAAGAAATCAGGTGTGTCTAATGCTATTGAATAAACAGCAGGCAGAGTAACAGGGGAAGAGGTAAGAACCATCCCCATTGCAAAACAGTTACTGGTGTCTTTCCTGGGGAGGTTTTGTCTGTTAAATGGAGGAGGAATGCCCTGAGGGCAATAAAACTTTATGGTGACTTCTTTTTGGCAAAAGTGTGTACAATTATATTGCCTAAAGGGACGATAGGCTGATAATTGGAGTAACCCAGGGGCATAGATTTGCTGCCAGCACCCCTTCGATGCAGCCAATATTTGGATAACGTGTAATTTGTAAATCATTACCCTTTGAAATTTGAAACGGTCTGACTGATGCCAATGCGATTACAGGAGATGTTTTTCTTTGAGTAATTGCCTTGTAGACTTCAAGAAGCAAATCAGAAAGAGCTCTGACAACCACCTAAATGTACTGCAATCCTGCAAGGATGCTCTGGGGGCATCGAAAATAATTCGGGTAATAGTGTTAATCTAGTAACTGGGATCCACATTTACAATTACTCTTCAAACAATGCAGACAGGGCTCCATATAAATGTATGCCCTAAATGCAGTATGGGGCCAATCCGGCACGTCTTTAATCGGGCAAAACTCCCACCTTTGAAGTGGATGAGATGTTTTCTCCCAATACAGCGGGCAGGAGCTGCAACCAATGGGAGTTTCCTATTGACCCCGCAGAAGAAGGATCGGGCCCGTCTTGTGCAGCTATTATTCCCCACCCAAAGAGCTATCTGCTCATTTCCCCCAGTTTAATCAGTTAAGGGAGCAGTGAATTGTCTCCGTCCAGGTACTCAGCAGCAAATACAATGTATACTTTAGAGCGAGCGTCATCTCCCCCAAAATGTGTACCAATGCACTTCGGGTGTTATGTGCTCCCTGGCCTGGACTAGAGCTTTTGTGAAAAGTGTGGTACAGTCACACCCGCTCGCAAATGAAGGTGGTTTATCTGCGACATAAAGACAGAACACATTCATGGAATACCTGGAGAAAAGTTCGAGTTATTAACTGATGAGATGAGGCAATTCATTGATTTTCGGATCCAGGATATTTGAATATGCAAGAAAAAAGGACAGCGAGAGAGAGAGAGAGAGAGAAGCTGAAACAGGATTTCTAAGCCAGTGGCATCATGTTCATAAATCAAATAGAAAATAAATGTTTTCGGAAAACGTCATAGATATAGCAGGAGACTTATCACACCATGTCTACGCTCATGGTCATTGCCAAGTTAGAGTCATGCCCACCGCCAGGGTTCAAACTGTAGACGTTTTATATTGCTGCAACCATAAATACGTCCCAGTCCCAGAATAAAGCTAAACATAGTAAGGAGCAAATCGGGTGCCTTGAGTAATAATATGTCATGTAATATATCAAAGTACACGTTTATGGTCCTGACATGTTTGTTTTCCAAATCACAAATTTAGCAATTTAGTACATTTTCCTGTTACCTTGCTTGCTTTAACCTGTGATGATTGAGTTCTTCCCTTCAATGAGCCTGAAGTCTCCACAGAGCGATAAATTATGCAATAAGAGTCACTTGGTTTTAACCCAGGAAAGCTTATGCCCAAATACATTTTAGTCTCTAAGGTGCCACAAGGACTCCTCGTTGTTTTTGCTGATACAGACTAACAGGGTTACCCCTCTGAAACCTGTCTTGGAATTCAGTTTTTCCTTCGCCCTTGAAAGGGAATTGTCTGTCTTGCATATAGAAATCTAAAAAAAAAAAAAATCGGTTTTTTTTCTGTTTACCAGTTCTCACTGTAATGTCTGAATCATAAAGGAAAATACATCTAAAACTAATTATTTGGTGCCCACAACAAACTTGATGGGTGGGGTCTACAGGCTAGGGCCAGTATCTCAGTGCTACAAGCTAGAGAAGTCCAATTTTAATTATTTGTATTTCACTGTTGTGAAACAAAGTAGGGTGGGGGTGTATCAAAAGAACGCTTGGTAAGTGTGTTTTTATGACTTTTTTATTAGAGTATATTCACCCTACTTATTTAGAAATAAAAGACTAAACAACACGAGCATCTTCCATACTATCTAATTAAACTCTTCGGGGTTTTTTTTCTTTTCTTCAACTCTAGCGTTAACGTGAGCCGTTTTCCCCATCGGATGTTCAACTACATAGCTCTTGCCAAATACATTTTGGAGGGCGCCTATAAATTGTTGCACTCTAAACTTTCTACTGATTAACGTCTCAAAAACTGTAAACACTTGGCCTTAGAAGCACATAGTAATTGGAGGTTGCTTGGTTTTTCTTTAACCCCCCCTCCCCAAGACTTATCACGGCCATAAAATATTACTTGTGATCATTGGGGGAGGGTGGGGATATATAATTTTTACTTCTGTTTTTGTTCCTTCACATTGCAGAGCTGTTACATTACTTTAACAGTAGTCCAGAGTTCCCTCATTTCCAAGAGCATGATGTTTAGTTCAGGTGATGTCAAATGTTAATGTCCGTCGGATTCTTGGCATCACGGGCTTAAATTGCAGGGCTCTGCCCCCTCTTCGCTTGAAATCTTGTTGGGGGGACAGTGACCCTGGAGGCTCCTCATCTCCTAGGCTTGGGGCTTGGCTGCGATGCTGGAGCAAAGGACATGAACGCGACTGAATGGCTTGCGGAGGGGAGGATTAGGGAGGAGATATCTTTCCTGCGCAGGCTGCCTCCCCACTCTGGGCTTTGAAAGAGTCGCCGGACCTCACAGGGCGCTTTAAAGCCTCCCAGAAGCGCCGCCTGCGCATCTGGCCCCACCCTGTCCCGCTGAGAGTGTGTGAGTGAAACGGGGCAGCCGACGAGCGGCTTCTTGCCCCTTTCGCAGGAGTCGCTAAGTCCCTGAGCAACTGTCATGTGATAATAAGGCGAGCGGCGGGGGTCTCCGCGTCTCCGGGATCGTTACAAAACCGCGCCGGAGAGCTCTGCACAGCCACAGCCGCAGCGGCCGCCTCTGCGCCTGGCTCTAGCGGGGCAGGGGCTCCATCCCTCTTCGCCGCGAGCAGGGCACCAGCCCCGCCGCCACCGTGGCGGCGGCGGCAGCTTGGCCCCCACTTTAATGGGACACGGCGCTGTTTCCCCTGCTTGCCGGGGCGAAGGGCAGGTTGGCGCTGAAGGGAGCCAGGACCTTGCGTCCCCCGAAGCGCTCCAGAAAAAGCCCCCGCAGCAGCTCCCGCAACCAGAGCCTGTGCGCGCGGGAGGCCGCAGAGCGCGAAGCCGGGAAACTTCCCGGGTCCCGAGAGGCGGCAGCAGCAGCAGCAGCGGCAGCGGCTGTCCGGGGAAGGCCAAAGGTTGGGGCGTAAACGGAGACAAGCAGCGACCCCCCCTCTGCCTGGGTGACGCTCGCCCCGCTAACTAGCCCCCGGGACGGGCGGGCGGGCGCCTCAGGGAGCTGCACGTTTCGGGCCGGACATTGCGCTGGGGGCGGCGGCGGGGAAAGTGGGGGCGCGGAGCATGTGAGAGACGCTCGTTCTGCCCCCGTGAGCCCCCGCGTCTGGCAGCGCCCCGCGTCTCGCCCGCCGCGCGCGGTTTAGCGGGGAGCGGCCCGCGCGGAGTTGGCGGCGGGACGCTCCGCGGGATGCAGCGGGGCTGTGAGGTGACGCGGAGCGAGGGGGCGCGATAGGCGGCAGGAGCCGCGTGCGCGCGGGGGGCGAGTAGCGGGCGCTAGGGACCGGGCTCCGGCGGAGCGGGCGCACGCAGGGAGCGCGCGGGGGCAGCGGGCGGCGATGCCGAGGCCGGGGAAAAGCTCCTACAGCGACCAGAAGCCGCCCTACTCCTACATCTCGCTGACGGCCATGGCCATCCAGCACTCGGCCGAGAAGATGCTGCCCCTGAGCGACATCTACAAGTTCATCATGGAGCGGTTCCCCTACTACCGCGAGCACACGCAGCGCTGGCAGAACTCGCTGCGCCACAACCTCTCCTTCAACGACTGCTTCATCAAGATCCCGCGCCGGCCCGACCAGCCGGGCAAGGGCAGCTTCTGGGCGCTGCACCCGGACTGCGGCGACATGTTCGAGAACGGCAGCTTCCTGCGGCGCCGCAAGCGCTTCAAGGTGCTGCGCCCCGAGCCGCCGCCGCTGCCCGGCGGGGGGCCCAAGGGCCCGGCGCACCCGCCGCACGTGGTGCACTACTTCCACCCGCAGCACCCGGGCAAGATGCCGGGCCTGGGCACCTCCGAGGCGGCCGTGGCTGCCGCGGCCGCCGCCGCCGCGGCCGGCGTCGGGAGGCTGCCCCAGTTCCAGCCCTACGGCCTCAATGGGAGCAGCCCGACGTCGGGCTTCAAACACCCCTTCGCCATCGAGAACATCATCGGGAGAGATTACAAGGGGGTGATCCAGGCCAGCGGGCTGCCCTTGGCTTCAGTGATGCACCACCTCGGGTACCCGGTGTCCAGCCAGCTCAGCAACATGGTCAGCTCCGTGTGGCCTCACGTGGGGGTGATGGACTCGATGGCCAGCATGCCCGTGTCTCACGAGTATGGACCATTTGGGGTGCCCATGAAGGCGCTCTGCCACCCAGCCGGCCAGACTATGCCAGCGGTTCCTGTGCCCATCAAACCCACCCCGGCTCTGCCACCTGTGTCTGCCATCCCCGCTCTGACAGTCAACCCTTCGCAGCTCTGCCCTTCCACTTCGCCAGCGTCTTCTTCCCTCCTTGAGCAGACCCCGCCAACTCCCTCCGCGGGCAAGAGCGCCTTACACTCTGTCCTAGTCCATTCCTAAAGGGCACGGGCAGAGAGAGAGACACCTAGCCACAAGGGGTGTATTTGTATGGGGCAAGGAATATATCTGAGAAATGGGCTCTTAAATGGTTTGATTAATATAACCTGTCTGGTGTCTGTGTTTATATATTGTACAATCAGATTATTGAGAGCCAGGTTTCAGGTAAGAGCTTCTATTGCTGTTAACTGTTATAAAACTAAGTGATGAAAAGGTGATGTGAAAAGGCATAGTGATGTGAAAAGGCTGCAGAAGTAGACCCTGGTCCATTTCTGAACAGAGGAAGGTGCTGGGTGGGCAGCACGTCGGAGTGGGTCTAAAATCCAGATACATAAGAGCTCAGCAGTCACAGTGGAATCGGTTACTCAGCATTATATATTTTAAACGGAATCATATTTCTGAAGCCGGGATATCAAAAAACAGTGCTAAAATTCGAGATGAGAATCTGTGCAAAATAAAGGATTCACTAGAAGTTAGGGTAAACGGAAAATATTTTTAGAAACCTTTATTTCCGTACCAAGATAAAGGGTTGGGTAAAATTGCCATTACAATCTGATTTTAAAAATATCTGAAAGGGAAACTTGTTTGTGTTTCTCTGCTGGATAGCGAGACTGATCTCGCTCTGAAAGGGACACCAAAGCAATTACCGTTGACAATGTGAAGCAACAAGGGATTACAGTGGGAGGCTCTCGATTGCAAAAGTAAATTTTGCAAAACAATAGAGAACTTATTAGTAGGAATTTAAACTGAAGCTGCATTAACAGCAAAAGGCTCTTTTAAATATGGGTAAGTAGTCATGACTCTATATTCTTGTTTGCAGGGTTGTTGCAGCGTATTGGTCCCAGGATATCAGAGACAGGAGGTGGATGGAGTAATATATTTTACTGGACCAACTTCTGTTGGTGAAACAAACACGCTTTTGAGCTACACAGCTACTTCAGGACTTGCAGAAGAGGTCCGTGAAGCTCGAAAGCTTGTCTCGTCATCAACAGAAGTTGACCAATAAAAGATATTACCTCACTCAACTTGTTGCTGTATATTCTTTACATTATGCAGTGAATTAATATTTAACCGAGGGGAAGGAAACATTTTTATAGAGGACTGTTTAATTAAACAAATGCGTGGAACGTTGCATTGCCTGTGAACTTGTAACATGTCTCTCAATTTTCTATTTTCTTAAAATAAAAAATCCCTGCAACTTGTGGGTTAAGCTTTTCACATCACCTTTTAACAACTCACAGATATAGCTATTTTATGTGTGTTGCTTGGTGTGTATTTCAGCTGAGTCTGAAAACTAAGAACTGCTGAATGAGAAGTATAAAACACAAAGATTTTTTTAAAATCACAGGAAAAGCACTTTACTGGAAAAAAAAACTTCCAACGGAAAAGCGGGAAGTTATGAAGCAAACCTCTCAAAAGTCACATTTTGTTTCTTTGACTGATGAATCCCAGTTGGTTTGTGAATGATTGTTACAGTTGTCTGTCTGCCCTGCTGTACAGTACACCAATGTTTTATTAAAACCGAGCTATTGATTTGCTTCTGCTGGCGCTGCTGTTTAGGATTTTTCACTTGTTGTCATCCCAGATGGGCATTTTCCTCCGAGAGATTTGTGCTCATAACAGTTTTATGCATTAGGAACTTTCCAAACACACACAAATACATACACGTTTCTGGTGCCGTGTTCCACTAAGCATAAAAGAAGGAATTCTGTGAAAAATAAGTTTGCTATGTCAGAGACAAATTCTTCATCCACTTCCACTTCATCTGTTTATTTCGTCTAGTTGGAGAGTTTGTTCTGAAATTTCTACTTTTTTTCTCAGCCTTAAATTCCAATATGCGCCTGCCCTTACACTTCCGCTAATGAAAGAACAGAAGTCTTGAAGGTGTTCTACACTGACCTGAAATCCCGCTCCTTCTCTTCTATAGCGATGCTGTGAGAAGGGTGGAAAGAAAGGAGAAAGCAAATGAAGCTGTGGAGGTAGGGGCGGGGGACACTTGGTCCGATCCTGACTCCATTGAAGTTAATTGGAATTATGCCATTGATTTCAATGGGTACAGGCTCGGGTTCAGTGGTTATAGTTTTCTCACCAGATAAGCCTGAAACCTTCTGAGTCGTTCGTTTTAAAATTGTTATCGAAGGGATCTGCTCATAGGGTTTGCCGGGTTCCCAGATATCCAGATTGCAGGCCAAGTCTTGAATGGGGCTAGTAGTGCCAATTGCTTCCGCCTTCTTTGGTGATATCGATCTATTCGAAACTTCGGCTGGGAAAGGCAAACCTGTTGCAGTCTCCGTGGTCTAGGCTGAAACTGCATGTAGCTTTCCTAAAACACATTGTGGCAGTAACTGTCCACTTTAAATTCCACTGGAATATTTCCATCCGCTCCCGAGGGTGGTTTTACTTTAATTTCCAGAATTAGAGCAGTGAAGAAAAAAAATACGCCTGCGAATGAAGCACAGATCTGTATCCCGGTTTGGAAATCAGATTGGGGAACGACGCAGGAAACGTTTTTCATCGCAGACACGCTAGGCAGGAATTCAGTATAAAAAATTACAAGAAATAGACACCGTCTAACTCCTTGATAGCTTCCCTTACATTTTACATGTGAACAAACTTCGATATTTCTATAGCTACATTAGTTATACATTAAGCGATTCCCAAAATGTTTAACATTTAAATTTACTTCCCGCTATTGAAAGCCCTATAATTGCTTTTAAATACACTAAAAATCGCTCTTGGTGTAAAGATGTGCTCGTTTCAGAATTAGTTCACTGTCTAGATTTTTCTTTTCTTTTTCTTGTTAAATCCGGACAACCCATCTCATTTTTGTATAGTTGATTGCAACTATTTTGGCACATAACAGAAAGCTGGACGCTTTTCACTGACTTCAATGAAAGTAGGGGCTGACCCTGACATTGATATGGGCACGATTTTCTGATATATCTTAGAATTTTTTCCCCCCGAGCAATACACAGGGTAAAGGAGAAGAAGAAATAACCAGACTGCGAATTACTTAGAAGATTAATTTCTGAGTGGAAGCTCCATTTGATTCAACAAGAATATTGGTGCCAGAAGCAGGGATGGAATTGTAAGAGTGTAGATGAGATGTTGATCGGGTGTAGACAAACTCTGCCGAGGCAAGTGAAAGGGATTGTGCCAAGGGCTCTAGTATATCTAATGTTCTTCCCTCTTGTAGTTGTTTCTCTCTCAGAGAAAACTATAGTGTCTGTCTGGCTGTCAAATACCTTGTACTCGGGGGTTGTCATGGGTTCTTATTCCAAAGTGAATTGATTTTGCCAGCCTTTAACTCATCAGATATGATACAGCAGTCTTAAAAGGGCAGTGACTAGGGAGGGAGGAAACAAGGAGAGAGGCACAGGTGACAATTAAGTAGAGTTACTAGACATGTTTGTCTAGTATGTTTGACATATTCCTTCCTTTGACACGCTGCTTTTGTCCGTGGTTCTAACGATGCAGATCCGGGCTCCTGCAAAACTCCATCGGACTTCAACAGGCGGTTAGCCTGGGCACAAGAGCTGCAGGATCTAGCCCCAAAGAAGCGAACCTGTCAGCAAAGCACGCTGTAGGAATCCGGAGATGTGCAGGCAGAATGCCTCGCAGTGAAGATTATCGATAACGATCTTTTCTCAACAAAAAATGATAGTGAGGGTGATTGTGAGAGGATCCTTGCCACTAATAGTGGTGACCTTACTGACAGATATAGTCTCACTGAAGCCAACAGGACTCGTGTGTATGAACCGAGCTGGATTTGGCCCGAGGTCAATGACCCTGACTAACCTGCTTAGTCCTGTTCAGGTCTAAAGTACAACTACAAACACGTTTTTAACTCGTGTAATTTGTAATCCATCCATTTTAATACAACTAATGAATAGCTGTAGGCTTCGTCTCTTCCCCAGTACAGAGAATCTGGACCTAAACTAATGGAAGGAGTGAGTAAAAATTCTACCTCCGCAATACCTGGGAGACATTAGACATTATTGTAGATAGAGTAGATAAATGAAATCAACAACGCCTTTTCTCAGGGCTCCCAAACAAGACGTTTATCAATACTAACATCAAATCAGAGAATGTCCAGTCCCATTCAACCGCCGAGAACCGCATCAGAAGCTAATAGTGCTTTCCCCCGGGCGGTGTGACTATCATCCCTATTTCGGATGGATTTCCCAAAAGGTGCTGTTGCTCCCTGGCACATCGGCGGAAGGTATAAATACCAAGCTTTGTGAAAATGAGCGTTACTAATCTAATTCACTTGGACCACAATTGTACAGGCGAGTTCGTATCCCCGCTGATTCATTTGATATTTCTATTCAGTCAGCCGAAGAAGGTACTGGGGAGGGAGGAAACAACCTTAAGCCACCTGTGTTTTATTAAAATCACTGCATTACAAATCGTATACATTAAAAACTTGATTGCCGCTGTGACGGTCAGATATGAGAGACGATTCGAGACAGGGCTCCAATGCCCGCAGAGATACACCGTGCCCGACCGCTAGGGGGCAGGTATGGGCTCGGTGGGAGGCTATAGTCATTAGGTTGCTCGCTCCCAGTAGAGTTCTAATGCCAGGAAAAAGCTGAGTGGTTCATGTCTACGTTCCTGGTAATTTTTTTTCCCGCCAATGAAAATCTGGAATTAAATCTTGAGTCTCACTATCGAAAGCATTGGAAATTAAAAAGTGCCCTGGGAACTGCAGCAAGACCAGACCTACTTCCGTTCTAAATGCAATTAGGTGACAGTTTGACACACACACAGGTGGCATTTCCAGACACTGAAAGAAAAGTATCAGTTGCTGTCTCCTCCAGCAGATTGGCACATCTTTAGCTTTCATGTTTTAGCACAAAATCCTGGAGTGACTACTGGACCTGTGATCCTGCTTAGTTATGAGTGGTTTAGAGTTTATAGTCTTGGGTGACAGCTGTGTGGGGGTTAACTGTGATAGGCCACAGCTGACTATTGGCTCGGTAGAGCAGTATGTGAGGAGAAGAAAGGGTGATCACCTGCAGAAATCTCCACACTGTGAATACTGTTAAAAAATAGTTCATCTGCTAAACAACAGTTTATGGAGGAAGTGGAATTATATAATTTATCTGTCTTTCAATAAGAAGACTAACTTCTTTGGGAATCTAATACTAATGAATACTTTTCCACTTCAGGATGACTAAATAAAGGAGAATCTTTATGCATGTAGCTTGTAATGAAAAATATTTACACAACTCAGAATGACCTCACAATTTAAGATTAGAAGAGAAAAAAGCATAGCAACAACTGGGGACTATTTTAAAAATATAACTTCTATAGTTTTTTTTATTTCAAAGCATTTATCTCTGAATACCTATCTAAAATGTCATATATAATTGTTAACTAAGCTTGAACCAAAACTGGTCCCAGTGCTCAGACAATGACAGCCCTTGGTGTGAACAAAAAGCAGGAAAAATAAAATAATCCAAAAAAGGGAAAAGCTGATGAAAAACAAGGAGCAACATACTTATAGCTGTACCAATTGAAGATAGCAACTGTTCAGAGCCCTGAAGAGACCCTCAGTATTCTACATGTAGAAGCTGTTGGTCTTCAAATCACAGTGCAGAGTGCATCCTTTCAGCCAAGCCTTTAATGTCTGAGTGTAAGGTCCTAATCCTGCAAACACTTATGCATTTGGGTAACTTAACTGTCATGGACAGTTGCATTGAAATCTATGAGACTATTCATGGTAATAAAGTTAAACACATGTGTAAGTGATTGAAGGACTGGAGCCTAAATTAAGACATTGCCTCCATACTGCCATCACACTATTTTTCTGATTTATTTCCTTGTGGGTAATCATTAATTAGGGGAAGGTTAATATTTCTACTCATTGTGGGCTATTCTAAACTGGTATATTGTTTTGTGTATGATCTGTCCAGAGGCAGTAGTAAATGGGTATATTAGAAGTCATTGAAATGAATACAAATAAAATAATAAGACTTTTAGACTTATAAGGGTTTTTTAATTGGCATTATCCTAACACCAAATCCATTTGTGGCTCCTTTTCTGCCTAGCACTAATAGTATTTTTCCTCACTAGCACTGCTGTCATTTTTGGTAGTGACATGAACTACAGTCTTCAGAGATTGCTCCACAGGACGAACCAAAAACACAGACATGATTTCTAGACATTGAAGAGTTAAATGGAAGTTAAAGTACTTTCACTGCTTGGTCCTTGCAGTGGAAGAAAAGGTGTTCTTTCTGGTAAGCAGTCTTTGGGTTTTTTAATCAAAGCTTATAAATAGATGTTGCTGATTTTTGGGGTATGTAATATTGATTATTATAGATCCAGCAATCTGCATATATATTCATTTATCCTTTTAGGATCCCCCATTTTCCCCCTGTGGAACCTTTGCAAAATAGCAATAAATGTGATCTTTTTGAGTGCCTTTAGAGTCACATATGAATATTTAGTGACTAATAAGTTTTTACTGCCTTTTACTTCTGTTAGCCAGCAGAGCCAACACAGTTCAGAGTGAATGAGATGGACTCTGTTCCCTCTTGTGCATCATCAAGCATTGTTCAGAACTGAAATTAAAGTTCCATTCAGTTACACCTGTGCAAACTCTATCAACGTCCATGAGGTTGCAGAGATGTCAAGGAGGGTCTAATTTGGTTTGTAGAACCTTTATAATTGGTGATAATGTGCATGGAGGAGAGAACTCAGCTTAGTTGTCAGAGGACAGGGTGACTTTGCAAGACTGGCTATTACGGGGAAAAAACAGCCTCATCTTTTTACTTGTACACAGAGTGTATTTGATATGGAAAGTCACGGTGCTATGGAGCCCACAATGACATTGCAGTAGTAATTTTTTTAACAGTAGTTTAAATACCTGTCACGTGTTACAAGATGTTGCAAAAATTTGGGCTTATAATAAATGATATGGCTAGGTTTTCAAAACTTTTACTAGACAAATAGTACCTATTTTGCTCATTCATATTGTCTGACATATCAGAAATGAATTCAAAGTTAATGTTAGCATTTAAAATACTGATGACTAGGTGAATTAAAAAGATGAGGTTGGTACAGTGGACCTTTGACTACCATCACCCCTGCATGTAAGAGCATCGGTCTTAGATATATATGCTGCAGCAAATCAAATAACTATTGCTCTTTGAAATGAGCCACTAAAGATTTAACAGCTTTCAAATATAGAGCACCCATTTGTTTATTTAATTTTAGATGAGTTTTTGAAATGTCAATATTAAGTTCTGCTTTGAAAATAACTGGCTGCTGTTGTTCAAGTCCTGCTGTTGAACAAGTGACGGTGTTAGTTTTACGACTAGCCATCTGTATATCAGTTGTTTCAGTCCGCAGGCTCAAAGAGAGCAGCTGGGATGCAAAAGTCATCTGTAGATTTTATCATTGCATTCCTGGCCCCACTGAAGTCAATCAGAGTTTCGCTATTGACTTCAATGGGGTTACAATTTCCCCTTATTTTTAGAGGAACCTAAAGGTAGAAAAAATTGGTTTTAAACTGAACTAGCACTGAATCACACAGGGACAGAGTAGTGTTATTTATTACCTTTATTAATGATCTGGTAGAGTGAATAAACACCACATTAATGATATTCACCAATGACACTATGCTAATAGGAGTATACCAATAAGGACAGAGATATAATACCAAGGGATCCAGAGAGTTTAGAAAAAAAGGCAGAAAATAATAAAATGAATTTCTTCATGGACAATGTCAAGTTAATACTTGCAGTCATGCAGCTTGAGACCTACGTGGATAGTGGACAGCAAACTGATGTGAGTTTGTAATGTGTTATGGCCACAGAATAAAAGTTCAATGTAATTTTGGGTTGAATAAGTTAAAGTATCATGTCACAGAGCAGAGAGGTACTAACCCTTCTGTGCACAACTCTGCTGTGACCTGAGATACTGTATTTAGGTCTGGGCACTAGCAGAGAGATCTTCAGAGGCACAAAGACTCTAGGGCCTAGGTCCTGAAAGGTATTTGGGCCATTGATATCAATGGGAGTTGGGTGCCTAAATACCTTTGAAGATCCGGGCCTATGGGCCTCTCTGCCCTATGTGCCTTTGAAAAACTCCCCTCCTTGATCCCCCATTAGAAAAATATTATTAATACATTTGAAGGGCGTTCAGAAAAGAGCAAGCAAGAGAAACGATCAAGGGGCTTCTGAGGAAAGATTTGAAGAGCTATATATGTGTAGTTTGCCTAAGTAATTACTGTGAATAGACAAAATAGCCCACAAATATCTAGAGGGTGTGAACACCCAAACGGGGGGGATGAATTATTTAGTGTGATACATTAAGAAAGGGCAAATTCAGGCTAAACCTCCTAGCAGTGAGATATTCTTGGGTTAGGTTAGGGGACAAAACACTAGAAAAATTACTACAGAGAATAATCCTGCATTGGCAGGGAGAGGAATTGGATAATCTAATTTGTCCTTTCAGTATTTAGTGTCTAGAATTCTGTGATGCTATGCAGTGGCGTAGCCAGGTTTAGAGCACAGGGGGAGCAGCGGCGCTATAAAAAGGCGCCTCCTCTCTCCCCCTGTACTCACCCGGCGGCGCTTTAAAGGGCCCGGGGCTCCAGCCGCTGCGGAGCCCCCGGGCCTTTTAAATCCCCACCCGAGCCCGGCTCCGGCAGCGGGGCTGGGGGGTGGGCGCTTTAAAGGGCCAGCGGCTCCCCGCAGCGGCAGGAGCCGCCGGCCTTTTAAAGCCCCCCCCCCCCCCCAGCTCAGCTCAGCTCAGCTCAGCTCCGGCAGCGGGGCTGGGGGGGCGCTTTAAAGGGCCAATGGCTCCCCGCAGCAGCAGGAGCCGCCGGCCTTTTAAAGCACCCCCCCCCCCCCGACCCGCTGCCGGAGCGGGCCTGGGGGGTCGCTTTAAAAGGCTGGCGGCTCCTGCTGCTGCGGGGAGCCGCTGGCCCTTTAAAGCACCCCCCGAGCCCGGCTCCCGCCCCCGGGCTTGGGCGGCGCCTTAGCGCCGCTTCTCCTCACAGGGGGAGCGGCTGCTCCCCCTGCTCGCCCCCAGGCTACGCTACTGATGCTATGGTGAAGTACATAGGATTATAATTTAGGAAATTATTACAATCCATTTTATGTTTCTGTGTAAATCAGTTTCCTCAAATTCAAGATTCGCAAACTTCAAGTTCCGGATATGAAGTGGTTTTGCAGAAAAGATGTTCCCCTGATCCTGACACCACTAATTAAAAAACACCACCTAAAACACCATCAAAACAATTTTATCTCCTTGTTCAGAACTCTCAGCATGCTTAGAATCCATAAATTTGCATTTTACATTAAATATTAACCACTTTATGTTGTGTAATATTTGTGTTCTTACAGGCAGTCTCATACATCATGATCATTTACTAGTATTTCCTTTTGCATCTCTCCTGGATGACCTACAGTAGTTTCCATGTTTCTTTTTTAATTCCTCTTAAAGCCGCCTGGACAAAGTCTGCTGCTGTTTCTTAAGCCTCAATTCTGCAAACATTTACATATGTGCTTAACATATGTGAATAGTCCCTCTGACTTAAATGGGAGTGCTCATGTGAATAAAGCTAAGCATGTGAGTAAATATTTGCAGGATCAGAATGTCATTCATTATGTCTTTCTAAATTCTTGACACAGGATTCTCAACCGGTGTAACTGAGTTGAGGTAAATATTGCAGCTATACGTGGGGCTGCCATCGGGAATGAGAGCTTCAGTTTCTAAGAAGCCCTTAATTCCCCCAATTCTTTCACTTTGGTGGTGTCTCTCTTACACTTTTACAGAAGTCAGGTTCATGAGTGAGCTGTGGTACCATTCTGTAATTTTAAAAGGCTTGTAAACAGGTATTATTTTAAAATTCTGGCGGGCTCATTGAGCTCTGGGCAAATAAAACCTGATTTCCATTTTCCATGATCCTGCAACCTTTATTCAGGCAAAAATTTCATTGTGCCTTCTGTTAGTCAGCTAGCCAAGTAAACAATTACTTTACAGTGCATTTCCTTTGCAGTTCATATAAACAGGGAATGATTTACTAGAGGTTTAGAACCCGTCAGGGTAAAAAAAAAAGTTAAGCATTTGAAGTTACAACTTTATTTATTAATAACTAATTGGCCTTTTTACAAAATGAAAGCAGAGGAAATACTCTAGTGTTTTGCATGTTTGCTACTCAGATTGTTTAGTTTCCTATCATCTGCAGTTAAAAAGAATATGTAGAAGTTAAAGAAATAAAATTGTCTCTAATTTCACAAAAGGGAGGAAACCCCAGTCAAGCATCCCACAGAGAATAATTATGGCTGAATAAAGCACAAGTGGCCTGTAACCACCACATTGCTGTGATCTCTTACATTTGACCCAACAACTGACCAATCTCCAGTAACTATCTTATGATACAGATAAGTCTTTAAGCTCAGTACCAATGTGGACACAAGAACAAATGGATATAAACTGGCCATCAGGAAGTTTAGATTTGAAATTAGATAAAGGTTTCTAACCATCAGAGGAGTGAAGTTCTGGAACAGCCTTTCAAGGGAAGCAGTGGGGGCAAAAGACCTATCTGGCTTCAAGATTAAACTAGATAAGTTTATGGAGGGGATGGTTTGATGGGATAACATGATCTTAATCAAAGGTCAATTAATTGCCATCAGTGGTAAATAGGCCCAATGGTCAGGGATGGGATGTTAGAAGTTACTACAGAGAACTTTTTCCTGGGTGTCTGGCTGGTGAGTCTTGCCCACATGCTCAGGGTTCAGCTGATTGCCATATTTGGGGTCGGGAAGGAATTTTCCTCCAGGATAGATTGGCAGAGGCCCTGGAGGTTTTTCACCTTCCTCTGCAGCATGGGGCATGGGTCACTTGCTGGAGGATTTTCTGCATCTTGAAGTCTTTAAGCCATGATTTGAGGACTTCAATAGCTGAGACATAGGTGAGAGGATTATTCTAGGAGTGGGTGGGTGAGATTCTGTGGCCTGCATTGTGCAGGAGGTCAGACTAGATGATCATAATGGTCTGACCTTAAAGTCTATGAGTCTTTTACTTAATCTTTTAAAAATCTTTTTCTTCCTTCTCCTGTACGTTTACCCAAAACTCATCAGTGAGTGAACTGTATTCGATTCTTCAGTGCCCATAGATTCTTGCACCAGATTGTTGCCAGATACAAAGGCACTGACTTGAGTCAGGAGTTTCTGTTGTGTTTTGCAAGAGGGTTAAAACATACCTGCTTCAGTACATAGAAGTAGAATAATAAATGACAATGGACCACTTCAACCACAGCAGAGCATTGCATTTTGAAGGAGCATATTTGAGTGGGTCAAACTCTAAGGTAGACAGCATTCTGAGGGAAGATTATAGATGTGACACAGTTATGTAAACCTGGGGCAAAGGGGCAGAAAACAAGGGAAAGGTCTGAAGTCATATCCATCTGGTAACTCTCAGCTCTTTCTCAGTGATTACACACAATTAACTCTTTTATTATGTGTAGAGGATCGGCCCACCAGGTCAGGCACTCCGGCGGCAGCAAGTGTGGGTCATAAACTCACCTTAATTTACATTATAAAATGACATGTAAATTAATACTGCTCATTCAGGGTCAGATTAACCATTGAGAATAATAATTCATACTCTGGGATCACATGATGACATCATTGACAGGATCTCATTAAGTAACTGTGAATAGGGAAACTTAATCAAATCTTCACTAGGGGTGTTTCAAGTGGGGTCCCACAGGGATTGGTTCTTGGTCTAACATCATTTAATGTTTTTTTATCAATGATCTAGAAGAAAATACAAAATCATTGCTTATAGAGTTTGAAGATAACACAAAGATTGGTAAATAAAGAAGGCACGTCACTTATACATAGTGATCTGGATTGCTTGGTAAACTGTGTGCAAACAAACGTATCCAGGAAAGCTGTCACTCAGAAAAAGATTTAGGAGTCATAGTGGGTTATTTAGGAGTCAAATGTATGTAAACTCTGAATGTAATATGGCTAAAAGAGCTATTGTGTTCCTGGGATTCATAAGTGGGTATGTTAGGTAAAAATCAGCTTGTCCTACTCACCCCTCACTGCCCGGGTAGGGCGGAGTTGGTTTGGAACTCCAAAGCTGTCAGAGACCAAGAAAAGCAATGCACCAACACCAGTAACTTTGATCAAAGGGCACACAGCTTCGGAGGCATGTGGCAACTTTATTAGTGACAAGCATCAGTATTGATAGTTAGTTGTAAGACAGACAGAAGGAGGGGTGCTGGGCACGTGTTTACCTCTGCACCATCTCAGGCCGACCTTGTTCAGGTTTCTATAGTTACTCAATTTTCGCAGAGAGGAGAGGGAATACTGCAAGAATATTTGTACAAGATAAAGGGATTTTGAACAAGGTCAGGAGTTTATTGCGGGAAGCCAGGAGAAATTTACTGCAGCCCCTTTTATCTTACCTAACAGGTATATTGAGTAGCAGTAAGGAGGTGGCATTACTTCTATTGTATATGGTGCTGATGAGGTCATTACTGGAATTCTGTGTCAAGGACTGGTGTAAGCCAGGATGTTGAAAAATTGGAGAAGGCTCAGAGAAGAGCTACAAGAATGATTTAAGGACTGGAAAACATGCCTTACAGTGAGAGACTTATGGAACTCAATCCATTTAGCTTGTTAAAGTCAAGGTTAAGAGGTGACTTTTCACACTCTGTAAGTACCTACATGGGGAGAAGATATCTGTTAACAGAGGTCTCTTTAATGTAGCAGACAAAAGCATAAGAAGATCCACTGGCTGTGGCTGGAAGTTTAAGCTAAACAAATTCAAATGGAAAGTGAGGCACACATTTTTAACAGTGAGGGTAATTAACAACTGAAAACACTTACAAAGAAATGTGACTATTCCATCACTTGATGGATCTCTTTCTAAAAGCACAACCATGCCTAATTACCTTTTACAATCTAGGATTTAGCATTGTCCAATTACTGAAATACTTCTTTCCCTGATATATGCTTTCAGAGGATGAGGATATATGGCCCCAAGATAGGCTGCTTTGGAGAGAGAAAGAGAGCTGCTTCAGTACATGGAACATTGTATATTTTGTAATGGAAAAAGGGAAGCCTGAAATATTTTACTATATTATTTTACCATGAAATAAATCTAACTGTAGAGAAATCAGTGAGTTTGAAAATGACCATCATATATACAAATATTCTGGAATAATAAAAGGAAATGAGATTTCCATGGAATTGGGGTGGGATGAACATCGCCTACCTGCTAGTAAACTGAGCAGAAAGAGGTGAATCTTGAAATGTGCCCTGATGACTGAAAGACTACTGTTCATCCTGGTCTCTGGTGGATACTACAACTGCACATCCTTGGCTGAGACTGTTCTGCCTCTATTTTCTACTAGATGCACTCTGGGCTATGTCAAATTGTCCTTCCTTGCTCCAGGCAGGTGCCACTCTGACGTGGGGAAGAGAGATAAACATTGAGACCGCTCTACCCAACAACAGACCAACAAGCTCATAACCTCATGTTAATTTACTGTGTGTATATACTACATGGATTTGGGGTGGACATTAGACTCCATAATACCGTATATTTTTATGCACAGGTGTCCTGGGGAAAGTTAGACTCCAAGTGCAGACATATGTGCTGATAGATATTGGATAATGTGATGTGCCATTTAGACTCACTGAGACCAATTCACCTCTCCGTTGCAGCCCTTACAGAATTCCTCTGATATTGAAGTCTCCCTAGACTGGCATTCCCAGGAGCATGGCTAGAATGCTCTGAATTCCAGCTGTTTCTGGCTGCTGCAATGGCCTCTTGGGGCCATGGACTGCCAGATGCAAGCTTGGGTGGCCCTCAAGTTGCTCTAACATGCCTGAGGCCAAAGCAGCCTCCATTCAGTCCAGAATAAGGAAGACACAGACATGGAATAAAGGCACTTTTGCCTCTTCCCACTCCACTTAGTTCTGTGCCAAACTCAGTTCCAGTGCAGAGATGAATTAGCTCCTTTATATGCCATAATTTCTGGTGGCCAAATGTCTGTGTAAACATGTGACAACATAATCAGATTACAGACGGATAACAAAATATGTGCATACTTGCAAAAGATCTGTAATCTATGCTGATTGATGATAATTTAGTGCAACACATGGTCAGTAAAACTGCGATTGACATGCAGAGAGAATAAGAATTTCAATAGGTGTTTTGTCTGAACAAGAACTGTGGGTTTAACTGTGGGTTCACAGTCTCAGCCCATCACTGTCCTAATTCTTCATGTTTGTGGGAATACATTTTTATTTAAACATGAAAACAGTATCATGCACAGTACTTTTGTCCAGAAGTGTTGCTTATAAGTTCATTATTTTTATTAATATAAATATCCTGATGCTTTTCATAGTTTATTCACTTTTGTGCCATGTATTAGAGCTCTCCACACCGGAGAGAAGTTTCTTATCAACATGGGACTTAACTCTGCAAGCAATCTGCTCATAGAATTGGTCCCATAAATAGCAGTTTCCATAAACTGCCCATTTAAAAATATCTAATAACAAAACTGTGGGCCAAATTCTACTATCAGTTACACCCATGCGACCCCTTTGAAGTTTCATAGGTACAACTCAGAGCAGAATTTGGCCTTTTGGGTCCTCTAGGTTTGGCACAGAGATCTCTTTAGACTTTAATTTAAAAACAAAACACTTATAAATTATAGCATATTTCACTGTCAAGTGAGTTTATGAAGAAAAATAGAATCAGAAACACCCCCATTTTTGTCATATTAAAGTTAATCCTTCTTAATAAAAAATATCGAAAACATTAAGGTTGTGTATTGATACTATTACTAAAACACCTGAATTGATCAGTTGCTGCCTACAGGTAGGGGCATAATAACTGCCTCTTAGATATGTTTTCTTATTAGCAATTAATAATTATATGACCACAAATCACATTATGGTCACTGAGGTTCTAAAGAGAATTTGTCTTTAGTGATGATGTTTCACTTATACTATAAGTTCCATAACAGTTATGTAGTTTCTTATAATGAGTTATTCCAAAATGATGCTGAAAGAGCAGTGCCAGAATAAAGCAACAAATTATCCTGTTGGAGAAAAAAACTGAAAATTTGTGGAGAGTTTTAATAAAATTTGTCCAAGTTTTATGAAATGGAAAACTTCAAATGGCAAGGATGTGGAATTTCATTGTGAATATTTTGTAAAGCCATAGCTGCTGATATAATGACATAGGGACCTGAGAGAGGGACCAGACTAGTGAATGAATGGCCTAATAAATGGGAAAGATACACAAGAGATGTAGAATTAAGCACTGGGACCCAGATACTCAAAGGTATTTAGGTTTCTAACTCCTATTAGGTTAGGCACCTAAACACCTTTGAGGATCTGGGCCTGAGCTCATGAAATAAAACCTTCAGGAATAAGTTCTGGCATACAAGTCTGGTGGGCTGTCACCCAACAACTAGAGTTATGCTGAAGGTGGTTTTGCTCTGTAGTGTGTTTACAAAAATTGCTCCTGATAATGATGATTTTAGTACATGATGATAATCTGTATTTTAAAAGCAATTTTGTTTTAATCAGATACTTAATCCAATATTCTAACATGAGGTAGGATAGTCCTCCATCCCATGATAAAACCTACAGCAGGACTAAGGGGAAATAAACCTAATGAGGATTTCTTCACAGAATTTCTCCATGATCTTTCTTATGGAGCTGTGAAACACACCCCAGACTCACAGTTCCCAGAGACTCCCAAGAAGATCAGAGCCATTTCCATTGGTGCCCTATGTTTCATCACTGGTTAAGTGTCTGCAGGCCCCTTCCCACTTACCATTACTAGTTCATGGCAGAGTAGCTCTGATAGATCCATACTACAAGACCTCCCTTGGTCACAGCTGCCCTTGGTCACAGCTGCTCTCAGGAACCCCCTTATCGGGTTTTGCTTGTAGGCTAAGGGGGTCTGTGGGGAAGCATCACATTTGATCTGGGAGCAGCAGTCAGTTTTGCAGATGGACAGACTGCAGCCTGCTCTGTCTCTCTCACCAGGGCCGGCTCCAGGCACCAGCTTTCCAAGCTGGTGCTTGGGGCGGCATCGAGAATGGGGCGGCAGTTTGAGTCCCGCGGTGGCAATTTGGCGGCAGGTCCACTGCGGGACTCGGACTGCCGCCCCATTCTCGCCCGCCGCAGTGGAAATTTGGTGGCAGGTCTGCTCGCCCGCTGCTGAATTGCTGCTGCGGTGAGCGAGAATGGGATGGTAGTCCGAGTCCCGCGGCGGCAATTCTGTGGCGGGAAGAGCAGCGGACCTGCCGCCGAATTGCGGCCGCAGCGGCAACTGCTTCGGGCAGCAAAATTGTTAGAGCTGCCCCTGTCTCTCACTTTTGGAGCTGTTGTGTGTTAGCATTCTGAATTCTAAGAAATAAAAGTAGTGCTACATTGCAACTTTTCAGCAAGATTATTTATGTTCTGATCTAATTTCTCTGTGTGTATGCCATGAAACATAACGGAAAGGTAATAAAACTTATACCATTTCCAGCCCTGCAGAGGTAAAGGCCCCAAACATTTCCCTAGCCCTCTCAGTCCTTCCTCAACCCACCCTCTATTATAAGAGTGACCAGAACTTCTAACCAAGATTATGGTTCAACTGTGCTAGACAGTATCCATGCACATAGTAAGGGACAGCCCCATCCCTGAAGCGCTTACATTCTAAATAGTTTAGACAAGGGGTGGGAAAAACAAGACATTATTCCCCATTTTACAGGTGGGGAATGAGGCAGATATAATGTCTTTTCCCTGGAAATTTGCGGAAGTGCCAGGAATTGCACCCAAATCCTGAGACCCTGTCCAGTGCCTTAGTGGTAAGATGATCCTTGCTCTCATAGGTATATAATTTCATCTCAACAATGTTCTTAATCCAGTTTCCACAAATTTAAACATGAAAACAGCAAAAGGCTAAGAAGGAACAGAGCATTGTCCATAGAAAGCTCCGTGGCTGCTGTAGGTTTGAAGAAGGCTTTTTCTGAAGGAGTCATTGCCAGTCTCCTGAAAGTAACTCACTTCACTTCCTTTCTCTGAGGTTGTAGTCTCTGGGGTCCAGATCCAGAAATTAGGTACCTAAATACCTTTGATGATGTGGGCCTATATGCCCATCTGTGCCAGGGACAGTAATAAAAAAGCTACCCTCAATTTCCCAAATTCAGACACATCCTCGGTTTTTCATATTTCCTTTCAGTTGCCATTTTATCTGCACATTTTTCATTTTACCTGAAATTCTTTATTAAACGAAAATCAGTTCAGCAAGACATTCCGAAGACTTACTGTGCTAAGCTAGCTAATCAGTTTTACTTACTCCTACAGATTTGGCTTCTAATTGATATTAGCCCTTTTCTAAGAGCTGTGTATGTTCAGACCACTTTCAGAGCTTGTGTTAGCCTAAATGGAAGTTACCCTTTTTGGTGAACTGCAGTGTATGATTCTACGGGAGGAAAAATATCTGATTTACAAGTCTTATGCACAATTAAAGTTAGCTCTAGTTGGCACTAGCACTAAGCAGCCCTTGTTAATGGTTTCTGAACTTTTATTTATATCCAGTAATTCTGCCTACCAACCTGCTCTTCTTCTCCTGTATCTCTACAAAATGTTTTCAAAGTGCTCTTTCAACTTTTGACAGGTTGGGAATTAAGGAAGCTGTGAGAATGAAAGCAGCAGACTACCAGCAAAGGTTATTGAAAGCTTGTTAAATATTCTAATAGTCCCTCTCCCCAAGACCTGTAGAATTTCCAAGAATTGCATTGACTGCAAAATGTTTAGCGAGACCCTAATGGCCACAAAGGATTGGTAGGACCACCCAGAGTTGCAAATACTATAAGGAGCTTCAAGGGCCTCTTGCAGGATTAAAGTTGCTCCCCCCATTAACATCCTGAAAGTCTTCCATGAGGGCCTTCCCACCACCATCAAGTAATGAAAACCTTTCTTTGTAGTCTTCCAAGCACTTCAACATCACCACTGTGCCCTGAAACTGGACCAGAAGAAAATATCCCACTTGTAAGACTGACCTGACATAATGGTGTTATATCATATTGCTAAGGCCATCTTAAAACACATTCTTTCCAATTCTCACATTTCATGATTCTTTGGAAAATATAATGAATGAACACACACACTTAATATTTACTACTAAGTTTTGAATGTTTCTTCATGATGCAGAAGCACAGTCTATCAATGAAACATTTTGGAAAGGCATTATTGAGGGGTCTTCAATGGACTGTACACTAACATCTTCCTCTATGGGAGGGTGTCATACAGCTAGACGCTCCAATTCTAAATAGTCCACACGATGAAAATTATCAGTATCATTGATAAGACTAACCCAGACAGAAAAGAAACAGAAGATGAAATCATCTTACAGGTAATTAGGTGTGGGTTGGTGGTGGGGGGAGGGAGAAGTTATACATTATATGTACCCAGTTATAATGATACAAAGCAATATAAAATTGTCTTATATCTCCTATCGTATAATTACAAGAAGCACGACGCTTAAAAATTCAACTGTTGATTGAACAGAAGTATTAAACTGCTGTAGTGATCAACAACATATGGAAAATATTTGTTCCAACAAGTGTTAAAACAAAAAGTCTTCCTGTAACCATGTGAGATAGTGAAGCTGTAAAGATTTGTATTAATCCCAGATGATTCTTTTGTATTAATACCAGATCACATCACCTAGCTACAGAGAATTTTCATTTTGGAAGACTTCCCTGCTGAAAGAAGCCAAGTATTTGAAGTGTAAAAAAACCTATAATTTTGAGAGAGAGAGAGAGAGAGAGAGAGAGAGAGATACACACACACATACACATCTATAGTATCAAATGTACAAGAGATAAGATATAAGGCATGCGGTACCTTACAAAATATAATCATAGTAAGGTCATTAGTAAACAACATTGCATTTCGGCATTCCCCTCTTCTATTCTAATAACTCCTTAGTAGCCTTCCCTGAAATCATGTGAAATAAGTTAAATTCTCATTAAAGAGCCATCCCAACAACATGCATAATAACAGTCTTTGTTTAAAAGAAAAACAACCTATTAACTTGTAGAACAAACCCCACAAACAATCCTTTAGCACATTTGGGAAGATTATGGCTTAATGTACAATCCTTTGGCCTGCCCGATATACTCTAGTGCATGATGAAACTCCTCACCCTCTTTTCCCCTCTCCCCCCCGCCTTGCACCTGGACCCTGGCATTTTGTGTTATAAGGAGGGTTATTTTGCCTCAGAGAGAGGAGGACTTTCATGACTTCAAACATGGACATTAGATCAAGTTTTTATCTTCTCACATAATCCTGTCTTTGATGTCACAAGACTGAAGCCTCTCAGAATATAAAGAGAAAGCTGTGAAAAGAGGCCCAGTTAATTTATACATTTAAGTGCTGCTGTTCTAATTCGCCTGTGTAGCATTTCCATTGTTTTCTGCTTTGCATCCTAAAGGCAGGCTTACACCAGGCAATTATGAATGGTCCCTCTGAACAAATAATTGAAATTCACAAGTTGTAGGATATAGTTAAACAATGTCAGGGTTGGAGGTGTGAGGTCAGACATATTCCCAGTGACATTATTAAATGTTACAGGGTACTCTTTTTCACTTGGTTTGAAGGATGAGCATTTGTAGTACATGAACTTTAATAGCAACTAATCAGGTGAGCTACATAAGCTAAATAATGAGCATGCATTGATGTTTTGCCTCTTATTCCAAGGCAAAATAACAGTCATTAGCTAAAATTGGCTTCCGTAGCTAGGTTTTAAAAAATAT
This sequence comes from Chelydra serpentina, assembly GCA_037349315.1. Taxonomy (NCBI): domain Eukaryota; kingdom Metazoa; phylum Chordata; order Testudines; family Chelydridae; genus Chelydra; species Chelydra serpentina. Next base: position 19,400,521 of record JBAIAC010000042.1, read on the forward strand.
TATTCAGAAAGTCTTATGGAGTATGCGCTGCAATTTGGAAAATATTTGTAAGAGGCAATTATTTTTAACATTTAACTAAATGTCAAATTTGCAACATCCTCTCTTTGCAATGGTAGTGGAGAAACAAGAATAAAAAGGTGAGTGACCATATGCACCGTTGAGCAATATTGCAGAGTAAAGGCAGCAGTGTTAGGCTAGCATTTTATTCTATCAGTACTAGAGACAAATACAAGAGAAATAAATTATCCTGAAACATTTTTCTTCAGACTTCAGAGAACAAACATTCTTGCTCATCTTGTTTTGTCAACCTGTCATTTAACCTCTGATAAAAACCAACCAGCCCTAATGTAAATTATTTACAGATTACTTTCCTGTGAATTATGTAATGTGAAAAGTTTTGTGCCCAAAAGATTCTGTTCTTAGGGTTTGTATTTTTGTATAAATACAGCAGATTTGTATTTTTTTTTCCACCGAAAAAGCAGATGCCGGGGGTGGGGGTGGGGAGGCAGCTGCAGAAGTGTAGAATATATAATCTTGTCAAGGGGAAAGATGCCATCCTAATGTATTAAGGAATTTCACTGGGTCACAAGAGAGAATGACTTAACTGACAGAAAACATGAGCCCCTCTAATAAGTGCTTTTTTCCCTCCTTCCGCACCCCTCCCCCACTGATTCAGGAATATATACTCTCTGAATTCTGCCATGCCATAAAAACAGAATAATTTACTACACCACCTTCTTCAAAATGCTGCGCACACGACAAAATTTCCTTTTTTAGCATACTGCCTTACTGGTTTATAACATATAGTTGGCACAGTATTGCCAACTCCAAGCATTCAAAATTCATGAGTGGGGCCCCCCAAAATCATGAGACTGGCTTAAAAATAATAAATGTTGGGTCCCTTTTATTTGTCTTCTGGGTTTTGATTCTTTAGGGTTCAGGTTTTCAAGCTTTTCTCTGCAACCATAGGCCTAGAAGTTTATTTTTCTTTAAAATTAAGGCTGACATTCTCTCATACTCACATTACTTCAGTTGCTGGGTCTCTAACAAAAACACTCAGTATTATGAGACCTGGGATAAAATCCATAAATGGCATTTTTAAATATATGCCCAATACAATAAAGGCCTCGATATTTAAATATGTCCTGCATTTCATAACAATAAAAACAGTTACATTTATTTTTGTGTTATATGAATCTATTAGTTCAGATTTTCATTCTACAGACAAATCTTTAAAAGTAAAGGAGTAAGGGAAATATATAATAGTAAGATGCTATGGAACAAAACATTAGCGAGGCCTAAAGTTCCAAAGGCATTGGCTAATAATGAGTGTCCACACAGACACACCTATGGAGTGAGCACCTGCAGCAAGCAGGTCATGGGGACTTCAGGTGGAGCTGGGGAGGCTCAGCACCACTAAAATAGGGTTGCCAACTCCCAGTTTCTCTGGGAGTCTCCCAGAATCAGGCCCTATCTCCCAGAGGGTATTGAAGCCAAACCGGGAGATTTTAGGTGCTACAAGTCCAGTGGTGTAGCGGAGCTAAGGTAGGCTCCCTGTCTGCCCTGGCCCCACGTCTCTCCCGGAAGCGGCCAGTGTAGCGACACATCCCTGCGGCCCCGGTCTCCATGCACTGCCCCTGCCCCAAGTGCCGACTCCGCAGCTCCCATTTAGGGTGACTAGGTGTCCAGTTTTCAACCGGAACACCCGGTTGAAAAGGGATCCTGGTGGCTCAGGTCAGCCCCGCTGATCATGCTGTTGACTGTCTGGTTGGCCGTTGGCGGCGCCACACAGCGGGGCTGGCTGGCTCCCTGCTAGCCTCCATGCTGCGTGACTCCTGGGAAGCAGATGGCATGTTCCCCTCCCTCTGGCTCCTATGCGTAGGGGCAGCCCGGGGGCTTCGCACACTGCCCCCGCCCCAAACACTGCCCCCGCAGCTCCCCATTGGCTGGGAACTGCAGCCAATGGGAGCTGCAGGGGTGGTGCCTGCAGATGGGGCAGTGCACAGAGCCACCTGCCTGCACCTGCATAGAAGGCAGAGGGGGGACATGCCACTGCTTTCAGGAGCTGCTTGAGGTAAGCGCCATCTGAAGCTTGCACCTCTGACCTCCTCCGAGGCCCCAACCCCCTGCCCCAGCACTGATCCCCCTCCCACCCTCGATCCCAGCCCGGAGCACCCTCCCTCACCCCAAATCCCTTATCCCCAGTCCCACCGCAGAGCCCGCACCCCCAGCCAGAGCCCTCACACCCCCCCACGTCCCAACCCCCTGCCTCAGCCCTGATCCCCCTCCTGCCCTCCAAACCCCTCAGTCCCAAGCTGGAGCATCCTCCTACACCCCAAGCCCCTCATCCCCACCCCAGAATCTGCACCCCCAGGCAGAGTCCTCACACCCTCCTGTACCACAACCACCTGCCCCAGCCCTGATCCCACTCCAGCACTCCGAAACCCCCAGCCCAGAGCCCCCTCCTGCACCACAAATCCCTCATCCCTTGCCCTACTCCCTCCTGCACTCCAGTCCAACCCCCTGAGCCAGCCTGGTGAAAATGAGCGAGTGAGTGAGGGTTGGGAGAGTGAGCAACAGAAGGAAGGGCGATGGAGTGAGCAGGGGCAGGGCCTCGGAGAAGGAATGGGGCATGGGTGGGGCCTCAGAGGAGGGGCGGGGCAAGGGTATTTTGTTTTGTGCCAGTAGAAAGTTGGCAACCCTAGCTCCCGTTGGCCAGGAACTGCAACCAGTGGGAGCTGCGGGGGCAGTCCCTATGGGCACAGGCAATGCACGGAGCCTCCTGCTCCCCCCCAGGGGCTGCAGGGACATGCCCTTCAGGGGTGTGTGTGCAGGGACATGTGGGAGCGGCACAGGGCCAGGGCCGGCAAGTAGCCTGCCTTAGCCCTGCTGCACCGCTGACCGGGAGCCACCTGAGGTAAGTGCCACCCAGCCGGAGCCTGCACCCTGCAGCCCCTCCTGCACCCAAACTCCCTCCCAGAGCCTGCACCCCAAACCCCTTACTCCAACCTGGATCCCCCTCCAGAACCAAAACTCCCTCCCAGAGCTTGCACCCCACATCTCCTCTTGCACCCCATCCCCCTGCCCCAGGCTCAGCCCAGAGCCCCCTCCCACACCCCTGCCCCAGCCCGGTGAAAGTGAGTGAGGGTGCGGGAGAGCGAGCGATGGAGGGAGGGGAGGATGGAGTGAGTGGGGTGGGGCCTCAGAGAAGGGGCAGGGCAGGGGTGGGGCAAGGTTGTTTGGGTTTGTGTGATTCAGAGTAGGGTTGCCAACTGTCTAAAGTCAGCCAATAAGCAGCCCTAGGAAAACTGCTGTAAGTTAATTACACCATAGCTGTGTTGTCCCTCACAGTAGCCCACAATCCAGACAGTTCAAAGGTGAGGCAACATTTCTTTTGCCCCCCTCTCTTTTGTCTAGGCTGCACTTCTTAGGAGGTACAGCACAGGCTTTCACTCAGTATCATATATTGTGCTTTTCACCCAAAGATATCAGACTGGTTTGTTATTCATTTCACGTGTTCAGTGCTGCACATAACAATGTAAAGAAAAAAAAGTGTAAAATATTAATTAATATAATTAATTAAACCTGAAAACAGCCCTGTGAGGTAGGTAAGTATTTTTAGTCCCATTTTGTGTATAGGGGGTGAAATACTGACTCCATTAAAATTAATGAGAGCTTTACTCTTGACTTCAAAGGAGCCAGGATTTCACCCAGGGAACATGATGCCCTGTGATTTGCCCAAGGTAATGCAGTAAACCATTAGCAGAGTTGGGAACCTCTCAGGGCCATTTTTCAGGCCATTTGCAGACTGAGGCAGGCATCACTGCCTCAGTTAACCTTCCAAATACAAACTGAGTGTTTCTTCACAATCATAAGGTCTAGAAACTTACTTTTTTAATGAAAACGTGGACTCTGCATAACCTGAGTGTGTCTTCAGGTCACACACATACATGAAGCAGATCAGATTGGCCTGTGGGCTGGATATTTGATAATCCTGCTTTTAGCACTATGTTTAATCATCATAACGGAAACCTTGAATATTATTCTGTTCTTAAATACTATTTAAAGTAACGCTATAATATCTACATTTAACAAATGTCACTAAATTGAAGAATTTATAGGGAAAAATGTTTCACACTGAAATAAAAATTATTTTTCTCTCCAATACACTACATATAGTTAAAAGTACATATAAATGCTGTCCCCAGCTGCTCTCAGTTACACATCCTTTCTCCTGTTTATGGTCCTTTTAAATGGCTATTAATTTTTAATTTCAGGAGACACATTCACTGTTTTTTCTGCTCTCTGGCGGGAGGTTAACATGATTTAGACCCTAATTTACGTTTATTAGAGGTTGATGGTTCTGACTGTATTCCCACAAGAAATATTGTCGACTTTCACAACTACCTTCTTGCTGATCGTAAAACAAATATTGAACAATGACAGCAGCTAAAGAACTTCCATGTAGAATTACATGAAGGCTGCCAAAGTACAGGCCCACATTCTGTTCTAAAGCACACTGTCCATCAGCGCTTTTAACCACTGTGTCCTCCAGACCTGATCGGCAGGGCCGGCTCCAGGCACCAGCTTTCCAAGCTTGGGGCAGCATCGAGAATGGGGCGGCAGTCCGAGTCCCGCGGCGGCAATTCAGCGGCAGGTCCAATGCTCTTCCCACCGCTGAATTGCCGCCGCGGGACTCGGACTGCCGCCCCATTCTCGCCCGCCACGGCGGCAATTCGGCGGCGACTGCTTGGGGCGGCAAAATTGTTAGAGCCGCTCCTGCTGATCGGTGCAGACTTCTGGTGACATAGTGGTTAAAAAGCCCATACACGCTAGCACTCCCACTGTTGCTAAGTCTGGTTATGCTGCATCAGTGCTAGAGCAGCAGGAAGAGAATTTCCTAAAATAGTCAATGTAGCCGTACCCTAGGAAAAAAGGCACTATAAGCGTGATACTGCACCTACTGAAGTTGATAAACATCCCATTGACTTCTACAGGAAGAGGATCAACTGGGGGGCGGGGGGGAAGTTTGGGGGAGCCGTAATGCTTCAGAGCCACTCGACATCCCCTTGCACATTGTCCTGCTCCTGACTGTCCTCAGGATCAGTCAGGACAGTGCAGATGCTCTGTAGATGCTCAAGTGCCCTTTCCTCTTTAGCGCTGACATAGATAATTATTTATCTCCTTTATTTAACAGCAACTTGCATTACAATACAATTGTCCAGTGAGAGTATTGATAGAGTCAAGTGGTTTGGTAATTTACTTGAGAAGACACTGAAATCAGCAACTAAAGTGTATATTTTCTACCATGAATAAAAAAATGTGACTCATTCTTTTTAAAGGAAATCTCCTCCAGTGATTTTTAATTAGAACTTGAATAGGTAAATAAATATTTTCTGAAAATAATATCTAGACTACATACCACATATTTTAATAATCATAATACTTTGTGTGACTCACATGCTTGCATTGCAGCATTGAGTGGTGTAAATAACAGAAGAAACAGCAAGGATACTTCATTCTAAGTTTTGTTTTGGGGCTCTGTGAGTTTGACGGCAGAGCAGATTTGCCAGAGCCAGGTGGAGTGACAGTTGGATCCAGAAATTGAGTGTGGCAGGCAATAGGTGGGCTCATTAGCCATTTGAAGCTACTTGAGTGATTGCCACTGTGGGCAAGCAATCTGGCAGGACACACCCATAGTCCCTCTCTGAGGGTGAAACTAATGGAAACTCAAAGAGGGGGTGGGAGAGTTCATAAATAGGTGTGTGAGCCAGCATACAGGACTCAGCTGTGGAGCAGCTCAGTAATCAGAAGATCTGCTGTAAGGATAGTGTTCCAGGGACTTTGCAGTGGTGTTGGATTTAGACTGAAAGCTTGTTCACCCCATTGGAGATGAAGAAGATTAGAATTTCTGAATGCTGTGCAAGTTGCAGACTGCCCTTGCAAAGACTCAAGGGGAGATTGTGGGGCTGTCTCCCCCACCACACACACTTTAAGGAGCTGAAGTACAGAGGATTTGGATACCATTCCACAGATACTGAGAAGGATAAATCATACCAGAGAAGAGTCCTGAGGGAGTGTATGTATAAGCACATGCATAATTATATTTTGCATTTGAACTTGTGATAGTAATAAGTACTAAAACTTGGGGAATCCCTCCCCCTGCAAAAGTGTCTGTAAACAAGAGTTAGTATTGACACTATTCACAGTTGTTTCAAGGGTTATAAGTAAACTGTTATTTATGTGCATATAGATATATAGATATATATATAGAGAGAGAAATTTTGTCCTGTAGAGAGTGTCAAAGTCCTGAGAAGACTTAAGTCTGGTCTGTGCCACAGCAGAGAGGTAAGATGAGGTACAGGAAAGGGGAAAGAAACATTATACCTAACAGTAGCATAGTGCTTTTCCCTAAGCCCAAATATGAGATTTTAGTGTGAAAATCCAATCTGACCATAATCAGGTATTTGTCCGAGCTAGATCACTTGGCTGACAGCTCAGATTTATAGGGGGTCTGATTCTCCACTTCTGTATACCTATGAAAAATGAGTGCAAAGTGAGGTATAAAATGCTATCATTAGTGAAAGTGATTGGAGACTTCAAAATTGGCACCAATTCATGCTCACTTTGCACAAACGTAAAATGCTAGGCAGTGGAGAATCAGATCCAAGGAATTTACTTTTCCTTCTTTATAAGTAAAACAGACATCTCTAGATCTGCATACTTCCTTTGAGTAGCAAGCACCCAGCTGGCTGACTGGCCTTTTTTGCAGTTCTGAATCTTCCATGTCTTCAACTAAAACTAGCTCTTTATATACATTAGGTTATGAAACAAGGGTCTTTGTATGAAAAAGTAAGCAGTAAACATTTATTTATATAGAACTTGCTCAAATATTTGTTGACTTTTGCAACTGGTCTTTTTAAATGTTTCATATTTTCATAAACATACAGTTTTAATTGAGGTGATTGGATTGCCATAACCAAGTTCTTTATTATCATTAGTATTTATTTATGCATTAGGGCAACTAAGCACTTTCCAAACACTTAAGACAGTACTGATCTGAGGAGTTCCCCATCTAAGGACAGAGGTCAGGAGAATAATAGACAAATTATATATAATTTATTACAAATCAAAAAGATTCACTTTAGGCAACATGGCAAAAGTAGATCTCTAAGAGAGATTTAAATGCGAACAAGATAAGGGCTTTGTGGATGAGATCATGGAGGTGTATTTTAAGGGGCTTCATGAAAGAAGGCACAGAGGTGATTGCTTGAAAATCTGACAAACAAGCAGATGAGGTTGGGAGCATTGGCAGAACAGAGGGGAGGAGCTCTATACAAGGGGGGATAAGTAAGGTGTGGCAGAGTTCTGTAGAGCTTTGAAGGTGGTGACAAGAATCTTAAATCTTATGATACAATATTCCCTGGGAAACTGATGGAAGGATTAAAAAGGGGAGTTATATGATCAAATTCATGCATTTTGTATGGACTGAAAGGCGGTAATTTGTGTGCTTGTGAAGCCAGAGAGGAGGAGGATATTGCAGAAATCGAGACAGAATGTAATGAGGAGCTGAATGAAGGATTTGAGCATGGTGGTAGAGTGTAAAGGGCAGATCTTGGAGATACTGAGGAGGAAAAAGTGACAGAATTTAGAAATGTCCTGGATGTAAGTTACCAACTCTCAGAAATGCAAAGCAATTGTGTCTCAAGGGCCAACCCCTGAACTGCATTATATGCAGTGACTTCCACAAAAGCAGGATCCAACATTCTGTAGTACAATCCTTAAGTGAGACAGCATCATAAATATGATCTAGGGTGCCTCTCAAAAGAGCAGACCCATTAAGTCAGTAGTGGAGACTGCTGAAAGAAATAACTTGTAAGTACATCACACACTCTTAAACATATGACCCCATATACCTATGGGAAAATATAATTAAAATGTAGACTATCAAATCTTTCACTGCACACAGAGTATTTACTTTAGATTCGTTGACTTCCACAGTGAGTGCAGTACAATTATTCTGGTTATAATGGGGATCTGAAGTCAGATGAAGATGGGCTTCAAATGATGAAGAAAATTAAAATACTTGTATTTTATGGAGAAATGGATTACCAGTTAATTGCATCAAAATAATAATTTGGTAGATCTCAATAGGTTTTCTCTCCTTGATTAGCATACCTTTGGCCTATGCAAGGTTGAACTCGAGTTTTGCTTGTGCTAAAGTGTTCTTTATGCTTTTGTTGATGAACACCATAAAGAGTTTGTGATTCTGGAAACAGACTTTTCCCTACAGAGGAGTCTACTGCAACATTTGAGTAAATCAGAGCCAGGCTGATGAAATAAGTATTGTAATGCATGTGTAATATCTTTTGCATTTTACTACTGACCCAAACTCCACTGAAGCGATGCTGGCAGTAAGATGAGGAGTGGAGCAAGGGGCCCCAGAGGCAGTCTAGAGATAGAGGGTTCTTACACAGCTAAATCGTTTGTCATATTTCCCATGAAAGATGCACGTCTTTGGATATGTGCAGGTTATAGGGTTAACCCTCCTATTTGTCTGGGAAGATAATCAAAAACATTCTACTTGTGTTTTTTAAATAGCCACGCCCTAGTGATGACCGTGGCTTTTGCCACTCAAGTTTGGTTTTTTTGGAAAGTGTGACGTTAATTTGGGGTGGTTGTGTGTGGTGTTGTGTGGGCAGATGGCTCTCCAGGCTCCCCTGCTCCCTAGGGCAGGCAAGTCTAAGCGCTAGTCTACACTAGACGTGCTACATTGGCGCAGCTGCACCGATGCAGCTGTGCCTCTGTAGCATGTCTTGTGAGGATGCTCTGTGCCAACAGGAGAGAGCTCTCCCATCCACATAATGAATCCACCTCCGCAAGGGCTCCCACAGCACTTAGGTCAGTGTAACCGACATCACTCAGGGGGGTGGCTTATTCACCCCCCCCACCCGAGGGAATGTAATTTATACCGAAGTAAGTGGTAGACCTGGCCTAAGAAACTATAAATTACTGACTTGGTTGAGTGTGTATTGTTCTGGGAGATTTGTACTGACATGCATGTTTAGTGAATGATGGGGGGGTGCTGTGGTGAAGGTGTGTGTTGTGTTTGTTGTGTATACTGGTTTGTGGGTGGTTGTGTTGATTTTCTAGGTGGATGATTTGTGTGGGTAGTGAATGAGAGGTGGTGCTGCAATGAGTGTCTATGTTTGGGGTTATTGTGTGTGTTGGTTGCATGGATGGTTTTGAAGAGTTAGGAAATGTCAGACTTAAGGTTGCATGGGAAATCTTAAATTAGCTCCCTTGTGCGCATGTTTTGTGGGGCAGTCTTTAACTAAATGATCAAATACTATTTTTTTCTGCAGGTCCCTTGCTGCCTTCAGTTCACAGGATAGACAATGCTCACTGAAGGTGTAGCTACTCCAGTATTTCTTTTTATCCTCCTCATTCAATGTATTTTCCCTAAGCCTTATTTGTGGCATGCCATTCAAACCCTCCACTAAACGAAATGTTATTAATTTCCTCCTGGGTGTTTTTATGGATGCTCTTACCAAAACAACAGAGTGCTCACAACAACTCTGTGAGAATAAGTAGTGGTATTCCTATTTTAGGATAGGGAACTGAGGAACAGAGAGATTAAGGTCAAAATTATCAAAGGTGTTCACTAATTTTGGGTTCCCAGCTTGAGACACCTAGACCCAGATTACTTGGCATTTTTATAAAATTCAAAGCACAGCTCCAGTTGTGTTAAGTTGCAGTTGTGAGGACTCAGCACTTCTGCAAATCTGGTCCCAGATATGTAATGTTGAACACCCAGAAAACGTGGAACACAGTGCCCAACTGTGAACATTTTGGTTTAAGTGACTTGCCTAGCATCAAATAGGAGTGCTGCAGCACTGGCAGGGATAGAATCCAATTCTCCAGACTGGCATTCAACTTTCTTAGCCATGAGACCATCCTTTCTCTTCCTTCAGTTCCCCAACTCATTCACTGCACACCTTCCAACTTCTGACACAAATGAGGCCGGGGTCCTGTAGACAACAGCCTCCTTTGTTAAACAATTTGGATTCGTTCCCAAAGCACAGTCTATCCTGTGTACTAGATAAGGCAAGGACACCCTGGAAAAAATAGTGTGTGATCATGTAATTCAAGACTGGCTTTTAAAAGGCTCACAACTTGGCCAAATTTGGGAGGTTTTTCATGGAAACAAGAAAAGGCACGTAACTGACACCAGGGTGACCCCTCTGCCAAATTTCAAGTCCTTACTTGAACCCTACTTCAACCATGGAGGGGCTAGCACTTCTTTAAAAAATAATAATCTTGCAATCAATTCATTAATCAACATGTATTTTGCCCTTATTCTGGGAAATGGCAGAACCCTTTTTGCTAAACTTTAAAAAAGCAAACAGCCTGAGGCAGAGATCAGCATGGAAAATTGAGCCCAAATGATGAAAATTTTGCAAACTTATAAGCAACTGAAAACAGTGTCTCATAATGGAAAGTGTTGGGCAAACTTAATTATAGATGTTGCTGCAATTTAGGTAAATAAAATTATATGAATAAATTAAACCTCACAATCTGTGTATTATTCACATACACACAGAGTAGAAACCTATTACTAATATACCAAATCTTGAAGTACTTACTAATATATAATTTGCATTGACTTTTATGAGAGTTTTGACTGAGTAAGGTCAGAATAAGACCTGCAACGTCTAGTACAGTGACATTAAATCTTGAGTTTCAGGGTATTAAAAATGTCATTTATAGTATATGTCAACTTAAAACCTCCCCCCATACAATAGTGGTTAGTATACTTGAAAGAGGGTAATCAAAATGTTGGGATATTTCATTTATCTTGAACACACAACCATGGTTCAGCAGAGCATGAAGGGTTGTACAGCATGTCATGGTTAAAATATATTTCAGAAATTAAAAATAAATACAAGGTTGCTTTTAGTTCTTGCTAAATCTGTTAAATATGAATGTGAAAATGAATAAAGTATAAGGCCAAAAGCAAATCACCCTGTTTTTATGAACCTTGGTCATATAATAGAAGTTACATTTGCTCCTGAGATGTGAATGGAGATGGAATTCAAGATAAGGTATTAATCATAATTAGAGTGAGTATGACAGGTCTGTGGTGACAAATTCTTAACAACCAGAAAGAATGCTTATCCATAATGAACTGTTTAATCCATTAATTTCCTCATTAAAAAGGTCGCCACTTAATAAGTTCAATATAAAGTTGATATAACATTATATGTGTATTCTCTATTTTTTATCAATTTCCATTTCAGTGGTATATTATTCAGAAAATGAAATAAATCATTTAAAACATATAATTGCTTGTATATATTCATACAGTAATTCCCTAAAGCTATGCTGTGGTTATAAGTTGTCAGTGTGCATATTAATTTATCATACCCAGTAGCCCCATGTTCATTTATTTGCTACTAGCCATTGAAAAGCAAATTAAAAAACACATGCTGCCCTTCTTTGAAAGTTTTATTATGGTGCAAGTAGGCCAAATGGTATATTCCATTTAGAATCCTGATGTTTGTCAGGACTCGAAAATTACTAATTACAGCCATAACTGACTTAATGTTTGTATGCATGATTATTTATGAATACATGTTATGTGCTGCATAAAATGATGCTTTGTAGTTTCAATATTAAAACCTATTAGTTGTTCAGTAGGTGCAGGTTCAACTGAACTTGGTGAATTCCATGAATTTACTGAAACATTTCATGTGTATTAAATCTGGCAAAGATTTAAAATAAAACAAAAATGAACTAAAATATGACAAATGTCACCCCTCAGCCAGTGGCTACATATGGATATATTTAAACTACAATTACTTAGGCATATTCAGACTATCCCCTGGATCAGTTTTCATTTCCCAGACAAACAGCAGTACGTGCTATGCCTGGTGGTATGATAGAATCGTACTGCTCCCGGATGGTGTCTCCCTCCTTTCTTCAGGATATGTCATGATGTGACCTGAGAAGCTGAAGGGGGGTGTCTGCAGACTGTGTTCATCTCCCTCCTGTGTCCTATGCTGACAGCAAACACATAGCTGATAACAATTAGCCCTGTGCTGTGTGGGGCTCGTATCGCTCTGCAGATAGAGAGTTCAGCTTCTGGGTCCAGTGAAGGAGAATCTCTGCTTTCATTTTAAAAAGAGGTTTCTTGCCTTTTTCCTTGCAAAGATGGGCTCAAAAACTTTAAGTGGTGTAAACTGAGGCAAACCAATTGCTAGGAATGAAAAGAACAAATGGATATGTTCAGTGCTGCAGCGAATGCTAGGGGGACTCCAAGATTCCCTGGTCACATTTCTCCCTCGCTGTGTATGGAAACAGAGGCAGTGATGTCTGAAGTGTAACCCACAGAATCATTTCATTAAATCTCTCCAACATTCTGAGGGCCAATCCAGTGTGTACAGGGTCATGTGATCATGGTGTAAAGGAGTTGGGTACAAGGGAGTAGGAGTTGGGAAAAATAGGCCAATCTGAAAATGAAAAATTTCAGCCTTCTCTGTGGCTGGCACGGGGCTGGTTGTTGCTCAGTCAGGCAGCTTGCAGGCCAAAGGCTCAGCCACCATTGCTGTGCTTCTGGTAGTTGCAGCAAGGCAAACTCCCCTCCTGCGTGCCCAAACGGTGACATCTGAAGTGCATGGAGGACATCCGCCATGTGGTCTATACTTCCTGGCCACTGCAGAAGTGCATGTGAAGAAGGATGAGACCAGGGAAAGCTCTTGCTGCACTGAATGGGAGTGCTGCAGGCAAACTCTCCCACTGGTGCCAGGCCACTCAGTCACAGGTTTGAAGAGCTGAGCCTGGAGCTCTGTTTCTCCCTACCTTTACCCTCCACTACCATACTGAGCAGAGCTGCTCTCCCCAGGGCCGGCTCTAGCTTTTCTGCCACCCCAAGTGGTGAAGGGGCGGGGGGGAAAAAAAAGCTGTGGCCAAATAGGAAACAATGTAGGACCTGCCGCAGCCATGCCACCGAAGAGGAACAATGTAGGACCTGCCGCAGCCGTGCCGCCGGGAGGAAAAAAAACAGAGTGCTGCCCCCAGAGCAGCACAAGTGCCGCCCCTTCACATTTGCCTCCCCAGGCATCTGCTTCCTTGGCTGGTGCCTAGAGCCGGCCCCAGCTGTCCCTAACTCCCTCTACCAGCCAAGGGGGATATACTCCCCTGCAACAGCTTGTGAAGACTGCCAGATGTTAAGGGATACCCGCCTTTCAAATCAAAGGAGCCCCATCCCCAAACCAGCATCCAACTTGGCACTAGGGGGACCAACTCCCCTTCCAACAAACCACGCCATTGCCACAGGCTCTATTCCAATCTGTTTGCTGCTGTGAGAACAGAGTTGCTAGATAGAGGAGCCACCTAGAAGAGCTTCTCTCAGCTGCTGGGGAGTTGGAAATGAGGTAAGGTGGGTGAGGGTTAAATAATGGATTTAGGGGAGAGGAAGAGCATGAAATTCATGGATCTACCAAGAATGCCTCTTTGTGTCTCCAGCTGCAGATAATCTCTGGGGGGAGGGATAGCTCAGTGGTTTGAGCATTGGTCTGCTAAACCCAGGATTGTGAGTTCAATCCTTGAGGGGGCCATTTAGGGATCTGGGGCAAAAATTGGGGATTGGTCCTGCTTTGAGCAGGGGGTTGGACTAGATGACCTCCTAAGGTCCCTTCCAACCCTGATATTCTATGATTCTATGATAATCTGTGGCATATGAACTTGGCAGGTTCCCTTGTCAGTCACAGGTTCTGAGGTATGCACCTCTGTGCAGGCTGAGACCTGAATATTTAATTGACCAAATTTGGACATAGTTGCACTCTAACATCAAGTCTGAATTTAGCATTCTAGGCTCTTTAGTATTCAGAAACTCTTTTTGAATATTTTATTTCTTACTCATAACTTCTGTTAACCATCTAACAAGTAATAGCAGCAGCAGAAGCATAGACAATACAGAGAAATAAACAAACACATTTATGAATAAAGGAGGATTTTATATAACAGAGGAGGATCAAAATGACATTTGGCATGCTGTCTTAACTACATAAAACAATTCTTAAATCTTTTCTCAGGAACAGTTTTGAGTTTCCCCAGGCCAAAATCTGCTTGCAGATGTCTTGTGTAACTGAAAGCAGAATTTAACAACTCCATCCTCCCATCTATAACAGATAACTCCTAGAAGTTGATCTGGAAATAACAAATTCACTGTGCTATAGTTGCAAATAAGAACGCTCAATTTATAAATGTCTCGGGTATTTTCTATAAATTGGAGGTCACTGCAAAAAGATGTTAAGATAATAAATCTATCTTATAAACATATTCTCTTGGTTCTCAGCAGGGGCCCGCTTGGGATCATTTGTCTCCTGTTCATTATCTTGTCTGCATTATTCAGCAGCCCAGTTCATGCTCAATGGGCTTTGAACAGCTTTTAACAGATAGTCGTCTTCAATTTTGACTGAAATTCTCTTTTCCAACTTTTTATTACAAAAAAACCCAAACTAATAGCTATCTAGATAATTGATGTCAGAGTTCAGTGTACTTACATACCCCCATCAATGTTTAACTTCTAACATCTGGTGTACATTGTTTGCATTTAAATATTATAACTGTCTAAACATTTTTAATATATCTATTACAATTATTTTTTGTTTTAAAAAAGTGGTGCATCTTGTTAGGGACCAGGATGTAGGTGGTCTGGCCTAGTGGTCAGAGCAGACATCAGACCTAATAGCTGGAGCAGGCATCCAGGTCAGAGACCGGAGTTGAGGAGGGTCAGAATTAGTCAAGTGCCAATTACCAGAGCCAAAGGTTGAGCCAGAGTCAGAGCCAGAAATTGAAGCTGAAGGTCAGAGCCGGGGTCAAATATCAAGCCGGAGTTTGAGTCAGAGCCAGAACTGGTAACTAATGGTCAGAAATGAGGTATAAGGACAGAAACTGAAAGAGAGGCAAGGATCAGGCATGAAGCAGGAGCACAGTGGAAACTAGAAGCAAAGCCAGAGGTGGAGCAGAAATGAAGGAAGTAGGCAATCACCTAGTTGCTCAGACATTTTTCTGTGCCTTCTTCTGGCTTAAATAGCATGGTTGGACCAATCAGTGGGACTGGGCGATCCTCCAGTCAAGACTCCCATGGATGGTGCATGGGCTGAGGCTGTAGTCTTGGTAGCACTAGGTTTCAGCAGACATCAGATGGTGGGAAGGATGGTGATCTGGGAGCTCACAGGCCTGGGTTAGAGACACAGGACATTACGCACCTCTCACCCTACGTATGGTATGCAAAACAATTGTGATAAATTATAAATATATTTCATATATACAAAACTTCTGTATGAAACCAATAAATCCATTAAAAAAATCTCAAACCAGCATTATACTGAAGTGAAAATTAGTTTTGAACAAGTGAAGATGTATTTACATATAAGAAAATGAGGTATTGGAGATTGCTTAATAATCTAAGGACTCATTATAGACTAGATTATCTATTCCTCTTCCACGAATGGAGTGGATTTAGCAGATCTCAAGATGAGGGCATAGAAGAGGCTCTAAGGCATTGGTTTTTCCATTTTCCTCAATCTCAAGGAAGCGCCTCCTTGGTTCCTGATAAGGTTTGCAGTAGCAAGGAGTAAGGTGTGGACAGGGATTTGGGACTTCCACTGTTTGTAGGGCTGTTTCCCTGGAAACCAAATGCTAATATGATATTGACCATGTCAGCATTGTCTTACATGATGGCCATGTGAGCTGAATGAAATTTTGCTCCTTGAGAGGAGGGTTTGGAGGAAATGGTACATGGGGACAGTATGAAGGACCCATACTGCCATTGGGGGCCAGGCGGTATAGGAAGCAGTGCATAAGGTCTCCACATGTGTCCTGAGAACCATGGATTTAGGCACTAAATCTCTGCCTGTTTCACCAGTTGGTAAACCCTACACCCATATAGAATAAGAATCTATATTCTGGGGGGAGGGATAGCTCAGTGGTTTGAGCATTGGCCTGCTAAATCCAGGGTTGTGAGTTCAATCCTTGAAGGGGCCATTTAGGGATCTGGGGCAAAAACTGGGGATTGGTCCTGCTTTGAGCAGGGGGCTGGACTAGATGATCTCCTAAGGTCCCTTCCAACCCTGATACTCTATGATTCTATGAATAACTTGAAGGAAACTCCTCAGTCTGAAACTCTGGTATTTCCTGTTCTTGTTCTGTTTTTTTCCCTATATTGGGGGAAATCTAGCCCTATGTCTGAAGTAGCTAGATTCCCAGGTTAGAAACCAGACACAGTTAACTCAACCCTGAATTCTTCTGAGGTACATACATTGCATTCCATGTGATTCACTGTGTGGGGTGTTTTCAGAAAATATTTACAAATTCAAAGTCTTCTCTGTTCTGGCTATTAAAGAGCCCATGGCACCTTTAATAAGAATAGGGTGGTTGCCTCAGCATTCTAGACCATAATTTTACTTCTTCATACTGTTGTGTATTGTGCTGTCTGGCCGTGCCCCTTTACATCAGAAGTAGCTGAACTTCAACTATGGGTGAAGTGATTCTTATATGTATACAGGGCCTGTGTCTACTCCTACTAAAAACAATGTTAAAATTTTAATTGTTCTTAAAATATTTTCAGGATGAAAGGAACTCTATAAGCATCTGATAGTGTTATTGATTCTCTTCTTTCTTCTGTCGATAAGATATAGCATCAAAAATTGTATCATGATCACCAGTCACAATTAATTAAAGACAGTACATTCAGATAATTGAGATTTTTGGGAAAAGGGAATGTTAAACAAATTGAATGTGGATATTTAAAAATATCATACATATGACTGCATGCTTCACCTATAATCTTTCACCACTGGGAATAATGTGAACATCCCAAACTCATGCTGGTACATTAAGGTGTGGAATAAAGAATTTATTTCTTCTATATATGCTTATCTATAGATACACTGACTTAAGATTTGGATAACTAGAGGATGCACTATGTAATAAAGCAAAACAGTTTTTAAAAAAAGTAGATAGCAAAGCAGAAAGGAATATGCGCGCACACAATCATGATCTGGCATTCACTGTATCTATTCTTGGCAGTTCTAGTACTAACACAGAATGAAGGTAAAAATTAAATCCACAGCAGAGCTAATGAAGGCACTATAGAGACCTATCAAATGCCAATTATTTCATCCTACTTATTTGAAAGTCAGGCATCTATTGAACATCTTCCAGTGCTGAGATCACAATACTGAAACTTAGTGGCACTGATACCCTAAAGTATGAAAAGTCAGCTAGATGTGATGGGGAAATAAAATGTCGTAAAGAATAAGTTTTAAAAAAAAGAATATTCTTATTAGCAAATTCTATCTCATCATGTTATTTAACCATTTGACTGAATCATGATTATCAGAGCCCTTTATTAAGTTAATAACTGAAGTCCCTGTGCTCTCCTCCTTCGTGGAGTGGAACAAACTAATCCAAACGCCTTGTAGTTTTACAAGTATGAACATTGTCCTGCATGCTTAAACACCTCTACTCAAGAAGGACACACATACAATGAAACCACAAATTAGTCAATAGACCTGGGGGAAAGAAGCCAACATGAGTTTATTGAAATAATGAGTACTTGAGAGCAGAGAAACAGATAGATAGATGTAGGAGGAAACTTTAGAGAGAGACGTACTGCCAGGTATGGTCACTGGTTGAGGAAATGAATACTATTATAAATATTCCTTGCCTACTTGAATCTGGGGTAAAGACAAAGTGCTTCTGACCTCTGGACTACAGATATTTTGTTGCATTGGAAGTTGTTAATGTGTGTTTAAAATAAAAAGTAGGAAGACTGAACTGGCAAAAGAGGACCAGGTTTCAGGAACTATACATAGCTGTGGGACTGGAAGGTTTGGGGTTTATACCTCAATGTGGCATGTAGAGAAACAGCAGAACCTATAAAACTGGTCACACACACAATACCCACAGTATAGCACTGTTTCTTAAAACCTGCTTCTGTGTTGCATTACTTCTTGCTAATGAGACTCTCTTCTGTAACAGGAAAGACTAGAAGTAGAATTGGACTTTAAAGAATTCCACACTATTTTCAAAGTCTTCCAAAGTACAGCTGTTTTTATATATTATAGCAATGCAATCAATAGTTACAGTGCACATTAGCAAGGTTCATTTATGAACTACTAGTCAATAATAAGCATTTTTAACCACTCCTGACAGACTTCATATTCTCCAGGAGATAGCACTCTAAAAGAATGCTATCATACAGTGTTCAACAGAGGACGGGCCATCTGCTTTTAACAATCGGAAGCAGACTAGAGCTAAATTAACTACTATGGAACTACTATGTTCCAAAAATGAATTCTGACTAAAGATAATCAGCAACGTGGAAGAATGGCAGACATCTGACACGTTGGCAAAAAGTAAATAGAATCGCAAAGGGCAAAACATCCATTGATGTCAGAGAAATTTATTAAGTTGGACATCTGTATGTTATAGTATTCTTTTTAATTAGGTTTCAGAAATACAGAAAACTTTTGCCTCAAGTAATGAGAACCCGTTTACAGAACAAAGCACAACTTTGAATAAGCATAAGGGGCCTGATTCACACCTGTTTTACTGAAGTTTTATGCCAGTGAGACCCCATTGACTTTATTGGAGTTATACCAGCATAAAACTGGAGCAATACAGTGGTGAATCATCCCCAAGATGTTTTGTATTCATTAAACCTATTTGGCAATACAGTAAGGAGCATCAGAAGAGAGGGTGGTGAGAAATGATTAAGAGTAATAATAAGGAAGAGAAGAAAAGGGAAGAATGATGAAACCTTTACTAAAGAAGAGAATTAATCCCAGATATAGTCATGAAACCGGTCCCAGGTGCTCTCATACTTTTCTTCATTGATTTGCAATTATTATGTGATTTCCCCCCCGCCCCATCCCCTGCCCATGAGAATAAGATAGAGATAACATGCCTTCAGAGTCAAGGAAATCTTATTTTAGTTTTGATTTGTTTCCATTTGATATAATTACTGTCAAGAGGTACCAGTCCTCTGAAACAAATACAAAAACACTAGCTCAGGGATTCTCAAACTGGGGAGGTTATTACATGGGGGGGGGGGTGTCAACCTCCACCCCAAACCCTGCTTTACCTCCAGCATTTATAATGGTGTTAAATATATTAAAAAGTGTTTTTAATGTATAAGGGGGGTCGCAGTCAGAGGCTTGCTGTGTGAAAAGGGGTCACCAGTACAAAAGTCTGAGAACCCCTGCACTAGCTGCTCCTTCGACAGTGCCAGCAATTGGGTAACACATGCCTCTCTGAACAAGGCAGGCAAAGTGAGAGACCACCGCAGCTGTAAAGACCCAAATGCAATCACACAAGGAGTTATCAGCTTTATGAATTGAGAAGTCTTGACACTACTTGACATTCATTCTCAATTATCAAGCACAGGTTTCTCTCCTTCATTGAACAGCACTACAGAATACCTCAAGTAAATGAGTGGATTCTGGGCACCCATAATAGTGTAAGTAGCATGCTTCACTTCTTCAAAGGACCTGGGTCAGCTAACAAAGCACTAGGCATTAAATTATATTTGACAGCAGCCACAAGCTATTAGAAATGTAACTTTCCACTATCTTTCAGATGTTTATCTTTGAAGAAAGCACTCACTATTTTACTGCAGCAATAAAGGCTGTTGTAATGATTAAGAAAAGACATTTGACCTATGGTTTTACACAGTAGCAGACCACTAAAAGTGTTAATTGCCTTCTTTCACACTTCTTTCAGTTATAATTCCAGGTAGACTTATTCAGAGCACAAAATTAAGGACTGATGATAAATAGTCAGCAGGGTCATATGAAATATCAAATAATTTGTCTGCAGGAGAATGCAACACTGTACAAAAATGAGTAAAGGAAAATATAGATGTGTTCAGATCTGTGTGTTTAATTTATGCAAAGTGTTTTTGTCTTACAATCATTAATTACAATCTACTGCTATTATTAAGAAACCATTGCAATTTGGTATTTAATTGTTCAGCAAACTGGCGTAGCAGAAAACATTCAAAATGATTTCCATCTAGTTTCTAATTTCTACCTAGTTCTACCTACCTAATCATGTGGGGGTGCTTAGCATTCTTCACAATCAAACACTCATCCTATAGGACTTTTTGAAATAAAATGGGAAGATAAAAAGTGCTTTCATATCCTTTCCTATTTTACATGAACAATGAATAACCCTACTGGTTGCAGATGGGCATTGGATACTGATGGATGATTAGTCCATTGTTTAGATTCTAAAGATAAACAGCCCACCCTTTACGTTCTGTTATCCTGTTATCTGTATAATAATCTGATTCCTGACCAATATTTCCTTCCACCCAACAAAACTCAGGACTCCCCCACAGCAACCACCACTTGCCCCCACAGCAACCACCACTTGACAAGTTGATCTTTCCTCTTAGCTGGTGCTGTCTTCAGGTAAAGGCCTAGAAACATACTAATCTTTCCCCCATTTCCCTCCCGCCCCCACACTCCAGTGTAAATTCTTCAAGTGATGTCCATCTGTCCCACCTCCCTGCCTTTTGGTGAGTGAAGCGATAAAATGTTGCTGATAGACCTCCCCTACAGAATCCTCACAGCAGTGATCTTTCGAGGGTGTGGACTCCTGGCCATGCTGCATCAGTGGCTGCCAAAACTCTGCTTCAAACCTGCTTTTGGTTCTTCCATTCCTTTAATTCGCTGTGTGATGGTGAGCTATCCCAGTGTGCAATGGGCAGAAGAAAATACACTTCATTATAAAAATCTCAAGATGTATGTACACCACTAGTAAACATTTAGAATGTTTAGTATATTGATAACTATTATTAATTATATATAGATGGAGGATAACATCCAACAGCAATAGCAAGATTTGGGGAAATTGCCCCTCCAAAAATGAATGGTCTTCATGTATTAATTATGGTAAAGGAATACTTAATTTATAGTTTAATTACGTTCTTGAATATTAACTTTCTCTCTAATCTGTGAGTGGGAGCTCAGAAGAAGGAAATCTTGAAGTTTCCCTTTGTGGAAATTCTCCCACATTGTTCCAGGGTGGGGCAGGGCAGGTTTGGTCCCCCTGTGAAATAGTTTGTGAGACCTTCCTCCAACCTTCCTGCATCTTCAGTAGGCCAGGGCATCTCCATGGAGGTTCAGTGCCTTTTCAACTCTGACACCTGGCCTAAGACATGGCTGTCTATGGGTCCCTATTTAAAGATCACAGGAAGAGCAATGTGTGTCCCTCTTTCCGATTCAATATACAGCCACCCTTCCCCAGCATGGAACCCAGATCCACAAAACACTATCCACAGGATTTTTGGAAAAGGAGAACACTGCTGGAGGGGCAGCTGACATGCCTTTCTACACAGCAGAGGTGAGATTCTATCTGTGTCTAGATTTTGGGAGGACAATCCCGCTTCCCCCCAACCCATTAATTTGGTACAGATTATACTGCTGCAATCATAGGAAGGTGAATCAATTTAAATTTTATTAAATTGCATATCATATGCTTTTTGCCAAATACAAAGAAAAAACAAAATCTAAAACAGCAGCATCCATATAATGCAAATAATATTTTAAAATATCAATCAGAACTTCATAAAAACTCCCTTCTTTGGCATGATGCTAAAAAGGGCAAAAATTGCCACCGATTTAGTTACTACCAGAGGTTGAAAGAACACTATAAAATGTTATCTTTTGAGGTGGTGGTAAAGGTTGTTTTTTTTTAAATACAAAACAGGTAAAATCCAGCATGTTCTCAGAAGCTGGAAAATTCTACATTCCTGAATCTAATGAGGAAAATCCTCCAATGCTCCAGATTTTCATCGGTAAAAACAAAGTTGTGAAGGGACTCTTCCATATCTACCTTTGAGGACAGCAGTTTCCACGGTTTGGAAACTTAATTGAGTACAAGTCTTACATAAATGAGGGTTTGATAACTCATTCAATTACAGTCCAAAACCATGAGCTGTTGTCAATGTTGAAAACCAGAAGGCACATTTAGACTCATAGCCATCTTCTTGTTGGGTAATATCTGTCACTTTGTACGTCCTTTTCCAGACCTGAAGAAGAACTTTGTGTGGCTCAAAAGCTTCTCCAACAGAAGCTGGTCCAATAAAAGATATTACCTCATCTAGGGTGATCAGATGTCCCAATTTTATAGGGACAGTCCTGATTTTGGGGGCTTTTTCTTATATAGGCACCTATTACCCTCCACCCCACTTGCTATCTGGTCACCCTAACCGCCTCCATCCACTTTGTCACTCTCTGTACGAACAGTTGATTAAAAGACATTGACAATAAGTGAGTAATAGAAAAACCCAGTCTAGCTATAATAAATGTGAGGTTCTTATACCATGAAAATAAGGAATTTACCATTCATTCTTCCATCTCCTAAAGGCACAGGTGGGACGAGCTATAACAGTAGTTCTCAAACTTTTGTACTGGTGATCCCTTTCACATAGGAAGCCTCTGAGTGCAACCCCCTCCCTTATAAATTAAAAACACTTTTAAATATATATTTAACACAATTATAAATGCTGGATGCAAAGCGGGGTTTGGGTTGGAGGCTGACAGTTTGCGACCCCCACGTGTAATAACCTTGTGACCCCCAAAGGGGTCCCGAACCCCAGTTTGAGAACCCCTGATCTATAATGTGGAAGTGAACAGATCTTAGACCAAAATTTGAGAAAAGTATTACAAGATCTGCTACTTACAAAAGAACCCCCTTCCCAAAACACCCCAAAATGAGGCACAGGTAAAATTTGGGAGAATTAAGAGTCTCCTCAAAAATTATTTTGAATGATATCTGAGGCCAAAATTTGCCCCTAGGGACAAAACACTACCTTGATCACTTTACTTTTATGTTGTAGCCCTTTCCTGTCTTTCTTTTTAAACTGTGCAAGCTCTTTTGGGGGTAGGGATCAAATTGTCTTATGTTTGCATAGAGCTGAACAGCTTGTGAGTGCTTCCAGAAACAAACAATAATAGATAAAATTATGGCTTCTGATATTTGTATTATTGAAAACTAGTTAACTTAATTTTAATGCAAATTTAAGAGGAGCATTGCTGAATCCACTTGTGGTAGATATTAAAAACTAAGTTAAGTGGATGAATTCTTGGTGGAAATGAAGAAAAAAATAAGTTTAATCAGCTTATTACTTCATCATTTGTTATAGCAGACATGCTAAAACTAAATACAATTAGTAAATAAATAAAAGTACACTTGAACAATAAAAATACAATACAAGGATGATATTTCTTAGGTTAATAGAACATGGAAGATTTAGCAGGTACAAATTCTTGAATGACTGAGGTGATAGTATTGTTAGTAATGTGTCCAAATTTTCACTATGATGCATTTGCAGTTTATTGGCTAGATCCTGAGGCCCTTACTTATAGTGATTTATACATTTTATTTGTCAAGCTCTAATATCACAAAGCAAGCCTAAATGTTATTGTATCACAGGGGGATTTCACAGGCAATTGTCTTCTGACTTTTCAGTGATATAGTTTCTATTAACATAACAAAGTCCCAATAAAATATAAATTGCTTCTTTTCAAAGGATGGTGATGTAACAAGAATGGCATTTTAAGACATGTATATGAGTTTTGTTATGACTCTTTCGGTTCTCCTCTGGTCCACCCTCACTTATGTAAATCAGAGAGCACAGTTCTACCAATGTAATGTCAGTGAAATCTATGGGATTGCCTAGGTAGAGTTGTGGGTGGAATGTGACCCAGAATGTGATTTCTGTAGAGGATTTTAAACTAATATTTTTACAAACATGCAGTTGCTGACAGACTTTAGGTAAGTGTAATGTTACAGTTACCCATGAATGGGCAAATACTATAGTCTCTACTCAGTTCTTACTAAGGTAATACTCTCACTAAAATCAAGGGCAGTTTTGCATCAGTAAGGAATGTGGAAGCTAGCTTGAAATTAATATATACGTAGGTATAAGAAAAGCTTTGTTTGTTTTCAAATCTTGGTGTTTCTATTTAGAAATATATCTCTTCACAAACTTGCACTTAAAGGAAACCTCCAGAGATGAAATTAAACAAACAGCCGTTGTTTAACATCAAGTATAAAAATACATATGGCCTTAGTATCTGGGAATATATGAGCCAGCTCATTACATTATTTGTTTGGCATATGCACACCGACAACCTCTCACAATGTCAGTCTTTTCAAATGGATAAATCTGTTTGAAATGGATTAGCCTTCTTACTTCCCTGTGCAAGAATAATGAAATTGATGCAAATGTAAATCAGCTCTTTTTTGTTATGCACAACATTCAAAGCAAATGCTTGTATTACAAAGGATATTAATTTGCTCTGAAGGTGTGAAGTGGCTTGATAAAGTTCTGGTCGACACTTGCTGCCATCTTCTGGTCTCACTAAAACCTGCAAACAAAATATAAAGGCCATCTTCTCAGGAGGCAGACTGTACATATTGGATTGTGTTCAAACTAGGGTGACCAGACAGCAAGTGTGAAAAATCGGGACAGGGGGTGGTGGGTAATAGGAGCCTATATAAGAAAAAGACCCAAAAATCGGGACTGTCCCTATAAAATCGGGACATCTGGTCACTCTAGTTCAAACTGAAAGACTGTATTCCTTTTAAAGTGCACTATTTAATTTAGTATGTAGTAGTGTTGTAATTGTTAGTCCCAGAATATTAGACAGACAAGGTGGGTGAGGTACTGTGATATCTTTTATTGGATCAATTTCTGTTGGTGAAAGAGACAAGCTTTCGAGTTTATACAGAGCTGAAGAAGAGCTCTGTGTAAACTCAAAAGCTTGTGCCCCTCACCAACAGAAGCTGGTTCAATAAAAGATACTGCCTCACCCACCTTGTCTATTTAATTTAGTAGCAATTTGTATGCCTTGCAAGTTTTAAGTCTACATAAACTATTTCAAGGATTTCCCTATCACTGGTAAAATATGATAAAATACCTAATCTGCGATTGTGCTTTATAGGTAATGAAAGTAATTTATTACCGGAGAGATAATTTGTACCAAAAAAGAGGTAATGTGACAAATGAGTATTTAAATTACTGTGACCTGATAGTATTCCTCAGTGGGTGCTAAAGGAAATGAAGAATGAAACACTATAGTAGAATTAATTTTTTTAAGTTTTAACTGAAAGCAGCTACCTTTAAAATTTAAGAGTGACCACTATTAGAGTAATTTCTAGCCAAATTTCTGGCACTATGGATACATTTTTCAGAAGTGCCTAAGGGCCAGATTTTTTTAAAGGTATTTAGGCAGCCTAGGTACCTAATTCCCTTTGGTTATTGGAGTTAGGCACCTAAATATCTTTGAGAATCTGAACCTAAGTGATTAAATAAATTTTGAACATAGGTCACTTAGGCACTTAAAATAGGTTAAGAGATACTTTTTATTTTCTAAGAATAAATATCTATTACTCAGGATGGAAAAGGATTAAAAGTAAGGTGATCCAGAGATCTATACTAACATTGGTGGTGGTCAACATATTAACATTATTAATGGTCTGAATGAGGGAGCAAATCATGAGGTCTCAACATTTGCTGGGGGCACAAATTTATGTAGTTAGTCAAGACTAGAGAGGATGATAAAGTACTCCAGAATTATTTAAACAAAGTGGTTCGTCAACTTTTAACCGATTACTTCAAAAGAAAAAAAATCTTCCCTCTCAAATTTCCGATCCTTCATTTCTTGGTTCTCAAAATGTTTCATTGTATGGACCACAAGAAAGGACTTATTAGGCTAATAATACTTTATAACTGGGCAACACAATGACCAATGAAATAACCACTTTGGGACATTGGGAGGAACAATGTACTACTTATACACGTGAATGGGTTCTCTACCATTTGGAAATGAGTAGATAATAACCTTCTTTTGGTTGAAGCCCATTCCATGTAATGCATCAGTGCCCTGAGACTCCTATATCCCCTTGTGACATGACTTGACATAATTCCTGCCCCACTCCTTCTTACTGCCTCCTATCTTTTTCAGACTATTCTCTTTTTTTGCTTCTCACTTTTCTATATGTTTTTCTGGTTTTATTTTCTGGGCTGCTCTACATGAGCAAGTTGCATCAGAATCAACATAAATTAAATCAATATAAGCTGTTCTTAAATGGAACCACAGTAGAACCTCAAGTTACAAACACCTCGGGAATGGAGGTTATTTGTATCTCTGAACAAAACATTATGGTGGTTCTTTCAAACATTTACAACCAAACCCTGATTAAATACAGCTTTGAAATTTTACTACGCGGAAGAAAAAATGCTGCTTTCCCTTTATTTTTTTTAGTAGCTTACATTTAACACAGTACTATATTTTTTGGTCTCTGCTGCTGCCTGATTGTGTACTTCCCATTCCAAATGAGGAGTGTGGCTGACTGGTCAGTTCATAACTGTGGTGTTAACTCTGAGGTTCTACTGTAACAATTTCTACAGAGGATTTTGCACTAGTTTAATTAAATCACCTTAAAAACATGCCTTTGGCTTACCTTGTGCAAGTTTTGTGTTTAGATGAGCCCTCTGTTTTTAATTCGTGTGGTGTTTCCCCCCCTCATTTCCTTATCCTAATTCTCTTCCCCAGGGCCGGCGCTAGCACTAGGCGACCCTAGGTGGTCGCCTAGGGCACCAGGATTTGGGGGGCGGCAGGCAGCTGCCTCCTGCCTCCCGGCTCCCCGCTCAGCTGCTGAGCGGGGAGCTGAGAGGCAGCCACGGTGAGCTGCCCCCTGCCTCTGTGCTCAGCCGCTGAGCAGGAGGCAGCCGCAGCGAGCCACACCCTGGCCGGGAGGCAGCCACAGCAAGCCGCCTCCCTGCCTCCCAGAGCTGGGAGGTAGCCGCGCCGAGCCGCCCCCCTGTCTCCCGGTTCCACGCTCAGCTCCCGCGACCCGCGGGTTGGGGGGTCTGAGCTGCCGCGGGCGGGGGGTGGGTGGCTGTGGGGAGTGTGTTAGTTGGGGTGGGGCTCACAGGGCTGATGCAAGGAAGTTTTGCCTAGGGCGCGAAACTTTCTTGCACCGGCCCTGCTCTTCCCTCATCTCCTGAATTTCACAGATAAGGTTCCCTGTGAAATGGTAGAGTATTTAATGTTATAAACTGCTTTTGATTTAAAGGGGAAAAAAATCAGGGACAAATCCACAAAATGTTTAAGATTTTCTGTAAATCATGAGAACTTGATATCTTACTAGTTTCATAACTTTTGGACATTAATTAGTGAATGCTTAATCTAATAAGACTGATCACAACCTTCTCAAATGCTCGGCATCTTTTTAACATTAAACAAACTCAAGTTGGAGTGGTATTTCTCTTACATTATGTACAAAACCATATTATAGAGTTTATTTTGATTTGGAATTTATTTACTTTAGCATACCTTTCATGAAATTTGCTATGATTTGAAATCATTTAGGGATGTGTCTGACTAAAACAAAATAATGTGATGACTGGAAGACTCATAAACTATCGCCTTTTGTGTAGGTTGTAGGTTCAAAGGATGGAATGGGCCTGATTACTGAATTTTCTTTTCATTTATAGTTTTAGACCCTCCAGGGCACAGCACATTGACATGAGTGGTCAGTCTCCCAGAGTACTAATTTACTCTTAGAAAAGCAATAAATAAAAAATAGGTCAAGTGATTTTCCCCAATTCAGACTGATTCAATGTGGATTGGAACTCGGGATTCTCTGAGTTTTTAGAGATTTACTCTAACCAATAGAACACACCACAAATCTATCATCAGATGTAGATTCAGATGCTCATATTGGCAGGCCTGACATTTGTGAAGAGCAGATATGAATAAGTAAAAAGTAAAATGCTTCTTTTCCATTGAGATAAATGTATTCTTTTGAGAGAATAATGATTGGGTAAGGGAATAGAGCAGGCTAGCATAAGCACCATTTTATTTGGAGGGGCAGGTGGTTTTGGCAGCAAAATCAGGCAGCAAGGGACAAAGCTCAAACAAGCTGTACATCTAATCTTTGCTCTTTGCAGGTGGGTGGGCCTCTGCTCCTCCATTTTGCTTCACTTCATTTCCCATATGAGACTCATGTCTTTGACATATCTCATTCCTCACATCAGTGATGACTGGCATCAGGCCCCTCTGGCTTTTCCTGAAGAGTTTCAGCTGCTTTTGTGTGTGTGTGTGTGCTGCCCTAATGCTTTTTTGTATGCTAAAAATCACTATTGACTTTCATTAAGCTACCTAGACTAGAGGTTTTAAAACAAGGTTAGTTTCAGTACCATGTGGTTCTTAATTACAGAGATCTATCATTTGGATGTATTAGAATACAAGTGCCCATATGCTCTGCTCCTGTGCAAAAGCTCATGCAGGGGAATACATTAATGGAAAAACTCCACTGGAGCTGCAGAGTCCAGGCATTCTCCCTACAGTCTGCAGAAACAGTAAGAGTGCAGAATAGGCATGGAGCCAGACCAAAAAAGGGAGTGGAAAGCCAGAGATCCTGGCTCCAAACACTATGGAATGTATCCAGTTGTGCAGACGTCCCTCTGAGCTCCACTGCATAACTCCCTCCACAGCCAGGGCAGCACAGTAGGGTTAAAACCTGTTCCGCCATTGACTCACTACCCCACTGTTTACTCTGTGGCCTACAGAGTTATGTTGTCAGAAGGCAGTTTACATCGACCTAACTCTATAAGCATCTACACTAAAATATAGCTCCTACTGATATAATTCACCCACGACACCAACTTAATAACCCCACCTCTGTGAGGGTTAAGTCAACGTAGTTAGGTTGATGCAGTGCCAGTGTAGACACTCTGTTGCTTACATCGACTGTTGCTGTCTTTCAGAAACCATCCCAAAATGCAGATGCCCCACACCGGCAGTTAAGTCGGTGCAAGCAAACGCTCCTGGTGAGGGGACACACCACCAACACAAGGAGTGTAGCATGAACATGTAAAAACTATTCAGATACTGCAGTGGCTGTACATTGACGTAATTTAGGTTGACTTAATTACATAAGGATGGCCATACTGGGTCAGACCAAAGGTCCATCTAGCCCAGTATCCTGTCTTCCAAAAGTGGCCAATGCCAGGTGCCCCAGAGGGAATGAACAGAACAGGTAATCATCAAGTGATCCATCCCCCTTGTTGCCCATTCCCAGCCTCTGGCAAACAGAGACTAGGGACACCATCCCTGCCCATCCTGGCTAATAGCCATTAATGGACCTATCCTTCATGTATTTATCTGGTTCTTTTTTTTAATCTGTTATAGTCTTGGCCTTCACAACATTGCAAAAGACCCTCAACAGGGCTTAAATGAAATTTAAGAGGTGAACAGGCTTTGTGTTTAACTCTGCGATTAAAGTTCAAATGCTACTGTAAATATAAGCCTGGAAATCCATTTCAAATATGTATCATTTGGCATAATTACAGTAATCGGGAGAGAAAAAGCAGAGCTGGAAAAAGCAATAATTATAATAGTTTTATAATAGCAATTATAATAGCAAAAAAAATAATAGTTCTTCAGTTACATAAAGTTACTGATTACAATATTGTAGTGTAGACTTGCTCTGTGATTCCATGGAGATAAGACCTAAAAGGTGAAGCAGTAGTTAATACGGCTTCAGACAACTTTCATGGTGGCTAGGCCCAGTTTTGTGGGAGGATGCCCGGTGCATCTCCTCCCCTTGATCTGCCCACTTTTTACCAAATAGCTCTTGGCTGAAACAAAAAATGGATATGAGGAGCACAGCTCTATTCCCTTTTCCATGGGTCAACAATGGCCTTCACAGTAGATTTTTCTCCCCTCCACACCACATGATATAGATGGGGAACACAAGGGTCAATTTAAATAATGTGGGGCAAAAGTAGCATTAAGACTCAGAATTGCTCTAATTTATTCTGAGACACTACATGGTCCCCTATGGGCTGCGAAGAGCTAAAAATAGCTGGAAGGTATTGCACTCCAGCAATACACCCTGTCTACTCCTGCATGCTCCATACTGGGGCCATAAAGGGAAGGGTGATAAAGAATTGTTCCACTATCTAAGTCAAGAAGAGAACTCACTTCTTCTAAGGGTATTTTCCAAGGGCTACTTCCACTTGGCTGTGTAAATATTGCACAAACTTAACTTTACTCTTGTTCATTGTTCCATTGATTTAAAGACATTTATTTTACTTTAAAAAGTTATACAAAATAATTATCACAATAATGTATAATCACACTTCTGTGGAAATAATAGAAAATGTATTAAAATTATAATATCTGGATTTAAACAATGTAATACTAGTTCCTGAAATCTGATATATGTCCACTAGATGGTGCCATCTCTATCAGCTAAACCAGAAGATTTTCAATTCAGTTAACTCAAACTTTCCTTGAAATTAATAGCTAAATTGTTCGATTACTCTGTTTCCTGAAATCTTGTGAGAAAAACAGGAGCTGCCCTGCTTACTATTTTAGCCAGAGGAGGTTTCACGAAAATTAAGGTTGTAAAACAGTTTCCATTATAATCTTGTATTTTGCCATATTCGTAATTTACCATTTTGAGATTAAATTTACCGCGCTTCACCCTGCCCATGGGTGTTTTTTAAAAAAATGTTTGAATAAATTCTCACCAGCTGTTTGTTATAAAATAATTGGGGGGGAAAAACTTTTCATATTTGAAAATAATGCTAAGTACACTTTTTTGAACTGGGATACAAATACAATGGAAGTTTGAAACTTGGCATGGACATAGCTCTCATTGAGCAGGGGGAAACGAAAATGCCCTACAGGAGGATAGTGAACACAATGCTACTATGCATAATATGAAGTTTAGTTAATGGGCCTTGTTACTTGTACAGTGGGTAAGGATTATGAATTTCCATTAGACAAATGGGGAAAATGTTTTGCTGCGTAATTTGCTGGTGAAAAGAGAGGAATGGTCCAGCGATTAAGCAATGCGAGTGTTAAAAATGGAGAAAAATAGTATTCAACTATGATCCTTGTTAAAAATTGATTCAGGTTGCACTGACTAGGTGGTATAGGTTCAATTCTCTGATCAGTTTTGTTAGTATCTGCGTCACTGTGTCTTAGGGTGACCATATTTCCCTATGCTAAATACGGGACACCTGGTAAAATTACCAGGCAATCAATCAGAACTATGCAGTACAAACATTCAAATTAACATCAAGTTGATTGAGCCCCTGTTAAAAAGAAACACTGCGTAGTTGGATTATTTTTATTTACCTGCTTATCTTTAATGCTTTAGGGTTCACATGGGGAGGGGTGACACACCCACTCCTACCCCCCCCCACACACATGGGGAGAGGTGACACACACATTTACTTCCATACACCTCTCTCACACGGAGGGGGTGACCGACCTATCCGACCCTCCCTGCCCAGTGCTCTCCACATAGGGTGACCAGATGTCCTGATTTTATGGGGACAGTCCCAATATTGGGGCTTTTTCTTATATAGGTGCCTATTTTACCCTCCACCTCCATCCCAATTTCTCACACTTGCTATCTGGTCACCCTATCTCCCCCCTCCATGCCTAGCTCAGCCCCCTGGGACAGACCCACCTCTCCTGGTACTTGGTGCCGCGTCTTCTCGAGGCAACACGGGGGGGCGGGGAAGCGCACGCAGGGTCACATGCCTCCCCTCCGCAGATTCGGGTTGTGCTGACGGACCAGCAGGAGGAGTGGCTGGCTCTGCATGCTGCATCTTTGCCCCACCACCAGCCTTATACACTCACCCGCATCGTGAGCCACTGGATACCCCCTGCTCACTGCAGGTGGCTGGCTGGCTGGCGAGCAGGGAATTGGCCAGCAGCAGGACCCACCAGTACTGATGGCAGTGGAGACAGAAAATATGGGACAATTTGCCCGTTTTTAAGAAAAAGTCAGGACACCTGCAGGAGGGCTTAAATACAGGACTGTCCCTTTTAAAGGGGGATGTCTGGTCACCCTACTGTGGCTACATTTAAAATATATTAGTCAAAAGCTAACTAACTTAATCAAATTTTATTAAGGTTTTATTTCACTTGTTTGAACCTGTCAGTTCAAACACGGAACATCTGCATTTTCTGGCATTCGCAGCTGCCCACATTATGCCTGTGAAGGTGCTCCCACTGAAGTCAATGACAAAACTTCCACTGACTTTACTGGTGATAGGATCAGTTACAATAACTCTGATACTACCGCTGAATTCCAGATGGAGGAAGACATTTGGTTATTGTAAGCTAGTTGGGAGTCAGGTGTTGTCATTTGCAGCCTAAACAGTGCTTGGTGACTGGTAGTTGCTAATCTTAAACAGAGCTGTGAAGAGAGAGAGAGAGTGCTATGTTTCCTATACTCCTGATTATATTCTGAACATCTTCAGAAAGTATCTTTTGTTTCCATGTACTGTATATTTCTGCCCTTACACTAAGATCAGTGGTCATACCTAGTGTCCATATTCCTAGGAATCTGATTGTAAAAACAGCAGTTGGAGGTTAGGACTGAGGATAGTTTGAAAGGACAAAGGGTATCAGTGTTTCAAAGGGTTTAATAGCCAGAACAATATTCACCATCATGGTGCCCAAGGTCTAAGTTAAATGTCTCCTTTTCTCCCTTTCCGTCTCTTCTCCCACCTTGAAGTACGTAATAGCGTTTCTAAGAATAAATGCTGCACCCTAAATTGTACTATAGCCTCCTCATTCCCAGATCACTCCACTTGCAATCATAGTCTCCGCATCAAATTCAGTTGAAATGTCTGATCAATTAGTTACAAAAACAGCTAATGTGAGAGGTCAGTGATCCAGTAACAAGTGGATGTAGCTGATAAACTAAGCAGCAACTACCTGCTGGGTTATAAATACCAACACAAGACTTCTTGGTTATTAAAAATGCATTGTGTTGAGGCAACTGTTCTCAAACTGTGATCCATGGATTATCTACGGTTTGTGGAGTCTTTGGTGGTGGTCCACAGAACGAAACATTTGAGAACCAGCCACTGGGATTCTGGAAAGCTGGGACAAATATTGAGACTTGCCCAGGGCAAGACTTAACCTTGTGTGTCAATCTCAACTCAAACAGCCACTAAAACTGTTATATGTGGATAGATGGAGGTAAAATGATTTTCAGCCTGAAGCAAATTCAGAACTGATCTTGCCTAATGTAGCCTGTAGAGCTGTTCAGAGGAAGACTGTTCCATTTTGTGGCAACTTCTGAGGTTTCAACATTTTGTTTTTGTTCTGCACTGAAACAAAAATAAAACCTTCAAACCCATTTGTGAAATGGAATTTTGTCGAAACATCCAATTCTAGCTCAAAAAGATCAAGGTGTGTGTGTGTGTGTGTGTGTGTGTGTGTGTGTGTGTGTGCAAAAGTGTCCAGGCAGCCCTGGACCCAGAAAAACCTTCCAGCTGAAAACGTCATTGAAACAGATACAGCTCTGTGAAACGTTTTGACTTTGATGAAATGGCATATTTTGATAAAATAAATTTAATTGAAAATGTTCCAATCAGCACTAATAGCCAGAGTTTGGTGGAGCCTTTTCTTCAAGGCTGTTCTCACTGAAGGAGAGCTTCCATTTCCTTGTGGACTGTTGGTATTATTGACCTCCTCATAAGGTAAGAATCTTTATTTTAGTATTCCATTTAAATAACTTTGATGATAGGAGAGGGTCTTGATTTTTATTAATAAGGATTTTTTTGGCTAACTCAAACTAATAATATATGTATTATAGAGGTGATAGGACTCAAAGAAATCTTGTATATTGCACCACCGTGCACTCAAATATTTGTTCAATGTATGCTTGCTAAGTTTAATCATGTTCATGTGCCTTTTCATTTGGTGTTCACTAACATTTGTATCAATAGATTTTATGCTAATGTTTGAAGCAAGGCTGTTCTTTATATAAATACCCATATTTATCCATGAACAAGGGTATTGACATACTAGCAAGAATATTAAATGTATATTCATTATCAGCTATTCATCAGTTGTTGTTCTTCTACTTAAAATGTTTCAATCACTCAGAAGGCAAAAACAATACTATATGATTTACATGACCATACAAATTACCATTAACAGTGAACAGTATGTAAACAACTCATTGGCTGATATTTTTGCATATACTTTTAATCAAACAATTACTTTGAATTTTACAATTTGAACTTATGTGGATAGTTAATTAACTAAAAAATAGGTTATTCACAATGAACTTTATTTAAAGATGAGGAAGAGGTAAAAGAAAAATATTGTCCAAAATGGCAGGAGAACCAACAAGGTTTTTAGCTGTCTCTATGTTCAAAAGCCTACAATAGATGTAAACTATAAAAGATGACAAAAAACTTCAATTAGTGTTTTTGTTTTATGATACAGTAAGCAAAGTTAAAATATTTAGCGTGAAATCCTGCCCCTCTTAAATCAATGGAAAAACTCCCATTGACTTCAATAGTTCCAAGATTTTGCCCTTAAAATTTATCAAAATCTTATGAATCAAAAGCTAAGGAGATGAATGGCACCATTTAATACCAGACATTCTATATTGATTTTAATGGAAACAAAATGGATTTCTCCTATGTTAGGATCCTATCCAATTGTTCATTAGATTACTATACTCAAAGATATATTTTAAATTGCATGTCTCTCTACTGTCCAGGCTGGTATCAATATAAATTATGTACTATGTGTAGATAACTTATCAGAAAAACTTTTTATTACAGGAAAAATGTGGGCTTAGCCCTGGTACACCTGTCTGAAATAAACAAAAGAAAGCAATTAGTTAAATATTAAATTTATCAGAGGTACAACTGACTACATATTCTATCCAATATGTACCTTATGATACAAATTAGATTATCACAATGGTCCCTTCTGGCCTTGGAATCTCTGAATAATGCCCTTTTACTAAAACTTCATGGACAGGTTTCCTTGGAAAAGCCGATTCCTAATTTAAATGAGTTACGATGTTGCTGATTTCTTATTTGACGAGTGTTCTCAGTGAGTGATGAAAGAAACGTAGGAAATATATTAAAGTGTGTACAGTATGCTCTGATCTGAATTCATCCTATGAGTGATATCATTACATTATTGCCAGCTAGTAAGAGGAGTGCGTGTGTGTGTGTGTGTGTGTGTGTGTGTGTGTATATGTGTGTATGTGTATGTATATAATATGTTTGAAATCTGGTGACAATATTGTGATTATTTACATGGGGTAATATGAGAGTAGATATACTGGTAATTATAGTACTTTACTTTTTTTTTTTTTTTTCCCCCCCAATGAACTGAAGGGTATGTTGATCATACAATCAGAAAATTGTCAGCCCAGGATTTTCTTTCATATCTTTTCTAATCCCTAGAAGTAGTGCTTTGTCTATTCTAGTTTTAAATGTTTGAGGTAATCCAATACTACTTTTGAGAGACAAACAGAGCTTTGAAATGCACTAATTTGTAAAATTTTACATCAGATTAACAACATTTATCTGCTTATTTTGTTGTCTCCAGACTATTACAAATAAATTTAATATAATCACTGATAATACTTCAAAGAATTATGTGGCTGGTTTGAAAAAAAACCTAGGGTGAAGATCAAAGTCTTTCAACTAGTTAAGTTTGTAATTCAAAGGACAAGGACGCTAGATTGCCAAGAAATGGCTTGACGACAGAAAAGATTCCTGGAATCGTTATCCCTTCAAAACTTGGTACAAGTTCATAAAAGTCTGTAAAATCCTGGCCAAAGCATTTCACCCCCAAATGAGTATTCGCTGTTAATGAAAAGCCCCTTCCCCCCAAAAATCTCAATTTTGAAACCATGAGCATCAATAAAAATAAAAGCAATGAGGATTTGGTAGGGTTTCCAAACTCCCAAATGCACTCTGAGTCTGTAGAAGACATAATTACGGAAAACAAATCAGAGAATGAACTGTATTTGTTAGGTGCACATCAAGTTTCAGAGCAGGCTATTTGTGAGTTCCTGGAAAGTCTGTCTATTAGAAGAAAGGAATTTTTATTCTACATAGATGTTAAAAACAGTAAAACAACAAAGGGAAGATACCTTAAAGCAAATGCGTATGAAACCTGTTTCAAGCAACTACTTACAAAAACATTCCTCTTTAAATCCACATGGAACAACTAAGGCCTGGTCTACACTAGGAAATTAGGTTGGTATAACTAAATTGCTCAGGGGTATTAAAAAAAAATTCACATCTTTGAGTGACACAGTTAAATTGACATAACCCCTGGTTTAGATAGTGCTAGATCGATGGTCGGGGAGGTGGACCACCTACATCCACAGGAGAACCCTGCCTGTTGGCATAGGTAGCCTATTGACTGAAGTGCTACAGTGATGTGGCTGTGCCGCTGCAGCATTTCAAGTGTAGAAAAGCCCTAATGCTTGAAAGATATCCTTAAAAGAAAGTATTTCTGACTGTGAAACAATTGCTATTCAGTTCTCCATTATTGACAAGGTCACTTTTAGGATCTTCATTGTTTAATCAAGATCGTTTTTCAAATGATGTCTCCAAATCAGCAGCCAAGACATCCTTGGGAAAGAACCCCACATCCTCTACAGAAGAATGTCTGGCTACAGACAGCAATCCACAATCTTTGATAAATACTACAATTTCATGCCCTAAACGGTTTTCCCCTCCAGCATTTTCTTTTGATCTTTGGTGTCAGGAAAGATTGCAAAAAAAGAACACAGAAAAGAGATTGACAAAAGAAGCATATTCTTGCTAGCTACTGAATTTAATTCAGGTAATGCAACCCTTAGAGTCCATGTGACTGGAGCTAAGAACCCCTATGATGAGATTGTTATCTAAAATATGGTTATATCCCTTATCCTTGGGAATATCCAAAACCAGCAAAATACAGGAATCAAAAACAGCACATTTCCTACTTTTAATGAGTTTTTTTGATGGAGTGATGGAAAGTGATTTTGTCACTTGAAATTAAGGTTCTTAATAAAGAAACTATCATTACAGTTGACACAATCTCAGGCAGAAAAGTATTGCCTCTTGGAATTAATTAATTTGTAACACCTACACTTAATTTGTGACAGAAAAATAACAAAATGGGGATTACAAATTAAATATAATGTATATGGCAATGGGAATATTAATGAGTAAGAATTTAATAAAACCTGTAAGGCCTTTAGGATTTAATCTATCAAAATAAAATTAACAATAGAAATTGTTAAACTCATTTATTATTCCTTCAAATAGTGCAGATATATTTATACAATGATTTAGAAACAGATTTTTCCATAATGTGTAATACACACAAATGCACATACAAATTATTGTGTAAATTCTGGATAACACTTACATCCTATTAAAGCTTTGATCTTGAAAGTCATTGTGTTGGGCACAGCAGAATGCACAAGGTTCTTGCTCTCCAGTACAAGTTCATCTGTGAATGCAATTAGGCATACTATTCCACTTTGAACAGTTGTAAGTGTAATGTCTCCTGTACACCCACTCCCTTATTTGCAAGTGCACATGGTAAAAAAAAAGATAAGGTGTGGAGAATGGTTGTGTCTGAGACTATGTCTACAAGGTGAGCTAGGGAAGCAAGTCCCTTGCTTATTATACATACTCACGCTAACCCTCATCAAGTTAGCATGAGTCTAAATCAGGGCCGGCTTTAGCAGGTGCGGGGCCCCACGTGAATAGTGACGGCGGGGCCCCGCCGACTTTGTCGGAGAAAAAACCCAAAAAAACAACAACCTCCCGCTACCAATCACTGGAGGAAAAAAAAAAACAACCACCGGAGTGGGATTTTGGGGAATCGGCGGAATCGGCTTAAAACCAGCCCTGGTCTAAATAGCAGCGTAGCTTTCATAGCATGGTTAGTGGCAGCAGAGGCACAGCTGAGCCATGCTGAGTGACATACACACCAGTTTCAGGTGGGTTTGTGCTTGGCATGGCTTAACCATGCTTCCGTTAACACTACCGTGACTACGCTGCTATTTATACCAGTGCTAGCTCGATGAGAGCTAGCATGAGTATGTGTACATGAGCAGGGGAACCACACCCATAGCTAGGGTTGCCAGCCCTTTAGGATTGTCTTGGAGTCTCTAGGAATTAAAGATTAATTAAAGATTGTCATGTGATGGAACCTCCAGGAATACGTCCAACCAAAATTGGCAACCCTACCCATAGCTCATAATATATGCATAGCCTGAGTGTTCATGGAATACACATAGAGAATGCTCTTACTGGAAGGTTGCAATGTAACATGACTTTATTTTTTAAAATTCAGAATGACAACACAAAGGACCCCAAAACAAAGAGACAGAGTGGGTTGCTCCCTAAAACAGAGAGCCACAACTCTCCTCACCTTACTGTAGGTTGTCTGTATAAATGACTTTGCTAGGTCCAGATCACACACTTCACTGAAGAGCCCCCTAGCCTGCAAGCGGAACCAGGAATTCTCCCTATCCCCCCAGCATTTAATGTGATAGCTTACAATTTTTATAGTTTTCAGTACACCAGTGAGGAGACGGGCTTAAGAACACTCCTCATTATCAAAGCCAATGAGCTATGTACTCTCCTCTTAAGTCTTACTCTTGCTACTAGGCCATACAGCAATGCTGCCATTAATGCTAGAATCCTTTTCCCTTGTGCTCTGTTGTGTTAAACACTTGGGGCCAGATTTTTAAAGACAGTTGCTTAGTGGGATTTTCAAAAGCACCTAAACAACTTAGGAGCCTAAGTCCCATAGAAAATCGGATCCTTTGCACCTTGGTTTATGTGTTTGAAGAATATGGGAGATAGCTGTATTAATTTTATATATTTGGTGATTATTGTATTTCTAGCTAAAGTATTAAATCAGTCTTATTTAACTTTGGTCTCCAGGAACCAAACTCAATGATTGTAGACAGCTCCAATTACTGGTACTCAACAGAAAACTTAAGTGGTATTCCTTTGAAATTTATCTCCACTTATGTCGAATCAGGAGTTTGGCTTTTCCCACATAGGGGGGAGAAGGATGAGTAAAGTTGCAGCTTAGGTCCTCAGGGGGATTCAGGTCAGTGTTCTTAAAGAGCTTGAAAGTGGTTAAAATCTGGACCTCTAAGGAGACAGATCTGCAGAAAACCAGGCTGTAACTTGATCCCTAGGAGAACTGGAAGGGAGGGGTTCCCAGGCTGCCTAAACATGTAAAAAACACTAAGGTTTAGTTAAGATAATATGTGAATAGGCCTTTTGTTGTTTTTTATTCTTTTTCTCTCTGTTGTATTTCAATGGACAAATAATATTTTGTTTTGATTAAGCAGAAGCTGTTCTATGTCACTGCACTTTCATATTGGTCACAAGCTCCCAGAGAGAAGTCTAAGCAGGGACCAAAACCCAGTTGGACATGCTGAGGACAGTGTTGGTGAAAAGGGTGCAGTATCTGAGGGACCTAGTCTAAGAGTTGGGTAAATTGCAGGATTTCACCCTGAGAGAAGTACAAGTGTGGGCCTCTCACTTGGCAAGTGTGCCCACAGAGAGACTGGGTGAAGGAACAAAGATACAACTCACCCAGGAACCATAATAACATGAAAAACTCCATATCTGATCTCAGATCCTCCTACTGAATTGAACTGTGCTCAGTGCAAGACCGAAGTATAGATGCAAAGGTTGCTTTAAGCTACTTTTACACCTTCCAATCAGGGTGCAGATGAGGGATTGGGCTGGTCTCTGGTATAAATGTTCTAATTTATCTGGCATTCCACAACCCAAGGGGTCTGTAG
Organism: Chelydra serpentina; assembly: GCA_037349315.1. Taxonomy (NCBI): domain Eukaryota; kingdom Metazoa; phylum Chordata; order Testudines; family Chelydridae; genus Chelydra; species Chelydra serpentina. The sequence goes on from JBAIAC010000042.1 coordinate 19,440,241, forward strand.
CTGGGATTACTGGAGCACAGGGACACCTCAGTTGTGTACCTTTCTCCCATGGCACACTCTTTTTGCACTGGAGATTAGTAGGGATTGGTGTAACTGCTGTTCCAGTAATTCTTTGACACCCAAGGATTCCCCTAAGTAGAAGAAATCTTCAGGAATAAATGATCCGCCAGTTTTTTGGTTGCTTTGTGCTCTGCTGTCAGAGAGGGGCCCAGGATCTGGCCTCTGTGCTGGGTACAGTCAAGTCTTCAGTGTCAGATTTATACATTTTGAAGAAAACACCTTAGAATGAGAGAGAGAGAGTCTATAATTAGAATCAAGGTGTTAGGTGAAACATTAGCTACAAGCTCATGAAGACTGTAAAAAACAAAGGTTTTTAAATGTTGTTGGAATTAACATTTTATCACATCTATAATGTGTAATTGCTTAGTTACCTTTATATATACTGCAGATTTCTGAGACTAATTAAATAGCATCACTGCATCAAAAATTTCCATAAGTAGGGTTCTAATTTTGCATCACTGTTTTAGGGCTGTCAAGCGATTAAAAACATTAATCGTGATTAATCGCACGATTAATCACACTGTCAAACGTCAGAAGGTTAGCCGTGTTAGTCTGGATCTGTAGAAGCGACAAAGAGTCCTGTGGTACCTTATAGACTAACAGATGTATTGGAGCATAAGCTTTCATGAGTGAATACCCACTTTGTCAAATCCAACGAAGTGGGTATTCACCCACGAAAGCTTATGCTCTATAAGGTGCCACAGGACTCTGTTGCTTCTACTGTCAAACAGTAATAGAATATCATTTATTTAAATATTTTTTTATGTTTTCACAATTTTCAAATATTGATTTCAATTACAACACAGAATACAAAATGTACAATGCTCACTTTATATTTATTTTTGATTACAAGTATTTGCACTGTAAAAAAACAAAAGAAATCGTATTGGGTGAATTGAAAAATACAAGTACTATAGTGCAATTTCTTTATTGTGAAAGTTGAACTCACAAATGTAGAATTATATACAAAAAAACCTGCATTCAAAAATAAAACAATGTAAAATTTTAGAGCCTGCAAGTCCACTCAGTCCTACTTTTTGTTCAGCCAATTGCTCAGACAAACACGTTTGTTTACTTTTGCAGGAAATAATGCTGCCCGCTTGTTTACAACGTCACCTGAAAGTGAGAACAGGCATTCTCATGGCACTGTTGCAGCCGGCATCGCAAGATATTTATGTGCCAGATGCGCTAAAGATTCATATGTCCCTTCATGCTTCAATCACCATTCCAGAATACATGCGTCCATCAGGGGTGAAAGTAGATTTGCTGATTTACCGGTACGGGGGCTGGGCTGGGCTGGGGCCGACTCTGGCCCTCGGAAGGGGCGGGGCTGGGGGGTCAGAGCCAGCCCCAGCCTGCCCTCTACCGGTAAGTTAGCCGCCCCCCCCCCCGCCAGGGTAGCGGTGGGACTCTGACAGCTATTTAAAGGACCGGGGTGGTAGAGACAGCGGGAGCCCTGGGCCCTTTAAATAGCTGCTGGAGTTTCCCCCTCCCCAGGGCTCCAGCAGCGGGGCTCTGGCGGCAATTTAAAGGGCCTGGGGCTTCAGCCACTGCTGGGAGCCCCAGGCCCTTTAAATTGCCGCCTGGGGAAGCCAGCCACCCCAATACGGCGCACTGGCTCTTGCCAGTACACCGTACCGGGGCGTACCGGCTTACTTTCACCTCTGGCGTCCATCCTGATGACGGGTTTTGCTCAATAACAATCCAAAGCAGTGTGGACCGATGCATGTTCATTTTCATTAAATGAGTCAGATGCCACCAGCAGAAGGTTGATTTGATTTTCTGATGGCTCAGGTTCTGTAGTTTCTCCATCGGAGCGTTGCACTTTTAAGACTTCTGAAAGCATGCTCCACACCTTCTCCATCTCAGATTTTGGAAGATATTTCAGATTCTTAAACCTTGAGTCGAGTGCTGTAGCTCTCTTCAGAAATCTCACATTGGTACCTTTTTTGTGTTTTGTGAAATCTGCAATGAAAGTGTTCTTAAAATGATCATCATCCAGAACTGCTATAACATGAAATATAGGGCAGAATGTGGGTAAAACAGAGCAGGGGACATACACTTCTCTCCCAAGAAGTTCAGTCACAAATTTAATTAGTACGTTTTTTTTAACGAGCGTCATCAGCATGGAAGTATGTCCTCTGGAATGGTGGCCGAAGCATGAAGGGGCATACAAGCCTTTAGCGAATCTGGCATGTAAATATCTTGCAACTCCGGCTGCAACACTGCCATGAGAATGCCTGTACTCACTTTCTGGTGACACTGTAAAGAAGAAGAAGGCAGCATTAGCTCCTGTAAATGTAAACAAACTTGTTTGTCTGAGTGATTGGTTGAACAAGAAGTAGGACTCAGTGGACTTGTAGCCTCTGAAGTTTTACAGTGTTTTGTTTTTGAGTGCAGTTATATAACAAAAGAATTCTACATTTTTAGGTTGCACTTTCACAACAAAGAGATTGCATTACAGTATTTGTATGAGGTGAATTGAAAAATACTATTTCTTTTGTCTATCATTTTTACAATGCAAATATTTATAATCAAAAATAATATGCACTTCGATTTCAATTACAATACAGAATATAAAATATATGAAAACATAGAAAAACATCCAAAATATTTAATAAATTTCAATTGGTATTCTGTTTAACAGTGCGATTAAAACTGCGATTAATTTTTTAAATCGGAATTTTTTTAGTTAATCGTGTGAGTTAACTGATTAATTGACTGCCCTACTATGTATCTGATTTAATGGGACATATATGTGTAAACTGCCTGCGTATAAGTAGCTTTGTTTTGAAACTCTCTGAAAAGGCAGATTCACAGTCTAAATATATCTGATGGAAATATATCTGATGGAGAAAATACTGTACACATCATAAACACCATGTTAAGGAGATAGAATTCACTCTCTGGGCCAAATGTTTAACTATTTTTTCAGAGAAAGTCTCTAATTTTACACCCCAAAATCATACCCGCTAGTATCATCACTTGCAATAATGGAATGCCCCTGTTTTTCTACCTTCCAATAAGCAGCTGCATATGATAATCTTATAAAGTCTGTGTGGACACATTTATCCCATTTATCTCTGGTATTTCAGGATTTTCAAGCCCGGAACAGCTGTAAGGAAAAAAACCATTCACACACTCTCACACGCGTGCACACACTTTGAACAGCTGTAAGGAAACAAACACACACTCTTTCTTTCTCTTCTAGTTCAATAGCAACAGAAGAAACTCCATCAACTTTTAGGGGAGGTAAAGGTGAGGATGAGATGGGATTGAAGTTCTAAATGTATTTGATATCCCTTTAGCCACTGTTAGGCTTGTCCAATTTGCTCCCCCAATTATGCTGGTCCCACTCCACAGACTAACGCAGAGGGTAAAGATGGTCTCCTTTTGTCTCCTTCCTGTCTCTCTCTACACCAGGGGTCTCAAACTCAAATTACCACGAGGGCCGCATGAGGACTAGTGCATTGGCCCGAGGGCTGCATCACTGACCCCGCCCCCTCACTGCCCTCAGCCCTGCCCCCACTCCACCCCTTCCATTAGGCCCCGCCCCTTCTCCGCCCCTTCTCCGCCTCCTCCCCTGTGTGCGTGGCTTCCCGCTCCTCCCCCCTCCCTCCCAGAAACCGTGAAGCTGCCAGACAGCTGTTCTGGAGGCGGGAACTGCCTGGGGGTAAAAATAGAACCTTGGAGCAGCGCGGAGGGAACGGGGATCATAGCGGCCACAGAATGTAACGGGGGGGGGGGGGTGAGGGGAGTTGGCGGCCACAGAACGTAACTGCGGGGGCGGGGGTGAGGGGAGTTGGTGGCCATAGGACGTAACTGGGAGGGGGGTGCGGGGGGAGCCCGGCGGCTCGCCTCTTCTCCCGCCCTCCTCCCCTGTGTGCGTGCTTCCCGCTCCTTCCCCCTCCCTCCCAGAAACCGCCAGACAGCTGTTCTGGCGGCGGGAACTGCCTGGGGGTAAAAATAAAATAAAATTGGGGGGGGGTGGGGGGAGCCCAGCGGGCTGCAGGGAAGAGCTCGGGCTGTGTGTTTGAGACCCCTGCTCTACACCCTGTTAGGCCAATTGGCTCCTAAGGGAAGCAGGACTGAGGAAACAAAGATTACTCCTGTGAGAGGCCTTTGTATGGCCATACCACAACTGATGAGACTTTTTATGTGTCATCTTGCCCTTCCACCTGCTGTGTGACTTATAGGAAGATCAAATTAATGTCTGTTTCTTTTTTTTTATTCTCCTTGCATCATGTTATTACTAGTTTTCCCCTCGGTTTTCTGGGATATTTTAAGGGTACATTTTAGACATTTACTTCAATGACAATCTGAAGAAAACCTGGTCAAATAGAGCATTCATAACTCCTTCCTTTGTTTTTTCTCTGTCCTTTTTCCTCCTATGATACTCATCCGATTCCTGTTTTTCACTCCTTCTGTATTATTTTGCCTCTTTCTTTACTCACCTCTCTTGCTGCTCTGTTCTATTCTGGGAGCTGATTAACCAAAGTGAATCTTAGTAGAATATTGAGCTCTGAATTGCTGGCTTTGAGAAATGAACTCTAGTAAGTTTTACTGTGCTGAATAGATTTACTAGAACAGTAATTTTATATTATGGAAATTTTCATAGAAATGATGGTTTAGTAATTTATATACTGTAGCTGGGAAGTAGCTTTCAATAAAGTTCCAGTCCTGCAAACATATGAGTATGCACTGCACTTTAAGTATGTGAGTAGCCAATATGACTACTTGTGTGCTTAAAGTTAAGCAAGTGTTTAAATGTTTGTAGTACCAGGCCCTATTTTACCCCTGTGAAAATAATTGGAATAATATTTATTTTCAAGGTTTAATTAAAAAAAAACCCTGATTGATTGCTCTTCTTTCATATATCATTTGGACATAAATCTATTTTCTGCAGAATGTTTTAAAATACCTGAAACAGTAGCTACTGAAGTCAGTGGGTACTGACCCTGCTATATGATCCTGATTCACTTGACTATAGCCAGGAAATAAATGTCAGTCTCTTATTAGCACTTCTATGTATCACCCTTTTTTTTACACGGCATTACAAGTAAATTTAATTGAAAAGAAGCTTCTTGATTTTTTTCCTTCTGGTGGTAGCTGCAGTGTTCCCATATTTTTCTGGGAGTAGTACTGTAGGGAAACCAGAGAGATCAAAGTTTTCCAATGCTCTCTGTGGCATGCTCAGAGGCACTGAAGATTTCAGTACTTTCCAGTGGACGTATGAAAAAGACCACCAGCTGCTAGACAAGGTCATTCAGATATCTCAATAAATCAGTTGCCAATGTAAAGCAGTTTTATTACAGACCTGACTAATAAGAGTAAGTCATGTGAATTTGAGTAGTTAACTGACCGACTAATTATAGATCAAATTATTAGTGGCATACTGATATACAGGTCAAGGCAAGGTTATTAAAAGAAATGGTGCTTTGTAAAGAATGGTGGATATTTGGAGGACTAGTGAAAACTGTGCTTCCCAAAAGAGTTGGCAAACAATGAGAGAACAGAAGTGCATTTATCCAGTGGAAGACCTAAATTGTGGGATAAGCAGGGTGACCACTCCCTCCCCACCCACCCCCCCGGTTGGCTTTAAAGTGTATGAGAGGCATCTTATCAAGTGTTATCCAATTGACAAAAGGAGGTGTATGACACACATTTTCACACAAGAGTGGAGAGTGAGCCCACCCCTACTCAGGTAGCAGTGGTAGCTTGCTCCTGTCTTGCAGAGTTGGGCCTGGCTCCCCACTCCAGAGTTTGCGACATGGGATTGCATGGTACTGCAATCCCATGTGCCATGCAGTGCCATAAATAGGTATTTTAGTGCCCGCAGTGAACAAGCATATTTGCACCCCCTACTAGAGCCCTACACTACTGGACTATTTTTTAAATCCTGCTCCCATCCTGCCTTGCAATACCCACTCCCACCTGTTCCTGAATTGTGTCCCCAGGGGTTGGGGACACACACCAGGAGCTGCTCTTGGGCACCCCAGCCCCCCCACCCAGGGCAGTTGGAGGGTCTGGGGCTCCCCACAGTGGCCTGGGCTCCTTGGTTGTCTCTTACTATGGCCTGGCTCCAGCTTTCAGCCTGGTCAGGGAGCAGAGCCTGAGGGGGAAGAGGAGGAGCAGGGGTGGGGCCACTGAGGGGTGAGGCTTCTGCATGTGTCCTGCTTTTGCATTTTGAAAAGGTGGTCACCCTACCTCTGGGTGACCCTGATTGCCGCTGCGGGGTGAGTGCAGGGTGGGATCAATCAGCCCTCCACAAATGACCCATCACCCTTCCTGGTTGCAAAACCTTGCTCTGCCACTGAGTGTATCTAATTTAAAAATTAACCTCAAAGCATATAGATAAAATACAAATCCAAACTAATGGCAGAGAACAGATTTAGAGGCAAGCACAACATGATGCAAAGATGCCCAGCACAAGGGCTGTGTTACAGATCTTTTAGTTTGTGCACTGAACACTATATAAACTCACTCATGGTTCAATTAAAATGTTTTAATTAGTACACTAATTGTCAAGTTTCAATGTAGAATTTCTGAAATCAAATCAACATTTTTTTTTCAATTTCATAATCTAAAATATGGGTATTTTATTTTGTACTCCAAACTATAAGAGGTATTTTATCTATAAGTTCATGTTACAGTGTTTCATAAGACTCAACAGATGTCAGAAAATTGATCTCCCAAGAATCCCAGGGCATTCTAAAAATGGACTATGAATTAATCTTAAAGTTTTGAGCACAGTTTGAAAATCAGTGTTCAATAACATTATTGACTTCCTACTACTGATCCCTTTTTTAAAATTAACATAGGAAAGGTATAATGTAGGCCTCCCATAATGATTTTGGCATAATGCCTTCCTTTATTGCCTGTGGATAAATCTCCCTTGAGTCTCCCATTAATTTCATCTAAATTCCCAGTTGTGAGACCTTCCAAATCAGCATGATTATTGTGCTTTAATTTTTTTTTAACCTCAAGATTCTATTTCCCAATCTTATTTACTGTTCATCTGGTTTTTATATATGCATATATACAATTAAACTCCTGGATATTAGTCCTTATTTTGAATGGTGTCTTATTTTTTGCACTTTGAGGATGCAGCACAATTTTTCTCTTTTGCACTACAAAAGCTCTGAAAAATATTTTTGGGGCTTATTAAGGCCTAGAGTTTGGGGGAACAAAACGGAAATTAAAATGTTTTTTTCCCCCCCCCTCCCATAGAAGCTTTGTCTACAATAGCAAAACTACCGATTGGTGACAACAGGTGGCAGTAGTAGTTTAACTTCAAGTCTAGTCAAAGGCAAACCACATTCTGCGCTGTTTAAGAAACTGGTTAAAACATTTAGTTTTTGACATGATGCTGAATATGGTTTGTCTTTGCCTACACTTGCAGCTGTACTGTTTAGAACCAGTTTATGGGAATCTATTGCTGACACCCAATGTAAAAAACTGGCACTTTTTCTATAGCCTTATTTGTTATAAAGAGTCTAATCCTACTCAGAGCAAGGTCAGATAGATGACATAGTGGTAAAAATACCCACGCACTGTCTACACAACTGCGTCCATAGTGAAGCTGTATCAATGCAGGAAAAGGCTTCTGAATTTCCCCACTGTAGGCAGGAAAATACAAGTGCAAAACTTGGTAGTTTTAGCAAGGAGAAATGTGAATTTGAATGTAAACCTAAGCCCTTTCAGTTCTTGTTAGGGATTAGTCTATACAAATAAACTCGTTTCAGGAACAAACAATAAAACAATGTTGTTCTTCCTACCACTAGCAGAGAAGTGTATTCTGGTTTAGCAAATCATCACCCCTGGGCCTGGTCTACACTAGGAATTTAGATTGGTATAGCTATGTCTCTAGGGGGATAGAAAATCCATACCCCTGAGAGATGTAGCTATACCAATCTAAATTCCTAGTGTAGACCAGGCGTAGGCGGTGCTAGGTCGACAGAATTATTCTGTTGATCTAGTTACTGCCTCGCGGAGAGGTGGATTAACTACACCCAGGGGAAAAACAATTGACCCAGGCTTTGAGACTTGCCACCATGGGTGGTTTTGTGTGTGTGTGTGTGTGAGAGAGAGAGATTGTTTGGGGATAGTGGATATGTGGTATGGGGGGTGGAATTGGGGGATGGAATGTGTGGTGGGGCAGTTGGGGACATGGTGTGTAGTGGGTAAATTGGGGATAGGGATTATGGGGTATTTGTAAATATGATGTAGAATGAGGGGGATTGGGGGGTATGACGGCATAGGGCACTGGGCGTAGTTGGAGATAGGGCGGTTGAGCATTTGGGGATAAGGTGTGCTGTAGGGCTCGTGGACAGAGCACTGGACTAGAATGTGGAAAGCTGGGTTCTGCCTCCCGGGTGAGTTGGGCCAGGGGCTCCTTGGGCCTTTGTCCTGGTCCCCACTTCACACTGTCCCCCACTCTGTACAGCGTGGTGAAGGGACAGCGGCTGTTTGAGGACATAGCAAGTGAGGGGACACAGGCTGAGCAGGCGCAGCCACTCCAACGGGGTAAACGGTCGCGTCCAGGGTAACAACAGTGCGCGCGCCCCCACCAGGCACCACCCCGCTACCGTTGAGGTACTAGCGCGCGCTATCGCGTCACGCGCTCTGTCAGGTGGCGGTAGGCGAGAACGACCGCTCCTTGTGCGCCTGCGCGGAGGGAGTGGCCCGTTGGGAGAGTCTGCGGGGGAGGGGGTGAGCCCGTCGCCGTGGTTCGGCTCCTACTTGCGGCTCTGGGGAGGGACCCTGCAGCCTCTACTCTGAGAGAGGCCCGGGCAGGCGGCGGGGAGCGAGCGCGCGGCCCGAGGCGGCGGCGGCTGCCGGGCCAGGATGGTGTTCGAGTCGCTGGTCGTGGACGTTCTGAACCGGTTCCTGGGCGACTACGTGGTGAACCTGGACAGCTCCCAGCTCAGCCTGGGCATCTGGGGAGGTAACGAGAACCCGGCCGCCGCTCCCCGCGGGGCGGCAGGGCAGTGCCCGGCCCCCCTCCATACCCCCACCCAGCGGAGCAGGCCCCTTCTCGCCCCCGGGACCGGGCGCCTGCCCCGCTACGTACAGGGCCCGTTCCTCCCGGGGCTCTCGGCGGCGCTGATCTCCTGCTGCAAGTGGCGGGCGGGGCTGCTGCGCAACCCACGCGCCGTTGCCCCGGGGTGTGGCCTGCTCCCCGCGCTGAGCGCGGCCCGCTGCCAGCTGGGCTCGCCTCGGCTCCGTCTCCGTTGGGCGGGGGAAGGGACGCTTCCAGTTTAGGAAGCGTGCTTCTGTCTGGGGAGGACAACGCTGTTGTTGAACCCAACGCGACTAATAGAAAGAGAGCCAAGAAAATCGTTCTTGTTAATGGATTTGACAGCACTTTAGAGCCTTGTCCATCGTTACAGTTAAAGAGAGCCAAGAAAATCGTTCTTGTTAATGGATTTGACAGCACTTTAGAGCCGTGTCCATCGTTACAGTTCGTGTCCCCTGTTCCTGTGTCACGTTATTGCAAAAACGGAGGAAATTGTGACTGCAGAGCTACAGAACTTGGGGTGGGGGAGGCTTTAAGAAGAAAAGTAGTTTAAGAGGTTGCCTAACTTTCTTTAAAAAGATCGTGTAATCTTAGCATTGTGTCTCATTTTGGCTGAAAACTTTTGAAAGGCGCTCTTGGCATCAAGACCAACCTACCCTTTAAAAACTCTAAAAGAAAGTTGCATTTTAAACATTCCCCTGCACAGTTTAAAACCTGCACAGGTGAATTGTTCAGCACCTGAAAGTAAAACGGCCTGTGATTAAAAGTGAATCATTATCCAAGGGTAGAGAAAAACAGTTAACCATGTTAAATTTAATATTGTTTCAAATTTAGATAAAGAAAAAACAGTTTTACTGTAAATGGATGATTTGTTAAGGATCTATAAAAAGTTGTATTATTTTGCTGCGTCAACATATAAACACAATGTGGAAGGTTTTATTAACTTGTTTGGCTTTTATTTCTTTTTACCTAAAATTTAGCAGGAATTGCAAGTATGGTCTTCCCTACTTTTTGGGGGGGAGGACCTAGTGGATGTCTGTCTGAAAACATTGTAACCCAATCCCTCCTGTCCAAGATAGGTTTAAGCCTGTGTGAGCTGTGGTATACAGAAACAGGTAGTGTGAGTAGCAGTGATGACTACACCAAAAGCCCTGGAGGCTATGTAGGCATCTGGGCTCACTCAATGGCATGTATGCAGGAATCACAAAATAAACAGAACCTTTACTCCCAGTTTAGCTGGGGAAAGGGAGTTCAGTAAAGTAGCAAACAAGTCATATATATGTGCGTATGCACACAGATAAGGTGGGAGAGGTAATGTACTTTATTGGACCATCTCCCTCCAAAGGGGATAAAATTTAAATTCCTGCACACACCCCTGATGCTAACTGAATGCATGTTGATCTAAAGATTAGTCAATCTGTTCTGAATCACATATAGATTTACCAAGATTCTATTTAAAAAAAACACCAGGTTGAATTATAAAACAAAGGACAAGTAGAAACATATACAAGTATATTGTGTAATTCTATTTAATTTTTAAACAATTAAAATACTACTTGCATATTAACATCTGAGCACTTTCTGGTCAGGAGAAAATAAAAGAATTATGGAGACTAACATTTAGGGTTATGTGTATAATCATGGTTATAGTATGAGCTCAAGTAGCTGTATTGAAGACTTGCACTATGAAACAACTAACTTAACTTCATTATCAAGTTTAATTTTAAATAAAACTACTGAGTCATTTGTGAACAATTATATAAGATTTCTTCCTTGCGCTTCAAAAATGTAATTTAATTTAACAAATATGAATATTGTGATGTAAGAGTTATTTATATATGAAATGCCCTTTGTTTAAGTAGCTAGGTTACAGATTTGCATAATTGTGCACATAAATGTAATGTAGTTTTCATAGGTCTAACTTGTTGAGACCATTTGGAAACTACGGGAAGAATGTAGAATGCTTCTTAAGTGATATGTCACTCAGGGAGTCAATAATGTTAATGCTCTGACTTGCACAGGCTATCCATAAGTTTCCAGGTGTTTTAATCTAGAAATCTTTCAATTGTTTTGGGCCTGGTTACCGAGTGGTTGGGTCCTTCTCCATACAATCCTGCCACAACGTGAGAGCTGCGGGCCAGCTGGAGTACCCTCAGCTGATAAGAGGGTTAGTGGGAGAACTAGAAAGATATAAGTAGCTGTTTTCAAGTAAATCCTGAACTCTGAATAGCTTGTGCAGTGTGATTATATTGGTAAATAGGCAGCCTCTCCCCCATGGAGTTCAGGAGTGGTGAAAGGGAGGGTATTGTAATCCCACTTTCTCTCACCTCTCACCCTCCTCAGTAGCACCAAAGTACTCAGAAATTTTAGTGTTTAAGGCTTCAACATGGTACTTAAGCATATTTCTAACTTAAAGCAGTCCTCCCGATTCAGTGTGATTGGGTACTCACATTCTTTAAGTTAGGCATGTGTTTGCGTACCTTGCTGAATCAGGACCTGAGTGCTCAAGAAAGGCCAGCTGAATGCCTGTTTTTTTCTTGGTAGGTGGCCTGATTTTTCATAGGTGCTGATTGTATTAGTGGGGGATGCAGGCATGGAGCACTTACAAAAATCCATTCACTCTTATTTAGGAGCCTAAACAGGCATTCGCTTTTAAGCACCTTGATTTTAACACATTTTTAACCTTAACAGTCATTTCATTTAGGTTTTTGTGTAGGAATTTCTTAAGTTTAAAAACAAAACAAAGTTATGAGGCATCCTGAAAGTTAAAATTAAGTTGGCATAAAAACCTTCATGAGGAATGGAATATTATAATTCTTTGGACCTGCTGACCATGCTCAGACCATAGTCTATTTGTTGTGAGTGAATAGTGTGGTTAAGAAATAGCAGGCAACTTGAAGGGTAGTAAATGTTAAAACTCCATTTCAGACAAAAAGAGAAAAGAAGCTGAAAAGAGAAATTGTAAACCATTTTTTGCTTGGCTGCCAACCACAGATTCCCTCTCCTGCTCCCCCACTTTTTAAGTGATTTGATAGTGTTTTATTTACATTAAATAATTAAACTAGATAAAGTGTCTGCTCCTTAACTATTGCAGTAGCTAAGGAATTGATTGCAGTTATCTTTTTATTTTAACTTTTTGCTCAGAATATCTGTGGTATGGTACATGGAATATATGTGATATGCTACAGCTTTATCAGCATCATCCCAGGTAAACCTAAGGAGGTGGAAAAATAACTCTTCCATCAAGCAGTGATGTATGTACTGCTGTCATCCAAGAAGCTGAATCAGTAATCCAGGAATAAACTCTTGTGTTTTCAGTACGCCTGTGTTAAAACAGTTTGTAGCTAACTTTTCTAACAGTTATAGCTGACAACCAAAGTTTAATAAATTATGTCCTAACCCATGCAGTGCACTGTGGTGTTCATAAGTTAGCTTTCTTTTGAAACTGTAAAGTATACTTAAAGCTACATAGAAGTAAGGAGAAAAAGAGTTCAGAAAAAAAATAAATGAAAATAAAGGTGGAAGTGAAGATGATGGTAGATGGCGAAACAAACAAATGACCATATTGACCGGAGTGAGAGAGTGATTTAAAAAAAGTGAGGGGAAAATATGAATGAAAATAAACTGAAAGTTTGAAGACAAGATGCTTGAAAATGAATAAGAGAAACGATGGAAACGAGCAAATGACACAAGGCCTGATCCAAAGCCCATGGAAGACAATGGGAGTCTTCCCAGGACCGTGGTGAAATCAGCGTTTTTTATTTAAAACTTGTTGCTGATAATCATATAATATGTGTTACATGGTCAATTTAAAACGTGTGGGTAAACTTTTGAAGCAGTGACTAGGGCTTCGGTGGCATGGCACTCACTAATCTCTGGAATTTGTGCATGGAAAACTTTGAAGATGCATGTTGTAAAAATATTTAATTTACAAACCAAATTATCATTTAATTTATAAATGAGCTGTTTAGAGCCTCTGAAAGTTCTGGAAGAAATGTAATATAAACAAAATTTAACTGTTGACCTGCAGAGTCCTATTACTGCATACGTTTCACAAGATTTTGTTGGATGATACTGAAAGATGTGGCACCCTCAGTTGACTAGTAAAAGTAAACAACCTCGTACAGTACAAGACAGACTAAAAAAGAGATGCGTTTAGGTTGCCATTATGCATAGATGTATATGGAGGAGCATAAACGTAAAACAAACAAACGCTTGAAGTGATGGAAAGTAGATAAATATTCAAATACACTAACAGTTCATACAGTCCCTTAAATACACACATTTGAAATGGTGACATCTCTTCAGGGAAGATTTAGCATTTTTACCAGCGCCCTGCAATGAAGTGTCATTATCCAGTTTCATTATATCAGTAAAATGTTGTTTAGAAGATTTATTGGTGAATTATGAGACATCAAACCAAAAGGACTGAAGGTAAAAAATCCATTACAATCAACATACCACACAGACTATGCTGAGAGATTGTGCCCCACACACTCAAAGAAATTGCGTAACCACCTGATCAACATCCTATACAGCAAACAGGAGACGATCAAGAATGAACTCTCAAAACTAGAAACTCCCTTAAAAAAACAACCTTCCCCACACACTCCCTCGTGGCTGGACTTTATAATAACTAGACAAGCCATTTACAACACACACTTTGCTTCTTGACAGAGGAAAAAGGACACTAAACTATCTAAACTTCTACATGCCACAAGGGGCCACAACAGTGATTCCCTTAACTCACCCAACAATATTGTTAATCTATCTGCTATACTCTGGCCTATCTCAGGCCCTCTCCTTCTGCTTCTCCACCCTGACAAACATGATACAGTTCTGCGGTGACCTAGAATCCTACTTTCGACGTCTCCGACACACCACTGAACAGCACACTAACCCACAGAAAGCTTCCTATGAACGCTACAAAAAGGAGGATTCTGCCTGGACTCCTCCTGAAGGTCGAAACAACAGACTGGACTGCTACATAGAGTGCTTCCGCCGACGTGCACGGGCTGAAATTGTGGAAAAGCAGCATCACTTGCCCCATAACCTGCAGAACACAATGCCATCTGCAGCCTCAGAAACAACTCTGACATTATAATCAAAAAGGCTGACAAAGGAGGTGCTGTAGTCATCATGAATAGGTCAGAATATGAACGAGAGGCTGCTAGACAACTCTGACATCACATTCTACTGGCCATTACCCTCTGACTCCACTGAGGATTACCAAAAGAAACTACACCGTCTGCTCAAGAAACTCCCTAAAGAAGCACAGGAACAAATCTACACTGACACACCCCTAGAGCCCCGACCAGGGGTATTCTATCTGCTACCCGAAATCCTTAAACCTGGGAATCCTGCCCCATCATCTCAGGCATTGGCACCCTGACAGCCGGATTAGCTATGTAGACTCTCTCCTCGGGCCCTACGCTACCAGCACTCCCAGCTATCTTCGAGACACCACTGACTTCCTGAGGAAACGACAGTCCTTTGGTGATCTTCTAGAAAACACCATCCTATCCACTATGGATGTAGAAGCTCTCTACACGAACATTCCACACAAAGATGGACTACAAGCCGACGGGAATAGCATCCCTGATACTATCATGGCAAACATAGGTGACGACTCCGTGGGTGCTCCGGGACAGCTCCCCGTGCCACCCCCGTCCCAGCTCACCTCTGCTTTGCCTCCTCCCCTGAGCACCCTGCCGCTCTGCTTCACCCCGCCCCCTCCCAGGCTTGCGCAGACCTTGGGAGACAGGCTAGTCCTCACTTGCAGACAGTCCCTCAACCTAGAGCAAATACTCCCCAGCAACTATACACACAACAAAAACACCAACCCAGGAACCAAACCCTGCAACAAACAACCCCCGGTGCCAACTCTGTCCAAATATCTATTCAAGGGACACCATCATAGGACCTAACCACATTAGCCACACCATCGGGCTCGTTCACCTGCTCATCTACCAATGGGATATATGCTATCATGTGCCAGCAATGCCCCTCTGCCATGTAAATTGGCCAAACTGGACAGTCTCTACGCAAAAGAATAAATAGACACAAATCTGACATCAGGAATTGTAACATTCAAAAACCACTAGGAGAACACTTCAATCTCCCTGGTCACTCAATAACAGACTTAAAAGTGGCAATTCTTCAACAACAAAACTTCAAAAACAGACTCCAACGTGAAACTGCAGAACTGGAATTAATTTGCAAACTGGATACCATCATATTAGGCCTGAATAAAGGCTGGGAGAGGTTGGGTCATTACAAAACCTAAACCTAATTTCCCCCATACTAATTTCCCTCTACTGTTACTCACACCTTCTTGTCAACTGTTTGAAATGGGCCTCTCATTACCACTACAAAAGTTATTTTTCCTCTCTTGGTATCCTACTGTTAATTGAATTGTCTCATTAGACTGACCTCACACTTGGTAAGGCAACTCCCATCTTTTCATGTATTTTCCACTCCATGCATCTGATGAAGTGGGCTCTAGCCCACGAAAGCTTATGCCCAAATAAATTTGTTAGTCTCTAAGGTGCCACAAGGACTCTTCGTTGTTTTTGCTGATACAGACTAACACGGCTACCACTCTGAAACCTATGAGGCACAAGTAATTCAAATTAAATTACATATGTCAAACCAAATAAAAACCTTTGTTCATGGCTTTCTTGTTTACTTGACAGTTTACAAAGTTCCATAATCTGTAGTGCATCTTCTAGTCACTGGCAAGCTATTGACCTACTTTATATGTATGTAGTTGTGCAGCACAGCAAATTCTTCATGGGGCCTCTGCATAATCCTATTTGTGGGATATAGTGTTCCTGGTGTCGAGCTGTGATATATTCCTAGCTAGCAGTGTTCATTGATGCCACTTGGCCTCCCTCTGCAGAAGATTCTGAGAGCATAGAGGGGGCAGTGGCCTCAACTGCCCTTCAGTTGCTTTTTAGTTGCTGAAGATGCAGTGAGCTTGAGTCGCACAGTGTCCTCAGCGCTGTCCTCATCTGTTTTTTTGTTTCTGCCCTTTGTGGGCTATTTTCTTTTTAGTTTCACAGATTGTTTAAACAGATTATTTAGTACACTTTTCCTCAAATTGAAGCATAAAGAAAAAAGAATCGTGCTAAAAGTAAAAGTTCAGAAGGTATAATAAACTTTGTGTGGAGCTGAGTACTGTTCTTTGGGCCTGATGGGAATGCTGCTGACACTAAAGTCTGTTGCTTGCAAATGGTGTTGCACAGATGTGCAGCTCAGTAAAGACTCTAGTTAACGCTCTCATAGTTGCTTTGCCTCTACAGCATTAACTAGAATGAAAAGCGGGAACAGCTTATTTAAGGCCTTGGCTACACTCACGAGTTACAGCGCAATAAAACTGCCTGCAGCGCTGTAACTCACTAACTGGCTACACTCGCAAGGCACGTGCAGCGCTGCATCTCCTCAGGTACAGCGCTGCATGTACTCCACCTTCCCGAGAGGAATAACATTTGTTGCGCTGCTGCTGGTGCGCTGCGGATACAGTGTGGTCGCCCAATACGCTGTTATTGGCCTCCAGAAGTATTCGGAAGTATCCCACAACGCCTGTTCTAGCCACTCTGGTCATCAATTAGCACTCTACTGCCCTGGCCTCAGGTGACCAACCGCCACTCCGACCCTTTAAATTCCTTTGGAATTTTAAATATCCCCTTCCTGTTTGCTCAGCCAGGCGTGGAGTGCTCTCAGCGCATCTTTCCAGGTAACCATGCCTCCACGTGCGAGACGAGCCCCAGTATGGAGCAATGGCGAGCTGCTGGACCTCATCGCTGTTTGGGGGGAGGAAGCTGTCCAGTCCCAGCTGCGATCCAGCCGGAGGAATTTCGATACTTTCGGCCAGATATCAAGGGCCATGATTGAAAGGGGCCATGACCGGGACGCAATGCAGTGCAGGATAAAAGTAAAGGAACTGCGGAGTGCGTACCGCAAAGCCCGCGAGGCAAACAAGCGCTCGGGTGCTCCCCCCAAAACCTGCCGATTCTACAAAGAGCTGGATGCAATACTTGGGGTTGACCCCACTACTGTTCTGAGCACCACCGTGGACACGGGATGAGGAGGAGGGAGAGGAGGAGGAGGAGGAGGAGGGGGTTGAAGAAAACAGAAGCGAGGGTGCTGTGGCTGGGGGAGACACCCCTGACTCCCTGGGTGCATGCAGCCAGGAGCTCTTCTCGAGCCAGGAGGAAGGGAGCCAGTCGCAGCAGCCGGTACGCGCTGGGAGAGAAAGAGAAGAACAGGTTCGCGGTAAGCAGCTTTTATTTTCGGGAATGAGTTTTTTCGGTGTGGGGTCCTTGGGCGAGGAGGGTTTGGGCTGCATGCATGCCTAGATGCGGAAGAGCGCATTGATGTGGTCTATCACATCGGAGAAATCGGCCACTGTAATCTCTTCAAAAGTCTCAGCCAGGACGTGGGCAATGTGCTTGGGCAGGTTCATTGGGGGAGCCGCCGTGGTCCTTGTCCCATTCAGGGTAACGTGTCCGCGCCACTGTGCCGCGAGGGGCGGGGGGACCATTGCTGCACACAGGCAAGCTGCATATGGGCCAGGGCGGAAGCCGCATTGGAGTACAAGACCCTCCCTTGCTTCCCCGGACACCCTCAGCAGCGAGATATCTTCCAGGACGAACTCCTGTGGAAAATGTGGGGATAGTGTTCAGTGTAGGTTCCCCCTGCAGCTGTTGGCTCTCCCCAAGGCACAGAAACCCGTCGGACAGTACATCCGTGAAACAATCAGTCCCCCTTTATCCTGTGTTTACTCACCATTTTGGGGCTCCCGTGGGTTCTATGCGCTCTGTTTGGGACGGGAAAATTGTGCTGTTTTGGAGACTGTGTGTGCCCTCCTTAAGTGTGGGGGAATCATTGCTCTGTCTGGCATAAAACAATGATGCCTCTGTTAAATGTTGCATTTTGCCTTCCAGATGCAACCTTGAGATCTCCGCCATCCTTCTTATCACCGGCTGAGAGACTACAAAGGCTCAGGAAGAGGCCCAGAAGAACGAAAGAAGACATGCTGCAGGAAGTTATGAACCAGTCTCTTAAAGAGAATCAAAAGGCTCGGGAGTGGAGGGAGAGTGAAAGCAGGCTCCGCCAGGAAAACGCAGCGCAGCGGCAGCAAAGCATGCAGCTCCGGCACGAAAGCACAAAGGAACTGATTAGCATCATGGCGCGCCAAGCGGACTCTATCCAGGCGCTCGTTGCCATGCAGGCGGAGCAGTACCGCACCCGCCCCCCCCTGCAGCCAGTGTCCCAAAACACTTGTGCCCCCATGTCACCACCTGCCCACTTCACCCAACATACAGGTTCTTATTGTCCACACCAGATGCCCCCAACACCTGTAGCTTCACCAGACAGCCCTGGAAACTATGACCCTTACCCACTGCACTCAACTCCCAACCCGAATTATAGACATCCTGAGGTCCAGCACTCACTGCACAGCACTCCAGACAGGAAGCCAGAGTATGAAAGCAGGACATACCATACCCTGTGATTGAACCCTTCCCCACACCACCCACCACCCCCTTGCCCTTTCTGTCTCACAAGCAGTTGTTTCTTTTTAATACATGTATTTTCTCTGTAATAAACGGATTCTTTGGATGTGCAAACAGTCTTTATTATTGCATAAGGGAAAAAGATACCTTAGCCCAGGAAAGAAACAGGCAACGCAAGTGAGCTGAGCAAACACAAATCAGCTTAGCAAAGACAGATAACTGATAACATTGGAACCACTTCACTTCAGGGTCGTGCAGGGCAGCACACATTACTGGTGGTTGTCAGCCTCAAATTTCTCCCTCCAGGCATCCCTAATCCTTGCAGCCCCACGCTGTGCCCTTGTAATAGCCCTGCTCTCTGGCTGTGCAAATTCAGCCTCCAGGTGTTGAACCTCTGAGGTCCAAGCCTGAGTGAACATTTCACCCTTCCCTTCACAGATATTATGGAGGGTACAGCACGTGGATATAACCGCAGGGATGCTGTGTTCAGCCAAGTCCAGCTTCCCATATAGAGATCGCCAGCGGCCCTTCAAACGGCCAAAAGCACACTCCACGGTCATTCTGCACCGGCTCAGCCTGTAGTTGAACCGTTCCTTGCTGGTGTCAAGGCTCCCTGTGTAGGGTTTCATGAGCCATGGCATTAAAGTGTACGCGGGGTCTCCAAGGATCACAGTGGGCATTTCAATTTCCCCTACCGTGATCTTCCGGTCTGGGAAAAAAGTCCCGGACTGCATCTTCTGGAACAGGGCAGTGTTCCGAAAGATGCGTGCATCATGCACCTTTCCGGGCCAGCCTGCGTTGATGTCAATGAAACGCCCACGGTGATCCACAAGCGCCTGGAGAACCATGGAGAAATACCCCTTCTGATTAATGTACTCGGATGCTAGGTGGGGTGGTGCCGGAATAGGAATATGCGTCCCATCTATAGCCCCTCCGCAGTTAGGGAAACCCATTTGTTCAAAGCCAGCCACAATGTCCTGCACGTTACCCGGAGTCACGGTTCTTCTGAGCAGGATGCGATTAATGGCCTTGCAAACTTGCATCAGCACGATCCCAACGGTCGACTTTCCCACTCCAAACTGGTTCGCTACTGATCGATAGCAGTCCGGAGTTGCGAGCTTCCAGATTGCAATAGCCACCCGCTTCTCCACCGTCAGAGCAGCTCTCAATCTCGTGTCCTTGCGCCACAGGGCGGGGGCGAGGTCCTCACACAGTCCCATGAAAGTAGCTTTTCTCATCCGAAAGTTCTGCACCCACTGTTCGTCATCCCAGACTTGCATGACAATGTGATCCCACCACTCTGTGCTGGTTTCCCGAGCCCCAAAGCGGCGTTCCACGGTGCATAGCATGTTCGTGAATGCCACAAGCAAGTTAGTGTCGTACGCGTTTTGCGTGACAATTTCATCGTCATCGTCGGACTCCTCGCTGTCACTGTGGATCTTAAGGAACAGCTCGACTGCCAAACCTGACGTGCTGGCGAGACTCGTCAGTATTTTGCTCACCAGGTCGGGATCCATTTTCCCGCTGACCGAAACGGAGCACAGATCGCGCTACAAAGAAACCGTTGAAAGATGGCGCAAATTGTGGCCGGAAACACAGGGATTGCTGGGATGCGAAGCGATGCATCACGGGGCGTTGGGACAGGACCCAGAATGCACCATACCCCACACCCCCTTCCCACAACCCACGGCGCCAGAATTGGAAGAGGTGTTCTGTGGGATACCTGCCCATAATGCACCTCTCCCAAAACCGCTGCAAGTGCCGCAAATGTAGCCACGTTAGTGCTCGTTACTGCGCTGGCGGCTGCCAGTGTGGACAGGCTGCAGCGCTTTCCCTACTCAGCTGTACGAACACGGGTTTAACTAACAGCGCTGTACATCTGCAAGTGTAGCCAAGGCCTAAGTAAGCAGATACAACTTGGTATATACATGGGCAGCAGAGCTGTTGAGTAGCAATGTTTTGTGTTTATTCAGGTAGTTACTTTTCTGAGCACTTTCACACCTAAAGACATTTACAGTTAGATTTACTTAATTGCTCCAGTTGGAAACATGAACATTAACTGTACGCCTATAGAAGTCAGTTAACAACATGGGTAAGCATCCATTTAACAGATGCAATTTCAGACTTCATGACTTTTTTCTGGATACTAGGGCCTCGTCTAAAACCTACAAGTCTGAGTCTTCCATTTCTTCAATGTCCTATTGGTCAGCCTCTCAATCAGTAACAGAGGATCCAATAATTTACCCAGTCTTTTTTTTTTAATATCAGTTCTGGTCTGTTAGTAAGTGGCACATAATATTCTGTATAGAAATTTAGAACACTTAGTTCTGTAGGAGGCAATTCTGATACTTTAAAGAATGTCTGAGAACCTTTGTGTGAAAATAGTAGGAGCTAGAAAAGACACATGAAACGTGTTTACAGAGAGTCATCTGTGAAGATCTCCTGATGTTGCTGTATCACTGGTGCTAGTATCAGTGGCAGTTCTAGTGCAGACTGGCCGTTAATATTTTTGATCATAGCCCCATCTATTCTAGACCTGCTTTGAGACAGCTGATTTGCAATAGTGCTCCCTTCATTATTGGCAACTGTGAGACCTTTTTCAGGGGGAAAATGTCATTAATTGCAACATATGGTCTGTTTTCTCTTCATAAATAACAAACAAATATTAATACTAAACTGCTATCCTAATTGCTGAAAACTCACTGTGAAATAAAGGTGCTTCTAGGTTTGCGGTAGTTTAGGAGATACAGAACTGTCTTTTAACTACAATTTTAACTCTTCATTTTTCCCTTTAGGAGCTGTAGCACTTAAGAATCTTGAAATAAAGGAAAATGCACTGGTAAGTTCAAAGCAAGGAAAAATGAGAAACTGTTACTATTGTTGTGAAAATAGTTGTTTGTATAGTATATTAAACATTTTAAGTGCCATATAAGGATGGAGTTGCTTGATTTTTAGCTAGAATAGTAAGCAGACATCTTTCATCTCAAGAAATGAATTGCTTTGGTCTTCTGAAAAACCTTCAAAAGTTCTTTGTTCTTTCGTTTTTATAGACTGCTCTACTACTATTATTTGAGAGGGCCATTTAAAAAAAATGTCATGAGGAAGCTTGAATGACAGTTACAAGTCTGATCTAAAAATATATTTTTAGCTTTATGAATAATAGATTTGCTGGCTAGAACACAGTTTATCAAGCACATAATCTAGTAAAACATTATTTGAGATTAATATTAAAATATAGAGAATAGAGTCTCTTGAGCACATCAGAAAATATTAAAACATGATGTCCTTGACATAGGAATCTTTTTTTAATTATTTAAAGGTTTGGACAATCACAGCAGAAAATTTAAAAACAGCCCAAAGTCTTAGATTTCCCTAAGCATGTCTCAGAATGGTTAAAGGGAGAAAAATGAGACCTTTTGTATGGACAGTGCATGGTCAAAATTTTTAACCCAGTAATTACTCATATAATTTTGGCAATATACTCAGAGCGTTATTTCACTTAGCATCACCCTGTTCCAAGAATGTTGGTATTTGTTTGAAGGCCTTTGGCTTATTTTCCAGAGCTTCCAACTTGTGTCACAATAAATAATATTTTAAATTTTCTTCCAAGCATGACAGAATAGATTTTTGTTGCATGAAACTGTATTAATTTAACGCAGCCCCATAGGCTTAATTTTCAAAAATTAAGCACTTTGAATATTACATGAAATATAAAGTATTAAACTATACAGTTGGCATTTATGTCAAGAAATATTTTGCACTGAATAGCTGCTCCTGATGTTTTGCCCTTTAGGAAGAAACTGGTGGAACTTCTGTTTTTTAAAATGCTTTTTGAATCCCCCAAGCAGTGGTGGTAGGGTAGAGCTTGATCCAGACTTGCTGCAGACTATAAGTTTTGCCCTCTGAATATTAGTTTCTTCTTGAGATGCATCTGTGAAGGAACTCATATGGGAAACTGTGCCTCATTGGCTGTTGCTTCAGCCCTTCATTGGATAACGTTTTTATTTCTGTAACCCTGCCTTTCAGCAGATCTGGTTGGTTCAAAAAAAAATAATCTTAAAACCTAAGGAATTTCTAATAGCATTGCACTAAGAAGCTATTGTGATATTTGGGCTACAAATTTACTCTTAATTGTGAACTCAACTGTAAAAAGAATGTGAAAGTTCTTAAGCTATCACAATAACCTATAATAACAAATGCTGATGGAGAAAGATATGAAAGGGAGACAGACTGAATTAATCCAAACAAAAAGGCATAAAGATATAACTCAAGGGCTGTGTTAAGATCATGCTTGGTAAATAATGAAAGTGTGTGGAACCAGAATTGGTGTGTTGGAAACTAGGCCTGATTGGTGGACAATATAATGAGGGGATTGGCTGTTCCACCCAGTATTCCCTTTGTGGGTCCGTAGAGAGAATGATTATTGGGAGAAAAATTGGCTAGTGGACAAGTGTCACCATCATGGCCACCGTTTCCACTGTCTACTGGGACCCCAGGCTTTGGTCACCCATAAGAGATGTCCTGACCAGACTATGCCAGAGAGGGGACCCAGATGACATCACCACTTCTACTGGGTCCAGCTGAATACAGAAGACCACCCGAGAGGAAACGGGATCAGACCTTAGCAGCAGCAGCCCCTCTCAACTAATTGCTCTTTTTCCCTAAAGGACAGTTATTACCATCTTTAGATGGTGTCTAACAGACTGTCAAACAACGGTTTTTTCCTCTTCTAAGAACTGTCTCCCACTAAAGAGAAAGGGATGTTGTTAAGCTGGAAGCCTTACTTAATATTTTACATTTCAATTGCTTTAATTGTTTTTCTTTCTCTTTAATAAAAGCTTAAGAGGATTTCTAATGGTTCATTTTCCATGGTATTAAGCAGGCTGAGATCTCTGTAAACCAAACCCCAGACCTTATTTAACACCTTTGACTCTCTGGGCACATATATTCCATCTAAATTCATGCAGAAGAGCTAAAATCCAGGACTGATATCCCGCAGGTGGTTTTCATCAGAGAAGCAGATTGACAAGTTAAATTTTCCTTTATGAGCTCAATATCTGACTTTTTTTAAAAGAAACAAAAAAAGTGATCTGATTCATTCTTCATTGTGCCATGGTCCACAGATCTAATACAATAGGTACTTCAACTTGCAGTTTTTGCAGTTGGAAGTAGAACCAGACCTGTCAGTCACTGGTAGTAGGAGAATGACCTGCTCCCTGAAGTTCATCCCAGTTTTCCTTCAAGTGCATTGGGTGCACATATATCTAGAGTATATGTATGTATATGTGCACCCAATACACTCACCATCCCTATTAAGTGCTGTTTGTGGCTGCAAGATTCAGGTAGGCTGAAGTGGCTGCAAAATATGATAGAAGATTTGCCCTTTGAAGGATCCAAGCTTTTCCCCCCTCAAAAGTCAGACAACGGTATGTGCACTGCAAAGGACTCCGTGCAAATCTCTGTTCACTAGGAGTTTGTATGCTGATGAAAAAGAAGCAGTTTAGGCCTCACCTTTGTTATAGATCCTTGATCCAGCAGAGATCAGACGATTCTACCAAGAGAGGCTCTAGACCTCTCTATTGTTGCCAGCCAATATTGTCTATAGGTCCTTCTAACCAGACAGCCTCAACCTCCAAGCAGTCCTTTTTGACTGATCATGCTTGATACCATGTTCCCTTTGGGAGACAACTATCTCGTTTTCTCTGTGCTTGGAAAGAGATTTTATAAGACCGCTGGAGATCGCTCAAATGAGCGGCTCCATGGCTAAGTTGAAAACAATAGGGGTTAGGGGACAGCTTTGCTTCACGCTGCTATGAATAGGAATTTCAGGCATCTCTCCTTTCATGGAGCGGGTGGTGGTGGTGCAGCCTTCATACAACATCCCTATTGTGAATATCTGCAAACCAGCAACATGGTAGTCTGTACAAACTTTTTCCAGACATCATGCTGTCACTCAGCGTCTAGATCTGGGGTCTCAAACACGCGGCCCACATGGAGCTCTTCCCTGTGGCCCGTGGGGCTCCCCGCGCGCCCCCCCCTTAAAAAAATTTTTTTTTAACCCCCATACAGTTCCCGTCGCCAGACAGTTGTTCTGGCAGCGGGAACTGCCTGGGGGTATTAAAAAAAAAAAATTTTTTTTTAAAAAAGGGGGGGACGCGAGGGGACGGGGGCAGCGAGGGGGCGGGGGTCAGTGATGCGGCCCTTGGGCCAATGCACTAGTCCTCATGCGGCCCTCGTGGTCATTTGAGTTTGAGACCCCTGCTCTAGATGCTATGCCAACTTTGGCAAAATGGTGTTAGTTTGTTCAAGTGATCCAAAGGCCCCAGGACCAAGGTAATTGTTGATGAGTCACCTTGTCATAAATATAAAGGGAAGGGGAAGAGGGTCTGATGCAGTGCTATAAGATCCTCTGACCAGTAAAGGGTTAAGAAATGCAGGTAGCCAGACTGACACCTGACCTGGCTGGCATCTGACCAATAAGGGGACAAGATACTTTCAAATCTTGGGAGGGGGAAAAAGCTTGGTGTGTGGCTTTGTCTGAGTCAGAGTGATCTTGGAAGACAGAAAGAACCTACAGAAAACCAGTCTCCTCACCAAACCTCACTTTTCTAAAGTAAGTGTAGTCAGCACTGCGAGTAGATTTCTGTTTATTTTGCTTGGTGGTACATTCCCTGTGTGAGAGGGAAGGGTTATTCCTGTTTTTAATCTGTCTTAATCCGATAGAGTTAGAAAAGAAAAAAAAACTTGCTTGGGTATTCCCTGTAGAGGTTAACGACCTGCTTTCATATGTAGATACTCTAGCTCCTAGCAGCTTAACCCTTCCCCCCTCCCTGCTCCAAGCAGCTACAGGGAAGAGCCAGAGAGAAGAAAAAAAATCGAAACTCCCTGTGCCTGGTTCAAAAAAAATCTCTGGTTCAATAGATCCCACCGCTACCACCATGTCAGGGTTCCCTCCCCACTCTAAACTCTAGGGTAAAGACGTGGGGACCCGCATGAAGAGCCCCTAAGCTTAGTTTTACCGGCTTAGGTTAAAACCCCCAAGGTACAAAATTCCCTGAACCCTGAGAAATGCTTTTTTCGCTGCCACCATCAAGTGGGTCTAAGCAGGAATCCAGGAAAGGAATCACTTGAACTTCCTTTCCCCCCAAATACCCCCTCAAGCTCGGAGCCCCCTTTCCTGGGAAGCTTGAGAATAATCCCTTAACCAATTGGTTACACAGTGATCTAAAAAAAACCACCCCCGGGGTTTTAACACCATAGAAAACAGTCAGCTTCTTAAAAGAAGGATTTTATTAAAAATAAAGAAGGTAAACTCATCTCTGTAAAATCAGGATGGTAACTATTTTACAGGGCACTCAATTTCCAAACTCAGAGAGATTCCCCCCTCTGGACAAAACCTTAAAGTTACAGAAAAACAGGAATAACCCTTCCCTCTCACACAGGGAATGTATCACCAAGCAAAATAAACAGAAATCTACTCGCAGTGCTGACTACACTTACTTTAGAAAAGTGAGGTTTGGTGAGGAGACTGGTTTTCTGTAGGTTCTTTCTGTCTTCCAAGATCACTCTGACTCAGACAAAGCCACACACCAAGCTTTTTCCCCCTCCCAAGATTTGAAAGTATCTTGTCCCCTTATTGGTCAGATGCCAGCCAGGTCAGGTGTCAGTCTGGCTACCTGCATTTCTTAACCCTTTACTGGTCAGAGGATCTTATAGCACTGCATCAGACCCTCTCCCCTTTCCCTTTATATTTATGACACACCTACAGTGGAATGCATACGTGCATAATCCCTTGAAGGAGAAATAAAGGGTTACTTACCTGTACAGTAACTTGT
Organism: Chelydra serpentina; assembly: GCA_037349315.1. Taxonomy (NCBI): domain Eukaryota; kingdom Metazoa; phylum Chordata; order Testudines; family Chelydridae; genus Chelydra; species Chelydra serpentina. Next base: position 19,466,673 of record JBAIAC010000042.1, read on the forward strand.
TCTTTGAGATGTGTTGCTCACATACATTACATGACCCTCCCACCTTCCTCAATACTTTGGACATTGTATGCAGCGATGCGAAGGACCAGAGAGGGCGGTGGTGGACACATCCTTTTATGCTCTTGCTTGACACTCGAGGAGAGCAGGGGTATATTGACCAGCTAGTGGAACTGCTGGCAGAAATCTTCAACTTGAGTATGATGGGTGCATGTATACTTTTAACAGAATGTATATGTGAACATCTCTTGAAGAACAAGCAAATAACAATGTTTTTATCTCTCTCCATGGTCGCACGCTCAGCCTGATCTCCCTGTTGCAGAGCTTTTCTGCGGAACTTTCCAAACTTTATTTTAAATTTCTGACTAATAATTCAGCTCAGCGTGTCTGTTTAATTCCCAGCTGTGTCCTAGAGCTTGCATTTGCCTTTTGGGAAGATTGTCCCCTTAGCTCTACTTCTCCTTGAGTGAGTGGTGCTCCTCTAGGCTTCAGGTAGAGAGCTAGGCCAAGAAAAGCCAGAGGCAAAAGGGATTCTTCTCAAACTAAAAATCCCCCTGACCAAGGCAGTGGTTTTCAAACTATAGCTTTGGTCACAGTGAGGACATTGGACATTGTACAGAGGGGGGATACTATGGAGCTGTGCAAGAATCACCGGAACTGCTTTGTCTCATTCCCAATCTTAAGCAATCCATGGAAAGGCCAAAACATGAAAGAAATCATCAATTATCTACATCAGATTGAAGCAGTATTCTCTTCTCATCCTCAGCCTCAGATTTGGGAACAAACAGAACAGGGCTTCCTGTGAAACATCTGAAAAAGCTCTGAAAAGAGACTTTTCAGTTTCCCATTTTACCATCCCATAGACAATTTTTACTACGTGCATGTAGTTGGTAGGGTTTTGCCCAGCTTTGAATGTTACCATTTGATCTGGTATGTGTAATAGTCTCTTTTCCAGGATCATAGTAGGATTATTATTGGCATTAAAGGAAGAAGGAAATTCACTTTTATTTCTTGAACATTTTTTCCAATCATGGAGATATACGCAGAGAGAGCTTGAAACAAACACGCAGTGATTTCTGTTTCTGGAGTACCTTGGATTCACGATAAATACTGATATATGGCACTACGGAAGTTGGTCAGAGGCCTTGGCTGAGGGATGAATACTATCAGGTGGAGGGATGAATACTATCAGGTGGAAGGTCTCATCTCATACTGTTAACAGTATGGTGTAACAAACACAAAAATCGAACTCTTATTGGAGCCTATTTGAAATGCTGATCTCGTATAGAGGCATGATTCAGAGAATCAGTGTTCATATGATACCTATCCAGTACTACTTATTTCTTCCACATCTTATCCTGTCACATCTGTTGACAGAGTTCAGGGAATATTCTCAGCTTCTTCAATTGGTGAGTTCAGAGAACCATATTTTGTTGGAGGGATGCACCCATTAATAAACTAGGCAGAGTAATCCTTATGTTAGATGCCAGTTGGGGTTAATTGAAGGGGGCTTTTTCAGGTCCCAGTTCAGTCCAGGGAATAGGTATCAGAAGAAAAAAATCATAATATCCACCAGCTGGAACACAAGGATTCAGTAAGGTCTTGAAGGATTCTATCTTTCAACAGACTTGCTCTGGTCATGACAGTCAGCGTGGCTGGGGCATTTATAAGTAAATTAGGAATAAACGTGATCAGTGCTATTCCAGAGAAAAAAATCAACTTCTGTTCTGGGAAGAGCATACTTTCCTACCACTAGGGGGACTGCCTATCAATGGAGAGATGAACATCAGAACTTACATGGCAGAAATTGGGTTAAGCAGAGTGGAACCTATATCCCAAAATACTCTCACTCCTTGTCAGTATATTTACACATGGAAACAAGAAAATACTCTGTGGGAACAAGGGACAGGGAATTTCCTTGCTGCTAGTGACTGACAGGGCTGGTTCTGCTCCCAAACTCCAAGCAGGCTGACCTACGCATTCTAATTTGTGGGCCTTATCACTTGAAGAAGGGAAACTTTCAGATAAGCACAGATACATATTCCTATTCTGATAGTGTTGCATTCTAGTGTAACAAAAAAACTACTACAAACTTTTTACGTTCTGCCTCTAATGTTTTAACAGTCTGAAGAAGATTAAATGTCACATCCCCCTAAAAATGGTTTTATGGTCTAATAAACACGTGTTCAGTCTAATATGGTTGACATCTAATATGGTTAGACATCTAGGAAAAGACTCTCATACTAAGATATATTAAGAATATGTGTTCTCAATTTATGTTTGGTGTTTGGAGCTAGGTGAATAGTAGTGTAATTTTGCCAAGAGAGGAATTGGGGAAGAAAATATAAAGGTAAATTCAATATGTTGCTTATTGATAATAGGTCTAAATATTTTTTTAAAATACATTCTCTTTGCAGAGTCAGCTGGATGTGCCATTTAAAGTAAAAGCAGGGCATATTGGTAAGTTGCATTTTTGTAGCATGCACTACTTTGTAATAAATGGAGCAAGAGCTTGCAAATGTATTTTCTGTTCTTACAACTGACCCTCAAGCATTTCAAGTAGTTAATTTTCTTAAGGGCGCTCTGCAGTGTGTAAATGAATGTGAATCAGTTCACCCATTCTGGAATAAATATCTTCATACCTGTAAAAGACATTCTTAGCATTCCTCTTCCAGAGTTAAAATAACATGGAAAATATAAGGAAGATTTGCCTAGTTATCAAATATTTTAGAATCTATAAAATATAAAATAACACTGTATATTAAAAACAAAAAAACCCAACAAATACATAATTTAGATGTTTTTTCTTTCCTGCCTCCTGTAGTGTGCGAACACTTCAGCAGGCTTCCCATCACCGGCATGTTGCATGACTTTGGGAAGTTTCCTCAGAACACAAATTGACTGGTTGTAGCAACTGACAAGAATTAGCAACTGTCATAAGGCAGGGCTTCTCCCTAGCTTGCTAAGGACTTACTGCCATGCTCTGTTTCTTTTAGGCAGGTTTGTTGTCCAAACTTAAACAAACAAACAAAACAGTTCTTCAGTACACCCTTTGCATTTTGGACTGTCACTGTCTCCTCCCAGGGGACTCTGGCAGTCCTGCTGCTCCTGCTTCCTGCAGCTTCCTGGCTGTCTCCCAGCCAGTTGCCCCTCGCTGGGCCTGTCTCTGACCCTTCATAGCCCTGCATGTAACATTGCTCCCTTAATGGGCCCCAACCTAGAGCACCTGTTCTGGAAACTGGGACTGGACCTACTTAAGTTACAGGCAGGCAGCCACCCTGTGACATACTGTACCACTCTTCCTCCCTTCCCCTTTTGAAAAAACCCAAAATACTCACAGACGGGGTTTTTTCTGATGTGTGAGGCCCTTCTAGACTGCTTTCACCCCCGCCCCCAACCAAAACACAAACAACTTGGTATAAACTCTTATGTACAAATTCATACACATCAGTATTCCCCAAATACCCCACATTACATAAAGCGAACATTACAATTCATACCCTCCCCAGAGCACAGTCCTCATAACATCATCTTCTCCAGGGCTTTGAGAAGGACATCTCTGCACACTGAGGCTTCAGCATGTCTCCACATAGAGATTCTTAATTCTCCTCAAGTTCACCGACAGTGAGGGTCAGGCGACTTCTTTCTTCCTGTCTTAAGTGGCCTGGTGTTCCCCAGGCAGCTGCTCTTTTTCTTGCTGAATCAGCTGTAGCTCTCATTCTGCAGCCATCCGTTGCTCTGACAGTTCCCCTGTCTTTCCTCCTGTGAAGGACCATTGCTTTCACCCCAGCATGGGTGGCTGTGAGAGGCAGAGATGTAAAGGGGGAAAAATACGCTGGGAGTGATAGCCCTGCATGATCTTGAAGAACTATTTTGCCTATGTTTGAGAAATAAAACTGCCTGAAAGAGACTGTAGGCATAGCAGTGGGTTTTTTGAGGACTGGGGAGAAGACTTACTTTGTTACAATGTCATTGAATTGAAAAACTATTATAAAATAGTTTATAAGGAAATGTGCTGAATCTCAATCCAGTATTTTTCCCTCATTCAGATTTATCCCTAAGTGCACTTTTTCCATGAAGCTTACAATAAATACTTAAAAAATATTTTGATTCAGCCAGCAAGATGTGCGCATATCTAAAATCTCCAATCCTGTCGCTATTGGCCTTATCTTTTCTCATCTCATCCTGTCCCCATTCTTATGTGTTTACCCTGCTAGTTGCTATTTCTAAAAAATTATAATATATCTAAAGATTGTAAACTTGTCGCGGACTGTTTTTCTCTTTGCTTTGAAAAGTACATGCATTTGACTGTGTTAGGGCAATTTTAGATTTATTTTTTTAAACCTTGTAACATACTTTTCAAGCAAATTTCATTACATATTGTTATAACTTTTCTTTTATATACTGTAGGTCAGCTTAATCTACAAATCCCATGGAAAAACCTTTATACTCAACCAGTTGAGGCTGTTCTGGATGGAGTTTATTTGCTTATAGTGCCTACAGCCAGTAAGTTGAGTGAGAGGAAAACTGTATATTATTGAGCTTTATTTTACTGTAATACTATTTTAAAAATCACAGTAATAGATGATGTATATGTGATGTTGCACCCCATAAGCCTTTATGGAAATATGCTTATGAATGTATATATAACATAACTGGAATATGTTTTATGCTACATATGCCATGTAACATCTCTCTGTAAAGGTTATGATCTACTGAATCTACTCATCCTATTTGTACGCATGTATCATTTTTGTATTCGAAGTTATGAATATTGGCTGTGTACGGGTTTGATTTTAAGTAGCCTTAGTAAGGCATTTGGGCAGCTTCTTTAGAAAGGAATTTGCAAGTTAAATGCCCAATCAAGAAACACTTAATGGACAATGGATCTTGGAAGGTTCCAATCCACATAAGAAGTCTACTTGAGGATGTTCAAGGTAGCATGTGAACCATGGCTGCTACCTGTAAGTTCTGAGTCATGCATGAACATGTGACTCCAAAACTCCACCTTGTAGCTGGGATTTCTACACAGTGTAAGGGAGGGGTGTCCACCCACAAGAGAGAGTCTATTTAAACCCCTGGGAGACCCCTCCATTTTGTCTTCAGCTGGCTCAAGAGAGAGCCTCTCCACCCCCAAAGAATAATTGGAACAAAGGACAGTAACCACAGGGGGTGTGAGTGATTGCTGGATCCAGACTAGAAGGAGACTAGTCTGTAAAAAGAAGCTTACTGGAACACCTCTGAGGGTGAGGTTTTATCTGTATTCAGTTTTTTTACTGTATTAGGCATAGACTTGCGTGTTCTATTTTATTTTGCTTGGTAATTCACTTTGTTCTGTCTGTCATCACTTGGAACCACTTAAATACTACTTTTTGTCTTTAATAAAATCACTTTTACTTATTAATTAACCCAAAGTATACATTACAGCTGTGCATATCTCTCTATCAGTATTATAGAGAACGAACAATTTATGAGTTTACCTTGTATAAGCTTTATAGGGTAAAATGGATTTATTTGGGGTTTGGACCCCACTGGGAGTTGGGCATCTGAGTGTCATTGATAGGAACACTTCTTAAGCCCGCTTTCAGTTAAGCCTCCAGTTTGTCGGATGTGGTTCAGACTTGGGTCTGTGTTTGTAGGCGGCAAGTGTGTCTGGCACAACCAGGCAGGGTTCTGGAGTCCCAAGCTGGCAGGGAAGGTAGGGGCAGAAGTAGTCTTGGCACATCAGTTGGCAGTTCCCAAGGGGTTTTCTGTGATCCAACCAGTCACAGTACACCATTACTCTTATTCCCAGTAGTTGCTGTTGCCTGACCCAAGTTATATTTTTCATATTTGATTTTCTTTTACTGTATTAAATCTTTGTTTAATATGTTCAAAAGAGATTTCTTTATTTCATCAAAATTATCTTCAAAGATATGTTCAGAATTTTAACTTTATATACTTGTCTTAACATTCTCTCCCCCCTTTACGTAGGCATAAAATATGATGCTGAAAAGGAAGACAGACAGCTCCTAGAAGCAAAGCAAAGGGAACTGCAAAGAATAGAGGATGCAAAACAGAAAATAGCTGATCAGGGTAAGGAGGAAAAACAAATATGTATGTATGGCTAGATCTTTTAACTCCAAAAGCTGCTTGATGTTAAACTGATTGCATATAGATTCTAGCAGATTAGTTGCTGCCCTTGCAATATTTTTAAAATGTTTTAGTTATGTGCACCAACACATAGTAAATTCACTAATGTCCCTTAACTAGTAGCTGTGAAAACTGATGGCTACAGGCTACTGTACATTTTTTGTGCAGGATATTTACTTTATTTCCAAAGTTTCTGTGTTACTTATAAATACTGACACTAGGGATAGGCCAGCTATTATAGTTGGTACTTCAGTCACATTATCAGGCCTTCAGGACACATCTACTGCATAAAGTTTCAAACCCAAACATTAATAGATACAAACAGGGCTTTGGAAATACAGTTCACCTTTTTTTACAATTGTCTGCCAAACTCACTTTCTCTGTGTTATGAAGCAAATTTAATTTTGGCTCCAACAACACACAATCTCCTTGTATCTTTGTGGCAATGCCTCCCTAAAGGCTAATTCTACCACGTATAGAGTGCCTTATTATTTTCTACTGCAAATTCGTTGGGTGTTGAGGGAGGATACTTAGGGCTGGATTTTGAAAGGTATTTAGGCACCTAAAGGTGTAGATAGGTGCTATCCGCTTTTGAAAGTCCCCCTAGGTGCCTAACCCCTAGCAGGATTTTGAAAATCTCTCTAGGTGCCTGTCTGCATTTTCAGATGCCTTTAAAAATCTGCCCCTTTCTACATCATTGGAGCTTAAGCAGGATGAGGCCCTAGAGGACAGTGATATAAACATTATGAAAGTAAACTGAAGGGTAGTGTTTAATACAACTACAGTACAGTATAGCAGCAAGTACAGCTTCTGGTACATGGAATCAATCCAGCATGTGGCTTTTATAGTTGGAAAGTATTATGGTCCTACCATTGTTGATTCCTGGAGTCTAATCAGTTACACAATTTATAATATTTAAATTATGTCCCATTCAGTTTTATTTCTCTCATACTTAATTTGAGTAAAAATATATTTAAACACCTGCTTCAATTTAGATAAAGGACAAGAAGAGAAACAAGACACTTTTGTAGAAAAATTAGTCACTCAGGTCATCAAAAATCTTCAGGTGAAAATTTCCAACATTCATGTTCGATATGAAGATGATGTAAGTACTTCTATATATATGGAACATTTGGCTCTTGTGTATTATTTTCAATTATTATGGATGACCCCCAGTTAGTTTCTTTTCCCCTCCTTATACTTTCCACATTATGAGGGAACTTCTTACATTCCAGCAGTTTTCATCTGTGTTTTTTGTGTCTTTCCTAAGGATGTATGCTGTGTAATAAATCAAATAGCATCATTGATTTGTGTATTTCTAAAAAAAATACCAAAATAAATAGGAGAGATGAGCATTTGCTAAATGTAAATATAAATGTGGAGTTCAAAGTACATAAAATAAGACTGCATTATGTGCAAGCAATTATTCACACGTTGCAAACTGTTTATTTCCTTTTCTTCATGTATTCTGATTTTAAGTAATTCTTTTTGTATTTTTTCCTCTTTAGATCACAAATCGAGATAACCCTCTGTCATTTGGGGTCTCACTTCAGAATCTCAGTTTGCAGGTAATTCAGTTTTATACTTGAAAGTATCCAGTAGACTCATCATGTTTTAAAGAGTATTAATTTAGCAGCAATAATATTAATCCAGGAATAAATCAGTGCATCTGATAAATGATTCGTATGCTCTTATCTAAAACTGCTATTTGTCAGATATATAGATAAGTACAAACACATTTACCTAATAGGTTTAGGATGTCCCAGTTATAGTTACCTATAGTCTGAGATGGTTTCTAGTGATCACTAGCCAGGCTTCCAGGGGCCCTCTTTCCGTCCAGCTGATGGGGAGTTTAGATGTCAGCCCCTTGCCCGAAGAAAAGCTCCCTTGGATTGTTCCCAGGTATTTATTTTTACCTGTCTTTTATAGCTAACTAAAAAAGCACATTACCTATAATGACTCCTAGTGGGTCAGCATAATAACCTCTACTTGGTCACCAATTCTCCTAATTTCAACAAACTGCTCATTATCTCAAGAGATTTCTAGTATTTCTAGCCATAACAACAATATATCGGGGCACCTAAAACCAAGGTCACTGTTCACTCACTCTCTTCCATAACTTTCTATTCCATCCTCCCATTCTGATTAACAACCTTCAAATATGCTGTTGTCTGACCTTATCCCACAAAGGCCTAAGATTATTCCTTGCTCTGTGGTATTTGGTTTTCAGCTGGCAGTGGCTGAACATACAAAATGACTGATTGCAGTGTTGTCGAGTTCTGGGCTACACTCCGGAATGTCAAATTCTGGGGTAACAGCAGCGCTGCTTTCAAATGTGGGCGCCTAGCCAGTAGCCACCGCTCTCCACTCTGCTTTCTCACGCCTCTGCAGAATACATCTGAGAACATTTGAGAACCTCTGGTGTAGACCAGGCTGGTATGAATCGAAAGTTCACTAGTATATGTCACGCTGTCTGGATTGGCTCACAACTGAGAGGGCCTACTTCAGGGCAGAGTATCAGAAAACAGGATAGATACCCCAAGCTGGTGGTGTGTTCTGTAACTGTATTTCACCAAGTCAGTGACAAATGTAAACTCCTGAATTACTATACCAGTCTTACGATGGAGTCACAGACACCCTAGATTTGCCAGTTCATCTTGCCACCCAGACAAACTGGACTTCATGATACAAGGTCACTTAAACCGAAAATCACACCACATCAGGTTGCTCCAAGAGACTAGTCACTTACTCCTGATCAATTGGTACTCTAGATATTACACCAAAGACAGTGCTGGTAGCCAATTCTGTAGTAAACTAACTAAAGGTTTGTAGAAGTGACAGAGAGTCCTGTGGCACCTTATAGACTAACAGAGGTATTGGAGCATAAGCTTTTGTGGGTGAATACCCACTTCGTCGGATGCATGCAGTGGAAATGTCCAGAGGCAGGTATAAATATGCAGGGAAGAGTCAGGCTAGAGATAACGAGGTTAGTTCAATCAGGGAGGATGAGGCCCTCTTCTAGCAGTGGAGGTGTGAACACCAAGGGAGGAGAAACTGATTTTGTAGTTGGCTAGCCATTCATAGTCTTTGTTTAATCCTGAGCTGATAGTGTCAAATTTGCAAATGAACTGAAGCTCAGCAGTTTCTCTTTGGAGTCTGGTCCTGAAGTTTTTTTGCTGCAGGATGGCTACCTTTAAATCTGCTATTGTGTGTCCAGGGAGATTGAAGTGTTCTCCTACAGGTTTTTGTATATACTATAACTAAAGGTTTGTTAGCTAAGAAAAGGAGAGTTATTGAGAGGTTAAAGCAGGTAAAATATATGCACAGGTGAATCAAAGTCAAATTCCAAATGGTGGCAGTGACATCATAATCTGCCACTTTCCCAAAAGTCTTTTCGGGGTAGCCACATTGTCGCTGGGGGGTCTCCACTTTGCATCTGGTACACTTCCTGTAAGAGTCCAAACAGTCCAGAAATCCAGGTTCTTTCCTTGAACCCATACTTATAGCTTCTTCTCACAGAAAACAAAGTGACAGTTTCACTACCCATATGGACTTTTTCATTGATGATGGAGAGTGAGGAATGCATTTTGAGTCTTTGAACTCTGATGATCACTCACAATGACAATTTGCTTTGAAATTAGCACTTTTCTGTTGAAGTTCTTCATTTGCATTCCATAAGGCTTCTTTCTTGTTTAATGGCTTATTTAGTTAAAGGGGTACACACAATGTAAATGTTTGCTACTACGTTATAACAAGATATGGTTTAAACTCCAGATACACTCTTCTTCTTTGAGTGATTGTTCATGTCCATTCCAAGCAGGTGTGTGCGTGCCGTGTGCATGCCAGCCGGAAGATTTTCCCTTAGCAGGGTCCGTAGGGTCGGCCTGAGCGCCCCCTGGAGTGGCGCCTCCATGGCATCCAATATAGGGCCCTGCCGACCCCCCACTCCCTCAGTTCCTTCTTACCGCCGGTGACGGCTAGCTAAAACTGTGCTCGCTCTTGCAGCAAGCGCTCTAGCAGTGTCTTATAGCTTAGTGTATATAGTTTTCTTAATGTGATAGTTGGTTAACAGTTAGTTTGGGGGGTTCCCCCCCAGCACGTTTCTCCCCCGGGGTATGCCTGGGTTGCCAGGGTTTAAGCTCTGTGAGAACTGTGGCAAGTTTATGCCTAAGAGTGACCCTCACTCTTCCTGCCTGCAGTGCATTGGTGAGAGTCACCAAAAGGAAAAGTGCCACATCTGCAAGGGTTTCCGGCCCAGAACTCGAAAAGACCATGAGCAGAGACTAAAAGTTCTGTTGATGAAGGCGGCACTGCAGCCACACTCCTATCTGGAACCGGCGGAGCTGGTGCCCAGTACGTCCTTATTGGTGTGCAGCGCTCCAGCACTGAGGGCATGCGTACCGGCCCAGTCTAGGGACCCTAAGGCCCGGCACCGCCATAGCTCAGGCCATGGGATATCGGCCTCCGAATGGCACCGTTCCCCATCCCAGGTGCTGGTGAAGAAAAGAAGGCCGGTCACTGCATCGGGACCCTAAAGTGTGCTTGTCTAAGCCGCCCCTCCCTTAGCTCTGCCTACGGTCTCATCGACTCCTGCCCCGGCTGGGGTTCAGTTGAGTCCGAACCCGCCACGGTCCCCGGACCACTGGGAGGACATACGGCTCCCATCGACACCGAAGGTGTTCAAAGCGGCCTCAGACCTACTGAGCCTGCCGGTGCCGTCGTCCCCAAAAACAAGGGACAAGTCGACGGTGACCACTCGCCTGCCGTTCCACTCTAGGGGCAAACCAGCCATGATAAGCCAGCAGTCTCCACCCTGTGCTCTCCCGGCGCCGCCCGCACAGGGACAAGGGCTACTATGTTCCCCGGCCTCGCAGCATCGCTTGCCAGCGACCATCGGTACTGCTCCTCCATGGTCCTCCTACTCAGAGACCTTGGAGGCAGACTTTTATTGTTTCAGCAAGTCGCAGAGCAAGAGGTCCAGGTCGCAACGGAGCCACCAGCCATATCTGGCACCGTGGCAGCAGCAATGGCAACCGCCCTTTCAATGGCTCTTCTGGACGCCCTGGGCCTACCACCAGAGCCAAGGGCAGGTGCATGGCCCGAGATCCAGGTCTGCATCGGTCTCCTCTGCGTCGGTAGTGCCTGCGCAGGTGCCGCTGCCACCGGCACGATCGTCTGAGGAAGGGGTACTGTTGACACAGCCAGCTCTGGCACCGTCTCTCCAGACAACCGCACCGACGGGAGACACGGCTGGCACCGTTCAGCTTGGCTCGGCAGACTATGTTGAGACCGGTGCCGAACTTTCCACCAGCACTGGCACTGCAACCTGAGTACTGTGTGCCGCAGGACCCCACAGGGGCTGAAGGTAGCGAGGAAGGCCTGCTACCCATCCTCTCCTCCTCCTCATTGCCGGATGAAGCGGTTGCAGGGACATCAACTGCCCCGGCCCTTAAGGACAGTCGTGTCGTACAGCAACTGTTGAAGAGGGCCGCTCAAAGCCTGGTAATTCAGGCCGAGGAGGTGGAGGATGACGTGGTCCCTGTAGTGGATATCCTTGCCCCCTCGGGCCCCTCCAGGGTCGCTCTGCCCCTAATCACAACTGTTGCGGATACCTCCAGAAATCTGTGGCAGACCCCGGCGTCTCTGGCCCCTACAGCCAAGAAAACTGAGCGACGTTACTTTGTACCGTCCAAGGGGTATGAGCATCTCTACATCCACCCTCCCCCAGACTCTCTGGTGGTTGACGCGGCCAACCAGTGGGAGCAGCAAGGGTTCCAGGGCTCCACCCCTAAAAACAGGGATGCCAAGAAATTGGACCTCTTTGGTCGAAAGGTCTACTTGACCGGGGAACTGCAGCTCTGCATCGCTAACCAGCAGGTCATCGTAAGCTGCTATGGTCAAAACACCTGCTCAGCGACGTCAAAATTTGCGGAACTCCTCCCTCAGGAGTCATGGGCAGAGTTCTCTGCTCTGGTGGAGGAAGGGAAGTTGGTCTTCTGGGTCTCCCTCCAAGCGGCTCTGGACGCGGCGGATGCAGCCTTGCAGACGCTGGCCACAGGGGTGGTGATGAGGCTAGGATCGTGGCTGCAGGTCTCTGGTCTGCCCCATGAGGTCCAGCAGACCATTCAGGACCTCCCATTCGAGGGTTCCTCTCTGTTCTCTGAGAAGACGGACAAGAGGTTCCATAGCTTAAAGGACTTGAGGGCCATCCTACACTCCCTGGGCCTACCTACGCTGGCCACCCAGCGCAGGCACTTTAGGCCTCAACTGGCCCCGCGGCCTTACCAGCCGCAGAGCCGCCAGGACGTTCCGCGTAGGCGGAATAGAAGCGGCAGAAGGAGGCAACACCCGTCCTCAGGGCAAAACTCGGGTCAGCTCAAGCCTCCACCGGGGCCTAGACCCTCCTTTTTGAAGGTGCGGTCGAGGATAACCTACCAGTCAGGACATTGGATCCTTCCAGCCTTACCTTCTCGTCCCGTCTATTCCCCTTTCTACCGTGCCTGGTCCCGAATTACTTCGGACCGCTGGGTGCTCTGCACAGTAGAGAGGGGATATTCCATCCAGTTCTGTGCCCCCTCTGCCCCAGCAACCCCCTTCCCTGTCCATCTTCGGGGCCCCTCTCACGAACAGCTTCTAATTCAAGAAGTGCAGTCCCTCCTTGCGGTAGGGGCAGTGGAGGAAGTTCCTCAGGAGCTAAGGGGCAAGAGGTTCTACTCCCGGTATTTCCTAATACCAAAGGCGAAAGGCGGCCTAAGACCCATTCTGGACCTGCGGTGACTGAACAAGTTCGTAAAGAAACTCCAGTTCCGCATGGTTTCTCTTATCTCCATTATTCCTTCCATGGATCCAGGAGACTGGTACACCACCGTCGACTTGAAGGATGCGTATTTTCACATCGCGATAATCCCTCGTCACAGACGCTACCTCATGTTCGTATTGGGCAGAGCTTATTTCCAGTTTGCCGTCCTCCCATTTGGCCTGTCGATGGCTCTGCGAGTCTTCACAAAGTGCATGGTGGTCGTGGCGGCTTTCCTGCGCAAGATTCAGGTTTATCCTTACCTCCACGACTGGCTGATCAAGGGCCACTCCAGAGCTCAAGTGGACCACCTCAGGTGGTCTTCATAAGGCAGACCTTCCTTGAGCTCGGTCTCCTCCTAAACGAGGCCAAATCCACTTTATCCCCAGTACAAAGGATAGAGTTCATAGGGGCTGTTTTGGACTCGACTCAAGCCAGGGCGTACGTCCCAGAGGCCAGGTTTTGCTCTTTGGCCGACATCATACGGGATTTCAGCCAGTTTCGCACCGCTACAGCAAGGACCTGCCTGAAGCTGCTGGGGCACATGGCAGCGTGCACCTACGTGGTGCGGCATGCCAGGCTTAGGTTGCGCCCACTCCAGTCCTGGCTGGCGTCGGTGTATCGACCAGCCCGGGACGCTCTGGACAGCATCGTAACCCTGCCTCTGACGGTATTGGACTCCCTTCAGTGGTTTCTCGATCTGCAAGTGGTTTGTGCGGGGGTACCCTTTGCCAGCCCTCAGCAGACGGGTTTCGGAGCTCAGGGCTTTCACGTCCGAACCTCCTTACACGGTTTTCCACAAAGACAAGGTCCAACTCAGACCTCACCCGACTTTTCTCCCTAAGGTGGTCTCCCAGTTCCACATGGGCCAGGAGATTTTCCTACCGGTGTTTTATCACAAGCCGCACTCCTCCAGGAGGGAACGCAGACTGCACTCTCCGGATGTACGACGGGCCCTAGCATTCTACATTGAGAGGACTACGCTGTTTAGGAAGTCCGTCCAACTCTTTGTGGCTGTGGTGGACAGGATGAAAGGTGTCCCTGTCTCTTCCCAGCGTATCTCTTCATGGATCACATCCTGCATTCGTGAGTGTTACGTCTGGGCAAAATTGCCCGCCCCACCGATCACGACTCACTCTACCAGGGCTCAAGCTTCTTCGGCAGCATTCCTGGTGCAGGTTCCCACTCAAGAAATCTGCAGGGCAGCTATGTGGTCATCAATTCATACGTTCACAGCACATTATGCGATCACTCAACAGGCCAGAGATGAATGTGGCCTATGGGCGAGCTGTGCTCCAGTCTGTAGATAACTCTGACCCACCCCCTCCTGAATTTGGTCTTGAGTGTCACCTGCTTGGAATGGACATGAACAATCACTCGAAGAAGAAAAACGATTACTTACTTTCTTGTAACTGTTCTTCGAGATGTGGTGTTCATGTCCATTCCAATACTCACCCTCCTACCCCTCTGTCGGAGTAGCTGGCAAGAAGGAACTGAGGGGACGGAGGGTCGGCAGGACCCTATTTTGGGCACCATGGAGGTTCCACTCCAGGAGGCGCCCAGGCCGACCCTATGAACACTGCTAGGGGAAAATCTTCCGGCTGGCGCGCACACACCTGCTTGGAATGGACATGAACAACACATCTCGAAGAACAACAGTTACGAGAAAGTAACCGTTTTTATACATTTAACAATCACCTTGATCTATTCTAATACACAAGTGCATTGGCCTTGGACTCTGGCATGAGCTGGCACCTGGTCTGCCAGCGTCACAGTGTGTTACTGTTGAATCTGCACTATGTTAATGTGCACTATGGAACTGTGTATTTGTCAGCAGGGTCTACATGGGCTAGTTAATGTGCAACCTGTTGGTGCGTTTTAGAATGCCTTTTAGCGTGCATTGCCCCACTGTGTAGACAAATCCTGAGAGCTAGAGTTAATCGTAGGAATCACCAGTATCCTAAATACAAAGGCTGACAGCTTCTAGAACTCATTTCTAACTGTCCCAGAGGTTTGCCTTGTTACTCCATGTTAATAGCTGCCCCCCGCTTACCAGTCATAGGCAGGGGCCCCATTGTACTAGGTGGTGTACAAACGGATCAAAAAGACTGCCCATGCCCATTAACTTCAGTGGGTGTTGAGTTCGGCCCTTAGTGTATTTTCTCTTTTGTTGTGTGGTTTGTTTCACTCTGTGATTTGATTGTACTTAGTCTAGACCTTTTTCCTTTTCAGACCTCAGATCAAAATTGGAATCCATGTTTACATGATGAAGCTTCCAAGTTGTTCTATAAGGTAAAATATAGGCAATGAATGCTATCATTATAACAAAACATTGTCAGAATAGGAGCCAGCTCCTGTGGGCTAATGCTTTTGCTAGGTAAAAGATCTCATCTGTTTCTATGTAATCAAAACTGGAGAGAGAGAGTGTGTATGTCTGTTTGTGGAGCATTTGGCCATTTTAATATCCATGAGAAACCTAAAAATAATGGAAAGTACTGAAAGAGATCACAGTGTATTTGACTTCAGAAGCATTCTGTTTTATTTTCAGCTTGTACGTCTAGATAACCTTTTTGCTTACTGGAATGTGAAGTCTGTGATGTTCTACCATGGAGGTTATGATGAATCTTTGGTAAGTCAAGTAATGTACCCAGTACTTCCATGTTTCATGTTGTGAAATATTCAATATAATTCCTATTCATTAGGGATCCAGTTCTGCTCCGATTAAAGTCAGAGGCAGTTTTTCCATTTGCAGGATTGGGTTGTATGTTAGTAACTATTCTATTGGAAGAATACTGAATGTTAGATTAGCATACACAGATATGTTGTGTATAACTTATTCTTCTCAGTCTATCCCAGGTGACTTAAAATTACCAGTGCATTCTGTATGATGGAGCGGTTGTTGTTGTTCACTCATTACATCGTTGTTAAAATCTTACATCCTTAATAAAAGTATCTTATAGATTTAAATTGAAAGCAGACAGACTTGTTTTAAAATATATTCTGATTTCAGAGATACTATTTCTTCTTAGCACATTTAAGAAAATATTTTATTTTATCCATTGTAATATAAAAATGTTTGTCATGACGTGAAAATGAAGCGCTCAAACTTTTTAAATTTTTTTTTTTTTAATAAATAGAATAATTTAAAGCATGGAGTTGCCTGCCGCAATGTGATTCCAGAAGGTTATGATTTTGGTAAGTGTTTCTTTCACTTTCTGTACTTTCAATACTTAATGGACTATTTCACTTTTATTTTAAAAGTAATTTACTTTTAAATGAAAGTTTTACTTTTATTTAAGATCTTAAAGAACATAGCACACCTCTCTTCCAAAATGCTGATTAATTCCTTTCTGCAATAGAGGACTATATTATATTTGTGTTTTTACATTTGCCACAGCCATTACAGCATGTAAATTCCTTCTATAGAAATATTTTTGCTTAAGAACTAAAATAGACAGCAATTATAAACCATACAGTTAATGTCACCAATCCTTGTTGTTCATATAACAGATGAGCTGAATTTTAAAATAACAAAAGCGTTTACAGTAATAATGGACACTTAACTGAAGAAAATACAGCTCTGTATAATGCTGGACCAATACTTTTAGTGTTAACTAAATTGTATTGAGGGTGTGTGTTTGTTTTGTTTGTTTGTTTATGAAAAAGGTACAGTAGCAGCCACCCATAATTGTCAGTCAGTAACAATGCATTGTTCTGTTAGTTGTATTGTAGTCTCATGTTCATATTTTTCTCTTGTACTTCATTTTGAGGAGCATCACTAATCGTAAAGGAATGAATCCCACAGTTAGTCTGTTGCACAAAATTCGCTTGTTTGTACGTTGTTTTGCTGAGAGGTATGCTCACGGTAAATTTGTGGAAGGAAGAATACAACCAAAGGCAAGGTCTGCCTTTGGAGCCTGCAAATGTGAATTGTCAATTTTTGTAACTTCTAAGTGTCAACAATACTTTTGGCTATTTTTAGTGTTCAAAACAATTGCAATTATAATGTTAACTGGTTACAGGCTCATCAAGGTGAAAAGCTTCATTGAGCTTCTCCCTCCTCCACAAAAATACCAGTTGTAGCTTATTCAGTTGTTCCTACACCTTGTTCTTTTACAGTCATCCAGGACTGGTCTGTGAGGCCTGCAACAATGGGTTCCCCTGGATTGTGAGGCTGGAAGAGGGACTACTCAGGTAGTTTCCAACAGCTTTAAGGCCCGTTGTGAACTTTTTTCAGACTGTTTGCCTCTCTGTGGAATTGTCAGGGCAATCCCTAGCAATAGTGGTGGAGCTCTGAGCTCCCTTGCTGGCACATCAGACAACCTGACCCCCTTAATCCCCCACACCCTCAGAAGTAGTAAAGCCGGGTAGGGATGGAAGGTTATGATGTTGTGGGGACTACTACAGCCAAGTTCCATGCCTTTCTTTGTGGAACTTAGAAGCCCCACAGTACTGGACACTGGACTTCTGCATATGTCCCTAGCAGATAGCAAATAACTGGGATACTTTACAATAACCCCTCACAAATGGAGGAAGACAGGAGAGACCGTATGTGCAAGAGGAAGGATGAACCCATGTAAGAGTAGAAAGGAGGCATCATGGGAGACCTTGACACTGTGGATAGGGAAAGGAGGAGAAGTTGTGAAATTGTGAAATATAGAAGGATCAAAGAGGGCAGAAATCAAGTGTAAAGAGGAGCAAATAGAAAAGGAACAATACAGTATGAGGAAGAGAACAACAGGTGAGTCAAAAATAATTTAGAGGAGAGCAAAGGAAGGATTTCAAAAAGGAAGAGGAGAGATGATTGATGAGCTAAAAGGGAAAGAAGAATAAGGAAAATCGTCAGATGGAAGGGAGGGGGAAGAAAATGATAGAGTTGGAAAACAAGGTAGAGAAAATGAGGGAAGAAGAAGAGACAGATATGCATAAACTTTTAGGTTAGTTAATGTTACATATTCTCCTTTATCTTATTGTATTTCCATGGCAGATGTTCTGTATCTTTTTAAGTTTGAAAGAAATGTCAGGTGATTTCAGTAAGGCATTTGATATAGTTCCACATGGGAAATTATTAGTTAAATTGGAAACGATGGGGATTAATATGAGAATTAAAAGGTGGATAAGGAACTGGTTAAAGGGGAGACTACAACGGGTCATACTGAAAGGTGAAAAGTCAGGCTGGTGGGAGGTTACTAGTGGAGTTCCTCAGATTGGTATTGGGGGCCAATCTTATTTAACATTTTTATTGTTGATCTTGGCACAAAAAGTCAGTGTGTGCTAATAAAATTTGTGGATGACACAAAGTTGGGAGGTATTGCCAATACAGAGGAGGATTGGAATAACAGACAAGAATCTGGATGACCTTGTAAACTGGAGTAATAGAAAAGGGATGAAAATTAATAGTGCAAAATGCAATGTAATGCATTTAGGGACTAACAAGAAGAATTTTTGCTGTAAGCTGGGGACTTATCAGTGGAAGTGACAGAGAAAGACCTGGGTATATAGGTTGATCACAGCATGACGACGAGTCATCAATGTGGTGAGGCTGTGAAAAAGGCTAATGCAGTCCTAAGATACATCAAGTGAGGTATTTCCAGTAGAGATAAGGAGGTGTTAGTACCATTATACAAGGCACTGGTGAGCCCTCATCTGGAATACTGTGTGCAGTTCTGGTCTCCCATGTTTAAGAAAGATGAATTCAAACTGGAACAAGTGCAGAGAAGGGCTACTAGAATGATCTGAGGAATGGAAAACCTATCTTATGAGAGAGATTCAAAGAGCTTGGCTTGTTTAGCCTAACCAATAGAAGGCTGAGGGGAGATATGATTACTCTGTATAAATACAGCAGCGGGATAAATACCAGGGAGAGAGAGGAGTTATTTAAGTTAAACATCAATGTGGAGTCCAGAACAAGTATATATAAATTGGCCATCAACAAGTTTAGATTTGAAATTAGGTGAAGGTTTCTAACCATCAGAGTGAAGTTCTGGAGCAGCCTCCCAAGGGAAGCCAGTTAGGTTTTTTGCCCCCACTGCTCCAAGACTGAGCTTGATAAGTTTATGGAGGGGATGGTATGATGAAACTGCCTACAGTGGCGACTGCCTGTAGCAAAAATCCCCAATGGTTGAAGACAGGACACTAGATGGGGAGGGCTCTGAGTTAGTACAGAGAATTCTTTTCCCGGTGTCTGCCTGGTGGGTCTTGCCTACATGCTCAGGATCTAACTGATCATCATATGTGGGGTAAGAAAGGAATCCCCCCCCCCCCCCGGTCAGATTGGCAGAGTCCCGGGGGGCTTCCTCTGCAGCATGGGACACGGGTCACTTTTAGGTTTAAACTAGTTTAAATGGTGAATAGTCTCTAGCTTGAAGTCTTTAAACCATAATTTGAGGTCTTCAGTAACTCAGTCAGAGGTTGGGGTCTATTTCAGTAGTGGGAGGGTGAAGTTCTGCAATATGCAGGAGGTCAGACTAGATGATCATGATAGTCCCTTCTGACTTTGAAGTCTATGAGTGTATGGGGGTGGCCATTTTGAGTGTTAATATCATTCTTCACTCTGGATTCTGTAGACTTGGAGAGCAGGTAAAGAAAATAACCTAAAATTCACCAGTATGTGCATATGCAACCCTCCAGCAGATGCTTGCCAACTGTGATGGATTAGGAATCACTCCGGACCTTGGGTCCAGATCTTTCTTTTAGATAGGGCCAAGCTAGTGTCAATATTCTGGTTTTTTAGATAACTTTTTACTTTTTTAAAATAATTTCTGTTATGTAGTTACTTAGTATAGGGTTTTATTAGCTTAGTAACTTTTTATTCTAAATGGTGTAGCATTGATAAGCTTTGGCTCTGGACTAAGACCTCATGGTGGATCTGAAGATCAGATAACTAGGCTTCAAATGCTGTGCCTCTTGCTCTTTGCTTTTTCCAGTTTTGGATGCACAAACATGTTCTCGTACCTGCCTCAGAGAAGAACATTCACCCTCCAGGTGTTTCATGTGCAGCACCTTGATCCTGAGAGCACGAAATGAGAGACAGAACAAGTTACAAGCCTTACTCCTTCGGGAGGCACTTGCAACTTAGCCTAACAATTGAACAGTATGATTGTCCAGGAGAAATGGCATAGACCAGTTTGGTGACAAATGAATTTGTGGACAAGACTAAATGTCATAAGTTAATTGGAAAAGACCCAAAACGTAAGGATCAGAAATCTGAGTCATCCGTGGAAAACTGCCTCTATGAGCAGAGCCATTCCACAAACAAGAACTTCCTTGGCTACTGTTGCATCAGAACAAAGTAGAGGATCATTACTTGGCAGTAGAGTTAAGAAGCACCTGGTTGTGACAATGGATCCAGCTGTAACACCGGTTCCGAGAGACCTGGAGCTTGTACAAAAATCATAGTATCTCTAAGGACTCAGTTGTCAAGACACAGGGAAGCAGCAAAGGGTGATATTGGATGTGTGTATCAGTTCTGATCCTTTTACCCCATCTCCTATAATGGGACTAGAGCAAATCCATTGCTCAGATGCCTCTTCTTTGATTAGATATAGAGAGTGAAGATCTACAGAAGAGATCTTCTCCAGAATCAAATGTAGCAGAAATGGCTGTACATGATAGCCTTTTTGGTTTTGGACTCTGTGTAATATAAGTAGTCTTAGAAAAATTCCATTGAAGGGGAAGAAATACAGGTATAAATATCTCCGTTTTAGCTACAAGTAATCAGCATCTAAGACTACGTACAGGAATGGATAAAAAGTCTTACTTTTAAAAAGCCATGATTGGGGTAACCTACAAATCTCACTGCAAAATGCCCCCAACTGCCAGTTTAAGCGAGGAGTAAGCAACATGTTATGAAGGAATTTTGTGAAGAGATTTAATGCAGGTCACTGTCAAATGACAAGATTAATAAATTAATTGGATTCTATGTACAATAGTCGGATGTTGGCATTCACATTTTTAATGCTATTATCCTGGAACCTTCACTAAGGCCCCAAGTATGCAGTTGTATCCACAAAGGTGCCTGGTTCTACCTATGCAGATGCAACTTGCAGAATCGGGAGCCAGATGATTAATAGAAACGTGCCCTGAATATTTAGACAGCTATTAGTTTTCTACTGCTCCTCCCTAGTACTTCCCTTGTATTTTCCTGGATCCTGTGTAAATATGATGTAGATATTTACTTAGACTTAGATTTGAAGCTTGGGGTGTGAGTAAATCATGTTTGTTCACCCTTTAAGTACAGCTGGCAGAATATGAAAGAGTTTACCAAAGTTTTTCATCAGTTGTCAGTATTTCATTTTCTTCATCATTTGCTGACGCTTTCAGTTTGCTGAATTGAAGATTAACTGAAATTAATGTCTGTGCAGATACACCATACCTGAAGCAATGAATAGCCTTCTCTATAATATATTGGTGCAAATTGAGATCACTAGTAAAATTCTAGAGAATAGTACTTGTCATATGGTAATAATTGGTGTAGTGAATTAAATATTATGGTTGAGTGATTTTCCTAATGTAATAGAGAACTCGGCATCATAAGAGGCAAATAAAATTTAAGTTTTGCTGCAAATTGAGATTACTTCTTGAAATTCCTGACTTGTGATTTTGTTGAGAATTTTGTAAAGAAATTCCCTTTCAAATGTCCACTGGTTTGGGGTTTGGCTCAGTTCAAATTGAGTACAGTATATTTAAGTTGCCGTAATGCAATCCTTTGAATGACATGATGTAACTTTCAGTGAAGTCTATCCTGTGTAAATATTAGACTGTATTAAATAACTTACTTGTTTTCACATTTCAGTTTCTTTTAATTCACACTTTTCTAAAATTCTGTTTTCTAGTATTTCGTCCAATTTCCGCTAAAGCCAAACTCCGTATGAATCCTCGATCTGATTTTGACTTTTCTTCACCAAAAATGGACTTAACTGTAAATTTACAGGATATAGCCATTGAGTTCAATAAACCACAGGTAACATTTCTTTTGTGAGATTCAGTTGTTTGATTCAATAAAAATATTAGTGGATTTATTAGTCTGGAACTTCTGCTGCTGAGTTTTTCAGAAATAATAAATAGCATAAAAACTTTCTGAAAGAAATGTGCTATTAAAAGGAACCTATCAAATTTAACCTCTTTGAACCCTATAGTGCTCTTGACTTTAAACAATACTGCTTTGGAGACTTTTTGGCTTATATTGTGTTACTGTCTTTTTGCAAATTATAACATTTTGACTTGGTATATTTTGCATAGTACTTCAGTGTTATGGAGCTCCTTGAGTCTATTGATATGATGACCCGAAATCTGCCATACCGGAAGTACAGACCCGATGTTGTTTTGCACAACAATGCCAAGATGTGGTAAAATCTCTTTAAAGCTTTTAAATACATTTTTATAAATTGTTTACTTGAAATAATTTTCGGATGATAGTTTTCCTCTTTAAATGAGTGTGTTGCATAAATTCCCCACATAAATTTTTGCTTATCTGAGTTTTACGTTATACATTTTGTAGATTTACTTCTCACCCTACACTCACTCTACCTTTTTCCCCACCAACTTAGCTTGTGGCATCTTGGAGTGTATCCTGATTTTAACAGTGCATCACACTACAACTTTTTATCTGTTGCCATTGCAGTTTCAGTGAAACTGACAGTACATTGATTCTTGTCCATTTCAATATACTTTTAGTTTACAAGGGAGGAACCGATCTGAATGGATATGTGATGTTATAATGGACATGTACACATCCACAAACCAAAATCAATTCATGCAAACTGCTTTCCTTGCTATATGTCAAGGCCAACAGTAAACCCCAGGAGACATAACTCACTTCTAGGTAGCTAGGATATGGTTAAAGAGGATTTACTGCAACTGTCATTCTGAGCATACTGTCCTGTGTAGATCCACTCTCACTCTCTTCTGCCTATGAGTTTAAGGGTTTTGTGCAACTGTGCTCTGGTTTTTAGTACTTTATAGTTTAAAAAAAAGTGCATTGTTGAGAGGCTAGGATACAGTAAATACAACATACTTACTCAAAGCTTGCAACTGTTGTCTTGAGCAGCACATTTCTAGAAACTTCTGAATCTGATAGCATTCTGGTATCTATACTCTGATTGTGAATGAAACTTCAGTGTGGCTTTGGAGGTTTTTAGTTGAATAATACTAGTGTTACCTATAAATTGTTAGATCTTTTGCATGAAGGTGAAGATAAAGTAGCATGCACTTCTTTCAAAAGCTCCCCGTAGGTTTGCAGAAAACACTTGTAGTTCAAAGGATTAGGAAAAAGCAACCTATTAATCTCTGAGGAAAAAACCTGAAACCTTTAAGTGATACCCTTCTGGTGGACCAGAGGATTGGTATTTGACAAGGTGTGTTACACCCTTGCGCAACTTGGTTCTATTTGGAGATGGGTCAGTGTGGAATATGGAAAGAAGTGCTTTTAACTTTTACTGGTATATAACAAACACTTTAATTTGTTTTTGCATTAGGTGGAAATACATTATTATTGGTATTCTGGAAGTAAATGTTCAACCCAAGCTTAATATGTGGTCATGGGAACACATTCGACACCATAGAAAACAAGTGAAGAACTACAAAGAGATGTATAAAATGAAGATAACATCAAAGAAACCTAGTGAAGAGATTGTAAAATTGTTAGAGGTTAGCAATTTTCAATTTGATATTGAGCACCAACATTTAAAAGTATCTTGCTAATTTCTTAGATATAAGTGGTCAGACACAGATGGTCAGAAATTCAGTAAAACTTACTAAAGGCCTGATATTGCAACCTTATTCACATTGACTAGTAATATGCCTTGTAAGTAGCACAGTGGTACTAATTACATTGAGTAAGGGTGGTAGAATGAGTCCTTAAATTAATGAATAGAGTGAAGAAAATTGGTATTGTTTTCCTCTGGTTCTTGCCTTCAAAAGTGAAATGCTTGGATTATGTTGAAAGACCTATGTACTATATAACAAAGTATAAGAGTATAATTATTAGTGTTTTATGTAAGAGCTGCCATACTGGGTCAGAGCAGTAGTCCATTTAGCCCAGTATCCTGTTTCCAGAAGTAGTCGATATCAGAGCTCAGGGGAAGTGTAGAGAACAGGACAATTTTGGGAAGATCCATCCACCTCTGTCTTCCTGTCTTCTGGCATTCGGAAATTTAGAGTCATCTGAAGCATGGGGTTGCATCCCTGACCATGTTAGCTAGTAGCCATTGATGGACTTCTTTTTCATGAACTGATCTTTTTATTTTAACCCGTTGCACTATACTATATATATTTATATATAAATAAAATTAAGTAATATATCTTACCTTTTCTTTGCCACTCCTGCTAACTGTGTGTTGCCTTTGTGCGTTTTATTTGGATAATTTAGATGGTAAGCTCTCTGAGAGTGTGCCATCTTCTGTATCTATAAAGCACCATTCGTGCCTATGGTGCAGTGTAAATTATGGAGATGCTTGGTGATGACTGAGTAGTTACGTTTGCATTCTAAAATGGGGCAGAGATTCCTAGGTTTTGAGGGGTGGTGGCTAGACCAATTAGTGGGGAAATCTACTCAGTATCTTTGTCCTTTCAATTTTCTGTGTAGTGTTGTCTGGTTTCTCTTTTATATTTTTGAAATTAGGCTGAAATTTGTCCAGAGCAGTGCCACTTTTCATTGTTAACTGTTTTAAAAAAAGATATGTCTTTACATAAAATTAGTAGAGGAGCTGGGTCGTGAATAGGTCTGTTGTAATGGGTAGTCTTAAAAAAACAAAAAGTGGAGTTAGTCATATTTAGCTGCTGTTCACATTGTAATTGAAAGTTTACAACTGTGCATTTAAATATCTGATTGGGGCTGGATGTGCACACAGCCTTTATCAGAAGCTACATTTTTCTGTCATGTTATTTTACAGAGGAGAAGATGCATAACGGTGCATATGCAACTATTGATGGGATAAAATCTTATGTAAGCAGCACTGCCATCTCTAGCTTGTGTAGGCCTCCTGTCCTGTCCCTTCATAAGCTTTTAGAAAAATATATAGGAAATTAATAAAAAAATAATTTAGTTTGAAAGCAGTTAGTTACTGTATACTCATGACATACCTGACACAAACCCACACAATTAAACAAATGAAAAGTTAAGTCACCTACCTGTACGTACTCTACTCCTTTAGCCACAGTGATGTTCTGCCTTCTGATGTGATGTTGCCATAGAGCTTAATTTGAGCTCAGTGCAATAACTATCTCATGAAGTACATGCACAAACATAATCATAGTAAAGATCAACATCAGGCAATTGTGCTGTCGCTATGTCCCTTGAAGCTGAATATCTCAGCTTCTTTACTCAGATCATTATGCAAACATAAGTCATATTCTGTTAACTTCTTGGAATGAGAGGTGAGAGAACATGAGCTGACATAATTGAGGCACAAAGACGAGTGATTTAGTTACTCTGTTACAGTTGTAAAAAGATAATTGACTTAGATAAAAATTTATCCTCTATTTTAAAAAGAGTGTACTATGAAACTTGTTTTGGAGCTGATGTTGAAATAGTGCTGTGAGCTGTCTTTCTTCCAGCCAATATTTTCCTCACCTAATGTCAAGTCTAAAAAAGATCTACTTAAAATAACTAGATTTACTAGGTCACTTGTGTGTTAATTTTCAACAGAGTCCATTAAAAAGTGCATCCAGCTTTTAGTTTGAATGTTAGCTTAACTTTTACCTAAAAAAGCCATATCAAAATGGTTCTATTGCATTTCTTGTTAGTAAAATATATCCTTTAAATGACAATTGCATTGTAATGTTAATTCTGTAGGGGTATGTCAACAGTAGAAACCTCAACAGTAGAAACCACTTGGAGGCTACATTCCCCTTACAATAATCTTATTTTTCCTGACAGTTGTGTTCATCCTTTTCTCCTTCACTCCTCTCCAACCTAGGAGCCCTCTACTTGTCAAAAGGTTTCATTCCAAAATACAGTTTTTGCACAAACCAGTTTAAAAATTCACACAGATGTAAATATCTCTTCCAATTGAGCTACAAACCCTGTAAATCATTTAGTCCTTTTGAATGGTGATTTTCAAGGTGTTGTTTTTTACCTTTTTTCATGCCTCATGGTAGTGCATACCATTTGGCTGCAATCTCCAGTTGAGAGCTCCCTACATGCATTTTTGTTGTTTTGTAATACTTTTGGCTGAAAGACACTATAAAAATGTACACTGTGACTGTTTTCAAAAGGTAGCATTATTAATAGATAAATTCTTATGTAGGGATCATCTCAAGTATTAGTACGAGTAGTCAGTAGGCAGACCCAGGGCCAAATCTGGACTGCCAGATGCTTTTGAATGGACCCCAAAATCTTTTTATTTACTTATTATTTTTTTATTATTTTCTCTGGATTCTTGACTATACCTTGACTAAGAAATTTGGACCTTGACAAAAATAGACTACCCTGGTATTAGTATTTATTATGTTATATAGGTTATTAAAAGACTAGACCATTTAAAGGTAAGGTGGAATGGAACTAACAGTTGGAGACGACAGTGCAGTATTTATACTAATCATGTCTTCAGATGGTAAGATGTAGGGTATGCAGAAATAACCAGTATGTTGGACTACTATGTCTTGTGCCCCGGAATAGGAATCTAGATAGGATGCTATCTTCAAATGACAGTGCTGGTAAATAAATTAAAAACAGTAAAGATAAAGTTATGCAGGTAGATTTTATTAAAAATGCTGTGTTCGTAAAATAAATATATTGTAAATAAGGAAAAAATTGCTTGAATTGTTCGGTAATTGAGAATATGCTACTTCACACTACAGATTGTTTAGGGCAAACAGTACAGAAAGTTGGAGCATACAATCACTGAATAAAACAATAACAGACTTTGTTAAATATTTGAATCATGTCTCATTTTTATTACCTGAGCAGTTAATATCGTATTTTTTTCACCTACTTTCTAGGAATTCGAAAAGACCCTGGATATATTTAACATCACTCTAGCAAGACAACAGGCAGAAGTTGAGGTAAAATTGCTATAATTAAGCTCAGTGAAAATAAAGCAATATATAAAATGGGATTTTGGGTTGAGGAGTTCTTAAGCAGATAAATTGTTTGACTTCTGCCTTTTAATTGTAAAGTTTGCTGAATTGCTCATTGTCTTCCTGATTTTGACTGATGGTTACATGTGAGTGATTGGGCTGAGTCTGTCGTCAAGCAGGATCCTGAGTGGACAAGAACGTGCTGGCCCCATAATCATCTTTAAATCAGCAGAGGCAATTTTCTTTCCATTTTTAGCACATACGGCTTGCTCTGAATATGTAATGGGTAAAGAACTGCATAACTTACCTTTTTTTCAGCTGCAGTATACACTTCATTATTTTATTCTTTCTTCTCCTTCCGGACAAATGACTGGAACTGAAACCACTATTTCATGTACAGTACACAGTTCCTGAAGTTCTTGATTACTGTTGGCAGATGTTGTCCCAAATACAAGTAGCACAAAATAACCACATATTTGTAATCACATAAGGTCAGATTCTGCCACCTTTACTTGGTTAGGGGTAAACTTTTATTAGATTTATCTTTCCTAGGATTTTGTACTGTTCATTCTTAACAGAGTACCTGAGCATCTTTCATAGAAAATAGATTGGAAATAGAATAGTGTCTAGTTGACTTCATGAAGTCTTGGCTTTTCTCCCTTAAAACACAACTCAGTGAGAGTAAGGGTGGCAAAAACTTCCTCGTAATGAGTTGATAGGTAGGCCTCATGAGCCTTATGCTACAGTGATGCTTCTGATCTTACGTCTAAAACTAGCTTTTTTTTATCAGTAGAAATTCATAAATTTCTGTACCACGTCTGTCGAAGGTATTCCCGAAGAGACTTTTGAGGAGCCAACACTAAATGCCACTCCCATGTACCCCAGAGGCATTTGCAGCTGCAAGAGACTGAATAGACCCTATGAATTTAAACAGCTTTGCAGCCCAATTTGTAGATGTGTATTTTTGCTTTAGTTAATCTTTTTGACTCTGTACTGTAGCATAAGAGAGCATTTGTATGCTCACTATACAGGTAGAGAATTTATGTTGAAACCTGCTTAAGGACAGATTTCTGTGGTAGCATTCCATTTGGTAAATTAAAAAAATAGGAAGGAACAGTTTCTAAGATTGTTCAAACCTTGGATAAAAAAACAAAATAGAACAAAAGATTTCATATCCGATCAAATGCTATCGTTTTGAGCTCCTTCATTTCAATATGAAGATCACAGTGGGGAAAAAAGGTCTCCAGCAGTGGAAGAAAGCCAAGCTCAGTCTGTGCGTCCTACTTCACTGTTTTTATGGAGGCAGTGAGGAAAACTATCCCTCTGTAACCTCCCTTGAAAAATCTGTTTCAGCTTAGCCTATTATAGCACACCACCTTACATATCTTGTAACTTCAATACTGCTCAGGACTTAAAGTAGTAGTATGGGAGAAGCTGGTAGCAACCCTTAAATTTACGTTGCCTAACACTTTCCATTATAAGAGATTGTTGCATCCTTTTTAGAGCTTTTAATGCGTCAGTTGTTTGCAGTAGGTCTTTGAAATTTGGCAGGGAGAAAGCCTTCGGGCTAGAAAAGTGGATTTATCTTTACCCAGGAGATTTCATGCATATTTGGCTGCCTTGTAAATTGTTAAATATCTCCTTTTCTCTTCTGTTGCTTGCATTGCTGGGGCAGATTTTGACAGTATATCAGAATGAAAACTAGCAAGATTCTTCTAAAGGGGAAATGCCAAAGCAACAGTAGACCCGCATGTTAATACCTACAGCAGGGGTGGGAGGAGAAAGAGCTTGTCTGGGCTCCCTATGCGTGGCCACAACACTAGGCCTCAGTGCATGGCCAGTGTCCCATTCTTCCCCTCTGGGTCTCCACATGGGACATGAGCCCCTTTCCCCCATGCCACCAGGATTGGGATGTATAGAGAGGTGTGTGGGGGTGTGTGATTTCCCCTGACCACTCCCTGGTTGCAGTACATGATGCCAGTTGCTCCTACTGCATTGGGACAACAGTCTTCTGCTGCCAGCTGCTTTAGTATAGTCCTGTAGCTCAAGTAATGGAAGGCTGTCCTACAATGCTGAAGGTTTAGCGTTCAAACCTTGCTGATGATGCATGATGGAGCAGTTATAATTTTACATGATAGAATTTGTTTGTACTTTTTCTTACCACCCCCCTCCAAAAGTGGATAAAAAAATTCTGATTTTTGTAATTAAATCAATTCTCTATTTGGTTTAAATTAAATATGTTTTTTTCTTTGAGTGATTGAACATTTCAGTTCCACTGTAGGTGTGTACGTGCCCCGTCGGGCTGGCTTAAGTTCCCCCTTTTTCTGTGTGCTGGTATAAGAGGGTTTAGTCTCCCCTTGTCCTTCTCGGTTCCTTCTTTCCACCAGTGACGGTTGTCGGAGCATCTCAGATTTGTTTACTTAAGTGCCTCCCTCACTCATAAATAGTTGCAACTAATTATTGTTATTTTCTCAAGTAAGTTAGAGTTAGGTTTTCTTTTTTGTGTCCTTTGGGACCTTTTTTTTTTGGTACCAGGCTTGGTACTGGAATGATGCCTCGCTTCCCAGGTTTTAAGTCTTGTGGAACATGTTGAAAGCCCATGCTGGTTGGTGATCTTCATCCAGCCTGCCTGAAGTGCTTGGGCGAGGCCAACAGTAGTGACAAATATCACATTTGCAATGGCTTCAAATCCTGCTTGAAAAAGGATAGAGCAGTGAGGCTTGTGTGTTTGCTTATGGAAGCAGCACTTTGACTCCCAGCCAAGTCATTGCATGGAGAGAGTGCCCAAATACTTGTGTCATTACATAGTGTTCCACCAGATGTCTCTTTGGCCCCTCAGTCCTGATCCCTGGTACTGAAGAAGAGACCCAGATCTTTTGTGGGCTCGTCATCTCATTCATTAGTCTTGGTACTGAGACGAGATGGAGGCACTATCTCTAAGTGTTTGGTAGAGTGAACTGTCCCAGAAGCCTCACCTTCTGAGAGGGGTTTGCTGCCTTTGGAGCCTGTACCACGTCTGTCGAAGTTGTTCCCGAAGAGACTTTTGAGGAGCCAACACTAAATGCCACTCCCATGTACCCCAGAGGCATTTGCAGCTGCAAGAGACTTGCTTAACCTTCGGTACTTGTTTCACCGGAACTAGAAACCATCTAACCAGTTCCTTCTCCGACAGCTCTTGGCTCAGCACACTAAGAACCTCTGGTACCGCTATCCAGACCATCTCTCAATCCAGTTTTATTAAGAGGGATATCTCCCATGACTTTTCTGGTACTTCCACCCCCTGGTTCAGGATACCTCTCTCTGGTACTGTCTGCATCAGCACCTTCATTATTGGAAACCTCTGGCTCTTTGGCCTTGACCTCAGAAGTGCAGTCCTCTGTATCCCACCTGGGACACAGCACTTAGTGTCGTCGGAGCCATGGACAATGGAGCAGCCCCAACATTGGTCTTTTCCGAAGGGGTGAGTGTCTGTACAAGGATGGGTCCTGGGACTCCAGGGGCCGCTCTGGGCTCTATGGGGCATCCCTCCTCCAGCCAGGACCTCCTCTCAGCCATCTCAATAGCTTTGGGGAGCACATCAGACACGACAGCATTGGGAACATCATTCCCCGATACCTGACTTTGAGATGGGTACTGGGTGCCTAGAACATTACTTCTGTGTTCGGTACCGTGACCAGTCCCAGATCCTTTTCGGGTAGCTTCTCCCACCACAGATTACAGAGTTGCCACCACCTCAGATGCCATTTGCATCCTTATCTTCATCACCAGATGAAGTTACTGATTCAGTGGGAGATTTCCTCCAGAAGACCACAGGGCCCACCAAGACCTTCTGAAAAGAGTGGCCTTGGTGGTTGGCATCCATGCAGAAGAGGTACATGAGAGTTCTCGCAAGTTGATGGATATTGTCGTATCTGCTACCCTGCTCTGTCAGTTGGTGAGGCAGTCGTGGAGCTGGTCAAGATTCTTTGGCAGACACCCTCTTCACTGGCCCCCAAAAGCAAAACAAACTGAGAAGAGATACTTCATACCCTTAGAGGGGATGAAGAACAGTTTTACATTTACTCCTCTCTGGGTTCTCTTGTGGTGGCAGCTGCCGATGAGTGGGAAAGACAGGGACAACAAACCTCCACACCTAATTGCAAAGACTCAAAAAGATTAGACTTGTTTGGTCAAAGATTCCTCAGTGGACCTGCGGATCAGGATCACAAACCAGCAGGAACTCCTCAGTCAATATGACTGTTATTCTGGGAGAACATTGCAGAACTGAAGGACAAATTACCAAAGGATTGCAAGCAAGAGTTCTCAGTAATGGTGGAAGAGGGTAAACTGGTCACTGGAACAGCCCTTCAGGGTAGTTTTTGGATAGTGCAGTTTTGATGGCCCAAATGAGGAAGTGTTATAAGAAGGTGTTCATGATTACAGTCATCCGGACTACCTGTAAAAGTCCAACAGATCTATGAGACCTTCTGTTTGGAGGCCCTACTGTATTCTCCAAGAAAACCGTTGACAGGCTTCACAACCTTAAAGATTCCAGGGAAACACTCAAATTTCCTGGCAACAAAGAGAGCAATTTAATCAGCAACAGCCTTTTTAACACCATAACTTTGCTCCCAGTTTCCAAGATCCGCCTAGGGAAAATGGAAGGAATTATACAAGGTACTCTCCACTATCCTCCTCTTCAGCGTCAGTGAGCTCATCCAGTTCAGCTGCATCTTCCAAGCAGGCATTTAGTTGCTGCTTGGGTATTCACAAAGTGCATGATGGTGGTAACAGTTCATTTTAGAAAATCAGGTGTCTGTGTTCCCGTACCTGGATGATTGGTTGGTTATACGTTAATCAGAGTCTTGGGTCTTGTCCAGCATATCCACCATTCTATCCACATTCAGAGCTTTGGGGCTCATAGTGAATTGAGAAAAATCAATACTGAGACCTGTTGAGACAATAGAATTCATTAGAGCAGTCTTCAACTCCACAAATGCCAGGACTTTTCTGCCACAGACCAGATTCAAAACCATTTGAGACCTAGTACTTCAAATGAAACTTACCCACTCAAAACAGCATGCAAGTACCGTAGGCAGTTATTTCACATGGCAGTGTGTACTTGTGTAGTACAACTCGCCTGACTGTGACTCAGGAAGTTGCAAATATAGCTAGCATCAGTATATGCCCCAAATCGTCACTACTTGGACAAGGGGGTTCGAGTACCAGAGCTAGTCCTGTTGTCTCTGGATTGATGGATAGACCCTCTAAAAGTTTGCATGGAAGTTCTATTCCTTCCCATGCTACCAACACTCACTTTAGTCACGGATGTATCATTTCTAGGTTGAGGGCTCACATTTGGGTCCCTGAAGACTGAAAGTCTTTGTTTGTCTCAAGACCTAGAGGCTCACATAAATGTCAGGGAGTTAAGAGCAGTAAGTCTACCCTGCTCAACCTTCCTTACCCATGTAGTGGGGGGAAAAAAACTATTGATTATGACAGACAGCTCGGCGACCATGTTTTACATAAACAGGCAAGGAGGGAAATGGTCAAACCTATACTGTCAGAAGGCAGTTCACCTCTGTTGACTTCTGTATAACCCACTCGATTCACCTTGAAGCTGCTTACTTTCTAGGGAGACAAAACACACTGGCAGGTCAGCTGAGCAGATCCTTCTGTGATCGGTTGGATCACAGAAACCCCCTTTGGGACTGCCACCTGTTGTGCCTAGACTACCTCTGAGCCTATTTTCCCTGCCAGCTTGGGACTTCATTCCCTTGCCTGGTTTGAGTCAGACACGCTTGCCTGCTGCAAACACAGATCCAAGTCTGAACCATGTCCTCCACAAGCTGCAGGCTTACCTGAAAACAGCTTAAGAAATGCTCCTGTCTCCAACACTCAGATACCCAACTCCCAGTGGGGTCCAAACCTCAAATAAATCCGTTTTACCCTGTATAAAGCTTAACTCATAAATTGTTTACCCTCTATAATACTGATAGAGAGAGAGATGCCACAGCTCTTTGCCCCCAGGTATTAATACACACACTGGGTTAATTAATAAGTAAAAGGTGATTTTATTAAATACAAAAGGTAGGATTTAAGTGATTCCAAGTAATAACAGAACAAAGTGAATTACCAAGCAAAATAAAAAAAACACACATTAGGCTTAGACGCAAGTCTAAGCCTAATACAGTAAGAAAACTCAATACAGGTAAATCTCACCCTCAGAGATGTTTCAATAGGCTTTTTTCAGACTGGACGCCTTCCTAGTCTGGGCACAATCCTTTCCGCTGATACAGTCGTTGTTCCAGCTCAGGTGGTAGCTAGGGAATTTCTCATGACTGCAGCCCCCTTTGTTCTGTTCCACCCCCTTGTATATCTTTTGCACAAGGCAGGAATCCTTTGTCCCTCTCTGGGTTCCCACCCCTACTTCTAAATGGAAAAGCACCAGGTTAAAGATGGATTCCAGATCAGGTGTCATCCTAGTTCAGTGTTTCCCAAACTTACAACAGTTGTGTACCCCTTTTGAGACATTTGTCTTACCGGCGTACCCCTTCGCCGGTGAAGATAATTTTGGGGGGCGGGTAGCCACATTTTTATAACACACTCCTAACTCGTTTCATTCTGGATTAAATATTTATTAGAAATAAATACAAAATTATATTACATTTGAAACAAAAATTTTAATAGAAATAATAGTTACATATTGGAATAGTACTAGAAATAATTAAAATAATAGAAGTGAATCAATAGTCTGGCAGAACAGCGTGTGTGTATAGTGAATTCGTATCATTCTGAAATTAAAATACGTTGGTTTGGTTAGGTTAGTGAAGAAAGCACTAGTTTTAATATTGACTATTTCGGTACTGAAACATTTTCAGTACAAACCAAACTATTCAGTGCGAGGGATGGAACTGCTTTTGACCAGACACTATCGCGGGGATATCTGGCTCGATGTTTGTGATCTTAAGACGAAGATGGGGCTCCACGTCAATAAGACGAGTTCTTTTTTTTTTTTTTTTTTTGCTTTGATGCCAACCAGTGCAGATAATCCCATCTCGCACAAATACGAGGTGGGAAAAGGCAGAAGATACTTGACAGCTTTGTCCGATAGAGCTGGATATTCAGAGCTAACCCCCAACAAAAATGACGTCAGTGTATTTTGCTCAAATTTTGTTTTCAAGAAGCTATCTGAAGCCAGCTACAAGAGCTGTTCTTCTGAAGCAGAGAGGTTATTTGGCAATGTTTGAACATTGATGATAAAAAGAGTTCCTTATCCATTCAAAGGTGCCATCCAGTTTAGGGAAATATTTACGAAGATCTTTCTGCAAGCTTTCCAAATGCTGCTTCATGGTTTGCAACACATCACTATCAAGTTCGTTAGTCAAGTTTATTACTAAGTCATGAAGAGATGGAAAGGAATCCAGTTCACGATGACTAAGACGTTTATGCCACAGTTTCAATTTTGAGACCATGGCGCTCACTTTGTCTTGATCATGGAATATGGATATGAGTTTACCTTGCAAGGCTAGATTGAGGTTGTTTAAATGAGCAAAGATATCTGCAATATATGCTAGTTTGCATAGCCATTTCCAGTTGTGTATACCGTCTCACAGGTTAAAGGTTTCATCTAAAAAAAACTTGCAGTTCTTCTCGCAGCTCAAACAGACGATTCAGAACTTTTCCACGTGAAAGACAACGCAGTTCAGTGTGAAATAGGAGATGTGTGTAATCACTGCCCATCTCATCACAAAGCTGAGAAAACAGCCGGGCGTTCAGAGGGTGTCCTTTCACAAAACTGATTATTTTCACAGCTTCATCCAGTACTTGCTTTAGATCTGCCTGCATGTCCTGGGTGGCGAGTGCTTCCCTGTGAATGCAACAATGAGTCGATTTTGCTTCTGGCGCAACAGCTTGAATATGTGCAACAACTCCTTTCTTCGAACCAATCATGGCTCTGGCGCCATCCGTGCTTATTCCAACACAACGACTCCAATCCAAGTAATTGTTTTTGATAAAGTCATCAATAACTTTAAAAATAACTTTTCCAGTTGTATGTATTGGTATAGGTTGGCAGAACAAAATATCATCGTGGACTTCATTATTCAGCTCGTATCTGACAAACAACAAAAGATTAGCTAAATTCACAATATCAGTAGATTCATCCGCTTGCAGTGCATAGTAGCAACTCTTTTGTACTCTTGACAATAATTGCCGCTTTACATTTTCGGCCATATCTGTGATTCTACGATGAACAGTGTTATTTGAGAGGGGGACACAATCTATAGCTTTGCTAGCCTTGTCTCCAATCATCACTTGCACCATTACTTTGGCTTCAGGTTTTACTAATGTCTCACCAATCATTTCAGCAGCTCCGGACTTTGCAATTAAGTATGCCACACTATATGAAGCTTCCAAAGCTTTCATATTTTCACCTCCCGTCACATTACGAATTGTTTTCTGGGACTTTTGGAGATCTTTGCACCTATTTTAGAAGAATTCTACAGGTTTCTCCTTGTATTCTTTGTTTGCTATCGAAATGGCGTTTTAGGTTGGATGGTTTCATATTTCATTTGAGAGAGTCTCATAACAAATCACACATAGTGGAACAGGCTCCACCTCATCACCAGTCCACGAAAATCCCAGTTTAAGATATTCTTCAACATATTTGCGGGCTTTTTTTGTTTTCTTTGCAGCTGATATGTTCAATAAACTTACAGATGGTTCACACGGTTCACTAATTTTTTGTCACAATTGTCTGATGTAGCCATATCACTGCATTTTTCGGCATAATTAGCACTAACATTCATATTTCCTTCGTAATTTTCTTTTGTATGTTTTGAACTTCCCGTTTTTAGCCAGCGATCCATTGTAAATGGGTTTAACAAAAACAAAAAGAGAGACATTTTGTATATTTATACACACCAAGTATGTACTTGCTACGATCTTTAGATTACTACGAGTAGTTATTCACTTTTATCTTTTATCTGTCAGTATGACTTCTGCGCATGCCACAAAGGCAAGTGTATTGCCCGAGCCACAGTAATGTGCACGCATGGTTTGCGTCGGCTCTGCTGTGCTATTAGATGTTGTTATTTACAATGTAAACCTGTGTATATTTCTACTGTACAAGTGTACACCATTCTTGTATATTAAATTTTAGTGAATTGTTTTCTGCTGCAAAAAAAAAAAAAACTATGATAAAGTAAAATAAAAAATTCTGCCGCGTACCCCTTGAAACCCTTTCGCGTACCACCAGGGGTACAAGTACCACACTTTGGGAAACACTGTCCTAGTTGATGGGAACCATCAAGATTCCAAACCACCATTAATAGCCCACACAGCATAATTACAGTAGGCCCTCAGAGTTGTATTTCATATTTCTAATTTCAGATACAAGAATGATACATACATACAAATAGGATGATCACACTCAGTAGCTTATAAGCTTTGTAATGATACCTTTCAAGAGACCTTTTGCATTAAACATATTCCCCAGTTACATTATATTCACATTCACTAGCATATTTTCATAAAATCATATAGAGTGCAATGTCGCACTTCCTATCTTTCCTATGCAGTGAGATAGTTTGCTTTTGTGCCCTTAATGTCTCTTTGAAAAGCTGCCAACTCTCTTGAACTGTTTTTCCCCTTAGACATGCTTTCCATGGGATCTTACCTACCAACTCTCTGAGTTTGCTAAAGTCTGCCTTCAGTCCACACCTTTACTTCTCATTACGCTTTGGTCCATTTTCAAGTGATTTAAGTGACTAGGCATATTTGACATTTTTGCCCAGACTGATCTGAAATAATCAGTTTAATTCACTGACTTGGTTAATCCCTCTGTTTAACAAATCATTTAGTTGTAAATGTAAAACATGTTTCGATAAGTGAAGTTTATGTATCCAAAATAGCGAAGGTTTTGTTTATTAAACATAAAGTTTGTTTAAAATTGTGTTTAATTAAATTGCAGTTACCATCCTAAAACAACTTAACACAAATCATGAGCAAAGATAATCATCTAATAAATAAGCAGTTTATAATTCATCTTTTTCTAACATGTTAAAAATGTACAAGTAAGAATCTGACAATGTTAAGCTACATAATTGCTTATTATAAACGTTTATAGATAAAACTAAGGTTTAGTAATGGTTATTTTTAGTAAAAGTCATGGACAGGTTAAGGATAATAAATAAAAATTTGCAGCCAGTTACCTGTCCATGACTTTTACTATAAATACTCCTGACTAAACCTTAGCTAATCTTAGGGTGCCGCTGCTCTGGGGGTCCCTGGGGCACTGCTGCTCTGAGGAGCCCCCGGGGCCAACGGCTGGCCCCTGCTCCGGCGGTGGGGGCTGACTGCCTCGAGGACTGCTGCTCCGGCCACCTCCAGGGCGGCCCATTGGATTGCTGCTGCTCTGGCGGCGGTCTCTGGGATGGACCCCAGGGCCATTGCTCGGGCAGTCCCCGGGGCCAGCCACACCGGCTGCTGCTCGGGGCCACTCCAGCAGTGGCTGGTGTGGCTGGCCTTGGGGTTGCCCAAGCGGCTGGCTCTGGGGCCGCTTCAGCAGCGGCTGATGCAGCTAGTCCCGGATCTGTCCGAGCAGCTGGCCCCTGCAGCTGCGGAAATCGTGGAATCCGTGACTTCTGCAATCTCTGTGACAGTCTTACAGCTTTAGTTATAGTGAACCATCCTAGATAGTGAAAAGATGTACCAAATCTAGAATAAAGGGTCTGTTTAGTTGTAAATCAGTGTGTTTTAGCAGTTATATCAATCAGTGAGAGTGCACCTTTCTTTAGGAAAAAAAAACGGAATTACAAATGGAAAAGTTGATTAATTTTAATTATTTAATTCAAGGTTTTCCTTGGTGATTTAATTTGTCTTGATTTAAATCAGTCCACTCTTTGTGGAAAAGACTACAAAACTAGGTACAAACTATGTTTAAAATTGTTATTTAGGTAGCGAAGTCAAGCACCTGTAAAATAGGAGATGCTAGCTTTCCAGTTGCCTTAATTTTCCTCAGTAATAGTCTTTAAAAACACAATCAAGTGCTTTTTTTTTGCAGAGGAACTACCTTATTCAGTGCATAGTCTGGATGGCCTGCCAACCAGAATTGAGGTCGTACTAGCAAGCCTAAATGTGGCCTATCCTGGCTTTGTAATACTTGACTTTATATCCTAAATAACTTAATTTTAATGCAACATTTTATATGTTGTATAATAAATATATTAAATTGCAATGCAATATTTTGTATAGCTATGTTTGAGAGAGGAATGTCTAGGTTATGTGGAAATCTTACAATAGAGGCTTTTGGTGTCTTGAGAGAGATTAATTTCCTTCCGCTCTGTCACTCACTTCAGTGGGTTGCCTTTATGAAAACGGAGCGATGATTTGATATCAGGCCTACAGTGTGCTTTGAAAAACTGTAGCAAGTATATAAGCTAAAAAATAAATGTCACTTTTGTCATGAAGTCATTCCTGTTGCTCTGGGGCATTGGAGCATGACTTGTATTTATATCTTTTACTTACTGTCTAACTCATGGATAGACTTTAACTGTGAACTTTTTTTTAATCACAGGTAACTAAAGCTGGATTAAAGATATACAGACCAGGGGTAAAACAAGATGACGAAAATTCTGGTGGTTGGTTCAGTTGGATATGGGGTTGGGCAGGAGAAAGAAACGATGAGAAGAAACCAGAAATAAAGGGTGCAAGTATGTCAGTTTTATTTTAGTAGTGCAATTAATTTTCTGTGTGTATAAATGGGACTTGATGGAAAAGCTGGTCTGTACCAAAGAGTCTTGAGTTTTTTGTAATGTTGTTTGCATTAGAAGATGCCTGAAAATCTTTGTTGTTAGACTTTCTTCTACTGTTGTTGTGAAGGATGTTGTTGCACATTGAGAAGCCTCTAGGTTTCTAATTGTACTTTTTATAAATCTTTCATTTTTTCATTTGGGATTTTTCTCCCCCCTTTGCCATTCTTGGAATTTGCGTCAGCCTGCTGTACTAAGAATGGGGAATTGGAGAGATGACTCAGATAGAAAACATCAGTTACTGTTTATTTTTGTTCACCCTAATTTCCTTCATAATCTGGTCATTTTATATATTTTATTACAGTGCAGCTCACATAAATGGTTATCTGGTAGATGACCTACAAAGGCTCTGGGAAGGGGGAAGCTAAGCCAAAACAACCTTTTTCTTTTTCAAGTGATGTCCCCATGGGTGCTCCACTGTAGGTACAGCTGCGCCTTTGCATCTGGAGTCAGAGATCTTAAATAACCATGCCCGTAGGACTGCGTGTGCACAACTCCCCTCCCCCGTGCTGCCTGTGGATAGTATAAATAGCGCTGTGTGGTCTGACCACCCTTAGTTCCTTCTCTATCAACTGTGGTCTGGAATCGAACAGTTAGCAGAGCCCATTTAATTATTTAAATATCTCTTACCTGGTTTTCCCTCTCATAGTTAGCTCCTTCGTTTTCTTTTTTTTCCCTTCATCCTTAAAAATTTTTTTTGTTTTGTTTTGTTTTCCCTAATTCCCATCAGGGAAGCCACTTCCTCACCCTTATGCCTTGCTCCTCCGTGTTTAAGCGGTGTGTGTCATGTGGGGCCGCCTTCTCTATAACGGACGGCCACACACAGTGTATCCATTGCCTGGGAGAGGGACACGTTTCCCAGAAGTGTTCCTGCTGTCTGGGCTTAAAGCCAAGAGCAAGGAAAGACAGGGACCTTAAACTCAAACTATTCCCCATGGAAAAGTCCCTGCGACCAGCGTCCGGACCCTGGTTCTTATTCCTCACTGGAGAGACCCTCAGACTCAGCAAGGTCATTTGCCGACCTTCACTCCCCTTGCCCGAGTAAGGGAAGATCATCCTCTGACCAGGCTGACACCAAGAAGAGAGCGGTCCCTCCCTCAGCTCCTGAGGTGCAAACGGCAGGAATGCCATCCCCGGCTTGATCTATAGTGCTAACAACTTTAAGCTGCTCCTAGACTGACTATCTCAGCCCCTGACAGTAAGTCTAAGGACTGTCCCTGGGCAAAACAGCAGCTATTGGCACCACCTCCTGTTGTGAACCATCAAAACGAGCCCTTTACCCTCTCTATGGCTCCAGGTACGTTTCTGGCGCTGAGGACACAGTCAGCACCTCCATCAGCACCAGCACTGGCAAAACAACCGACTCCAGTGAACGGCACCGAAGCTCTCAGCTCCAAGAAAGACTCTGGCAGGGATGCAAACTCCTACTAAAGCTATGGCTCCGAAAAGCTCTCTGGCGCCATCTGCTGACTCTTTTCCATAACACACCTTGCCACTGTGCGCAACCCGGGCACTGAGGAGAGATCACCCACGGGAATTCACACAGCTGTAAGACCTCACTATATCTGACACTCTGGATTCTCCATTCCTCAGACAGGTGTTTCAAGTCTCACCCACTTCTCAATCAACACACTCTTTGTGCTCTCTCACAGGGACAGCACCTCCTTTCCTTAATGATGTTGAGGATGAGAAGGCTGTTTAAGGCTCTCTTGCCCCATCAGCGTCAGGGCAATTGACATCAACTTAACAGCCTTTCCCTGCTGCAGTTTAGGGCACCCAGCTTTTTCTGGGGCCCCTATGGATGCAACCATATATTCCCTTCCCCCTAATTGGCCATATTGGGACCCCTAGGTCATGTGTAGGGCACAATTCAGTAATTCCCCACTGCTGCAAACATGACGGCCTCCATCCATCCCCTCCTCAACAATCTCTCGACCTCCAGAACCACAGCCTCCACAAATACCACCACTGGAGGAGGAAATGGAAGAAGAGCAAGATGAGGAGGTATCTCCGGTTCTCCCATTCTTCTTTGAGTGTTTGCTCATGTCCATTCCATTGTAGGTGTGTGTGTGCTCGCCACATGCACTGGTGCCGTAAGTTTTTCCCTCAGTGGTATCCATAGGGGACTGGCTTTGGCGCCCTCTGGAGTGGTGTGCGTATGCTCCGGTGTAAGGGGCGCTGGCGGCTCCCCGCTCCCTCAGTGCCTTCTTACTACCAGTGACAGTGCTGGAATGTCTCCTTGCTTCACAAGCTTTCCTGTCTCTACTGTGTCTAGTGGTGAATTTGTTGTATATCGTTGTTTAAAGTTGTATAGTTAATACTTCCCTTAGTGTTAAGTTAGGAGTAGTCCTGTACGGGACTCAGCCTAGGTATGGAGCATGCCCTGGTCCCCTGGCTTCAAACCTTGTGACAGTTGCAAAAAACCCATGCCAGTCAATGACCCCATGGAAGCTGCTTGAAGTGTTTAAGGGAAACCCACATGAACAACAAGTGTTGTATTTACAAGAGCTTCAGGCTGCGGACAAAAAGGAGTGGGACATTCGTCTCCGAATGCTCCTTATGGAATTGACCCTCGCACCGGCCTCGGAGCCGATGAGATCAGACTGCTTCAAGCACTGTGGCTTCGGTGTGGAGCACGCCAATGGCACTGACCTCCTACCAGCGCCGATCCCCATCCCTGGTACCAGCTAAAGAGCAAAGAAAGGCCCAGAGGGGGCTATCTCCTACGTGCAATAAAAGGAAGGAGAGAGCCAGAGGAGAGCAAAGACCCGCGTGGGGCAATTCTTCCCCTCCGGACAGTGACTAGGCTCTGACTCCCGCTGATCTGTCGAGCCCACCCCATCCATGCTGGAGGCCTTTCAGGTTGCTAAGGCCATATTGTTCCTTCTGGTGCCACCCACAGTGGCTGGTGAGGTGCCCCGTTCGAGGGGTAAACCTGCCTTGGGATCCTTCCAGCGGTCTCCATCAGTGCAGCACCACTCCTCGCCGCAGGGGGTGCCCCGTCAGCGCTTGCCTGAACAACGCCACCAGCCCCTGGACGTGGGTCTTCTTACCAATCCAGTATTGGGCAGTGGCATTAGAACATGATTTTCAGATCTCAATGTGAAACCTTAACTATGAAGTCATTATGCTGCCTCCATGATTAACTCTTCCATTTTTATAATCATCAGTACTTTCTTTGACTTGAGGGAGGTTGTCTTCACAATGTTTGACAATAGTCAGGTTCTTCACAATAGACAGGTGTTGCCACTATTCTTTTTTCCCCCTCTTATGAGGATAGGTTGGAATTAGTTCTGAGTCCACAAACCTACTTTAAAATATATTTTAAAGCCTAATTCTACACATTTACATTGATTAGCACTTCATTTCTCTGGGAGTACTTGCAAGAACAAGTTCTATGAAGGGCTGCAGAATCTGACTCCTAAAGAAAGTATTCTTGAGAAATCCAGAATAATCTTTCACCCACAACAACAGAGGACCCTATCTGGTCCTCCTGGATCACTAAGGACTTCAAATCCCAAGAAGGAGAATAGAGTTCTAAGTGGTGTTATAAAACATTTTGTTACACATTTTCATGACCATAAGTATTACACTTATGTAGTAACTAGGCTGTTATTTTTTAATCACTTCACTTTTAAGCTCAATAACTAAGTAATCTCCTGTAGGTGTGGGTGTCCAGTTCACCTTTGTTTATATATAGAGCTCTGCATGTCAGGGGTAGAATAGACCTTAGTGACTAGTTCAGAAGAAACCATAAAAGGTCTTTGTCAAAGGTTATAACTTCTGGCA
Organism: Chelydra serpentina; assembly: GCA_037349315.1. NCBI lineage: Eukaryota > Metazoa > Chordata > Testudines > Chelydridae > Chelydra > Chelydra serpentina. The sequence continues at coordinate 19,509,198 of JBAIAC010000042.1, forward strand.
ATCTCTTGCATAAAAGTATTGTGTGGTAGGAGGTATATAATGTTGTACAAAGACAACTGCATTTTTTTTTTAGGAAATGCATACTGCAAATATGATGAATGTTTTATAATGTGGCAGGTCTTGAAGAATTGATGACACTAGAAGAAAAGGCTAAACTCTATGCAGCAATTGGGTATAGTGAAACAGCTGTTGATCCAACATTGCCAAAAAAAGTAAGTAAGATTTGGCTACTTTATCTGATCAGCAAACATTCTAAAATATACCATATATAAATATAATTAGCAGTTTTACACCGAAAAACAGTACACACAATTAGGGATTATTTGTACATTACTTTGATATCTTAAATGGCTGTCTTCATTTCTCCTCCCTCTTCTCTAATTTGTTTGAACTATTGTGGTTTTTTTTTTGTTAACTTACTTTCTGCTGTGATTTGCTCAAAAAGATTATTCTTTAACTGGATATTATCAAGTGACATATAAATATTCGGATCTTGAGGATGATGATGATATTTTGAGGAATTCAAATCTTATTCTCAGGTTTTTCTTGATCCTGGAGCTCATCTTCAGAAAGTTTTAATGTATATTTAAAGTGTCAAGCTAGAATAAAATCACAGTATTTGCATATTTAAATAATGAAATACTTTACCTATTCCTTTGAAAAAAGAGCGTGCATATTTGTATTCATTAAAATTTAGAAATTATTCAAAATAGGTTATGTTAATAACAGCCAGTGTTCATGCTTTTAGTAGTTTGGTAAAGTTTTTAATTTTTTTGTGTGAAAGGCCTCTGTGTATTCCCATTTGTGAAATATGGTGCCCCTGGTGACAAGCTGCAGAACTACCTTGAAAAAGCACTATTTGTTGCATGATACGTGAGAGATCTTGTGTGAATGTTGATGTCATTCCTCTACTTTACATAAGTGGCATACACCCCATCTCCTAGCCCATATTCTTTTCCCACCACTGCAGAGAGCATCCACAACTTGACACTTTGTCCTTAGGCTGGGTTTTTGCATAGTCTCTCTTATTTGCTAGTAATGAGTTTGTATATAATAGTATAGGATAATTTTGCATACATAACTTGCCTTTGTACCATCATAGCCCCCATCTTGAACACCCTAAAGAAGTCCTGACCCAAGACTTGTGAATCTGACTCATGCCCTTCCTGACTTCTGAAAGAAAGTCATGAAGAGCTGGAGTCACTTCTGAACAAAATAGCCAATGCCTCATTCAGAGAAGGAATCTTTTCTTCCTTCAAATATGTAATAGTTTGCCCAACACTGAAACAACCTTCCCTGGATACTTCAGTTCTAGCAACCATCGTTCACTGTCAACCTACCCATTCCTGAGCAAGCTCATATGGAAACTATCAAAAAGCCAACTACAAGCTCATCTAATTAAAGCTTACATTCTTGACCTGGGTTAGTGACGCTGAGGGATGATTTCTGCTGTCAGTTAATAGAGGATAGACATCCTTTCTCATCCTCCTGGATGTCTCTGCAGCATTTGACACTGCGGAGGCCCACGAGTAAGGCCATGAGAAAATCAGATTTTTTTAATTCATGGCTGTATCATGGGTAATGTACAACATTTTGAAGAACGTGCATGGTCATCAAATGTCTTCCACCATCCGCTGAACTACTGCAATTTTTCCAACAGCAGGGAGCCAGAAACAGGCATCCATGCATGCTGGTTTCATGCTTGCTGTGACTCAAGGAGTGCGTGTGTGGCAGCATCATAATGTCAGAGCAGCAGTTTGGGTTGGGGACTAGGTGGCTGGTTTTATGCCAGGCCAGTAGCTGGTGCTGCTGCCTCTTGGAACACATGCACTGTGAGCCCTGGTGTGTGCACATGCATGCTTCTACCTCCCTGCTGTTCATATTCCAAATGGTGGCAGCACTGGCTACTGTGCCTCAAATAAAAACAGACATTTAGTCCCCCTCCGAACTGCTGTTCCAACATGAAGCACACTAAGCACGAGACCACTGCCCAGTTCTGCCACCCTGCTGTTGGTAAACTCATGGTGTTTTTGTGATTTTGTGATTTGTGATTTGTAAACTTTGTGATTTTTATGCAGTCCAGGAAGTTGAAGACCTAGCCTCAGTTATTCATTTCTTCATCATCTCTTGAATGTACTATTTCAATGCAATACCTGGGCATGAAACATTCAGCACTTAAGAAAGTCCAGCTAGTACAAAATGCTGCACTGCATCTCTTCAGAGCACAGGCTACTGTGAGCCCATCATACCTGTTCTCTACTCTCTGCCCTGGCTTCCCATAGAATTTTCAATCGAGTTCAGTTTCACTCCTTAAGCACAATGGACCTCTCAACAATAAGAGTAACATTCAGCTGTGTGGGAGACAGAACTTTCTCTGGGGGTGGCTTGAGGTTGTGGAATTAACAGGAACTAAAGACCATCCAAATCTCACCACTTTCCCCTCCAAGTGCAAGGCACATTTCTTTGACCTTGTCTTCTCTAAAATAAACACATAGCAATTGGTATATTTAAACCCCCCCTCTCCATCACCAATAGTGGATACTCCACTGCACACACTTTTCCTGCGGAGAGGATGAGAGAAAAAATGTGACAGATATGTAATCACATAGCTTAATGTGCTACTGGAAGGTGTTCATATGCTATGGTGATGAGCCCTGTATAAAAACCTATCTAAAATCGAACCTGACTTAACAGGTTTCCCTGACTTGATCTCAAGGACCCCAGTCATCTTCCTTTGCCACGGGTTCAGACATGGGAAGTATCTCATGTAGTCCTCTTCATCTCTCCATGTGGCTCTGCATACAGCATTCCATGGAAGACCTGCTGGAGACTGATATTAATACCCCTTCCAGCACCACGACAAGTGCTGTCCCTTGGCACAGATGCCTGTGCAGCCACCTATTTCTATCCCAGCACCTGTGCAACCTTTGGTGCCATCAAGGGACCTCTCAGATCAGCAGGAAGAACTGCCTAAGTCTGAGGATGGGATGAGTGTCCTTCAGAGGAACCATAGGAGTCCCCTCCAGAAGAAGGTACAGATGGCACCTCACCAGAAGATCAGGTTGGTTCTTCATCTGTCCACCCTTCTGATGAACAATAACTGTTTTTGAGGAACTATTGGGGAGAATGGTGCACACTCTGCAGCTGCAAACAGGCTACAACACTGGAGACATCAGTTTCCCTGTTGGATGTGTTACAAATGCAGACCAACGATAAACTAGCTTTACTTACCAGCTCCAGCCTTCTTAACCTGGCCAAGGATATCTAGCTCACTCCATTCTCATCCTCAACTGTATCCAAGAGAGCTGAAGGATATCAGTTTTTGCAGCGTTATCCTTTGGCAAACTCCATGGTGGGCTCTGTACCATAGGAAAGAGTTGGAGGCAACAAGACAAGACATCTCAAATCGTCCCCTTCTGACATAGAGGGACCTAAGATTTTGCCTAAAGAGCCTATTTGTTTGGCTTACTAGACCTTTGAGTGGCCAACTCTCAAGCAATTGTGTTCCACTGTAATCATGCCCTGTGGGAAGCGATGACGCCTTGCCCAAGGAAAAGAAGGAAGCAGCCTGGGCTGTACTCTGAAAGTATCATATGCATGTTAGACAATTCCAAAGAGCAGCATATGGTGCCTTAGACTCAAGTGCCAGAACACTGTCCAAAGGAGTGGCTCTAGAGAGGAAATCCTGTGAATGTCCTATTGGAAGAAATGGATTCTCTTTTCAGGAAGGGAGCCATAGAGGAGATTCCACAGGAACCCAGAGATAAATGACTTTGCTCCCCCTGTTTTCTGATCCCAAGGATGAGCAACTGTTTAGGACTCATCCTGGACCTTAGAAATGTCAACAGAATGAATGCTCAAGTTCAGGATGCTCACTTTAGGGGACATTATCCGTTCCTTATCCCAGGGAGACCAGTATGTGCCTCTCAGTTGAAAGGGCACCACTTTTGTGGTTATTAAACTCAGATCAAGTATCCGAGGTTCTGTGTGGGGATGACACACTACCACTTCAGAGTTCTTCTTTTTGGCCTGTTCACAGCCCGAAGAGTCTTCACTGTGATTCTCCCCATGAGATCCAGGGTTGTGTGGTACCTCACCACCACCCACTCTTAGTATGAAGCAGCCTTGTCTGTGCCGGCTGTGAATCAGCTTCCTGAATCGATCAGCCTCTGGTAATACAAGCACTACCTTTCAGGCCTCTAGTAATAGGCACATGCCAACCACTGAGTCCCTGGAGCATTCCCTGTAATGGCCATCCCCATATCCACTGAACATTCACAGAAGTACCAGGTATGTTATTCCCAAAAGATCAGTACACACCAGTGTAAGATTCAACCCAGGAGCAGCACTTTGCTTAGCAGCACAGCACTTTTACTTTACTTATATTTAAAGTAAAAACAAGAATAAATTTATCATCAGAGCCTAGAGATTCAGGAGACTGTGAGTAAAGGATATTGAAAACAATATAAAAGAATCATAACACATTTGCCTGGACATGAGTACATGGTCTGTAGAGCCCTTGGGAGCCCTGACTCCGTATCAGGGGATATGATTGGCTGTCAAGGCCTTTCACCTGACCTGTGGCATTATGCCGTGTATGTGCTTACTGACAACACCGGGGCCATGTACTACATCTACAAGCAAAGGGGTTTATATTCTCTTATCAGTAGAGGCAAGAAAATTTTGGATGTGATACTTCAAGAACCAAAAACACTCAGTGGCTCAGCAGGTGGTCTCATGATCAACACAAGTGTTCAGTGAAACCAGTGGTGGCCTGTGCAGTGTGTCACAGATGGGTTCATCAGATGATAAACCTCTTTGAACAAAATATCAAATGCCAAGTGTATTGAATGGGAGCACATAGTCAAAAGCTGACTGATGTGGTTCTGCTGGACTGGAGACAATTTCTTTACACCTTCCAGTTTTTCTTCCTATTACCCAGAGTCATAAGGAAGATCATGGTGGAGAGATCACATACTAGTAGCCCCAATTTGGCATGTCAGCACTGGCATCTAGATCTCCTGTATCTGACCAGGGATCCACCATATTTGCTGCCTTTCTCTGCAGACCTGCGTCAATAACAAGGAGAGGATTCTGCATCCCAACCCAAAGACACTTCACTTGACATTGTGGAGGAGGAACCTGCTAACTAATGTGGACTGTTTATGCTCTGAGTTCAAGTCACTCTCTTGTAATCCAGGAAGAGCTTCACCCTAAAATGCTATAGACAAAAAAAGGAAACAGTTTACTATCTAGGCCATTGGTAAAGGATTTGTTCCATCTCAAGCTGGGTCCCTGCAGTCCTAGAGTGTCTTGTACACCCGAAGTCTCAGAGCTTAGCTGTAGCCACGCTAATAGTCCATAGGGCAACAGTTATCTGTTCATCACATTTATGTTATGGACAAACGCATCTTCTCTTACCTTGCAGTCTACAGATTTCTTAAGGACATGGTAAGTGTGTTTTCCCCCATTAGGGAGCCTCTACTTTTATGGGACCTAAGACTTGTCCTAACAAAGCCAATGGGCTCTCCTTATGGGCCTCTGATGGAAGCCTCTTTCAAACTTTTATTGATCAAAACTGCCTTCCTCATTGCAGCTGCTGTGTTTTGATGGCTTCTCCATCTTATATTGTAGTATACAAGACAAAGACACATTGAAATCCCATCCCTGCCTGTGTTCTTCTCCAGGGGCCCTCGAAGAAAGAGGTTACTTACCAGTAACTGTTCTTCAAGAGTTGCCCCTGTACATTCATACTGTTTGCCTACTTTCACCTCTACATTGCAGTTTTGTCTACTCCCCAGTTAGTGGGGAGAGAGCTTGGGTGGTTGGGGTGATGTGCATTCCTACAGAGTGAGGCAATGACATCACCATCATGTGAGATCTCTTGTGAAACCCCCAATGACATGACTTTTCAAGGTAGTACCCACCGCTCAGTGCCAGGAGTGCAAGTGTGAATGCACCAAGGTGACTCTCAAACTACAACACTTTTACAACACTGGTAAATCATCTCTTTATTCTACTTTTTCCTGTTTTACATAGTATGAAGCCATGAAGGTTTCTGTTAAGCTGTTAAGCATGTCCATATCAATAAGGGAAAACAAGGAGAAACCTGAGCTGATCAAATTTGCAATAATTGACTTGAGCACAATGTTAACGCAACGACCAGGTGCGCAAGCAATAAGGTAAGCCTTTTCCATCAAACTATTTTTATTCCTCATAAAATGGCCAAGATATTAATAAAAATGGTGCTTAGTTTCCAGTCTTCATTGTGCTAAAGTTCACAGACCCATTACAATAGCTAGTTTAGCCTGCTTGCAGCTTGGGGGTAGAACCACATTGGTCAGTTACTGGCAGTAAGGGAATTCCCTGTCCCCAGAGCACAGTGGCAGCTTTATATTCTTCCACAGCTGCTGGCTGGCTTAACTCATTCTCCCTGTTGCAGAACTTTACGAGGAAAATTCTAACCTATTTCAGATACTGCTCTGGTTCCCAGTTGTGTCCTAGAGGTAGCATTTTCTTTTGGGGGAGTTCCCCCAGCTTTGCTTCCTCCTTTGAGTTACTGCAGCAGCTGTTGCCCCTGCAGTCTTCAGGGAGAAATGTAGGCTGAAAAAGCCCCAAAGCTTTATCCCCTTATCAGGTGCGTCTGGGGAACTCAGCAGTTGGGGTGCCGTCATTGTGAGGGATGTATACGAGTCCTGATACTGCTTCTGTAAGAGTGCCATGGCCAGATATGATGGGTCTGTCTGGGTTTCCTTGTTTGTGTAACTTTGAAAGCATATAGAAGGTCCTGGGGGAGGGATTGTGGGAGGTGAGGTGGTAGAGTTTCTCTTGGAGTTGTTTGGGGAAGGATTTGATGATATCATTAAATTTCTGGGTGAATTGTCGTCTGAGGTCATCTTTGAGTTCTTTATTGTAGGTGGTGTCAGAGAGATCTCAGTTGACCTCATGTGACGTTATCAACTATGTGGGTGAAACCAGACAGTCCTGATTGGCAGAAAAGATGGTGAAGAAGGAAAAGAATTGGTTAAGAAAAATGTTCCATTTTGATTGGAAGTTGTTAGTGCTGTGGAGAGTTGTTAAGGCTGCTAGGTTAAATTATTGTTGCTAGTGTTGCTGTTCTTGGAGCTCCTTTGTCAGCTGAACTAGCAGAGAAGGTAGCTTACCGATTCAGCAGACCCTGGCATGATTCATAAGGAAAGACCACAGGCTCAGGTCGGTGGTGAAGGCAGTCAGACAGGTTTATTGTCAACAGAGCACGGTACTAGCACCCTGGTTCAGTGGTTACGGGTACACTAACACATGTATGCCCGTGACAATGAAACCTGTTCAGTCAGCACACCAGGATGCTGTTCTCTCAGTGAGTACAAAGATGCCCCTCCTATGATTTCTCCTTTTATACATTGGTACAAACAAGTTAAGTATTACATTCCAGACATTGTTAGATACCAACCTTATTCTTGTACCTCCTAGTTAGAACAAAACATCCTTATCTTTTACGCAGTCATCCCATCCTAATCTTACGAGAGGTGGTTGTGTTCCTGTACCATCTCTTATGAATGTGTTTATGAAGTTACTTGAGAGATCTGTGTCTCTGTGTAGTATCCTCTTGGGTCAGGGATGTGCTTACTTGGTTAGCCAATACCTGGTGTGTTACTATTCTGCCAAGACCAGGCATATGCTGGTTCACAGTCATTGGTTCACACTGTTAGTTATGCCTATATTAAATACAGTAATTCCTCACTTAACTTCCTAGTTATGTTCTTGAAAAATTCAACTTTTAAGTGAAACAATGTTAAGCGAATCCAATTTCCCCATAAGAATTAATGTAAAGGGGCGGGGGAGGGTTAGGTTCCACCGAATTATTTTTTTTGCCCGACAAAAGACATACATATACAATATAAGTTTTAAATAATTTTAAACAAACAATTTAATACTGTACTCACCAATGATGATTATGAAGCTTGTTTGAAATGGGCGTAGCGGGGTGGGGATGCGGGGGCTTTCCCACTCCCCGGCTGGAATGCTGGGTGGGTGGAATGGGGCAAGAGCCCCGCACCCTGAGCCAGCTCCCTGGCAGGAGCCCTGGGTGGGCAGAACAGGACAAGCCCCCACAGTCCTACCCCACTTCCTGGCCGGAGCGCTGGGTGGGTGGAATAGGGCAAGCCCCCTTGCTCCCCAGGAGCACCGAGCGGGGGGAGCCAAACAATTTTATAAGGGAACATTGCAGGACTTTAAAGGAGTATGTTCTCTAATAGGTCAGTGACCAATAATGAAACAGCGTTAACTGGGACGACATTAAGTGTCGAGAAGTTACTGTAGAGAGAGAGAGAGTCCTGCTATGGACTAACTGTTCTTGTGGATCCAGCTGATGCACTGGTAATACGCTTTCATCTAGTCCTTTTTGACCTGGGAGTAGATCATCATCAGGGTCCACGTAGACAGTCCATTGTGGGATAGTGCCAGGTAGATTCATAGATTCTAGGGCTGGAAGGGACCTCGAGAGGTCACTCCAAAGCTTGTTGCAAATTAAATGTACATGTAGACAATTCCTTAGACTTGTTTTGATGGAGGAGGAGGTTTGTTTGTTTGTTCTTTTAACCTGGCATCTGCTACTTATCTTGTCAATAAGACATCTTCTGTTTATTAAAATGTTCCATTTAAATGTCATTTCTATACTATTTTAACTTTATACAGATTTGAAACAAAAATAAGCACATTTGAAGTTACAGGCATGTCTCAAGAAAAATTCATACCCTGTCTGCTATCTTCTCGAACAATCCATTCGGAAAACAATACATCACTCTTGAGCATAATGTTTGAGACCAATCCTTTAGATGAGAAAGCTGATCAGAAGCTTAGAATAGAATCACAGCCACTGGAAATAATATATGATGCAGTAAGTAAAAAATACGTTAATGAAGCATTAGTCTTCTAAAAATACGATGTAAGCATTCATTTTCTTTTATGTTTATTATATCTGTATTTTAACAGAGGACTGTGAATAGTTTAGTGGATTTCTTCAGGCCTCCAAAAGATGTACATTTAGAGCAACTGACCTCCGCAACTTTGATGAAGCTTGAAGAATTTCGTGAGAAGACATCGACAGGTGAATGTCAATAAACATTTTCAGTGATACAGTTTTTGATAAATTTTGAAGATTTTTTCTTTTAGCTGAATTTTTCAAATATACTTTTGTTGTAAATGTATCATAACTGCTGATTATTGTATTAATTGCAAAGAAACAAAAATAGGAAATGTTTTCATATAGATACTCAGATACTGTGGTGATGGGGGCCATATAAATACTTAGATGGTTTAAAGTTTTCAATAAAGACATGATAAAAGATGAAATTTAAATAAAGAGTAAAATGTCAGTACAATAAAAGAGTAAAACTATTTATCTCTGGTTTCAGGAGGTTTTGAGGTATGTGGATTTTTAAGTTGTATAACATTTTGGTGTTCATTGAATACAAGAAATGCGCCCTGTTACCTAATATAATTAATACATACAAAGTTTTTGTTTGGAAACAGGGTTGCTGCATACCTGACACAAACCCACAAAACAAGGAAATGAAAAGTTAAGCCACTTAGCAGTACATATATCTTATGATCAGGGTCCTACCAAATTCACAGTTCATTTTGGTCAATTTCATGGTCGTAGAATTTTAAAAATCATAAATTTCATGATTTCAGCTATTTAAATCTGAAATTTCACGGTGTTGTAATTGTAGGGGTCCTGACCCAAAAGGAGATAGTGGGGGTATTGCAAGGTTATTGTAGGGGGGTTGTGGTATTGCCACCCTTACTTCTGCACTGCCGCTGGCGGCAGCGCTACCTTCAGAGCTGGGCGGCCGGAGAGTGGCATCTGCTGGCTGGGAGCCCAGTTCTGAAGGCAGTGCCACCGCCAGCAGCAGCATAAAAGTAAGGATGCCGTGGTATGGTGTTGCCACCCTTCTTCTGTGCTGCTGCCTTTAGAGCTGGGCCCTCTGCCAGCAGCCACCACTCTCCAGCTGCCCATGGCCATCCTTCTGCACTGCTGCTGACAGTGCTGCCTTCAGAGCTGGGAGCCTGGCCAGCAGCCACCACTTTTCAGCCACCTATCTCTGAAGGCAGCACAGAAGTAAGGGTGGCAATACCACAACCTCCCTACAATAACCTTGCAACACCCTCCCTGCAACTTCCTGTTGAGTCGGGATCCCCAGTTTGAGAAACGCTGGTCTCCCCTGTGAAATCTGTATAGTATAGGATAATAGTACACAAAAGACCAGATTTCGCAGTCAATGATGCGTTTTTCACGGCTGTGAATTTGGTAGGACCCTACTTATGATTGCTACAACTCCCCTATACCATAGACCATGCACTGCACCTTAATTCAGCCCTTTTTACCCTTCTGAACACAGGGTTCAGATTTCTTTATCAGATTTCCCCAACACAGTAGTACTTGTGGATGTTTAGTATCGCAGTTGATTGTGTTGGGAGAGAGTAGTTAGTTAAAGGATTGTGTGCTGAAGAGTTGTTAAAGGGACTGATGAAAAGTTTGTATGACAGCGAGGCAGACTTTGTCCGTGTAAGATTGTGTTCTACATACTGCAAAGTGTGAGGCACTTGCAGGGCCTGATGCTGTGATAATGTTAAATTCTGTAAGTATGACATGCATAATACTCTTATCTTCCAAGACAGACTGGAGAAAAGGCTGAGCATCAGTTCTGGGGGTAACCAGATTGGGGCTTGTGGGATATTCAAACATAAGATAGAATACTTTTGTTAGTTTCCATCTTGAGGTGGTGAACATTTGATGATCTAAAACAGCAGTTCTTCTTCAAGTGATTGCTCATGTGCATTCCAATAGGTGTGTGTGTGCGCCGCGTGCACTATCGCCAGAAAGCTTTTACCCTAGCCACCAGGACCTGCTTAGGATGGTGGCCGTAAATCTTAACCTCCAGGAGGTGTGGCCTCGCCAGCACTGGTTCACCATGCTATTGAACCTCTCAGTGGATAGACCAGTAGCGCTCCCCATCTGTCCGACCCTAATCACACAGGACCACAGCCGTCTGCAACATCCCAACCTGGAGTCCCTCCTGGGACCCCTCCATCTAGTAGTAAAAAATAAATAAATATGCACCTAATGGGAGGGGTGAGCTTGTATTGATGAACACAGATCCTTGAAGCGGGGCTCTGTGTGGCTGAGGTAAAGATGGAAGTCATCTTCAACAGTGAGATGAGCCCTGTATTTGTTTTTCAGTAAAGTCAGTGCTGAAAAGTCAGCTTCTCACAGATAGGTGGATGAAAATGGCATGAGTGCTTTCAAAGCTGGAGATGACAGCTCTGGATATTCTTTTCACACAGAAATCCAGAAGTTAGCAAGAGGTTGCTCAGAAAATCTCAGTATCACTGTCTCATCACAGGGAAAGGTCCATTAATGTTTCTTTCACTGTAAGTGACATAACAGCACTTGCAGTTGCTTCTGCATTAAAGAGTTTTCTAATCCACGCCTCTGTTTTCTGATGCTTTTCAGGGCAGTACTCACAAAACTGCAGTTTAAGCCTTTTCACGTAGCTGATGATGATGGGTTGCAAGGCATGCTTTGGCGAGGCATTTTCATCCAAAAAGTCATCCAGTAACAAAAAGCTTCAAAACTGCCACGGTCCACATGAGCATACCATAAAGAAAGTTTCTTGATCCCACTTTCGATTTTCCCAGTGAGAGAAAAGACAAAAGCGTCTCTCACTTGAAGTGAGGTATTAACACATTTTGGTGTGCAAAAATGTCTGCCAGATAAGCTAGCAGAGCAAGCCACTTGTATCTGCTAAATTTTCAGCCAGCAAGGAATCTTCGTCTGAAAGAAAAATTCTCACTTCCTCACTGAGCTGAAACCTTTCCCCAAGATAGCCACCGAACTTCTGTGTGGTAAAGTAACTGATGGTGTTCAGCTCCCATCTATCACACAAAACTCCAAACAGGTGTACACTTGTTGAACTACTCTTAATGAAGTTGACTGTGTGAACAGCTTCATTGACAACTTGTTTTAGAACAGGTGGCATTTTTTTGCAACTAGGGCTAGCCTGTGTATAATACTGTGAATCCAACTGCTTGCGGTGCAACAGCCTGCACTCGGGTGACTAGCCCGCTGTTTCTTCCAGTCATTGCATGCGCACCATCACTGCAAATTCCTATACAACGCTGCCTTTCCAAGCCTGAATCAGAGACAAAACCATCCAAAAGTGCGAAGAGCTGTAACCCAGTAGCTTGCTGTGGTAATGGCCCGCAGAACAGAAATTCCTCTTGGAGTTCTTTGTCATGCTCAAATTTTACGTATAGCAGCATCTGAGCAGCACCTGCCACATCCGTCGTTTCGTCAAGTTGAATGGGGGGGGAAAAAAAGAACTTTGCTAGATTTTGGCAATCGTTCAGTCACATCATTTGCCATACTGTGAATGCGCCTGGAAATAGTGTCATTAGAGATGGGAATCGAATCAGGTTGAGTCACTGTACCTTGCCCCACCATAGTCAAAAGCACTTTCTTGGCACATGGCAGAACAGAAGTTTCTCCAACACTGTGCAGTTTCCCAGTTTTAGCTATCTAGTATGACACAGCAAAAGATGCCTCAAGGGCTTTCTTATTTGCTGTAGCTGCCATTCTCAGTACATTCTCAGTATTCTTTGAAGAGAACTGTGCCGTGTCTGCAAGTGCTGCAACATTAGTCAGTTTTAAGCTCTCCTTTTCCAGAAGTTCGCCAAACACTGTGGCTGTGGTTTCTCCTGTAAACAAGTCCATATTGTGACGGGTTGGGATCACAGAGACCTGCTTGGTGCTGCCACCTGGTGTGGCAAGGCTACTTCTGCCCCTGCTTCCAGGCCTTTTCCAGCTTGGGACTCCCAAATCCTGTCTGTTTTGAGCCAGATTCCACTGATCTGCTGCAAACACAGACCCAGGTCCGAACCAAGTCCACTAACAACTGTAAGGCTCCTGGAAGCGCTCTTGCCTTTGACACCCAGGTGCCCAACTCCCAAAGATGTTCACACCCTTAATAAATCCGTTTTACCCTGTATAAAGCTTATACAGGGCAAACTCATAAATAGTTCGCCTTCTATTTCAAAGATAGAAAGATATGCACAGCTGTTTGCCTTCCCCAGGTAACAACTTGTACTCCAGGCAACTTAATAAGTAAAAAGTGATTTTAATAAGTATAGAAAGTAGGATTTAAGTGATTCCAAGTAGTGACAGACAGAACAAAGCGAATTACTAAGTAAAATAAAATAAAACACGCACGTCTATGTCTACACAAAGTTAACACAGATAAAAGCCTCACCAGATTTAGATCTTTTCCTTTTTACAGGCTGTAGAACTAGCCTGGGTCCAGCAGTCGCTCACACCCCCTAGTGTCTTTGTCCTTTGTTCAATTTCTCTCAGGTATGTTCTTGGGGGGTGGAGAGCCTCTCTCTTTAGCCAGCTGAAGACAAAATGGAGGGGTTTCCCAGGGGTTTAAATAGACTTTCTCCTCTGGGTGGACACCCCTCCCTCTCTCTGTGTAGCATCTAGTTACAAAATGGAGTTGGGGTCACATGGACAAGTCCATGCACAACTCAGTTCCTTTTCAGCCAAGCCACATTGCTGGCAAAGCTCAGATGTGGATTGGTGTCTGCAAGTTCCATTGTCTGTTAAGTGTTTCTTGATTGGGCACTTAACCTGCACATTCCTTTCTCACGAAATACAACCAATATTCATAACTTCTACTACACCAATGATACATGCATACAAACGGGAGGAATAAATTCAGTAGGTCATAATTTTCACAGAGATATGTTACATGGCACATGTAGCATAAAACATAGTCCAGTTACACATGTACATTTATAAGCATCTCCCCATAAAGTTTTATGGGGACTCACACATGAATTCATATTCCAAATATTTTGGCTCCTCTTTGTGGTTTCTTGGCTTTTTACTGCTGTTTGGAACCTCGTTGTCAGCCCATCTTTTGCTGCAGGTGGCATAGATTCCCCCTCAGTACTCCTCTTTCCTCCACATTTCTTCAGAAAGTGGTGCATTACTAACATTATTTCTTCAGCAACTTTTTAAAAATTGGTTTCAACACAACACGTACTGAGTGGGCTGCCAGATAAACACACATGCCTGAGTACAGGAAGTGCCTCAGTATAGGAAGTGATGCACAGGGCCTACGCGGGTGGAAAGCAGGGCAATTGCGGAGCCACACGCTAGCCTGCAAAACTAAATTGCTCAGGCTTGAAGTCCTGCCCATGTGGTTCTCAGGCTTGGGCTTCAGCCCCCTTCTGCCCACATAGCTCCTGGCTCTGGCTTCAGCCTCACCATCGCCTGCGAAGCTCCGGGCTGGAGCTTCAGCCCCACCACCGCCCACACACCTCTGGGCTGCCGTTAGTCACTCGAGTGCAGGCTCAGACAACTCTTTTAGGACTTCTTGGGTGCAAGTAATCCAGGCCTGCTGATTTTTAAAATGTTCATCCCTATTAGAAGCTGTTTAACACCCTCAGTTACTACGGGATTGCAAAGGACTTTATCATCCTCATATTGTATCACTATATCATCCTGCTTCTTAACAAATACAGAAGATTTTAGTAAACGCTTCTGCCTCTTCGGAATTACTAACAACGTTTTTACCAACTCCATCTAGAAATGGACCTAAGGCCTTGGCTACACTTACGAGTTACAGCGCAATAAAACTGCCTGCAGAACTCACTAACTGGCTACACTTGCAAGGCATGTGCAACGGTGTATCTCCTCAGATACAGCGCTGCATGTACTCCACCTCCCCGAGAGGAATAGCTACTGTTGCGAAGTGGGTGGAACGCTGGTCTTTCAATGTAGCCGAGGAATTCCGCACTTACTGACCTCCGGAAGCTCCCTTTGTTTTGAAACGGCACTTCCTGGTTGGAGTTCAGAGCTCCCTTCTTGAGCTGCTTTACAAAAAACCAAATACAGCTACTGTTTGCAGGCCGGGGGGGGGGCTCCGTTAGGAATGCCGGCAGCAAAGTTGCCTTGGACG
Organism: Chelydra serpentina; assembly: GCA_037349315.1. Taxonomy (NCBI): domain Eukaryota; kingdom Metazoa; phylum Chordata; order Testudines; family Chelydridae; genus Chelydra; species Chelydra serpentina. The sequence goes on from JBAIAC010000042.1 coordinate 19,524,221, forward strand.
GGAGGGGGCTCCGTTTCCCCAAGTTCTCTTTTGTCTGCTCTTTAAAAACAAACAAAGCCCCTGCTGTTTGCTTTCAGTGATTGAGAGAGAGGCAGGGGATGTGGAGGTGTGTAAACTTAGGAGATAATGAGCTGACACTCTGTGGAGATTCCAAAAACCCACTCTCTCTTCCAACACACTCCCTGTCAAAGTCCCCCTCACCTCCCCCCTATTTGAAAAGCACGTTGCAGCCACTTGAATGCCCATAATGCACCGCTCCCAATACAGCTGCAAATGCCTCAAATGTAGCCACCTTACTGCGCTGGCAGCTGCCAGTGTGGACAGGCTGCAGCGCTTTCCCTACTCAGCTGTACGAAGACGGGTTTAACTCACAGCGCTGTACAGCTGCAAGTGTAGCCAAGGCCTAAGCCATTGTTAGAAATTCTTTTGTTCCTAATATACTTTAAAAAAAAAAAAGAGGAGAGAATCTCCTTCTTGTCCTTAGCTTTGTCAGTCATGGATTTCTCCTCCTTGTCTTACGCTCCCTTTATTAATTTTGTCCACTTAATGACTTCTGATGTATATTGATGGCTGTCTGCTTTCCCCTTTTGTCATTTCTAGTTTACAGTCTTCACTTCCCCTCTTAACTAGGTTGGTTAATGATCATAGATAAATTAGTAGCTGAGGCTTAAAGTTCAAAAAATCAAAAGACAGTGTATGTCTATTTGAAATCTTGTTATTTTTAAACCCATCTGATTCAATTCTTTATTTTTTGTCTCATGATTGCTGAATTCTTGGGGCTAGAGATAGTTGACTGACTTTAGGGGTAATGGAATCTTTTGTAAAAATGATTTGAGAAAATCATTTTATTCTGAACAGTGACTCAGAAATTATTAGACTAAGACATTATTATAATAGATGGGAAATGGAGAAAATATATTGAAGATTTAAACTTTGATTAAAAGCAAATCTCATTGTCCCATGAATATTCTTGTGTTGTAACTTAATTCCAGTGTATTGAGCCTACAGTGTCACACAGTCCTCATTAAATTGGCTATTGTGATTTCTTAGAGAAAGTATCTTATTTGTCATCATTTATGCTACATTCATTAGGACTGACAAGATGATTGATTATTATTCATGGGTACTTTGAACACTGAAAAGAACTACACTAATATGAAATACATTTATGAAAGTGTAACCAAGAAAGAGGATGCTGTACATTTGGGATGGTTGACTAAGGTTAATGTGGTTGAACAGTTTCAGCTGTGTATTTTAGTAATCTTATTGTAATGAAATTGATCATCCGGTTCATACATTATCACCATAATTTATTTAAAATATGTTTAATGACATGGTTTTATATTGGCTCCTTAATTGTCTCAATGTGATTATTTTCTAGGATTATTATATGTTATTGAAACACAGAAAGTTCTCGATCTAAACATTAATTTAATGGCTTCATACGTCCTTGTTCCACAAAATGGATTTTATGAATCTACATCAAATTTACTTCTTCTGGATCTTGGTAACCTACAGGTACAATTTCCACTCATGAAATGATTTATAATTTGTGATAATTTGGCTTCTATTTATTGTAGTATGTTGAAAATGAACTTAAATTCTGTTGAATATAACAGGTTTATTTAAATGTTCCTCATACAATTTAAGTAGTAGTGATTCATTTTAAACTGCTTTCTAGTCAAGTCTGGATTTCTTACCCTGCAATTTACCCCTCTCCACTGTGAAAACTGACCATTTATTCCTTCCCTTTGTTTCCTACTTTTAAACAGTTAATTTTCCATTAGAGTACCTTCCCTCTTATCTCATGACTGCTTACTTTGCTTAAGAGCTGTTGGTGAGGGACCTTGTCAAAGGCATTCTCAAAGTCCAAGTACGCTATATTCACTGGATCACCCTTGTCCATATTTGTTGACACCCTCAAAGAATAGATTAGAGAGGCATCATTTCTCTTTACAAAAGCTGTGTTGACTCTTCCCCAACATAGTGTGTTCATCTGTGTCCGATAATTCTGTTTTTTTACTATTGTTTCAACTAATTTTCCTGGTATATACATTTAGTTTGAGCCTTTTTTTTTTTAAACAAAGTTTCTGTGTAGCTTGCAGGCATTTCGCTCTTGTGACTGTTCCTTTTTAATTTCCATTTAACTATCTTCCTCATTTTTGTGTAGTGATGCTTTTTGAAGTTAAATGCTACACTGGTGGGTTTCTTTTGTATTTTTCCGCCCTACAATAATGTTAAATTTAATTACATTACAAATTAAATTTTATCATGAATTTATCATCATTTCTGTTCTTGTCCTGCCACTTGACATGGTTTTTAAAAAAAGTGAGTATGTAAGAAGAATGGGTTAGAAAATAATATTGAAAACTTACAATGCTATTATATTAATCTATGGTAGAACTTCATAACTGCATTGTATTTCAAGATTGTTAACCCATTTCAAAAACATAGAGTAGAAATATAAGGTTTCTAAAGGTAGATGACAAAAATTATTAGAGGCATGGGAGGACTTCTTTATGAGGTGAGGTTAAAAAGATGAGGACTGCCTGAATTAGCTAGGAGATGAGTAAGAGGGGACAGCATGAAGATACATAATGGTGCTGAGGATATTTGGGCGTTTCTAAGTTTATCATTTTTTGTACTAAAAGACCAAGAGGATGGCCAATGAGATTGAAGGGCCAGAAATTTAAAACTGATAAAAGGAAATACATTTCCATGGATTCATTACAAATTGTGTAACTCTGCTACATGTTATCATCGAGACTGAGAGTTTAGTTTGGCAGGATAAAAAATAGATTAGACAGTTGTATGTTTAACAGTCACAGTAACATTAGATAAAATAAGCTATATGGATTATGAGCCCTCATGGTTCAGGGCAAAAGTCACCCACTAACTAATAGGAGTTTAGGAAGCAATTTTTCTGTGGGCAGCTTATTTCATAGTGGTTCGTTATGGGGTTTCTTGAAAAGTATCTAATTCTGGCTATTACTGGAGGCAGGATTTTGCACTACATAAATTACTGGTTTGATGTGGTATATTAGTCCTAAGGATCCTGTTTTTTATTAAAATAATTATTTGATATTTGACCTCTAATCATGATAGAAGTTGAATGTTTGTATGACAGGTGCTTTGAAGATTTTTAAACTGATTTTAATTATTTTTGTGGTGGTTTTTTTTTTTTAAGATGATGAGTAAAAGTCGTTCTGATGTGTCAGAACTCAAAGTAGGACAAAGCACCATTGAAGATATCATGTCAAGAGCTTATGATAGCTTTGATATTCAGCTCAGCAGTATACAGCTACTTTACTGCAAACATCGTAAGTATTCACAAAATGAATTGCTTTTTGTTGGGACAACTGAACAAAAACTTTTTTGATAACCGGTGTGCCAATTTTTAACCAACAATTCAGTTTCCAGTAAATTTTGTTCACTTCCACAGATGAGTTCGTGCTAGGCCATGATTTCCTTTAGGGCAGATATTTTGAAAACTGCAAATTGAGTGTCCCACACCTACACACAGTGAATTTCCCAAGCCCTTAATTAAGCCTGGCAACCAAGCTACGCAACCTTATGGCTGATCTATACTACACAGTTAGGTCGACACAAGGCAGCTTATGTTAACCTAATTATGTCCGTGTCTACACTACACCTTCCTCCCACTGTTGTAAATGCCCTGTTACACAGACATAATAATTCCACCTCCACGAGAGGCATAAGGCTTATGTCGGTATAGTTAGGGCAACAAAGTGTCTGTGTAGATAATGCGTCCCAGAAGACATAAAATTGACAAGAAAGTCCCTGTTCCCATGGAGAGCTGGGATAGACTCTGCTCCCAGGAGCTGAAGCCCTGGTGACTTCGATTAGTGGGGTGAGAAGTGGGGTCGGCTTTGGACCTGTCTCGCAGCTGGGAGCCAGGATGAGAAGCCTGAGTGGCCCCTGCCCGCTCCTGGTGTAGAGTGGGGGGCCAAGAAGCTGGGGCAGCTGAACCCCACTCCCCAGTGGTGAGAAGACCTGGGCGGCTCCCCCCGCCAGCACTTGGCGGGGAATGGGAAGCCGAGGGGAGATGGGGGGAAGCATGCTGGGAGCCTGTGGGGCAGCCAGGCTCCTGGCAGGGAGCTGCCAGCAGAGCTGAGAGACCAGGCTCTCTGCTCCCCACACTGCCTTCTTACGTCGGAGGAGGTGCTCTTGGTGAGGACGTGCACTACCAACCCAACGAGGGTAGTGTGGACATGCACCACTGCAGCAATCTAAAATAGGTTGACTTAGGTTTGTAATGTAGACATACTCTTAGTTTTTGGTTGCTTACAACTGCATAGACTTTTGAGGCCAAAAGGTCTCAAGATTACCTAGCCTGGTCTGGCATATACTATATAGACCGTAGAATTTCACTTGTGATTTTGGCATCTAGCCAAGCAACACTAGTTTTCCTCCTTTATCCTTCCTTATTCTATACTTTCTCCAGCTCCAAAACACATTTGCACAGTGTATTGGGGAAATCTGTTGTGGCATAAAATAAGTAATACAACTGTTTTCCTTTCACTAGATGAAAATTGGAAGGAGGCTCGTAAGCTAAAATATTCATCGCAACATATCTTGCGGCCTATGGATTTGAAAGTGGAATTTAGCAGGGCAATGGTTGTCACTGATGCAAGAATGCCTAAGTATGTTTTTCTTTCTATTATGTAAATGTTCACAATAAATACTTTTAAAAGGGAATAGTCCCTGCAAGGAACAATTATACTATAATTCTTAAAATGAATTATAGCCTAAAGGAAGCGTTGTTTAATATTTATCATATTTCTTTTCCTCTAATTTTATTTATTACTTACATTATCATACAAATGGTCCAGGATCTTATTGTGTGAGGAACTGAACAAAAAGACCGTCCCTGCCTCAAAGAACTTAAAATCGTTTTATAATTCAAGAGACAGTGGATGGATACAGATGGATTGAGGGCGGAGTACAAGGAAACAGTGAGACAATATTGATCAGCATGATAGGTTGTGTGTTCAGTGAACCAGCAGACTAATCGTCAAGTTTTTTGTAGGCAGTTTAGCAAAATAAAATTTTAAGGAGCGATTTGAAGGAGAAAAATAAGATGGTCTTGTGGATGTTTACTTGGAGCTCTCTGAAGTGTGAGGGACAGCATGGGAGAAAGCATGCAGGTGCTTGTTTGAAAATTGGACAAGGGAGCAATGGAGGCTGGCACAGTTGGAGGTGTGAGTTGACCTTTTAATGCTGAATGAGAGATGATAGGTTGAAGGGGCTTGAAAGTGAAAACAATTCTATGTTTGATAACAAAAGCGAAGAGGGAGGCTGTGGAGGGATGCAAAGAGAGTAATGTGGTCAAAGTAATAGGCTAGGAAAATACTTAAAGCAATATTCTGGGCAGGGCCGTCCTTAGGATTTATGGGGCTCTACGCAGTATTATTAAACTGGTGCTCCCATGCCCGATGGCAGCCCGGGGGGAGGGGGAGGGATGAGGCAGCAAAGGATACCAAGACTCCCAGCCCGCCTCACGGCAGCGGAGAGTCACAGGTCCCCTCAGAGACCCCCGTACCCTCTCTCTCGTGCAGAATGTGTGGTGTCGGTGCATTCAGCTCTGTGAATGCGGCCCCTGCCTAAGGAGACTGCAGTGCACGCTGGGTTGCAGGAGCCAACCTGCTTTTACCTGCTGCCATGGGCAGTGGGTGAAGCTGCTGCTTGGAGAGGCTAGCTCCACAGCCTCTCTCTTCTGCCTAAGGCCCCACCCATACTTCACTCCTGCTCTGTCCTAGGCCCTGCCCCACTCCACCCTGCCCTCTCCCCACTGTTTCCCTCCTCTCTTCCCTCTTCCACCCTGCTCACCCCCTTCCAAATGAAGCAAATGACATTTGAAAAAAACACTCTTCTTTCTAAAGAAAATGGAGCATGTTTTCCACTGCATACCAGATTGTGAAGACTGGACATGCAGAAGGTACCTAATGAAAAGCACTAAATTTGGGAATAAAAAATGTCAGTCACAGGTTTTTTGATATGCCCTGAAGTTTGTCAGAGATTTATTTGCAAAAACTTTGTAGTAAGGGCGAGTCAGCTGTCTTACTGAATACAACATTAAATATTATGGAATACATGATGCAGCTCTTCTCGGTTTTACATTTTCTTAATCAGTATTTCTAAGCTGATTTTATATTTTAAATGTACTCTTAAGCCTTCATAAAGTAATCATTCCAGATTACTACATATTTAACTCACTGAAACAAAGACATTATTTTAAATTAATCAGTCACAGAAGTTTAGTGTGTTCATAACAATGTTCATTGCTTTTAGAAAAAGGGAGCACTAATTTACTCTGTGATCTCCATAACAATAGACATGTTTATGAAATGTCACCAACTTTAAAAAAAATGTTTCCAAAGATTTTAGGCATAACAAAGGATTTTATATCTTACTAGGTACTGATTTTGCTGGAGGGTTCTCTTAAAACTAGTTCATCAGATAGTTAGAAGTAAAGAAAGAGAAACTCTTTGTCTAGCTATCTGGAAGGAAAGGGGTGTGGTCCCTTTAAGGTCTCTCTTCAAGGGGGAAGGAGGGAAGGGAGAAAGGGATGGACAGAAAGGACAGGAAGACTTTGGAAACAAGTTTTTTTTACTATAGTAATTAAAATTAAAATGTATATTTTAGATAAGGGTGGTCTTTTGAAGGTTTTATTTTAAAAACGGTGTCTGAAGATCCAAGCATTTAAGGCTAAAGATGATTGTGCATCTAAAAATCTATGCAAGGATTTTTTAGAGATGTGCAGGGATGCTCCTGAGGCGCCGGGGGATGGGGGAAGGCGGGGGCGGGACCGGGACCGGGGGGAGCCTCCCTGGCTGGGAGCTCAGGCGGGCCGGGCAGGATGAGCTTGCCCACCCCTGCATTAGGGTGTGCCTAGGCACGCCCCGTACGCACGCCTATGATGCTTGTATTGTGAGGGCAAAGAGACAGGATAGTGAGAAACTAAGGAGAAGAGTAAGTGGGAGATGAGTGGGCAAGCGGGAGATCAGGAGATGGGATGGGATAGGATAGGGTCATTGACTCACTGGGGCAAGTTGGAGCGGACAGCAGATGGGCAACTTCTGTATCTGTGGCTACGGATAAAGAGGAGAAAATTGTGGCAGGGAAAAGAAGTCAAGATGAGGGGAGGGGGAAGGTCCTGTTGTATTTTACCAATCGTCTCTTAGAAGAAATCTTTGTCTTGTATTTACAAATCTTAGATTTCTGACCTGTGTAATTACCATCTTACCTTTAATAGCACATAACATTTGTCAAGAACAAATTATACTAAACCAGCCTAACTGACTTCTTTGACAGGGTCACTGGCCAACTGGATAGGGGGCAGCTTTACATGTGATTTATCTTGATTTTAGTAAAGCTTTTGACATCGTCCCCATGACATTCTTATAGGTAAACTAGGGAAATGTGGTCTAGATGATACTACTATTAGGTGGGTGCAGAAGTGGTTAAGAGACCATACTCAGAGAAGTTATCAAAGGCTCCCTGTCCGACTGGGAGGATGTATATAGAGGGGGGCCTTCAGGGGTCTGTCCTTGGTCCAGTACTAGTCAATATTTTCATTAATGACTTGGGTAGTGGAGTGGAGAGTATGACTACAATTTGCAGATGACACCAAGCAGGAAGAGGTTGCAAGCACTTTGTTAAGCACGGAACTAGGCTTCCAAGGGAGGTTGTTGAGTCCCCACCATTGGAGGTTTTTATGACAAAACACCTGTCAGAGATGGTCTAGGTGTACTTGGTCTTGCCTCTTGCTTGAGGTGCTGTCCAGCTCTACATTTCTGTGCGTCTAAAGTGTTGTGTATTTGCTACAATATACTGATGTCTGCAGTAAAAAAAATTTTTTTAAATCCAGTTATAGTGAATCTGGTTATTTATTATACAAATTTAGAAGTCCCTTATAACCAAAATATCTGGTTGTAGTTTCCATCTTTATAGATTGAGAAATGTTGTTCTTAATGAAATCATCCTTCCTCACCAGAACTCTGAAATCAGATGTGGAAAGTGTAGGGAGTGGGTAGAATGCTGGAAGTTCCACTGTCTACAGTTAAATAAAAGCTTATATAAAGAGAGGTCTTACAATTCTTTCTAAATATGGACAGACTTGGATATATCTGAGATAAGAGTGAAACCAGAGGTAAAAACCTGCTATCAAGTATACCCTAGCTCCATTTACTTTGAATTTCAACCTGACAATAAAGAGCTGAAGAGTTCCAGACAAATGCAGGTGGTTGGTGATTCAGAGATGAATACGCAGCGTCTGAGAACTGAATTATTGGTGTTTTTAATCTTTGTAGATAGGAACCAGCCCATTGAATTTCACCTGGAAGTAGCATACCAACCACAGTGTATGCCTCTTTCTATTACTGTGGATCAAGGAACAGATGTTCTTCTTTGAGTGCTTTCACATGTTCATTCCAGTGTAGGTGTGTGCGTGCCCTGAGCACAGTTGCTGGAAGTTTTTTACGCTAGTGATACCCGTTGGATTGGCTCCAGCACCCTCTGGTGCCACGCACTCATAGAGCTGGTATAAAGGGCCCTGCCGACCCACACCCCTTCAGTTCCTTCTTACTACCCATGATGGTTACTGGCACTACTTTTATTGCTCAGGCACTTTTCCTAGTGGTTTTCTCTTCTTTATAAGTGTATATAGTTATTATAGTATGTGTGTTAGTTGTTGAGCACCTCCAAGCTCAGTGAGGTTTGTCCGTTCCCCGGTGCTGGGGCATGCCTCGGTCACTGGACTTCAAGCCCTGTTCTTCCGGCGTCAAATCGATGCCATTGTGCAACTTGGACTTGAGTTGTCTCAAGTGCTTGGGGGAATCTCACAGAAAAGACCACTGCCAGATCTGCAGGGACTTCAAACCCCGCACCAAGGAGGACCAGGAAGAGAGGTTGCAGGTCCTTCTCATGGAGGCAGCCCTAAGACCTGCTTCAGAACCGTGTTCAGACTCCGCACCAGGCACTTCAGCTTCGGTGTACAGCACTCTCCCCACTGGTCATGAGTGTTGGCACTGATCTTCATCCACAATACCCAAGAAGTAACACCAGAAACAGCAGGAGAAGAGCCGATCTCTGATACCAAAGGCAAGCAGGCATGAGGACCGGGATAGAGCGAGACACCTGTTGGGCTGCTTTTTCTCTCCGGCAACGCTACAACTGGCTCTGGTACCTTCACAGGCACCCTCCAGTTTTTTGTCTATCCCATCTTCCCACCCTTCCTCCTCATCCCTCTTCAGGGACCCTTCTCATGAGCGATTGTTGTAACAAGAAATCCAATCCCTCCTTCAGGTGGGAGACATAGAAGAGGTTCTGCATCATTTATGAGGAAAGGGATTCTATTCCCATTACTTCCTAATCCCAAAAGCCAAAGATGGTTTCAGACCTATTGAGACCAACATCTTGATCTGCGTTGTTTCAACTGTTATCTCAAGAACTTAGTCCTGTGTGGTTTCTTTGACTTCCATCATTCCCTCACTGGTCCAGGAGATTGGTATGCCCCCTCCATTTAAAGGACACATACTTCCACATATCAATTTTTCATAGCCACAGAAGGTTCCTCTAATTTGTCGTACATTACCAGTTCACAGAGCTTTCATTTGACCTGTTGGCCGCCCCACGGGTTTCAACGAAATGTGTGGTGGTGGTGGAGGCTTTCATCAGAAAAAGGGCAGTACACTTATTCCCGTACCTCAACGACTGGCTTGTCAGAGGCCGGTCCAGAGCTCAGGTGGAACCCAACATCCATCTTATCCAATCAACCTTCGGGGCATAAGGCCTACTGATAAATGCCCAGAAATTCACACTTATCCCTGTGCAAGGGATAGAAGTCATTGGTGCCAATCTTGATGCCATGCAGGCGAGGGTCCTACTTACGGAAGATCGGTTTCAGGCAATCAAGGTCCTGATAAGGTCCCTCTGGACACATCTGGTCATGACCGCTCGGAAGTGTTTGAGTGTTCTGGGCCACATGCTATTGTGTGCATACTTAGTAGAACACACGAAGCTACGTCTCAGACCTCACCAACCCTGACTGGCCACGGTATACTCAGCTTCACGGCATCATTGTTTCCAGCTCACTGACATGATGGCTGAACCACCATGAGGTCTGTGCATGAGAACACTTTTCACGGCCTCAACCGTCGATATCTCTAGTCTCCAACATGTCTGCGCTTGGCTGGGGTGCCCACTTAGGGTCCCTTAGGACTCAAGGTCTGTGGTCTCAAGAAGAGTTGTTTTTCATATCAGTGTCAGAGAGATCAAGACAGTCTGCCTCACCTGCCAAGCATTCCTGCTCCACTTTACGAACAAGGTCGTTTGGGTTCTCTTGGACAACACGATTGGCATGTTCTACATCAACAGGCAGGGCGGAGTTCACGCTTCCCCCTTACGTCAGGAAGCAATCCAACTGTGGGAGTTCTGCATAACACATTCAGACCATCTAGAAGCGTCATACCTTCTGGGAGTGGAGAACCAGCTGGTGGATCACCTCAGCAGGTCTTTCTCCTCTGACCACGAGTGGTCCCCTCATCTGGACATGGTGGGGGTCCCTTCATCTGGACATGTCACAGGTAGCAAATACATCCCTTTTAGATGTATTTGCTACCTGTGACAACAGGAAATGCCACCAGTTCTGTTCCCTGCGAGGCCACAGCCCCGTGGTCTCTTACTGACACCTATTACGCCTTTCCACCTATTCTGATGAGTCACAAGGTTCTGATGAAAATCAAGTGGAATCGGGCGCTGGTCATTCTCATAGCCCCGGCCTGGCCCAAGCAACCTTGGTTCACCACCCTCATAGGCCTTTGGGTGGAGACCCCGCTCCTGCTTCCGCTACACCCGGACCTGATCTCTCAAGGCCATGGTCAGCTGCTCCACCCGAACCTCAACTCTCTTCATCCAAAGGTCTGTAAGCTCCATTGCTGTAAGCTTGAGGAGCAAGCTTGCTTGAAGCAAGTCCGTAGAGTCCTGCTGGGCAGTAGAAAACCCTCTGCCAGGACCACTTACTTTGCAAAATGGAAGCAATTCTCTATCTGGTCCTCCCAATGTGGAATTCTGCTTATGCAGTCCTCATTGCAACTCATTGGAGTACCTTCTGCCTCTGAAACAATAGGATCTGGCTCTTTCTTCAGTCAAGGTACATCTAGTGGCCATTTCAGCCTTCCATGCCAAAGTTGACAGCCGGTCTGTCTTTTTGAATGAGATGGTTGTGATGGGTTGGGTCACAGAGACCCCCGTTGGGACTGCCACCTGATGTGCTGAGACTACCTCTAAGCCCGTTTTCCCTGGCAACTTGGGATTTCAGAACCCTGCCTTGTTGAGCCAGACATGCCAATCTGCTCCAACACAGACCCAGGGTCTGAACCATGTCCCCCCAAAACTGCAGACTTAACTGAAAATGGCTTAGAAAGTGCTTCTGTCTCCAGCACCCAGATACCCAGTTCCCAATGGGTTCCAAACCCCAAATAAATCTGTTTTACTCTGTATAAAGCTTATGCAGGGTAAACTCACAAATTGTTTGCCCTCTGTAAACACTGATAGAGAGATATGCACAGCTGTTTGCTCCCCCAGGTATTAATTACTTTGAATCAATTAATAAGCAAGAAGTGATTTTATTAAGTATAAAAAGTAGGATTTAAGTGGTTCCAAGTAATAACAGACAGAACAAAGTAAATTACCAAGCAAAATAAAACAAAAACACGCAAGTCTAAGCCTAATACAGTAGGAAACTAAATGCAGGTAAATCTCACCCTCAGAGATGTTCCAGTAAGCTTCTTTCACAGACTACACTCCTTCCTAGTCTGGGCCCAATCCTTTCCCCTGGTACAATCCTTGTTTCAGCTCAGGTGATAGGTAGGGGATTTCTCATGACTGCAGCCCCCTTTGTTCTGTTCCAGTCCCTTTTATAGCTTTGGCACAAGGCGGGAGTCTTTTGTCTCTCTGAGTCCGCACCCCTCCCTCTAAATAGAAAAGCACCGGGTTTAAGATGGATTCTAGTACCAGGTGACATGGTCACATGTCCTGTGAGACCCCCAAGCCTTCATTCTTCCTGGCCTGACTCACAGGAAGGTTTGCAAGTAAACAGAGCCATCTATAGTCAATTGTCCTGGTTAATGGGAGCCATCAAGATTCCAAACCACCATTAATGGCCCACACTTTGCATAATTACAATAGGACTTCAGAGTTGTATTTCCTATTTCTAGTTTCAGATACAAGAATGATACATACATACAAATAGGATGACCACACTCAGTAGATTATAAAATTTGTAACGATACCTTTCAAGAGACCTTTTGCATGAGCATATTCCAGTTACATTATATTCACACTTATTAGCATATTTTCAATCATATTGAGTGCAACGTCACAATGGTTATCTGTTTTCTTAAAGACCTGGAGAGGTTTTACACCCCCAGGTAAGCGAGCCGATTTCTCCCAGGGGCCTAAGCGCCTCTCTCCAGGGATGCTAAGATGATGGCCTACCTTGAGCAGGGAGTTTACAACTACGAGGTTCGCATCCATGGCAAAGTGCCTGTCTCACTGGTATCAGCACATGGCCTCAATTATCAGCCCTTATGCAGAGCTTAGGCAGCTCTGCAACAGCTTTGCTTCATCCACAAGATCCAGGGTCTATCTGTACCCCAGATCTCTTGGTCATTCCCAGTTCTGGTTAACTTGTTTCTGTGGGTATTTCTTCTACTGATTCTCCGCTATAAGGCTCCTGGTCCATTCCCCTTCCTTGTCCCCTTCAATCTGCTGTTCCTACAAGAATTTCTGCTGCTACAGCTGTTATTCATTGCCCTCTTTTCTGATGCTTCATCAGCTGCCTGTCAGTCAGTCAATCTTCTGTGTACCACTGCTGTGTGAGCAATGTGTCATCTCAAACCTTAAATGTATTTCAAAAGCCGTATATAGTATGCTTGCTGAATACAGACACAGATGGGGGCACATAGTTAAAGCACATCATAGTAGCTAATGGTAACAAAGACTGCATCAGTCTTCATTTCCAAGGAAAGACACAGTTTCTTTTTAAGTCAAAAGCGAAAATGCTTCTGACTGCAAATCCAGGAGCAATGGTAACTATTAAGTGTCTTGAATTGCAGATCACCTAGGCAATAGGTGGGCAAGTACTTTCAGGTCAGGTAGTAATCATAGACTTTGTCATTTCCCAAGGGACAAAGCAAAAATAGAAGAGACAAAAAGGCAGTTTGAAATGTCTCTATAGAAATATTGAAACTATGGACAGTACTGAAAAACTACTCTTAAAAGTTCTTATTACAGAAAGAAATCTATGACTTGGCCAGACCTAGAGACCTGGTGATTCAATTTGAAATTTCAGTACAGTTTAAAGAGATTGGCTTGTCCAAGAATGAAGAGGAATGGTTGTTGCAGTTCTATATTTAATCTGAGAAGCAGATGTAGCTAGATTCAAAGAGTTGAAAATCTTTGATTTCAAACTGCTTTCTTAGTCTCTGGTTCACACCTAATTATGCTGCTTCTTATGGTCCTAATCCTAATTATGCAAAGACTTAGGTATACCATGGGACTTCAAATTAGTCTACTTGCAGTACCTAAAGTTAAATGTGTGTAAGACTTTGCAGGATCAGGGCCTGTGTTTGGAAAAGTCCTGTTTCCTGTCTTCCAACATCTTCCTCCTTTAAATTCCTGCTTAACTTTGACTTGTTTTAGAAATTGTTCATGCATTCTTTTGTCTCAATTTTTCCTCAACTGTTGCCCCATATACTGTTTTAGGTTTCTTGCTTATAATAGAGCCCCAACCCAACAAAACACTTAAGTGCTTTGTTAGATTGGAGTGTTCGATTGCATGCTCCTTGGGATAGAGAGAATGTGTGTTACTTCATAAAGTACTGTGTAAGTATAAGAAGTGATGTGTTATAAGTAATACAATAAAACAAGTAAATAACACAGAGGATTTCCTGGTTGTGGGACATGAGAAATCAGAAGTGGGTAAAGTACCCCTAAAATCGATATTTGGAGTCTTTCTTTCACAGAACATGGTAGCAGTAGGGAACTTAAGAGTTGCTCAGATATCTGTTGGAAGATGAGTTCAGCAACAGTTTTGTATAGATTAAATGACTTTTCCTCAAATATAAACGAAATATATCTTACATTCAGTATTTTTTTCTGTTTCTGTAATTTGCTGCCAAGTAAGTATGGTGTTAGTAATAAGAAAACGAATGCAGCATTTTAATTGATGCATCCATTTGAAATAACTGCAATTATTTATATAACAGATTCAAAATTTTTGGACAACTGCCTTTGCTCTCTTTTCAAATCTCTGACCAAAAGCTGAAGGGTATCTTGGAGCTAATTGACAGCATTCCTAAACCAGAAAGTGGTCCTGCTACCATGTCTGCTCCCAAGCCAACTCAGGTAAGCTACATTTTTTAAATGGTAGAAAAATAGTTTACTAAAATATATAAGACTTGGGTTTCAAAAGGATCTTACAGGAGTTAAGTGCCCAACATCCTTTGACTTTTAATGGGAGTTGGGCACCTAACTCCCTTAAGCTCCTTTGAAAATCACAGTCAACTTTCTACCACTGTAGAACCAAATACAAGTTTTGCTCATGTATGTTACGGTGTCTGTAGTGTGGCCGCCTGGTGAAGTTTAGCTTCATTAACCCCCTAATTATCAAATATTTTCATACAGTTTTAAAAATATCCTTACCTATGTTGCTAGTATACTACTTCGGTAAAAATAAAATAATATTTGAAATCTAGTTTACTTTTCACTACAACAATGAATTTGTTTTACATTCATTTTGTCTATTGTCTATTGTTTATTCTCACTTCTTCTGTTTAAAATTAGTTGCTTTAATTTCACATTCAGGTTTTAATGCGCTAGTAGTTACTGCAAAGCTTGGATTGCAACTCATTTTAAAGAAACAAAACAAACCTTGTTTGTATTTTATTTAAAACAATATCATGGAAATAATTCTATTAGTTTTAGGTTATATAAATAGTTAATTTTTAGAAAAGATAAATTCTGACCCAGATTTAACTGGATAGTGCCCTCTTAATGAATGGGCAGTTTTTAATCAGCTACATCAAACTCCATTAACTGAGTTTCCATTCTGCAGAGTCTCTTGTCTTGATTACATAACATGCTTTATTCAGTAAAACTTCGGGTTTTACCTTGGCTGCGCAGTTGAAGAGGCAGGAACAAATCTATCATTTACTTTGTTATGGTTTGGTTTCCCTCTTCAGGAACACAGCCAAGTGAAAACTGCATCTTGGCAACCAGTGACAAAAAGTTTCTAGATGTCCTGCTTTTCCTAAGCTACAGAGAAAAATAAATCCTTTTAAAAGATTTAAATTTGGGTCCAGGTCAGTTTGTTTGTAGATGGGAATCTCTCTGCTTGTCTTCAGGACCCTGCCACTTTATTACGCAGTTTGCTGTACGGTACATAGCAGTTACTGTTCCCCACTTCCAGAAGAGACTAGAGCTCTGAGCCTCTCGTGCTGCTCCCTTGCAGTCTTTTGCATTTAGAAGCAGTCTCCGCCTGCCTATTCTAGTTTGTCATCTCAATCATGGAGAAGGAGGTCACCAGTCTTCTGCATGTAAAGCTGTTGCGGTAATAGTAAAGCAAGCAATATATCCTTGCTATAAGCAGAAGTCTCAGCTCACTTGTGTAGCCACTTTCAGCTGGTGCATTTTTAAGGCAGATATCGACATCTGATGGCAATGTATTTGAGCTGAGGACTTTGTCAATGGAATCTTGGTAGTGTATTTTCAGAATAAGGTGATAATTTGCATTGTCCTTGCTTCTGTACCACTGGCTTCAGAAGCTAGTTCTCTCCTCATTCTATACCAATTAAAAACCTAGCACATGCTGGATGGGCAATCTTCAGCTTTTCTTCAAGTGATTGCAAATGTCCATTTAACATTAGGATTGCTTACCCAGTGCACCAAAGCTGAAGATTTTTCTCTAGCGGTACCTGTCAGGGCAGATGTTACTCCTTTTATGAGTGCGTCTCTTCATTTGTCTGAGTCTCCTTCTCAATTGGAGCATCAAAGGAAATTATATCCTTCCTCTATGGGTTCTGTGAGCAAACGACAAAAGACTTGGAAGCAGCCTCAAACAACTAGCGCAAAGAATACCTCCTCTGCCACCAAAAAGGTTTCAGAATCTTGTCCCCTGATTGACACTTTACAGAGTTGCTTGGGTATCAAGATTAGAGTGCAAGACCCAGCTCAGTGTTTCCCAGTACCGATGGATAGCTATCGCTGACTTCAGTGCCATCCTTGCTATCATTGAGATCAGCACTAACTCTCCTTTCTATTGTGGAACCAGTTTCCATTTCAGCACTGCCACACAGTGGAGTGCAGTCAGCGTTGTTGCTGTTGACAACGCCAGAGACGTGAGGTGACGAAGGATCTCCTGTGCTTCTTGGTGCTGGACTCTCCACTACTACAAACTGACATGGACCATCCCTTTCAGCTATGCAAATCCTAGTACCACTCTTGGAACCAGTGTCGGTACATACCATTGCAGCCCCGGACCCACCACCGAAAAAGCCACCAACGCAGTTTCCAGGCAGACAGCTGGTACTGATTGCTTGTAAACTGATTGCTTGTAAACATTTGTCCAACAGGCTATTCCTCCTACTCCTCAGAGTCAAAGGTTGGATTGTATGCCTCTCACACATTACAGGTCCTGGGTCTCCCCTCCTTCTTTAGAAACACTCTTTCATGTATGCCACCCTCCTACTGGAATACTTGGGGTATGCCCCTCCCCCCACCTTAAGATCAGCCTCCCCCATTGTGGCCCAAGATCATGCTGGCTCGAAGGAATCATTCCTATCAAAAATGTATGTAGCTGGACCTTCAGAATCAACGTATCTCATACTGAAGTCATTCCCCTTCCCATGAATTCTCCTTTATCTCCGGATGAGGTGTTGGTTCAGAAGTCTTCCTTTCCAATACCCAATAACTATAAAATGTAGCAGGAATTGGTTAAGAGGGTGGCTACATCTTTGAACATACAAGTGGAGCTAGTTCAGGAGAATCCACACAAGTTGGTGAACATCCTCCACACTACTGCACTTGATAGGGTGGCATTGCATATTACTAAAGCTATGTTGGATCCTATAGAGATGCTCTGGGAGACACCCTCATCCTTACCTCCCATAGTTAAAAGAATTGAGTATAAATATCAGGTTCCTTCACAAGAACTTTAACACTTATACTCCCATTTGACCCCAGGGTCTTTGGTTATGACAGTTAATGAAAGTGTGCCAGGGCCTCATGAAATCTATCCCCAAGGACAAAAAGTAAAAAGAAAACAGGACTGACTATGTTGGCAGATTTATTCAACATTAGGATTGCAAATTCATATAGCCAGTAATCCAGGACTTTTGATTATATGTGATTTTTCTTATTTATTGGGAGGTGATGTCCAAATTTTTGGCTATATTACTGGAGAAATCCAATGAGTTGTTCCAGGCGATACTTGCTGAGGGTCATCTGTTCATGAGAACATCCCTCCAGACTGCGCTAGATGTAGCTTGCTCAGTAACCAGGATGATGATGGCAAAGACAGTGACCATATGTAGTTCCTCCTGGTTGCAGTCTTTCAGAATACCTATGAACATTCAAACTATTGAGGACCTACCGTTTGAGGGATGTAACTCTTGTTTGAAAAAGTGCAGGAGGCTTTACATTCTGTCAGGGATTCCAGATTCAAGGGTTCTGGTCTTTGAGCATCTACATGCCAGCTCCTAAGAGAAAATAGTATTGAACTCAGTAGAGCAGAGGCAGGCCTTTTATCCCCCAAGACAACTTTATCAGGATAAAAGGAAAATTAAGTCTTGAAAGAGGAGACCACCTCCTGCTGTTGCTTCATCTAAGCAACCACCCATCTCAAAACAGCCTATTTGACTTTTTGGATGAGATGAGCATATCAATCTATCGGGATCTTCCTTGCTGTACTGCTCCCTTAGGGAATAAGCGGTCTCACTTCCTTGGTGCTTGGAATGTTTTTAAAACAGATCAGTTTCTCTCCATCCCTTCTTCCCTTTCCCATTGCTTTTCAGGGCCCAATCAGTCTCAGGAGTCTGTTTTCAAGTGAGAGATACAGACTCTGCTCAATTTAGGAACTATAGCGGAAGTACTTCCACAGCACTGGGGAAGGGGGGTTACTCTTATTTCCTCATATTGATGTCCAGAGGGGGCCTGTGGCCTCTCCTATATCTGTGAAACTTAAACAGATTTATCAAGAAAATAATGTTTTTCATGGTTTCCCTGGTTTCCATTATTCCTTCCCTAGAACCTGATAATTGGTATGCTGCTTTTGACTTTGCCTGTTTTCATGCAGCTGTCCACCCTACTGTAAGAAATTGCCTGAGACTTCTAGGACACATAGTAGTTTACACATATGTGACTCAGCATACCAGACTACCTGAGGTTCATACAGGGTGCTTGAAGTCTATTTATTGTCCAATAAAACATCAGCTTGACATGTTGGTTCATGTACCAGCCAGAGTTGTGTCTTCATTGAACTGGTGGATGAACCTGTCCAGTGTCTGCAGCGAGGTTCCCTTCTCACCTTTCTTTCCTTCTTGGAACAGACATTGTCCTTAGGCTGGGGAGCACACTTAGGGGATCTCCAAGCCCTGTGGTTGAATCGGGAGCTGGCTGTATACATATATATACTCTAACTTAGCGCAGTCTATGAGGCCTGTCCAAGCTTCCTGCTACATGTTAATTCCAGTATGGTATAAGTTCTCATTGACCACACCATTGCAAATGCTCTATTTAAACAAGTAGGGTAACCAGATGGGACTGGTTTTGCCAGGAAGCAATAAGTCTTAGGAATTTTTGCATTCAGAACTCAGTGATACACAAAGCTTCACATCTTCTGGTGATGCAGAATTGCCTTGCAGACCACCTCAACAGATCCTTCAGAATGAAGCATCAATGGTCTCTCTTCCCTGCACATTTATATCTGCCCCTGGACATTTCCACTGCTTGCATCCGATGAAGTGGGTATTGACCCACGAAAGCTTATGCTCCAATACCTCTGTTAGTCTATAAGGTGCCACAGGACCCTTTGTCACTTCACCAAATATATTTATTTTATGAAATGAAAGCTTTTTTTTCTTTCTGGTCCAGGCAGTGAAGCATCCCTCCATCATTGATAGGCTAAGGTGCATGACATTCTGGAATATTTGCTCTACCTAAAGGAGTTGGGTTTTTCAGTTAGTTCTTCAAGAGTTCACTTGGTTGCAATCTCAGCTTTCCACCCTCTGATGGAAAGTTGGCCTGTATGTTCTAACCCAGTGACAGTCAGATTTCTAAAGGGTATAAATAGACTGTGCCCTCCAGTTAGGGACCCAGCACCACTCTAGGTCTCAAAGCTGATATTGTAAGCTCTAGTGGGTCACTTTGAGCATCTGGCTTCATGGTGATTTTTACATCTCTCAGCTAAAGTGATTTTCCTCATGGTCATCACAGTGACCCCATTGAGAAGTGAACACTTCTATTTCCCCACAATCTTATTGTGACGGTGTACCCCATAAGGCTTTATGGGGAGAGGCTTATAAATGTATACATGATGTAACTGGAATATGTTTTATGCTACATGTGCCATGTAACATATCTCTGTGAAAGTTATGACCTACTGAATCTATTCCTCCTGTTTGTATGCATGTATCATTGCTGTAGTTGGAGTTATGAATATTGGTTTTATATTTGCTGGTTTTGTACATAGCCTTTGTAAGAGCCTGGGATCACGTCTTGAGAAAGGTATGTGCATATAAAGAGACCAATCAAGAAACCCTTACACAGACAATAGGAGGTGCAGACCCCAATCCACATCTGGGCCTGGACAGGAATGCAACTGGCTGGACTGGTTAGGGTGCATGGACATGTGACTTGTCCATGTGATCCCAAAACTCCAGGGTAAGATGAGGCTACACAGGGAGTGGGGGAAAGGCTATAAAAACCCTTGGAAGACCCCTCCATGTTGTCTTCAGCTGGCTAAAGAGAGAGGCTCTCCACCCCCCAAGGACACACCTGAGAGAGACTGAACAAAGGACAAAGACAATAGGGGGTGTGAGCGACTGCTGGACCCAGGCTAGTTCTACAGCCTGTAAAAAGGAAAAGATTTAAATCTGGCGAGGCTTTTATCTGTGTTAACTTTGTGTAGACATAGACGTGCGTGTTTTATTTTATTTTACTTAGTAATTCGCTTTGTTCTGTCTGTCACTACTTGGAATCACTTAAATCCTACTTTCTATACTTATTAAAATCACTTTTTACTTATTAAGTTGCCTGGAGTACGAGTTGTTACCTGGGGAAGGCAAACAGCTGTGCATATCTTTCTATCTTTGAAATAGAAGGCAAACTATTTATGAGTTTGCCCTGTATAAGCTTTATACAGGGTAAAACGGATTTATTAAGGGTGTGAACATCTTTGGGAGTTGGGCACCTGGGTGTCAAAGGCAAGAGCGCTTCCAGGAGCCTTACAGTGGTGAGTGGACTTGGTTCGGACCTGAGGGTCTGTGTTTGCAGCAGATCAGTGGAATCTGGCTCAAAACAGACAGGATTTGGGAGTCCCAAGCTGGAAAAGGCCTGGAAGCAGGGGCAGAAGTAGCCTTGCCACACCAGGTGGCAGCACCAAGCTGGTTTCTGTGATCCCAACCCGTCACACTTATGCTCCTCTGTCCTCTCTTAGTGAGCACATCGTAAAATTCCCTCTAACTCCCAATTGCTGCTTGGCTCTGCTGCTCCCCAGAATGTTCTTTCTGTCTGTTTGAGACTGTCAAATGAACTTCCCCGAGAACTACAGTCCATCACAGATCTTGCTACTTTCCACTCCAAGTGCAAGACACATTTCTTTGAGTTTGCCTTCTCTAATATAAGCTGTGTGTGTGTTGACAGATATCTAGATGTGTTGCTTAATGTGCTACTGGAAAATGTTCAGACTTCACAGTGATCACTGTTGTATCACCTATGTAGACTCTATCACCTATGTAGACTCAAATAGAAATGTACATCCCCCAATCAAAAGATCAACCAGCATCTGCATACCACCCATTGTCATCTTAGCACTTGGGGGAACTTTTATTAGCTGCTGCTTCCACCTGATTTGTGAGGCCTTGATTTGCCCCATTTTCTCTCTTCTTAAATTTTAATACCCTAAGGCAGAGTGTCCCAGAGTGCCCCAAAGAAGTTTGCCAAACTTCTACATTTTTGTGCATAAAGAAACTGTTACTGTTCTTGTCTTTCAATGAAAAGTTAAGTTCATTGAGCTTGTCAAATGTCAGCCACATAGCCCAGTAAAACCTGGAATTGCTTGTCATGGAAGTAATGGTGAAATGGTGTTTCAGAGTTGCTCAAAAACACGACACTCCTTGAGTTTGCAGATTCTTGCCAGAAATTTACTATGTGACAACCATCTAACTTCTGTATGAAGCAGAAGTTTCTGGTGCAATGATCCCATTTCTTCACATAGCACTGAGGAGAGGCATAAATTTGGTGGTCAAGCTTTTATGAAGTTCACAACTTTGACAGCAGCGATCAGAACATCTGGCATCTGCTTTTGGCATTCCAGTCATGGCTAGTGCCTCTCTGTGTGACTATGGTGCAACAGCTTTCATCTGAGCAACAAGTTCACTACTGGATCCAGTCATGACTTTTGCCCCATCCATACAAATCTTGACACATCAATTCTACTAAATGTTTTTATCCATCATGTACTCGTCTAAAATTTTAAACAACTCTTCAGCAGTAGTTCTTGTTGGGACAGAATGGCAAAATAAAGTCTTTTTTGATCTGAAATGAGTAGATGTATCTTATAAAAACCATCATTTGTGCTTCATTGACAAAGTCAGTGCTCTCGTCAACTTGTAGTGTGAAAAAAGGGCTGTATCTCACTACTTTGATGATCTGCTCCTTGACATCTGCCATATCAGCAATTCTGCAGCTAACTGTGTTTTCAGATACTAGCATGAGACTTTGTTGGTCAGCAATCTCCTTTCCCCATATTATCGTAGCATTTCAATCGCTGCTGGCAGCACATGACTGTGACCAATCAAACAAGACTTTTCACTTCTTGGTATTTGACATGAGACAGCATCAGATGCTTAAAGTGCACAGTGTTCTTTGATTCATCTGTCCTTTCAGTTGAAAGAGCTTTTGTTAAAAATAAATAATCTTGTGGTTTTATCTTTGAGGGCATGATATTTGGTCTCCAAATGGCGCTTTAGTTTTCTTGGTTTCATGGCATTCTGAGCAAGAACTTTAACAAACAATACATTCCTGTCGAGGACTATGTGAACCTCAAGTCCAAGCAGGAAGGATATTTACTATTTTTCTTTTTCCTGGCTCTATTTATTCCTTCCCCAGGATCAGCATGGTCAAATTTTCACTTCACAAAATATTCCGTTCACTCATAATTGTCAAACACCAAAACAACTGATCTCCAATTGAATAGAAAGAACATCTGAGTGAAACCTCACACTCACATCAGCTATATAGCATGTGGGAGTTAGGAGGTGCTTACTTGGCATGAGCACATTGGTCAATGAAGTTTTGGTACTATACTCTGGTAATCTCGAGATTTGAGAGACAAAACCCATGTGTAATGGCAGCAACAGGATCTTTCTGAAGGGGAATTTTTATTTTATCAAGAGTATTTTGAAGGAACAAGGAAAAACTCTTAGTATGGCCCTTATTTTCTCTTATTTTATTTTAAAAATCTGGAGAAAATAAATAAAAACCAAAAATGAAGTGCAGCTGGTTGCAGTGCTCAAATTATAGGGGGATCTGGGGATTGGGTGGGCTCCCTTACTACTTTTAGGGGCTACTTCCCTTCTCCTTATGTGGCTAACAGCAGGGCCAAGAGATGCAGAGAAAGAAGAATGTAAGGGGTAGTGGCAGGTATAAGGGGTGCTGTGGTAGGTACAGAAGGGGAAATTATGATGAGGCGAGGGGTAATGGGTAGGGGAGATGGAGGAGTTAGGGGTAGTGCAGGAGGTACAGTTAGGGGGAGGGGAGGCCGGGGCAAAAGACTGGGAGTTGCACAGTAGGAGCAGGCAAGAAGCGTTAGGGGCAGGGGAGGAGGGAGGGGTTCGAGGGTGAGGTGCCCAGTACCCAGGGAGATTGGGGGTGCTCACTGTGTGGCACTTGAGGAAGCCTTCAGCTCCCTGCAGCACTTGGTTCGTCTTGGCTGCTGGGACCCAGATTCTGCCCATCTCGCTCCTCAGAGCGCTGTGCTGAAGGGCTGGGGTCAGGAGGAGAGCATTAGGCTGCACCCCATGAGTACTGGCCCCTTGCCAGACAGAACCCCCTATTAACCCTATCCCTTCAGCGTGGCCGCATCTACTTCTCCTACTTTGCTTACTTCTTCAGGCTCTGTCTGGCAGGGGAAGAGGACAGCACTCTGTGCTCTTGGGCTGCACTGAAGGACTGGAAGCAGGAGGGGGCTCTGTCCGGGAGGAGGCTCAGTACTCCTGGTGTTCAGCCTTCCACTCCCCACTTGCAGTGTCTCTGCCAACCTCCCCAGCAGAGGAGGGTAACTGCCAGTTTGTGTCTGCTGCAACTGTAGCAGTGAGGAAGTGAGAGAGGCAGGGAGCCTGGTCCTGGCAGCCAGGACTGCCCACACAGAGCCCCATCCACTTCCCTTGCTGGACAGAGCCCTGTGCAGACCCTGGCCCTTTGTGACCCGCCAGGTCCTCATGCTTCTCCCAGGAGGGCATGTCCACAATTTGAAAACTTCTGATTTAAGGTGTTATTTTTAACAGGTAATTAAAAATAATTGATACAGAAATGTTTTCTTTCTCATTACTGTAAAGTCGTAAAATATATACAAATTACAGCTATTTCAGACAACTAGTCAGTCAAAATGGATAGGAGAATTGAATTAAAATATTTTTAAATTAGTTTTTTCTCATGTTGTCTTCTGTTTCAGATTGCAGTAACTCCTCTGCTTGCAACACCACATGTCTCACAAAATTTACTTCCGTTTTTGGAACTCCATTCGTTAACTGAGTCAGGTAAGGAACTATTTTAGAGCACATTTTCTTAAATAGATATTGTAATATGTCAATCAAATTAAATTAAGTGCAATATTAAGAATACAAAGATAGTGAAAAGTAAACAAAAACTACAATATTCTAATATGGCATTGTGGAGCAAAGTTAGTATTTGGGGTCTCAAACACGTAAGTTCATGTTGAGCATAAAGATATGATCAAGCTTCTGAGTATGTATCATTTTCTACCCCAACTGGAAGATTTAGGTGATGTGGAGAGAACTGTTGTTGTTTCATGTTTCTCACATACCAAAAATCATAACTATTTCATTGTATGTTTCCTAACAAACAGGAATGGCGATACTTTTTTTGCTGCCTGTTTCCTTTTTATGCTTTTAATACGCTGGCTGGTAGTATGGTCAAATGTGAGAGGGTTTAATTTACCTTTTACTTTCTTTGTGCAAAATTTGTTTTAATGGCCAGAAAACATTCGTGAGATGGCATAAATTAATAATTAATAATGAGTTCGAAATTTACAGTATGTTTATAGGTAGTCACTTGGAAGTTTGTGTGCAGCAGAGTTTTAGCTTTTTAAACAAAGCACTCTCACAGAGGAGCATATTTGAGGCAGGGCAAGAAGGAGATGATCATGCAAAAAAAAATAAATCCAGTATTATATATGTTTTTGCTGCTGCTGAAAATACTCTTGCTTAAGGCTTCCCCATTCTAGCTCATGTTTTTTTTCTGAGTGATACTGCAGTAAAGTAATAAAAATCAAATAGAAGATGGGCCATGAGAGACAAATCACTTTTGAATACATATTTTTATAAGGCGGTTATAAAATCCCATTTGTAGATTACATTTAAAAAGTTTAGTTACATAGGTTAATGTTATTTTGAGTATTAAAGACCTCCTTAAACATAAGATCATCAATATAAAAATAACATCTGACCATTTTTGCTTACTTTTACATGTAATATATATGATTATTTAAAAAAAGATTAGAGAAAAATATAATTTTTCTTTAACAAATTTTTTTACACTGAGTGCTCTCAATGCAGAGTGTAGTTCACTTCCCCAGTTGTTTGTGTGAGTTATTCAAATGGCAACAATGAAGAGTAAAACATTTTTTTTAAAATTACAAAGACGACACACACACCCACCCACCAAGGGCAGATGTATCTGTAACCACTTTTAACTCATTTTTTAAAAGAGACTAGATTTCAAATTGATATATTTCTGATTTTACTTGTGGAGCTGTTTGATCATTTATTATTTTAATAGTTACTTGGGCATTATTTTAATGTAATTCCTGTGTTTTGCTCTATATGGTGCATTTAGACCTGTCACGTACCTTTCTTCTCTATATATTACACATTCACTCTTATCAAAGAATGACATCTCCAAAATACACTCATTCAAAGAACCCTTTAAAAGCCTTAACCTTACCGTTGATTGTATCTAATTATTTACTTGATAATCTTACCATATTCATGTGTAATTGTTTATAGATGTTATTTCAAATAAATTCTGTAGTATATTATTGCAAAATAACTGTTGGTATGAAATTTAAATAGTCATGAAGTGATCGTTAATACAACTTTACATTTAGAATCGGAAGAAGAATTTTATGATGCCCCCACCAGTCCTGTGGAGGAGATGCCATTTTTTGAAGCATCTTCTGGCTCTCTGACCAGAGTTAACAGTGTCAGAAGAAAAAAATTACAGAAGCAAGAATCTTTGAAGAATATGACAGCATTCCAGCTAAGATTTGAAATACCTGAGGTAATGTAACTTTTTTTTCTTTCTCCTAAATATACTCTAGTCTGCTTGTAGCATCTCCACAGCCTGGTCCATCTATATTGCTTACTTGAATCCACCTATGTTCAAATCCTCATTAATACCATTGTTGCCTCTTGCTTTGATGGGTGCAGCTCTTCTGTGGCCTCCCAAGTCCCAACTGTCCAAAGTCTAACGTGCAGGATGCAGCTGCCTGCCTTCTTGTCTGCATGAAGAAATACATCCCTTCACTCCCGGGGGAGGGATAGCTCAGTGGTTTGAGCATTGGCCTGCTAAACCCAGGGTTGTGAGTTCAATCCTTGAGGGGGCCATTTAGGGATCTGGGGCAAAAATTGGGGATTGGTCCTGCTTTGAGCAGGGGGTTGGACTAGATGACCTCCCAAGGTCCCTTCCAACCCTGATATTCTATGATTTTATTGTCAGACACCTCCACTATCTTTCCATTTATTTCATTTTTGAATTTACTTTTACCCTATCCTTTCTTTAAAAACAAAACTACTATGTTCTTATTCACTTTTACTTTCCAGCTTTGTCTCCCCCTCTCCAAAACTTTCCATGGTCAGTGGGAGAGTCATGTCTGCAGCTGCTTCCACCTGGAACAGCCTTTCTGCCCCATTAATGCTCCATCTTATAACAATTACCTTAAAATGTAGCAATATTCATTTTGCTAGCTATCTTTGGTTTCTCTTGGCCTCTGTTATTGGTCTCATGACTACATATTTGGCACATTCACTGCAAGTTTTTAGGGGTTTTTTGCATTATTTTTCCCTATAATTTATACCATATGCTATGCACTGTCTTTTTAACTCTGTAAAGCTAGCTCAGGTTAGTGCTCGTATGAAAGAAATTATATGAAATAAGGTTTTGATGAGTTGGCTTGTGCTCTCATGCAGAACACTTGGCTCATAAAAATCCTGAAAATTATTATTTTTGTTTGGATTATGGTAATACCTTCAATATGATAGGTCCTCTCCAGATGTAAAATGCAGCCCCTTGCCCACAGAGTTGACAAACTAAGAGTACGTCTATACTACCTGCCTGATTTGGCGGGTAGCAATCGATCTTCTGGGATCGATTTATCGCGTCTCGTCTAGATGCGATAAATCGATCCCGGAAGTGCTCGCCATCGACACCGGTACTTCTGCTCCGCGTGAGGAGTAAGCGGAGTCGACGGGGGAGCCTGCCTGCTGTGTCTGGACCCGCGGTAAGTGCTTTTTAGTTCGAACTACGATACTTCGACTTCAGCTATGTTATTCACGTAGCTGAAGTTGCGTATCTTAGTTCGACCCGGGGAGTTAGTGTGGACCAGCCCTAAGAATAAGTGTAGTTCTGAAAGTCTTATCCGTACATAAAATCTAATACTTTCTGTATTTGAAATTAACCTATATCGGGGTTCTTAAACTATTTCATAATGTAGATTACATTGATAGAGGAGTCTATTATGTACGGTGTTCCTTTCCCATTCATTGGCTTTAGTACATGAGGGGAGCTCCTGTTTCTTCTACTTTGTATGTAGGATCAGCCTCTAGTAGAGAGAGATAGATTTGGTCTCCTTGTTTTGATTGTTCTCTTTGAAGTGAAGAACCCGAAGACCTGTAGAAGCAGTTGGAAACAAGGAATGCCTGTGCCATGAGGCCAGCCTGGTTCTCCATTGACTGTGGAGACTGTGTGACTGTAGTTCAGGTCTGCGGTCTTAAATGATGTTCGGGCAGAGGGACAGATTCTCAGCCAATGTAAATCAGCATAGCTCATTTGAAATCAATAGAGCTATACTAGATTACACAAGCTAAGAATCTGGCTCTGAATGAGATTAACTTTCTTGAACTGTTTGTGGAGTTGCTTTTAAGAATGAAGTTTTATTTCATACACTTTCTTGTTTTGCTGCTGTTTTGTTTTACAGAAATGGCAACATCTAGTGTTAGCAGTTTTAATACTGAATGGATACTCTTCAGAGTTTTTTCAAGGAACACTTTCTGTCTAAAATTATATTTGAATTGGATATTCATTGAATACGAACTCTGATGAAACTATACTTTGTGTGTCACCATTATCACATCATGCCTTATTATGTTGTTTTTTCCCAGGTCTTAATTCAGTTGTGTCGTCTTGTTGATGGTACTGAAAAGCCTGTGCTGCAGCTAGAAGTTGTAGGATTAGGCACTGAACTTAAACTGAGAACATTTGATATGGCTGCAAATGCTTTTCTTAGAGAAGTCTGTTTGCTGTGTCCACAGTATATGGGTAAGAATGTACATGATGCTGTAAAATGTATTAGCAAATCTACAATAGTATGGTGAAGAGTTCATTCCGGGAACTCTGTTGGGTTCCCTTATGCCAGCTAAAGTTTCAGGATCCATTCCTTAAAAATTAATAACATATTTAAATGACAGTGGGAGAGAGAAACCAATTATTCCTGGACAGTATTTCTTTCACTTTACCCCTTTTGATACCAGGAAAAGTGCATCATCCATAAAATCCCCTGTTCTTGGGCCACATGGGACATGTCATCACTTCAATGACCCCGTTTATTTTATTGCAATCATTCTTGTCCCACGAGACACATGATTGTAACCGCCATGGAAATCACCTGTGTATCTCCAACAATTGGATTTTATTTAATAGATAATACAGTACCAGCATGCTCTCTGGTTGCCTGTGTGTGTGTGTGTGTGTGTGTGTGTGTGTGTGTGTGTGTGTAATATTTTAGGTTTTCATTGAAAATTTTTTTTTGCCCTAATGATTGCAAAGGAAATCTTACAAATCATGAAGCAGTGTGCTGCTGTGTTCTTGAAATTGCCTCCTGAATAAAATCCAACTCAGAGCTGTATACTGCTTTGGTTCATTACAATGGGGAGCTAACTATGCTGCACAATGATCACAATCCAAATGTCAACATTAACTGTTTTGCTGCCGATCATTTTAACAGAAACATTCCGTTATTCTGGGATTGTGGGTGAGTCACTGCTGATCCTATGCTGCAGTGACCGTCATAGTTTGCTTTATAATCCCATACGCTTTTACATAACTGATTATAAAACACTCGTATATTAAGTTTTAATTATTTGCATTTTCTTGAAAAAAGTGTAAACCAAGCTATTTTAACATTAATTTTTTTAAAAAAGATGATAAAGACAAACCTGTTTACATCATTACAACTTTGGATAATACAGAGGATGATCTTCTTACACTGGAATATGTAAAGGTAAGAAAACAATAAAGCTACCTTTAGACATGTGATTTCCTTAATCTTTCTGGTGACTTTCTTTAAAGTTCAGTTTGTGTATATGGTATCTAAAAAGTCAAATGCATGGAGCTGTAGTAGGTTTTGCAGTAAACTTTCTGTTTGAAGTTTGCAGATTTTTATTTTAATTATTTTTTTCTGCGGGAATAGGCTGATATTAATGGACCAGAATTGAAAACTGCTTACAAGAATGTTCTACAGCTGTTAAAGGTACAACTATCATTTGTTTTTAAATTTGTGTATTGTTCTTATTTTAGAAAAACCTTTTTGGAAAATATGTTACTGCTAAAAATGTCTTTTTTTTTGTAGGTGAATTTCTCCTCTCTGGATGTTCATTTGCACAATGAAGCACTTCTAAATGCCATGAATTACCTAAGTAATCTTCTACCAAAACAAGAGACTAAAATAACAGAAGAGCTAGTCCAGGAAAAAGAAGAGAAAAAGGATGTTCTTAAGAAATTAAGTAAGGCTTTTTTTTTTCTTGGTTCCCCCCGCTTCCTTTTGCTTTGGCCTTCATCCCCCATCCTCCCCACCACATGGAACATGTGACAGTGTCCTTAGTTTCAGAGGTGATGACGGAGAATATATTAATTGTTGGAAGATGGAGAAGTAGAGAGCCCTTCCGACTGTTATATGACTGGAAAGGAAGAATAACATTGAAATCAAACTTTTTTTCACTCCACTGGTCACTAGCACTTATGAAAAAGAGCATGAGAAGAGCAGAAATGGATTGTGTTCAGGCAGAATGCTGTGTAAGAATGTTAACTATTAGTTTTATGCATCTTTGAAACGAGCTGTAGCCCACGAAAGCTTATGCTGAAATAAATGTGTTAGTCTCTAAGGTGAGTCTCTAAAAAAAATCCTGGTTTTTGTGTGGATCCAGGCACTCAATACCAGGGATATACTAAAAGCGTCAACCAATTCTTTCTCACTGTGTCAGTGGTTAGTACAGACACCATCGTTCAACCTTCTCAGAGTTGTTGGGCATAGGCTAATTAATGTCAGGTTGGTCCAATATGTAAATTGGAACTGGTCTGGCTGTTGGTTGTTCTGCACCTGTTGTAGAGTTTAATTGGATCCCTGTTCCGGTTTGATTTATGCCCACCTGTTCATGCCTGCAACTGTGTATCGGATCCCTAATGCTGGATGTTGTGTGCAGATTTTAAATGCTGATCATGGACTAGTATGCCGTTCCACATACACTTAATGTATTCTGGTATGATTTGAGGCTTCCCTATATACACTGCAGATTCCTGGGTGCCATTTCTGCCCGCGGGGCCATTGGTAGTTGGTATAATGCTCTAAGATATGCCAGGGGCATTGGCCAGGTGCAGAGTAGGCTAGGTATAAGAGGAGCACAAAGGCCACTTTTCACACCCATTTTCCTCACCTCTTGGAATTGCATTTGATTTTCTTTTTGGAACTGCACTTTGTTCCCTCTGTACTAGAAAAGGATCAATGTGTGTTTGTTTTAAAAAAATTAAAGATACAAACTCAGCCTACAACTAAACTTGGAATGTGTAATATGTGTCTATCATCACTATGATCTAAGTATTCGCATAATACAAACAATTAATAATAATAGTGTTGTTTTCAATTTTCTCACAGCATCAAAAAAATCCAAGTATGAGGATGTCATAGACTTTCACGTCTGTGCAGATTTATCCTGTTTGCGGGTTTTTATTAGAGAACAAAAACGCAGAATATCTGAAATTCACATAGAAGGTAAGAGTGAAAGATTGAACATGTAGTTACAAAATAGTAATAGATATCAGTTAATTTTGTTTTGTTTTTTTTAAGGTCTTGATTGCCAAGTGATCATGAGGAAAGCAGCAACTGAAGTCTTTGCAAAATTAAAGAACATAATTATTATGGATTCTGACCAGATGGCATTGTATAAAAAGGTATGCATTCTCATATATGGCATTGATTTCTGTTGCCGGGTGGACAGACACTAATTGTGGCTTAATTATTGGAGTCTACCATCTAGCAGTATTTTCTCTATTGCGCTGTGTGGGTGCTGGGATTATTGTTCCCACTAAGAGGTATGTGCCTGATCGTCCAAGAACCTAAATGTCAGTCCCCCCACAACTCTGAGACTGCTGTATTAAAAAAAACAACAACAAAAAACAGCTTTCTGTGACTCATACACTAAGCTGTCCTTTATGGCTTCTTCCTATACTGACTTCAGTGAGCTGATTTACACCTGCTGATATTATAGTCCAATACTTAAAATTCTCCCACAGATTTTCAAACTCAGTATTTGCCATAGATAAAAGGCAGCCTATAAGTATGAAGTATTACTTATTTTTGTAATAGGCTGTAGTGAAATTATTTTAATAGTGAACTTTTTCTGTGTTAGGTTTGAATTAATTACCCTTTTCTCTGTTTTAAGGCTCTTTATATCACAGGAAAAGAAGTCTTCAGTTTTAAAATGATGTCGTACATGAATGCTACAGATGGTGCTGCCTATACGAATATGAATATTGTGGACAGCCAGGTTTATTTAACTGTTGGTTGCATTCAAGTAGTTTTTGTCAACAAGTTTGTTTCAGCTATTTTGGTAAGTCAAATCTTTGTCTTGCCTCCCACCCCACCCCAGCTTCTTTTAAACATGTAGGTAGCTGTGTCCAACTGGAAGTGGAAGAGGCACATGCAAGATGATATATATTTATAAGAGCTCCCTTATTTTTGTACAAGTTTCTGGTTAATTTTGGGAAATTGAAAGAGTTTTCTTCCAAAATTACAAAATATCAACTCCTCCACATTCACATGCTGGAACTGAAAAGTTAAAACTGTGCTTCTATAAATCTGCAATTATTATTATTCATCATTACTCTCACACTTCTTTTTATGGTACATAACCAGATTTTAAACTCTCATACACAGTTTGCTGTCGCATGACATTGGAGTATAAAACAATCAGAATGAATGCTTTTCGTACAATTTGCCAAAGCTAACGAGTATGCATGAACTTGGAATAGGTTACATGTAATTCCTCAGAATCATGATGGAAGGTCTTTAGTGTTGAGACTCCATCTTTAATATACAGTATATAAATAATTGTATACACATTTCATTTCCAGTGGAATTATTCTATAAAAGAATCTCTATAGGCAGATTAGGTGAGGGTATAATATTGCTAGCACTTAAGAGACATAGCATTTGGGATGGAATTTTAAAGGATACTTAATTATTAATAAATGTAATATTCCCATGATTAATAGCATCAGATGTAATGACAGTTTCTAATTATTTTCTAGGCTTTTATAAATAACTTCCAAGCTGCTAAGGAAGCTATTACTGAGGCAACTGTTCAAGCAGCAGAGAAAGCAGCTACAGGTGTAAAAGAATTGGCACAACGGAGTTCCCGAATGGCACTGGATATTAATATTAAAGCACCTGTAATCATAGTGCCACAGTCAGCAGACTCTACTAATGTCCTTGTTGCTGATTTTGGTCTAATTACCATAAAGAATCAGTTCTCTGTTAAAACAAAGACACGATGTAGCCTTCCACCTGTTATTGAGTCTATGACAGTGAAGCTGAGTGAACTAAAACTATACAGGTAACCTAATATGTATGTTTGATATTTTTAAAGTCAATTTAATTCTTTTGAAATACCTCATATTGACAATTCTGCAAAATGAAGTGCTTTTATCTAAAGAACAGGTTTATGCTTATCACTTACATAGCACCATTAATGTACATGACACTCTACAAATAAATCACAAACCAACGTTTGTGAGAAAATAATTAAGATTGTTTAAGGAAAATATCCACCTACACCAGCAGTTCTCAACCCATGGGCCACATGCGACCCAATTAGTCCCAGCTCAGCTGTATGCTCAATGCCAGCTCACGTGGCAGAGTTCAGGTTCCTGGCTGCCTGGCACGGTGGGGTGCGGGCTGCACCCCAGCGTGGCGGGGTTGGGGTCCGGTCGGGCTGCTGACCCACCATGTGGGGTCGGGGGTCCGGGGCAGCCAAGTGGTAGGGGTCTGGGGCAGTTGTCCAGCCGCCCCCACGTGGCAAGGGTCCGGGGCGGCAGCCTGCCACTCCACACAGCAGGGGTTGGGGTCTGGGCTGCCGCTGCCCTGCCACTCAGTCCCTGCAGCCCAGGTAACATGTTGTGGGCCTCATATGAAGCCCATAATGATAAATAAGTTGAGAACCACTGACCTGCACAAACCCTTCAATAGAAGGAAATATCCAATTAGGGTATCCATGTTTAGCATACCTTAATCCTCACACAGAATTCACTACTCATAGGGACAGGGGCTATTCCTCTCTATTTAGATACTATTCAAAAGGGTAAGGCAAATGCAAAAATGTTTCATAGTTGTGTTCTTCAGATTATTATGTGATGGATATTGAGATAAGAACATCATTTTATTTCTATCCACAGAACACATTTTGAGAGAGGTTCATTACAAAGTGAAATACAGCTGTTGCAGCCACTAAATTTGGAAGTTACCGTTGAACGAAATTTAGCTGCTGCCTGGTATAGCGAAGTACCTGATATTAAAATACTTGGACGACTTAAGCCTATGAATGTAAGTGTCCAGTACTGGAAATGACTCAAAAATATGTGTGGGAAGCTAACGAATTTTACTGCCCACAAAAGCAAAACTTCTTGACTTGGTTATTATTTGATTCAGCGGTATAGGTGGAGTGGATTTTCACTGATAGGGGCTGAAAAAGGAGGGATAAGTGAGAGCTTACAATGGCTTTTTCAAGCACTGGACTAGGATAATGTGAAATGCAGGCAGGCATTATGTCTCCTTTATTATTATAATAATGTAGCTCACTCCTGACCTGCAATATCCTTGATTTACCTGTGTATTGGGTATTTTGTACACCCTTTCAGGTATGGTTTGAAACAAGTTCATGTATTCTTTTTCAGAACCGATTCATGTGGGTTTGAACCTATGTTAATTAAAAGTCAGGATTGAACAAATGTGTGTTTTTCCACAATGTACTCTCATAAAAAATATACAGGCAAGGTTTGTGTTCTATGTTTGTACAAATATATTGGTTTGCCAGGCTTAGAAACAAGACTAATGACTTCATGCTGGAAAGTATTATTTGACTAGCCCTATGTGACAACTTTCAACAAATGAGATTCATGCTCTAAATGAATCTGCTAACAGATGTATACCCAATGTAGCAAAACAGTTCATACCCAGCTACCTCGCTTTTAATTAAAAGTTTGCATAGCTGAACTAAATATGTGAACCATTGCTGGTGTGCATACACAGGCTGAATTCAAGCCAAAGCTAAGTTTAAGTACATAGAAGGCTTGATACAAATGTTTTTCATGGTGGTTCTTCGAGTGCTGTCCCTGTGGGCGCTCCTCTCCAGGTGTCGGTGCGTCCTGGCACCATTGATCTGAGATCTTCGATAGC
Organism: Chelydra serpentina; assembly: GCA_037349315.1. Classification (NCBI taxonomy): domain Eukaryota; kingdom Metazoa; phylum Chordata; order Testudines; family Chelydridae; genus Chelydra; species Chelydra serpentina. Next base: position 19,558,704 of record JBAIAC010000042.1, read on the forward strand.
AGTGCATATTCGGGTTGGGACGAATGCGCTCAGCTGCTGTCTTTCGTTGTTGTTAGGGTCTGCAGGGTTCCCACAAACGCCCCGCAGCCCCCACTAAAGCCAAACACAAATCGCTCCGGGCTGCCGCTCATGCTCCGCAGCACCGCAGCCCAGGGAGCAGCAACAATTCCTGCACCAGGATGATATTTCCATGGACCCTGAGCCTGACTCTCTGCTCCTTGACACGGAACGCTCACTGTTTGAACAACAGCTCTCGCCACCTGCCCTGGCTACTTTCACTGACAGCAAGAATGGCATACAGCTGCAGGCAGAGTTCTCCCTGCCTGATCCTCCCCCTCCACCATAGCCTTATCTATCTCAAGGCAGGCACGTCATAAGAACCGGCCTCAGTTTCCCTACTTTGTCGTCCCCCCCTTGTCCCATGGGCGGTGCTCCACTTTTCCTACCCTGTGCCCTGGCCTCAGTGGTACCCGTGGCCAGCTCCTGCCACCACTCTTCCTTGCGCCCCTTCCACCAGACTGCAAGCTTGTTCTGCGCCTCTCTCGCCAGCTCTGTCGACATCTAAATGCCTGAACCCCCTCTTTAAGATGTGGACTATGAACCCTTCCTGGATTTACCGGCTCCTGCCTCGCCATCAGCTGCAGATGAAGCCCTCATGCCTCCACCTCCACGAAATGTGGATGACTTTAAGCAATTCCAGGAACTTTTCAAGAGAGTGGCATTCAGCCAGGACATTCCTTTGGAGAAAGTCCAGGAGATACAAGATAGACTCTTCAAAATCCTCCAACCCTCTGTGCCCTCAAAGATTGCGGTTCCCATAAACTAAGCCCTCCTAGAACCAGCTGTTACTCTCTGGCAGACCCCTGCCTCCATCCCACCAACATGCAAGAAGGCTGAACGTAAATACTACATTCCCGTGAAGGACGTAAATTTCGTATTCCCCCCCCCCCCACCCCAACTCTCTTGTGGTAGATGCAGCGACACACAGAACAAAGCAGCCACAGTACCGGCCCACTCCGCAAGACAAGGACCTCAAACGCCTTGACCTCCTGGGCCTCCTCGCAAGCTATGACTACGACTACTACAACAAGCTCTTTGATTTTGCCGCCCATATCCCGGAGGACAGGAGAGCGGACTTTAAGTCAGTCAGTCCTTGTCGATGTCAATTGGTGTCCAGGACGGCACAACAAGCATCCCTGGACATGGCGGACACAGCAGCCCGCGCCACTGCAGTGATGATGCACAGGTCTTCCTGGATGTCTGCATCCGGTATCCCCAGAGATCTGCAGACCAAAGTGGAGGATCTTCCCTTTGAGAAAGATAAACTTTTTTCCAAAAAAATGATGAAGTCCTTCACACTGAAAGACTCTAAGGCCACCCTGTGCACACTGGGCATATACCCATTCATCCCCAGGAGACAATGGTATCAACCTTATCAGAGGCCCCGCGCATAACAATGTCACCAGGTCCAGTCTAGACTGTATGATATTGGGAGAAACTACAACAGACCACCTAGGCGCAGGCAAAACCATGCACAACCGGCTACCTCGCCCACCCATCGGGAAACAAACAGCAATTTTGAAGTGCTGGTTGGGGGTCTGCACGACCACCCCTTGATTCTGCCTCCCATTTGGCCACCGCCTCCAGGTTTTCCACCATGTCTGGCAACAAATCACCCGGGACCACTCAGTCCTGAAAATAGTTCAGTCAGGTTACTGCATCTCTTTCATATCCTGCTCTCCCACCCTTCCCTGCCCCTCTTCAGGGACCCCTCTCACGAGCACCTACTTCGCATAGAAGTGGCTCATCTTCTACACCTAGGTGCAGTGGAACACGTACCAATGCGACATCGGGGAAAAGGGTTCTACTCCCTCTAGTTTCTGACCCAAAAGAAAGGTGGGGGTTGGAGACCTATGCTAGACCTGGGCTGACTGAACAAATTTGTACGTGTACAGAAATTCAAGATGGTCACCTTGGGCACAATAATACCCACTCTGGAACAAGGGGACTGGTTCACAGCCCTCGACCTACAAGATGCCTATTTCCACATATCCATTCACCCAGCACACAGACACTTCCTGTGATTCATACTTGGACATGACCACTTTCAATACAGAGTACTTCCATTTGGTCTCTCCACAGCACCAAGGGTATTCTCCAAGACCCTAGCCGTAGTCGTGGCCCACCTCCGCAAACACGATATTATGCTTTCCCCCTACTTAGACCATTGCCTTATCAAAGGTGGCTTATACGACGAGACATTAAAAGCGACGCGTTTTACCATTTCCCTCTTCCACAGTCTAGGCTTGCAAATAAACTTCCAAAAATCTGCCCTGATACCCACACAGCAGTTGGAGTTCATTAGAGCTCACCTGGACTCAATTAGAACCAGAGCCTCGCTTCCACACAACAGATTCCTCACTATTACACATCTCATACGCATGATCTCCGTTCACCCTAGAATACAGGCACAGACCTGCCTACAGCTTCTTGGTCACATGGCAGCCACCACCTTCATGGTCAGATACGCCAGGCTGCACATGAGATGCCTTCAGGGTTGGCTCAACTCCAACTACAGACCTAGCAGACACAGCTTCTGCATGACACTAACTCCTCCAGCGAATGTATTGGCGTCCCTACACTGGTGAACAAAACCAGAGAACCTAAGCACGGGTGTCGCCTTCCAACCACACTCCCCAGTACTCATGCTCACCATGGACTCTTCCCTGATAGGTTGGGGAGCGCACCTAGAGGAACACATAGTACAGGGCCGCTGGTCCCCATCAGAGACGTGTCTGCACATAAATTTTCTGGAGCTCAGAGCCATCAGGTACACTTGCCTTTACTTTCTCCCCATCATAAAGAACAAGTCCATTCGAGTCCTGACAGGCAATATAGCATGTATGTTCTACATCAACAGCAGGGGAGAGCACGATTGCACTCCCTACGCACAGAAGCCATCCGATTATGGAATTGGTGCATACAACATCACATAGAAATTATTGCTTCCTACCTGCCTGGGTGTCACAACACTAACGCCGATACACTCAGACACTTCTCCGAAGAAAACGAATGAGTATTGCATCCCACAATACTCCTACCGCTCTTCTCCCACTGGGGCACTCAGTCGATAGACCTGTTTGCCACGCTTCAGAACTGCAAATGCCATCTATTTTGCTCCAGAGCGGGTCTCAGGACCGCATCCCTAGGAGATGCGTTCCTCATTCCCTGGAACAAATCCCTCATGTATGCTTTTCTGCCTTTTCAACTGATACACAGGTTTCTACGCAAGATCAGAGAGGACAAGGCCAGGGTCATACTTATTTCCCCAGCTTGGGCCAGATAGACTGGTACCCCTACCTGCTGCGCATGTCCATCCGTCCTCCAAGAACTTTCCCCGACAGACCAGATCTGCTCTCCCAGAACAACGGTTGGCTTCTCTATCCGCAGCTCCAGAAAATCCATCTGATGGCGTGGTTCTTTCATGGTTTCAAACCCATGAATTAGCCTGTTCAGAGCAGGTCCAATACATCCTCCTGCATAGTAGAAGAGACTCCACTCGTAAGACTTACCTGCAAAAGTGGAAACGCTTCTCCGTATGGTGCTTCCACAGATGCCTGACACCCCAGACCGCAACCCTCCCTCACATCTTAGACTACCTTTTGAAACTGAAACAGGACAGGCTCTCGCTCAGTTCTGTTAGAGTACACCTCGCGGCCCTTACCGCCTTCCACGACACACTGGATGGATATTCACTTTTTGCCCACCCCACCACAAAACACATCCTCACGGGCCTGCAAAATCTCTACCCTTAGATTCATCCACCAGCAGCCTCCTGGAATCTAACCTAGTTCTCCATGGTCTCGTGAAACCTCCTTTCGAGCCCCTGGCTACCTCATCCCTGCCCTGCATGTCTATGAAAGTAGCTTTCTTGGTTGCCATAATGTCAGCGAGAAGGGTTGGTGAAATAAACGCCCTGTTGACCTGCCCTACCTACACGATTTTCTCTAAAGACAACGTTTCTATGCGACCCCACCCTAAATTCCTCCCCAAGGTGGTGTCTACCTTTCACCTTAACCAGCCAATACACTTACCTGCATTCTATCCCAAGCCTCATAAGACTCCACAGGAAGTGGCATTACATACCCTCGACATCCAATGGGCAATTGCATTCTATCTTGACGGAACTTAGCCATTTCGTAAATCCCCTAGGCTATTTGTCTCTACTACCAAGAAATCAAAGGATGATGCTATCTCTAAGCAACGACTCTCCAAGTGCATCTCTGCCTGCATCAGATCCTGCTACCCAGACACAAAATGCTCAACCACCAGAGAGTGTCAGAACTCATTCTACTCGAGCAGTGTCAACATCTGTTGCCTTCCTTCACAATGTACCTGTTACAGACATATGCAAGACGGCTACGTGGACATCTAAACACATATTCACCAAACATTATGCTATCACACAGGATACCACGGCAGACGCCATAGTAGGCCACACAATACTGTCTGCCGTTATTACTACTGCAACTCCAAAATCCCACCAACCATAGTGGGTACTGCTTCACATTCACCTGGAGTGGAGCACCCACAGGGACAGCACTCCAAGAAGAAGAAGAGAAGGTTACTCACCATGCAGTAACTGAGGTTCTTCGAGATGTGTGTCCCTGTGGGTGCTCCACTACCCACCTTCCTCCCCTCTATTTTGGAGTACTAATCAGACAACTCTACGGTAGAGAGGGGTTCAGGACATGCGCGCTCAGGTAGACCCTAACGACGCCACGAGACAGCAGCTGAACATGTGTGTTCTGACCAGGCACTGCTACTGAAGATCTCTGATCAACGGCACTGGGATGCACCGACACCTGGAGTGGAGAAGGGACCTTCTCTTCTAGTCTTCTGAGCAAAGACTCAAATGTGCTAATTTGTGTTATTGAGATATAGCAGCATAAAGAGTCATTACCAACTAATAAATACATCTCCTACTTTGTTAGTAAATACTTCTCTTTTAAGAATAAATTTTGGAGAGGAGAATGTTTGAGAAACAGACTGCAAGAGAGTGAGAAATTTTGCCTTTTAGTTGCCATATGTTTTTTTAAAAGTGAGTGATATTGATATATTCAGAGTAAAATAAGATTTGTTCTTCAAAATTAGCCTTTTAAAAAATTATTTTTAAGCTCATTCTCAGTCAGGAAGACTTAACCACTATATTGAGGACATTGAATGAAAATTTAGGGGGCAATTCTGGTCCTCCACCTCCTTTACCAGAAACGAAAGATACAAGTAGCAACTGCAGCGATGCCCTCAATACTTCCCAGCATTCTGCAGGTATGTTCTTTAAACTTAAGCAACAATCTAGAAGGATTTTATGGTATTATCAGGTTAACTCTTCCAGTGGATTTACAAGGATGTCTCCTTTAACTGTGTTTAAATTGTATGTTTACATACCATGGCCTTGTTTAAAGTTTATCTGGCTATATTAAGAATAAATTAAAGTGGTTAGAAAAAAGACAAATAACTTTCTGTGGTAGATCTTGTGACATTAGAGTGTTTTACTATACAAGTTGTATAGTGTCCAGTTTTATTGACAATTTAAGAGTCTGCATAAGACATTCAATAATCTGTCAATTAGGGTCGGTAATGTTTATGGAGAGTACTTTGCTTTTTGGTATCAGTTATTTCCCTCTATTTATTATGATCTTTTCTTTCTATTACTGTGTTAAAACTGTTTATCCCTCAGAATCACAGTATAGCAGGATCACTGAAAATCTTTATTTTTACCACCAGAGCGCCTGTAGGGCTCATTGTGCAGTGTATGGACACGTAATAAAAAAAGTCATTCTCCTGAAAAACATAATCTAAATAAGCAGGACAGACAAAAGCACAAAGTAAAAAAAGATAGGCCCTGTTAAATACCCTCACCCAACCCCCCCCCACACATATATGAGATTATATAAACCTTCTGATGCATGAGCATGTAATCCTAAATACAGTAACTCCTCACTTAACGTAGTTGTGTTCCTGAAAAATGCGACTTTAAGCGAAACCATGTTAAACGAATCCAATTTCTCCATAAGAATTAATGTAAATAAGGAGGTTAGGTTCCAGGGAAATGTTACACACTCACACAAACACACTCTATAAGTTTTAAACAAACAATTGAATACTCGTACACAGCGATGATGATAGTGAAGCTTGGTTGAGGTGGAGGAGTCAGAGGGTGGGGAATGCCTTACTAAATGAACTAGCACTCCCCTGAGCCCTCAAGGGTTTACTGTCACACTCTACAAGCCAGCAGGAAAGATGTGTTTCAGAGATAGAGATGCACATTTCCAATTAGGTATCAAGAGTGGGGTCAGAAGTACACTGCCTTGTTAATTAGATCAGCAAGCCCTGCAGCTCCCTCCCTCATGTGTCCCCGCTGCTCTATGGAAGATGGGGTAAGGAAGGTGCAGGGGGATATTAGCCCCCCTCTTCTTCCCCTCCCCCACACAGCAAGCAGGCAGGAGTCTCGGGGAGCAGCACATGGCAGTGGGGGAAGGGACAGCTGCAAACGACGTTAGAAGGGAGCATTTCACAACTGTAAACGAGCATGTTCCCTAATTGATCAGCAACGTAAGACCGAAACAACGTTAAGCTGGATGACTTTAAGTGTGGAGTTACCGTAGTGTTAACAGGAATTAAGCATGTGTGTTTTTCCTTGTTGTGGAATTCTGATAGTTAGAATGATGTTTTTATGTAATTTTCAGTTTAAAATAAGACTTGACTTGATTTAGTAAAGTCAGATTATCTTTGGGGTGAAGTAGGGAGCACTTAGTCATATGAAGACTGCTATGCATTAAGGAATGTGTATTTTTCTGATTTGCTGTCAGTTTTAGTGCTAATGTGTCTTTCATTTTTAAAAGGAATAACCATGGTGACAACTGCTGTGGTGGAATTGCGTTCACCTGTTATAGTTAAAACAACACTAAAACTGGACTTCCTATTCGACTCTCTCACTTTGGTATTGTACAGTCCAAATTCTAAACAGGTAAACAAAACTTCATGTTATCAAAGAAAACAAATCTGTAATCTTACTGAAAATGCTGGCAACTCTGAACAGGAAAATGTTGTAAATTAGAGGATATATTACACAGGAATAGCTCAAGGGCAGTAATTACAAACTGTAGTCACAGATTTATTATACATGCCATGAGATTATCTTCAACCAGCTACATCACTTCACGATACTACAAAAAACAGAATAGGGAAACTCAATGTCTCAGAAGCTTATTGTGTGATTTGACTCTCATTTTCCAGGAAATTTAACCTTGGTTAAAACAAAGTCTGAAACTACAGATGGATTTGCTTTGTTTTTGATGAAATTGTGGAGGTGGGTTGAAAATTGGGGTTGTAATATGAAGCTAGCTTCAGTCTTAATGTGGACTCAAAATCATCATACTTGTCAGCTAATCTTCACTTAGAAGGTTTAATTGGGCGTGTTTTCCTGTGCGCTGCTTACATTTCGTCATGAGTTTAACTCTTGATAAGTTAACCAGTCTTGTCTCTAACATTTTAGAACAGAGGTTCTATAACTGTGGTCCATGAGCTCCATTCAGGTGGTCCGCGGATAGTTCCCTCAAAGGTGCGTGCCTGGGCGACTGCGCACAAGAGAATGAAGGGCCACCCACCTAAGTAGTGGAGCTGCTCCTGATTCCTACATCTTTCTCTATGCAGTCTATGGTGGTGGTCTGGAAAGGCAAAGTGGCTGGATTGCACTGCACTCCAGCTGTATCCAATGTGTGGTGTATAGAGGACTGTTTCCAGCTGGTGCAAATTAGAGCAGCCCCCAACCCTCAGCTGCTCTATCCTGAGCTTAGCCAGAGGATCAAGGAGCTTTAACTAGTTGTTGATTCTCAGACCACAGCTACACTGCGGGATAACTATAGCGCCATATCTAGAACAGCGTAACCCCACGGGATAAACATGGTCTGTGCAATAGAAGTGATTTTTCTTTCACTGTGGGAACAGCGCCTTCCTGAGTAGCTGTGTAGATGGAAGCATTCTTCCATCGACCTAGCTATGTCTACATTGGGAGTTGGGCCAGCATAGCTATGGTCAGGGATGTGACTTTTTCACAGCCCTGAGTGCCATAGCTATGTTGACCTAAATTGAAAATGTTGGCCAGGCCTCAGCTTCTCCTCTTCTTCCTATACCCTTGGCGGCGGTGTGGAAATGAAAATGTAAAAGTTTTATTTTAAAAAAATGCACTCTAGTCAAAATTGATAACATTAGTTTAAATTTGTCAAGTTTTTAAATGAATAAGAAGCTTTCAGTAACTGATAACTTGAAACTTAGTCAAAATGATGCTTTAAAAAAATCTGATTTCTTGTGTAAATTGGCATGTCCTTCTGTCAGTGGTGCACATTAGTGGCACCTGCTTATTGTAATGCACTAAAGGTAATACTTAGCCTTCGTGGCGCTATCTCTGTATATCTAATTGATTTAATGATTTAATTACTACAGTGTTTTGATTTAACTATACGTTTCCTTTTTTAATCTTACATGTAATGTGATTGCAATTAAAACCTTTGCTAGTCAGATTGAGTCAAACCAGGCTTCAAGTATAGTAGTTGTGAACAAATCTAGAAAAATGCTTTCTGTTTTTTATTTTGTTTAAATTATGTTTCCTTTTTAAAACAGGTTTCTGCTTTGGATCAAAGAGCTGATCTTTTGAAACTTGCTGAGTTTAAATTGGTCTTGATATCAGCTGCTGTCAAAATGTTGTCAGATGGTTCAATGAATGCTTCAGTCAAGTTAGCAAACTGCACATTAGATGATAAACGACCGACAGTCCAGAAGACAACTCCAAGGTGTTAATTTTGCATAAAAGATTAAATTGTTGTTCATCAGTGGTTGATTAGTCCTAGGGCTGCTAACATTACCAACAAGTTGCTATTTGAGTTTGTTAAATTATGTGTTTTATAAATACAGTTTGGAAAGTAACTAAAATGTGTGTGTATGCACAGATTGGGTCATATACAATGTTCCCTCTAATTTTTGACAGGCCGTGTGCGCAAACAAATTTCTTATGTGCAAATTTTTGACAGTCTGTGTGAGCAAAAAATGTCTTCTATGCAAATTGTCGTGCTTCGTTGCAAATTTTTGTGCGCGCGGTGTTTCGCCGTGTGCGCAGGGTTTAGAATCTGTGTGCACACGCACAGCTTAGAGGGAACAGTGGTCATATATTCTGCGTGCTACTTGCTCTTTCTTACAGATATTACTTGGGGCCTAGCAATATTGATGGGATAATACTAATAGTATTTTCAAGTTGGAAAAAAAAATAGGAGCATATAGAAACCCATTCCACTTTTACTTTTACAAGTAGATAAGATAGATGGAGAGAATTGTGCCTATATATGTCAGTAGGAAATATTTTGTTGTTTTTTTCAGTGCATTAAAATGCAGCTGAAAGAGGACATACTCAGTAATTCATCTGCAGGTTTCATCATGGTTTCTCTGGTGTCTAGATTTTTATATTTTTAGATATTATTAAAAGGATTTAAAACATGAAACACTCCATTTAAAATCGTCACACTGAAACCGCTTAAGTTTTGTACATTAGTACAGTTTTAATATTTCAAGGGTTACCTTGATGTGTGAGTGTTTATCTTCTCAAGTAGTTGGTCTTTGGCATCCATCACTATAGCATGAATACTGTGCCTAACATTGGACGAAGGCGTGTTAATGAACAGTAACACATACTATTATGTTTTATTAGTTGGTAGCATACATAACATTAGTGTCAATTTCGTTTACAACCTATACCATCTTATGTAATACATAACATAGAACTTTGATTGTTTGAATACTATTAGATTTTATGAACTATTCATTTTTACAAAAATATATAGTATTAAAGTCATGGGAGAACATAGGAACATTGAACTTTGTCATATTCTGAATGCTGTATTAACAAATTCACAAAGCCACTGTTCTGGAATGAGGCTCTTGCAGTGGCCACCAAGGAGATCTATGTTCTTTAGCCTCTAGCAACAAGGAGGCTGAGTTAACTGTTCTGTTTATTTCATGTTTCATCTTTGTAACTTTCTTCTATCTTTTTTGAATGATAAAGTGATGTCTTATTCAGAAAGCTGCAAATGGCACCTGGTGCTCAATGTTGTATTTTAGTTATAAATTGAGAACCATTTGGCTATAAGTATAAGGTTGAATTTTTCTATTTGTTGTTCCTACAGAGCAGAGTTTTTCTTTTCATGCATCATCAACATTAATCAGGGGTGGCCAACCTGCTCCTGAGAAGGAGCCAGAATTTATCTATGTACATTGCCAAGAGCCACAGTAATATCTCAGCAGCCCCTATCAGTTCCCTGCAGCCTGCCAGCAGCCCTGCTGATCAGCACCTCCCCCTCCTTCCCCATGCCTCCTGCGGCATGCAGGAGGCTCTGGGGGGAGGGGAAGGAGCGAGGGCGTGGCAGGCTCAGGGAAGGGGGCAGGAAGGAGCGGGGGCCTTGGGGGAAGGGCTGAAGTAGGGGCAGGTCCTATGACAGAGTCAGGGGTTGAGCAGTGAGCATCCCTTGCCCTTCCCCTCAGGCACATTGGATAGTTGGCACCTGTAGCTCCAGCCCCGGAGATGGTGCCTATGCAAGGAGCCGCATATTAACTTCTGAAGAGCCACATGTGGCTCTGGAGCCACAGGTTGGCCACCCCTAGCATTAATAAAGGTCCTTTGGAATAAATGTTACTCTCTTTTACACCTGTTCAGCATCAGTATCTTCAAAATATGCCCACAATGACACCTGTGTATCCATTGCTACCAATGGATTTGAATAGATACATTAGCAGAACTATCTAAGTTCTAATTAGTTACATCAGAAAGACTGGACTCCAGCACAGTCTTAGTTTGTTGCCTTTTCATTGCCAACACGAACACAGCAGTAAAAACTTAGTCACCAAAGGCAGTATTTATGATTGACTGTCCAAGAAGAGCAGATCTGCTGAGTAAGAAAGTGCCATTTTACAAAGTTGCTTTTTAGAATTGAGTGTTATTTTAACACACATTTTTTGGTTAATGCTTATATTGGTGGGTTTTCTAATTTTTTTAAAAAGTGGTTCTTTTTAAAAAGAAACTTCTGCTAATGTCATATTCTAGACAGAATGAGAACTCGCCTTGAGTACAAGAATAAATTGTTCATATTAGAGGCCTGGTCTACTTTTGAAAGTGTCTTATTGTACACTGTCTTAATTGTCTTTCAGAATGGTGGAAATGAAACATGGATCTGAAAAGAAGGACATGGTGGATATAAGCTACAAGCAGGGGAGAGATGGCACTGTCCTGGACACAATTGTTCAAGACCTATATCTCTGTGCGAGCATGGAATTTCTACTTACTGTTGCAGATATATTCTTAAAGGCTAGTGCAGAAAGTGCTGCTGCACAGAGGAATATCAAGCAAACTTTAGCTGTAAAGGAGCAAGGTAGGTAACATTTTTTATATACAAGTTTCTAACTTTAGCATAGAACCATAATACCAAGTTTAGGCTGCTTCCCTGTTTGGCTCCCATGTCTTAAAAAGTTTCCCTTCTTCAGTGTGCCAAACAGCCTCAGTCTTACTATTCAGTTCCAGTCTAGCAACTTATTTTTCTGCTAGTCTTCCATGGCTGAGTATTCTGTTGTGCATGATTACCAGACACATGCCAGTACCAACTACCATCAGTGGATATGTTTTTCTTTGTTATCTGTGTGTTAGTTGAAATAGATTTTTACTGACCGCTAATGATTCAAATGGAATCCTTCTAAGCATACTTAAAGTGACTTTTTACTTACCAACCAATGGAAATACAGTGGATATCGATATGTAAACATAGATATCAGTATAGTTATAGTAATTTCTTGGTGTATTCAAACAATAGGTTTAACTTAAATGGTTTTTTTTCCAGCATCTGTGCAGCCGGTATCTTCAATGGAAATGAACATTGTTGTTAAAAATCCTGAGATCGTATTTGTGGCTGATTTAACAAGAAGTGATGCTCCTGCATTGGTGGTTACAACACAGTGTGAGATCTTCATTAAGAACAGCCCTCAAATGTATAAAATGACAGCTGCTGTTAAAGATATACAAATGAAAGCTTGCCCCTTTCTTGCAGAAAAGAGAAAAGGGAGCATCACTACAGTGAGTTTTCCTTTTTAAATATAATCTGAGTATCTGAAAAATTACAATATAATTGGTGTTGTAAATCCTTTTCTTTGACTAATGTATATAAAATAACAAATCTGAGTTTATGGATTTAATGTTTAAAATGTTGGTGAAAAATTATTCTTGAGTGAATAGCCATCTGGCAGTCTCTGGCTATGCTACAGCATTTTATACTGTTAGTATGTTTGTTTTCTCTGAGTTAGTGAAGGGATCACAAAGATCTGGGTTCGTTTTACATGTTTTTCAGAAGTACAGCTGCTAGTGTTTGCTGTTAAGTTTTTTGTTTGTTTGTTTTGTTTTTTTGAGAATGGCTGTTCTTTGTTCTTCTACAGCGTTCATGATTGTACTATTCCAATTTGTGGCTTTGGGGGTTTTTTATAACTAAAAATTGTGAGTCTAAGGGAAGAAAATGTTATAGTTCCCATATAATCTAAGAATACAGATAACATGTTTCTGGGAATGCACTCTTAACACTGTCTCAGCTTTCAAGGCTTTTTGATTAATTTAGAACATTTTTGATGTGAACATTTTTCTGAGACACATCAGTGGGAGGAAAAGAAAAGTCATTCTCCAGTTTTTTTCCAATGAGAATTTAGACTGCCAATGGCACAATTTAAATTTCTTCTTTGTGTTAAGATCCACAGATGTTTTACAATGGCACTTCAGCTTGCTTGCAGCTTGGGGACAAAACCAGGCCTGTCAGTGATTGGGAGTAGGGGAATGCTCTCCCCCTGAAAGTCCGTTCATTTTTTCCTTTCTCTGCAGAAGTTGGTGGCTCAACCAGCCCTCCTAACTGCAGAGCTTTTCTGAGGGAAATTCCAAATTTTGTATCTCATGTTTAAATTAACATTTAGGCTCAATAATGTATGTCTAATTCCCAGGCAGGTGGCATGCTGCATTTGCCTTTTGGGGAGGTGTTTGCAGTGGTTCCACTCCCTCTTTGAGGTATTTGCAGTAGCTGGTACCTTTTCAGGTTTCAGGGAGTGAGCTAGTACAAGAAAATCCAGAGACAAAAGGAGAGGCCTGTGTCTTCTGCTTCCCGCTCTCCCTCTAGACTGTCATGTGGAGGAGCTAGACCGGCTCTGTAGGCAGAGTGCTGTTTCCTTCACAGTCCAAAGGGCAGCATACCAGATGGGGATGGTCATGCCTGAATCCCTGTGGCCCACATAATCAGTGATGCCTCCAACTGAGGCGCTCAGCTGCCCCCTCCACTTCCCCACAGGTCCCAGATTGAGAGCACTGGATATAGCATGGATACTGCCAGCTCCAGAGGGCGTAATAAGAAGCCTTCAGGCCCAGCTTCCTCCTTCTACTGCCACCTCTATAATAGCCTCTTCAAGAATCCCTACTCATATCCTGGACTGAGACCTTCAGGAGAAGCACAGACCTGTCTGGTGCATATACATTCCATGCATTAGAGAGGGGTATTGCTTCTTGGGAACCCATCCTTGAGCCTCAGGCTTCTACCTTCCTTGAGAGAGCCAAAAGGGGCCCGTATGTGGGAGGAGAGACAAATAAACCCAACCTCCTTCAGTATGTCTACATTGCAAAATAAAACCCATGGCAGCAAGTCTGATCCCATGTCCGTAGACTCTAGTTTTCTGGGCTCATGCTGTGGCACTAAAAATAGAAGTGTTGATTCCCGCTTAGGCTGGATCTATGGATCTGAGTCCTGACAAGGGGGTGGGTCTCACAGCCTCAGCTCCAGCACTAGTTGAAACATCTATAAAATTATTTTTAGCACCATAGCATGAGTCTGAGTCTGTAGACCTGGGGTCTGAGAGTCTCAGCTGCATTTTTGTGTGTGTGCAGTTTAGACATCTTTTGAGAACAAGGGAAATAGCTAGCTATTTGAAATATTTTGGAGCAATCTCTGAGCCCCTTTTCACTTCCTGCTGAAGCAAGATTCTTCTTTGGGTGGTTGCAGATGTGTGTTCCACTCAGGTGCATGCTTGCCCAATGCGCCGAAGCAGCAACCGTTGGGGCAGTGCTAGTGTCCTCTAGCCCTTCCCATGGCTATATAAAGGCAATGTTACCCCGATCTGCCTCAGTTCCACCTGCATCTTGAGTCAGAGCATTCAGTATGGTGTCTCCCCTCACGTTCTTTATCACAGTTTTTGTGCGTTTTTTTCTGTAAATAGGTAAGTTTAGTAATACCTTAGGGTTTAGTTTAGATTAGTGTAGTTAGTAACATTTTAGCCCAAGCTGATGCATTTTCTGGGTTTTAAACATTTAACCATCATGTGAGGTTGCTATCCCTTCTAGCGACCCCCCACATCTGAAGTTTCTTGTGCCTTGGAGAAGGGCATATTAAGGAAAGGTGCTCCATCTGTAAGTTGTTTAAGAGAAGGTGACGAGAAACTTGCATTTGAAGACACACCTTATGGAGAAGGAGCCTGCTTACGGATCAGCACAGATGCAGACCCTCCAGAGAGTACCTGAGCTGATACAAATGGGGACTTTAAATCCGATCTCCTTTCCTTCTCCCGGAAGGAAGAGGGGTCATTTCCTTTCCCAGAGAACAGACTGGGGCTGCTCCAGAGTTTAAAGAGATTTTTCCTCCCAGTTTAACAGGAGTGCAGACTAGCACTGTGAGTCTTCCAGTATGTGGGATAGAACTGGCCTGTCCTGCTATCTAGTACCGATGCCTCATCAATGAGACTCCATACTGTCAACTCTGGTACTGCCCTGGGGGTTTCTGTTTAGTCTGGTACCAACAACTGTGGTCTCCAAATCATCGATGAATCAGGCACCAATGTACTTGTTGTGGCGCGTCAGGAACAGACAGGCAGTTACTCAAGAACATTAGACAATGGTGCCTTTGTCTTCTGTATTCTTGGCACCTCTTGGCTTGATGGCTGACTTGTCCACACCACCTCAGGCACTGGGTTACAGTCAGCTTCTTGATTGGTACTGGAGGACTGCCAGTGCAAATGCTGTCTTTGGTAGCAACAACAATTCCAACAGAATCTACATCTTCAGTTCTAATGCCTGCTTTGGTACCGAGTATGAGTGTGATACCTTTACTGGTACTAAAGGTGTCTTTGACTGTACCGTTGTCGGGCCTGATGAGGCCAGCATGTTGGACTGTGGATGGTGCAGGTTGTTTTTTGGCTTCACCTGGAGTGGCTCCTCCATTACCACCAGACTACTTGGAAGGGTCTTCAGGTTCAAGTGTGGAAACGTCTCCTTCACCTTCACGGTACTGAAGTTGGACCATGCCAGACTGATATGTATTGTGCCAGCTTGGCCAGGACGATATTGATTCTCTGACCTTATCAGTCTGTCTGTTTGACCTCCCAGATCTTACTCCCCTGCCTCACCTGCTGACTCAGTACCGTGGCCAGGTTGTTCATCCAGTACTTCACACTGTGGATGGTATGGTGTTTGATTAGGAAGAATAACAATACATGGAAGCAGTACATAGGATCTTGCTTAATAGTAGAAAACTATCTACTAGGTCTACTTATTTGGCCAAACAGAAACATTTAATATCAATATCAAAGGGAGCTCAACCCATGTCAGCTCATGTTCAGGACATTGTGAGCTACCTGTTACATTTGAAGTCCTCTGGTATGGCTCATAACTCATTGAGGGTTCACTTGGCAGCAGTCTCAGTTGTTTCATCCTCCAATCCAAGAAAAGTCAATTTTCTTAAACTCCATGCTAGCGAGATTTCTAAAAGGTATTGTCCACCTCTTTCCACCTGTGAAGGAAGTGATCCTGTTGTGGGACCTAAATATTGTGCTGGGTGCTCTCATGGGTCCTCCATTTGATCTGATGGCAACCTGCTCATTGAATCTCTATTCCCAAAAGACAGCTTTTCTTATGGCTATAATGTCCACAAGAAGCGTCAGCAAATTACAAGCCATAATGGCAGAATTTCCATTTATTCAGTTCTTCAAAGACAACGTGTCCTTAAGACTACATTCAAAGATTTTGTCCAGAGTGGTTTCACAATGTCACCGTAATCAAGTTATTTACTTGCTTTTATTCTTTCCTAAGATGCACTAAAATGTGGGTGATTAGCATCTCCATAGATTAGATCTGAGGCGGTGCTTGACATTCTATTTCGAAAGGACTAAACCATTTCATTCATCACCTTGACTTTTTGTCTGCTGGGCAGATCGGATGAAAGATCAGCTGCTTTGTGCACAGACTATTTCCGGGTAGATAATTTCCTGTATTACCACAGTGTATAGAGTAGCTCACACTATGCCCATGCGGACATTATATTCAACAAGAGTCCAAGGGACATTGATCATATTTGTCAACGGTGTTTCAGTGTTAGGTATTTGCAGGGCTGCTACATGGTCTTCAGTGCGTACTTTAACTAAAGATTATGCTATTACTGCAGCATATAGGTCACATGCAAACTTTGGGGAGGCAGTTATGCAGTCATTGTTTAAGTAGACTCTGAACCCTACCGCCTGGAGGAAATGCTTATGAGTCACCTGAGTGGAATACCTGTCTTCAACCACTCGAAGAAAACACTTACCTGTATTGTCACTGTTGTTCTTCAAGATGTGGGTGCAGACCTGTCCTCCGTGACTTGCCCTCTGTCCACTCTTCATCGGAGTCTCCAGCCTTGGATTCTAGTGTGAAGGAACTGAGGGGGGGTTGAGGCAGTGCTGCCCTTGTATAACCATGGGAGGGGCTACATGGGCCAGAGGGTGCAAGCACTGCCTCAGCAGGTGCTGCCAAGCCACGTTCTCTGGCTTCAGTGTACTGGTTGTGCACACACCTGAGCGGTCTGCAAATGTGTGTTAAAGATGGTAAGTAACCATTTTTTGTGGGGACAAACTTCCAAAGGAGAAATAAATGAACAATCAAATCAGCTCTGTTTCCCTGTTCACCCTTACAAAGTACAGTATGGGGGATAATCACCAATGTCAGATTTTCCTGCTCACACTCAGTGCAGCATGACAAATCAATGCAAAAAGACCAGGTCATACACTTCTATACATGCACAAACTACAAAGGGAATTCTTGATCCTTAGAGGAGAAGGCCAGTAGTTCAAATCAAGTTACAGAATCAAGTAGTTATATACTATAGGGTAGTATCTGTTGATGCACACATGCTCCTTCACTCTCCCCCTGCCGCCAACCAAAGAGATAAAGGGCAGGGCAGACCGACTGACAAGTCTGATTTTGACCCCAAGTGGCAAGCAGAATGAAGGACCACTGTAATGGCTCTGTGGATCTTACTAATCAAACAATGGACATTTTGTGGTAAGAATGGGTACTTTTTCCCTATCGTTCACTTTTGATATGGAGTATCAGTCTAGTAAGGCTGAAATATTGTTTGCTCCATTCACTTTTGTTTCTTTTCTCTCATATCAGAAGGGTTGCTAATATTAAGAGTCAGTTTTTCATTTTTAAAGAACCAACAGAATTATCACTAGTAACTCTTTCCCTTAAATCTTCCTAATGGCATTTTAGAGGAGATATTTTTCTAGCTAAGTATGTATTTTTTACTCCAGTTACTATATATTTTTAGAGTTGACCATGATTCTTTCTTCAGGTATTGCAGCCTTGTGATTTCTTCTTCAACATGGTGCAGTCAGGTACTAATCCACAAATGGCTGACCTATCAATTAAGTCCTTAACAATAAAGGTAAGTTGAAATGTAGTTTTTGTGTCCTGTCGTCCTCCTCCCTCTCCCCCCCACCCCACCGCTGGCTTTTAAAGTTATTGGTTTTGTTTTAAAATTTTGATGCAACTAAAACTAAACACAATCTAAACACGTTTTGTAGTCTTGCATCTCCTATTGCTTATTATATTGAAACAAAAGAAGAAAACACCTTTCACATGTACTGCACTCATGTCACCTCATTTTTATATGGAATATGGTGACTCATATGATAGGTTTGGACAAAAATCACCTTATTTCCACAAGGTATAGTTGCTTGTGAAGAAAGATTTAGCCATGCCACCAAGTTATTAGAAATTACATTTTTTTTCTGCTCTTGTTTTAAGTGTGCTACGGTCATGCCCCATCGGATTTGGTTCCTATGTATGTATTTTAGAGAGCCACGTTGATCACCTGTGCATCAGTGGGAGAATTTTCTGTGTTGACAAGTGGTATACTGCATTTGTGTTAATTTTCAATGATGCAGTACTATTGTGGAATAGAATCACTTGATGTAACCTCAGCTATGCAAATAATCCTACAATCACCATTGCACTGCAATGACGTCTTGATATATTTTGGTATGTCATGGAAGCAAATCAGTGGGGTGACTTTTTAATTTATCATATTTCAGTTAAGAGTTCCTGCTTATTCTTATCTGGAGTATAGTTGAACACAAGCCAAACTTCACTATGCTTACTTTTTTACAAAATGTAAATGAAGAAAATACAGAACATTTTCAGTAGCTCTCAGAGACAATTTTAAGGGTATTCTTGCTTCATAGGACATAGTTGATTTATGTCAGGTAAGATGTTGGGGAGCTTCAACTGAAGGTCTAATCCTATACTGAGATTCATCCTTTGCTTATTTTTAATGGCAACCAGAGCAAAAAAAATTTAGTCTCGCAGAGCTACATAGTGCTAAAGGACATCAAACATTCCAAATCTCTGTCCAGTATCAGGCTAAACTCCTTTCTTCTTTTCATCCAGAAGTCTCTGAACTGCATTTTATTGAGTTTGAGTCCACCATCACATGACAGTTCAATCAACTTTTCCTTTTCCTTTGGCAGGGTGCCTTGTATTGAAAGTGAATCCCTGACCTAATTTTCATTTGTTACACTGTCAGGAAAGCATTCATTAAACTTGGTAGCCAAATTAAGGCAGCGTTCTCTTATGGTCAGCAGTAAATCATGATGAATTTTCAAGTAATTTTCAGTGAGGAAACTTTCCAAAGCCGTGAATCATTGGCAGGTTCTCTTTTCTTCTTTTTGTGCCGCATTTTCTTTATCATTGCTCTTGATTTGTTGTGAATATTAAAACGTATAATTTTCATTCCCTGTAAGCTGGCATTCAGTTTGACACACACAACAAGTCATCTCAGTGAGGCTAGTCTTGACAGCTATAATTCATCCGAAAGCAATCAGCACATTCAAAACTAAAATCACCGAGGAAAATTTGTGCCTCTAAATGGAGTTCAGAGAGAGAAGTCAGCACCTTCCCATGCATTAGCACTTCCCATTTCATTGCACATAATTGAAAAGCAAGTGTGAGTTCAGTGCTCATGGTTGAACAAAAATAACCACCTTTACAGTAGGATCCTGAACAACTTTTTGATTGACAGGGATGTTTTGGCAACTAGTGCCTTGCAGTGAATATTTCAGTGAGTAAGTGGTGTCCAATGCTAAATTTATTTAATTTTTGTCAAAATACTGCCAAATTTTCTGGTCACTTCTCATGCTCCATCAGAGTACACACTTGATACTGTTTTCTCACTCCACGCCAGTCCTGCAATAAACTCAGTTTAAACATTTATTTTGCTGTCAACAAATCTTCACAAAACAAGAACTATAACTAATTTCTGAGTCAAACCATGTAAGAAACTGAGCAAGATTAGTGATATTGCTCCTTGCATTTAATTTCAATTAAAAGAATTTATTTTGTTCACACATTCTATGAACTTTCCCTTTAGTTGAAAAGACATCTCTTGAATTCTTCCTGATATACTGTTAGATAAACAATATCAAGCTGTTTTGCAGCTTTGTCCTCCGGAATCGATGACAGTGTCTTTTGCTGCAGGTACACAAGAGTATCACACCAATAGTATGAAGTTTCCCATTTTGAGCAATCCTCAAATGTACCTGATATGATGCTATCGGGGCCTTTACCTTAATATTGCATAAAGAGGTAATTTGTTTTGTTTCTTGAGATGTCTTTCAAATCACATAGCTTTCTTTAAAAAAAACAACCCACGATGTTTGTCTTCTAAAGAGCTGTGATTTATATTGAGAGGTAACATTGAGTAAGGAAGGTTTAATTGAATATTGGATAACAGTTGATAGCAAATGATGCACTAAGCCCATGGCTCACTTTCTTCAGCATTCAAAGTAAATCCAAATGATAGGTACTTGGGATCATACTTTTTAACAATCTTATATTTTCATTGCTTTGTAGCAGGAAGCCAACAAGCAGTACCTGAAATTTCTTCATTTTTTTCAGTCAGGTTTTGATTCATACCACTGCCTATTTCATCAACAGACCGTTGTGTTTCAGTATAATTTCTTTTGAAACTACTGCTAGTTAGCTACTTTTCCATACTTGAGGATCACAAATATATTCCCTAATACATAATTTTCACTACCACATGGACTATCGTAAGTGATGCCAAAGCATTCAGATGAGAAAGTCTCAAAGATGTGCTGAACTAAGGTTTGGGCCATGTCCCTGGAGAGAGTGTGTGTGTGTGTGTGTGTGTGTGTGTGTGTGTGTGTGTGTGTGTGTGTGTGTGTGTGTGTGTGTGTGTGTGTGTGTGCTTATTAAGGTGATCTGGCTGGTGGGACTATACTCAAGGAAATTAGAAGAGAAAGGAGTCTGGGTTGGGGAGTTAGAAGATATGATGTTTAGACTGACGGGTAGGGGTTGTGGCTGGAGTGCTGAGGGCTCTAGTGGTGTGGGTGGGTGGATGTTAAAATACAGTGTTGCTCAGAGTGGGGGATAGAGAGGTGGGGTAAATCACTGGAAGTAAGGGGCTGTACCTGGGCAGTAGGCAGCTTCAGCTCCAATTCACCCATCTTCTAAGGCTTCAAATTCACAGTTCCCTCTGAGTCAGGGGTTTTTGTCAGTTTCATTGCAGGCCTCAGCCTCGTTGGAGAGCCTTTTTCCACTCACCACCTTCTCTGTTCCCTGGCCACTCAGCTTCTTTATGTTTACGGGATTCCACAGCCATACTTCTTGAAGCTGGGCTGTAATTTGGGGAGGCCTCTCTAGCCCATCACTTTCCCTTCTGGTTCCCATTCCAGGGAAGTAAACTACATAAGCATTGTCATTGAGAAAGGGGAAACTCATTTTCTGTCATCTATAATTGTTTCTTTTCCTCCCGATTATTTCTCCATACTGCTCACTACATTCTATTTAGAAATGAGAAAAAGGTATGGAAGACTTGTTACTTGTTTAATTATTTTCTGGATTTGAACTCTCCTCCAGTCTGCCACATCTCTGAAGCATGTACACAGTTATGTTCTTTTGAGGTTACTAGCTAGAGGTTTCAGTCTTACACAGATTTGAATCCTGTTCTGGAAGGCAGATAGAAGGGGCATGGTTTAACCCCAGAGCAAGCCTGAACTGTCTCTAGTCTAGTGTATGCAGAGAGAGAAATAAAGCATATGAGTGCTAAAATGAGGAAGAGTCAGTCCCAAATAGGAAACAACAAGGTCTGTAACAAATATTCATTATAATCTTGAAACTGAAAGCAGTAACTAGTCAGTTCAAGAGATTACTTTAAAAAGTGGTTATTGATATTCCATATACCCAGTTCCACGTTTTTTCCATATACTCAATAACACTGAATAATCAATTTTTCCCCCCATAGGTTTCACCTATTATCATAAATACAGTGATTACTATTACATCGGCACTTTCTCCAACTACAGAGACTTCAGAAGAAGAGATTAGTCCAATTCCTCCAGACCTATGGGATAAGAAAGATATACAAAATTTAAAAATGTGGTTTCTTGAAAAGTCAAATGAAAATGAAAATAAAAATACAGCAACTGAGTTGGTTCTCACAGGGGAGACATTAAATATGAGAATTGAATCAGTCATTGTAACTCTTGAAGCTGGAGTTGGTCACAGAACAGTACCTATGCTTTTAGCAAAGTCGTCGTTTTCCGGAGAAGTCAAAAATTGGAGTACACTCATCAACCTCCATTCCCAGCTTGAACTGGAGGTAAGGAGATAATATAATGCCACTTTTCCCAAAAGCAAGTGTAATAAAGATTATGAAACTGACTTGTTACTTAGACAAGACTTATGAAAGAAACTTCTGACAAGTAAAGGTGATATTTTTATCTAGCAGTTAAACTTCAGGAGGAAAAAGTGCCTTGTGGAGCACAGCCTTCCATCGTTCACTATGTGCAGGGTCCCTTGTACTTCACTGCAACAACCCTAAGTTATGGAGCAACAATCCCTAAATTCCCTGACAATGTTAGTTTATTCTATCACAAAGTTACTACCAGTGGTGAGCTGGAGCCGGTTGTTAAATTTAGAAACAATTTTAGAACCGGTTGTTAGGGCTTCCTGAGCTCCCGTCCGGGGAGGCTCCCCCGGCCCCTCCCCCACCTTACCTACCCCCCCACCCCCACCCCCCCGCAGAACCTCAGTGTGCCGAGCCACCAGTGCCAGTACTCTGGATCGCTCTGGGCAGCTCGGCAGCTCCTGCCGATTTGAGCAGCATGGTAAGGGGGCTGGGCCTTGGATAAGGCAGGGAGCGGTTGGAGGGGGGCAGAGGTTCTGGGGAGGCGGTCTGGGGGAATGGGGTGGGGTAGGCGTGTGGGAGTTCCAGGGGTGTATTGGGGTGGTGGTGGATGGGGTCACGGCAGTCGGGACAGGGAGCAGGGTGAGTTTGGTAGGGGGTGGGGTAGGCGCCGACTCCGTGGGTGCTCCAGGGCTGGAGCACTCATGGGAAAAAATTGGTGGGTACCATCGGCAGCTCCCCACCGAGGCCCCCCACCCCCAGCTCACCTCCGCTCTGCCTCCCCTGAGCGCAGCACCTCCTCTCCGCTTCTCCCCCATCATACAGGGTAATCTTATAACGTCATATACAATGTTGCTACACATATTTGGCCAGAACAATATTGACCAGCAAATTGAGTTTTCAAATGATACCTTACAAGGCATACTTTGTACAGAGATTATTACAGTAGAGCATAGGGTGTGTATTCAGGGGTATATTCCATCACATGAACACCTTCGTTAAGTACTATAAGATGGCCTCCTTTGGCAGAAAGGCACTGTAGGTGGTGGCTCAGAACTAGACTTTTCAGCAAGCTCACAAAAAGGAGGATATTACTTTTCTACCAAACTTTTGTTTCATAACTCTCCCTACAACTGTTCACTGCTCACCACTTCACAGATATCCAGTTCTATGGGAGACGCTGAGCTGCAGACCAGAAAATTTCTTACTAATAGTTTCCTTTCGGCTAGCATCTCTTACAACTCTACCCACCCTTAATGGCTTAGACGCCAAGGATGAGATATGAAGTGGATTTGTTACCATATGACTGTCTACTTTGGTCTAATGTACATAGTTATTTCGTTATCTTGAGTTATTCTCAAGCTGTATAACTTGCATAACATCATCTGGCAGCAAACTGGATTGTAAGGCGAATGGCCAGAGCATGTGTAGCCCAAATGCTGATCTGCCTCGTGAGCTGCAGAGAGAGGAGGGCATCCCAGACATCCTGAAATTTGGAAGATGTTATTAGCAGAAAGGAAATTATCAGTAAGAATTTTCCATTCTGCCTTCAGAGGGATTGAGCGGGGTTCCCCTGCACTGTTCTTGGTATAGAATGTATTGAAAGATGTGGGGTGGCCTGGCTGCATCTCATCACTAAGGCTGTGATTTTTGTCACAGAGGTCGTGGAATCCATGACTTCCAGAGACCTCTGTGACTTCAACCCATGGTGGCTGGGAGCTGTGGGGTACCCCCGCCTCCTGAGATGGTGGGGGCCCTTGGCGTTCCGGGCAGCAGAGGGCCCCACAGCTCCTGGGCGCGGTGGGAGGCCTCACCGTTCCCGGCCGCCACGGGTAGCCCCAAACCTCCGAGCTGCCTCTGGGAGCTCCGAGCAGTGGCAGAGGGCCCCGCAGTTCCGGGCTGCCACCATCTCCAGTGGTGGGGGCCCCGGGAGCTTCAAGCAGCCACGGGTAGCCCCTTAGGTCCTGGCCACCGTAGGCAGTGTGGACCCACCACAGGGCCTCTGGCAGCTCCCAGCTGCTATCGGCAGCAGAGGGACCCTGCCGCTCCAAACTGCGGGCGGCGGGGGTCCCCAGAGCTCTAAGCCTGGGCCCTTGCAGCTGCCTTGCCGCTGCAGGTGGTGTGGGGATTCCACAGCTCCTCAGTTTGTCACATATGTTTTAGTAAAAGTCATGGACAGGTCATGGGCTTCTGTGAATTTTTTTTTATTGCCCGTGACCTGTCCGTGACTTGTACTAAAAATATCCATGACAAAATCTTAGCCATACTCATCACACACCCTTATCACCATCATATGGTGCTTCTGAAGCCACATGAATAGACTTCCTTTGAGGCTTAAGGGGAAACTTGGATTAATGTGGACTTCCATTAGATTAAATAGGGAATACTGTGCATAGTGACTAGAGCAGGAAACTGGATACCAGAGTTGGGGTCTAGGCTCTGTCTTTGACTTGCTATGTAAATATAGCTAAATATCTCTAGCTGTGAGAGTCTGTTTACCTAACTGTAAACTAGGGCTGATGCTACTAATCTGATTCACAGGATGGTTGTGAGAATTCATGTTTAATTGTGTGTTTTGAGATCCTCAGATGAGAACAGATATATATTCAAAGTACTGTGTGTAGTTTACTGTTGCATCCTAGGCTATAAATGAAATGTGTATTCACTGGTCAGAATTTTCTGCTGCACATGTGTGGGGAGGGCATGTGAATTGCTTAAATCCAAGTGACTAAAATATCTTCCACAAACTGGATCCACAGCTTGGAGAAGAGGAGCCCTTGCACCATGTACCCAGTATTCAGTCCTGCTAGTTGTGTTGTGCATTGAGCTCAAGATTTGGCTCTATACAAAGAATAAAAGTGGAAAGTATGACCAACTTTTTCCAAAAACAAAAAACACTTATTGCATTAAAGACAGATAATGAATGTTTTCCCAGTATTATAATTCCACATAAGCAATTATAATAGTTGCCAGATGGATGTAACATAATTATGAACAGGATAGGAAATGGTCCCTGAGACAATATCTCTTTAAGACATTACACATTATGAAAGACTGTGCGAACCCCTGGGTTAGAGAATTGCTAATGGGATACAGAATTTTTCACTCTAGGCCACTTATTCATATTTAGAACTGGAAAAGTAAGTAGAAAATGAAATCTGTTGCCATCTGGTGATGGTTTAATAGCCTGTATGAAATAGGTTGGTGATTTTAGTCCAGCTTATACTGGACATGTATCCACATCCCAGTGGTTTTATTGGCATGCTTCTCAAAGACACCAAAGGTAGAAATGGCTATGTTGAGAGAACTTACCCTGATGATTCTGATTGATTAAAATTGAGGCACGTTTATGTGGAATTGGGTCATGGGGAAGTTTGTGCTGCTGTCTTACAGGCTATGCTTGCTTTGTGTTGTACAAGTAAAAGATTTCTGTCTCTAGTTCCCTTTATAGTCAGATTCTACTACCTTTATTTTTATTTAGAACCTGTAGCAGGGTGGTCACCCGCTCCCGCCCTGCCCTGTTAGGGTTAAAGCTAGCCCTGGGAGAGGGCTGGGAGAAAAGCTGGGCTGATTGCAAGGCAGTCTCACCTGGGGGACATGCCCCAAACAGAAGCAGCTGGCCCTATAAAGGCCAGGGCAGCCAGGAGCTTAACAGAGTCTCCTCTAGCTGTGGAGGGAGACCGGCCTGGCTGTGGGGAGTGAGAAGGTACCTGGGAGTGAAGCAGGGCTGGGGAAGAGCCAGGGGAGCTCCAGGCTGGCAACTCCTCAGGCTGCAGGGCCTGGTCCCAGGCAGTAGAGGAAGGCAGCAGGTCAAAACCCCCTTGCCTGTGATGACTGGCTCTTACACTGCAGTCTGCCCCAGGGAGCGGGGGCTTGTTGCTGACTGGCAGTAGCCGCAGACTGAGGCAAGGTGGGAATAGTGGGTGGGGAGACCCTGAGAGTGGGGGTACTGCCAGGGGGGCAACACCCCAGAGACAAGGGGCACTGGGGTCCGGGAGGGACCCGGGGACAGTGAGACAGGCGGGACACCGGCCTGCAGGGTACACTCTGGAGGTTGGATGAGCTAATTCCCAACTGACCAGCAGGAGGCCGCAGGGGTGAGTTTCACCCGGCTACAGAACCTTACTCCTCATTGATTGATTTCTATGGGCCTAGTTGAGAAATAAAGTGCTATTCATTTTGAATAACGGTGGTGGAATTTAGTTCATGATGACGGACATCAAATTCCTTTTAAATAAACTACTTAATTCAAAGAATCCTGTGGCACCTTATAGACTAACAGACGTATTGGAGCATAAGTTTTCGTGGGTGAATACCCACTTCGTCGGATGGATGCAGTAGAAATGCATCCGACGAAGTGGGTATTCACCCACAAAAGCTTATGCTCCAATATGTCTGTTAGTCTATAAGGTGCCACAGGACTCTTTGTAGCTTCTACAGATCCAGACTAACATGGCTACCCCTCTGATACTTAATTCAAACACTCATCTGCCTATATGTAGAAAACAGCTAGAGTGAAATACTGGCTTCAATGAAGGCAGTGACAAAACTCCCATTGACTTCACTAAGGCCAGGATGTCAGTACCATTGTTTTTTCATGTTTTATTTTAATTTTACTTATAAGGTTTTCTATATTCTAATATAATGAAAACAAACAACATGTTATAATGTCTTATTTTGAAGTTTCTGTTTGAGTCTATAGAGCATTTTTTTATTATTTTCTGTTGGTTCTAAGGTATATCTTTTCTTAATTCGGTACTCTAATGATTTTACATATTTTTAGGTGCATTATTATAATGAGATGTTTGGTGTGTGGGAACCTTTGCTTGAACCACTAGAAATTGAAAAGAGTGATGAATTCAAACCATGGACTCTTGGAATCAAGGTATATTTTCAGAAGTGTAAATTGAAACAGCTAACACAAATCTACATTTTAAATAACTTTTGGGTTGAAACATGAACAGTAGAGCAAAGCTATTTGAATTTAAGGTTAATACCCTGTTCAGTCATGTATGCCAGGGGGATAGAATGCAGGGTAGGCCACAAGGCTAATATAACTCTAACTATGTATACTGGCTAAAAATGAGTGCAGTTAGAAGTTGATTGACCACACTTTTCCCCCCTCTTTGCGTTGTTATATGTAGAGCATATACAGTCATGATTAACTTAGAGACAGAAGCATAGTGATTAGTCTACAGTGACTACTCACTTGCCGAAGTATATGTTTAAAACTTAATTTTTAAATTAAGTACAAAAACTGAAATTGAAAAAGAAAAGAAGCAGCAGTTCTCCTTTGAGTAGATGCAGCCACGTATTTCATTTAGGTGTGTGCACCCAGAGTGCCGAAGACAGAGAATTTGCCTAGCAGTATCCATAGAGGGGCGGCACTTAAGCCTTGTGGCCACAGCCCTTCCCCTTATTCTGAGGTGGCACCGCCCTGCCCCCTCCTTGGTTCCTTCTTACTACCTGTGGCTGAAGTTGGAGCTCTGTGTGGTTTTCAACCTCACAATCCTCTATTCAATGAGTTTTTTTTCTAGTTCTACATAGTTCATTAGTACCCCAGTATAATGGTAGTTGTAGTTTGTCTCCTAATGATGCCCTCTCCAGGGTTTAAACATTGTCTGTTGTGTGGATGGGGCGAACCCTACTAACTATTCCTACAAATGGTGCTTGCTGTGCCTAGGTGAAGCCCACGTTAAGAAGCAGTGTTCATTTTGCAGATTGTTCACAAAACAGACTCAAGTGGCAAGGAATCTCCATCTGAAGCAGCCGCTGCTCAAACACGCCATGTGGACTGTTTTTCAGTACCAAGGCCCTCATCAGATCATAGGTCACCCTTGGATTCAGAAAGAGCTGCCGCTTCACTTCCTGGAGCTGGCGCCTCTCCAAAGAGATTGAAGAGTTTTTCCCCATCTTGTGTGCTGAGGAAAGGTCACATAAGACTAAGTGATGCCACTCCAGGTGCTGTGGAGACTTGTCTCCATCCTTTAGAAGGAGCACATGGATCGACACGTGGTGAATGCTGCTGCATGGGATGGAGTAGGTCCTGTCAGCTGCTCCTCGACACTGTGCAGGGAGGTCAGAAACCCTGTACCATTGACTCTGGTTCTGGCCCAAGGGTGACCTTTCAATCAGGTACCGATGAGCTGGCACTGGCTGCTTCAGCGCTGGAAGTGTATCAGGCAACAGGGACCTCCTCTGCCTTTCTGTCTTGATCTCTCCCTTGGTCCAGAACTTTGCCAGGGCTGTGTCCTTTATAGCCCTGTTGGCTGGACAGGTCTGCTAATGCTGCGCCCTGGTGTTTCCCTTCCACACTCAGGAGAAATGGGGCTGGTACCAGACTTCTTATAACCAACTTCCTCGGTACCAGGAACCACTTCAGTTCCTATGTGGCCAGCACTGGCAGTGTTGCTGAGGCAGCAGTCACTTCCCTCCACCTTGGCACTCTTAGTTATGTCAGTGCCGATGTCGACTTCGGGATCGACACCACTCCCAGCATCGGAAACAGCGGAGGCATATTCGCTGTCAGCAGTACCATTTCCACCATTGGTATCAGCCTCCTCATCATTCTGGGCTATGGACGAGTCTACCGGCTACTTGCGCCCTCAGAACTGCCCCCACTGTTATGCCCTGAAGCCTGGGACTCCTCGGTGTCCGAGTGGTGATCTTATTCCTCCTGCTCTGTTGCCTGAGCAAGGGCTGTTCATGGAGTGCTCTGGGTACCAGGATTCGCGTCTATCTCACGGTCGGGCCGGGGCCCCAGTGCCTTATCCATATCAGTGGCCTCCATGGAATCTGTGGGCCGTTTCTCAGTTGCAGAGCTCCCATTCCTCGTCCTGCAGAGACGTCGTCCAGGTACTGGTGAACCTTTCATTTGAGCAGCCTCCGGAGTCATGCTGCCGTTGCCCGTCAGCCTTGGAGCAGGGTCTGAGTGTGGCACAGTTAACTGCCTCATCCTTGTCCCTGGATGATTCTACAGTGCTGGGCTCTTCCTTCCAGCGGATTTCAAGGCACACCAAGACCTGTTGTGGCACGTGGCTGCCTTCCTAGGTATTTAAGTGGAGTTCCTACAGAACATCCACAAGTTAGTGGATATCCTGCAGCTGTTGGCCCCTGGGACAGTCACCCTCCCTATTAACTGTGCACTCCTTGAGCCTGCTAAGGTCCTCTGGAGCATGCCGGCTTTGGTACCACCTGCAACTAAGCGCATGGCAAAGCACTACTTCATGCCCACGCAGGTATTTGAGGGTTTTTATTCCCATCCGGCCCCGAATTCCTTGGTGAATGATAGACCCCGACAGGGCAGGATTAAGTACATTCCCAAGGACAAGGACTCTTAAGTGACTGGACCTGATGGGCAGGAAGATTTAAACCTCCTCTTTCTTGCAGATGTGAATTGCTAATCAGCAGGTACTGCTGTCCAAATAAGACTTTGTCAGCTGGATAGTCATGTACAAATTTGCAGACCAGCTGCCTGATGCCTCGATGAGGAGTTTTGGACATTTGTCACCGAAGGCTGCTTGGTGGAGAAGACTTCTTTGCAGTCCATGCTGGATGTTGCGGATATGTCAGCCAGAGTGATGGCCTCTCCAGTGACCGTGAGGAGGTCTTCCTGGCTTCAGAACTCAGGCCTTGCTCCTGATGTCCAGGCCATTGAGGATTTGTTCTTCAATGGCCCAGTACTATTCTCAGATAAAGCAGATGAGACTCTGCACTCCTTCAAGGACCCTTCAGCCCTTTGGGGTGTATAGACTGGCAGTGCATAGGCCCCACTATGGTGTTCAACAGTAATGATAACTGCAGTATTATCTGCAGTGTGTATTTGGGCAGCCTTTCCTCTTCATGAGGCAGCAGGATTACCTCAGAAAGGGGCATACATCCCATAGCAGAAAGCAGTTGAGTTTGAGGTTTGAATAGTCCCCACGTCCTCCCATGGTGCTCCCCAAGCATCTGTTTTGACTCCTTGGTCCAAAGCAGTGTTCCAGTCATTGGTCCCTTCCCCTCATCCGCTCCATTTTGGGGACAGGCTTGCCTGCTTTCACTATGCTTGCGTCTCAATCATCACAAACAGCTGGGTCCTAAGCATTGTCACATCAGGCTTTGCCATCCAGTTCCTCGCCATCCCTTCTCTCCACCTTCCCTCCCTAGCTCTCTTCCAGAACCCTTCTTACAAGATACTGTTCCTCAAGCAGATTTGCTCTCTGCTTGTGGTGGAGGAGGTTCTACCGGATCACCGGGGTCGGTTTCTGTTCCTAATACTTTCTGGTGTCCAAATCCAACAGAGGATTCTCAACCTTCGCAGCCTGAAGAAATAGATCAGGTACATGAGGTTCTGAATTGTCACTCTCTATTGACTGTCCCGCCATGTCTCAGAATGACTTATTTCCTGTCCTACACCTTCAGGACATTTACTTTCATGTGGTGATTTTATAGAGGCACAGAAAATTCCTTCAATTCATTGTAGAAGAGCGCCATTTCCAGTATACAGTGCTTCCTTTCGATCTCTCTTCTGCCCCTGGGGTTTTTACCAAATGCATGGCTGTTATCATGGCATATCTCAGAAAGAAAGGGATTCATATTTTCCAATATCTGGACAACTGTCTCATTATAAACATCGGGAAGTCTGCTTTGGTACGCACTCAGAAAATAGAGTCCATTTGGGCCCTAATATTCTCTACAGGTTCGAGAGCATTTCTGCCAACCAACCATTTTCAGGCTGTTTTCCACCTCTGCCTCAGTCTGCAGTCTCTGCCTTCCACGACAGTTCGGTTATGTCTATTTGGGATCACTGAAAGGCCAAGGTCTGTGGGGGGAGCAGGAGTTCTCTCTGCATATCAATTTGCTGGAGCTTCAGACCATTTACAATGCGTGTCATGTGTTTTGAGGCCATATCAGGAGCTCAGTAGTTCACATATTTACCTGACAATACCACTATGATGTATTCTGCGAACAGGCAAGGATGAGCACACTCTAGGATGCTCTGCCAAGAGCTAATCAGGTTGTGGCAATTTTGCATTGAGCAGAGTAGACTCCCATAGCTGACTACTTGCCTAGAGTTCAGAATCACCTTGCCGACCATCTCAGCAGGAATTTTTTGCTGAATCATGAGTGGTCTCTAAAGACAAACATCCTCAGGACTATCTTTGCAACCTGTCGCATTCCGATGATTGACCCCTTTGCCTCATGGGACTACAGGAAATGTGACTTGTTCTGCTCTTGAGAAGACTTCAGTCCAGGCTCCCTGTCCAATGCCTTCCATTTTACTTGGCAAGCAGCTCTCTTCTATGCCTTTCCCCTGATCCCAGTCATTCCACTGGTCATCTTGAAAATGAAGATGGATTCATCATCATGTTCCTTTTACGCCTCTGGCATTTAGGGCAGTAATGAAGCTTCTCCACTCCTATCTGTTTCTGGCAAGTCTTTCAATGGTTCCCCAGCTGTGCTCCAGGTTTTTCAGCTTGGCTTCCACAGCTCTTCATCATATTGTTTTTGGACGGCCTCGTTTTTACTTGCCTTCAGGTGTCCATCTTCTTGCTACTCTGGTGATGGAGCACATGACCGATCCATTTCCAGTGCCCCCTGGCAATAATGGTGCTCAGATTCTCTTGGCATTCTCTTGGTACGCCGCATTACCCAGTCGATGGCAATGTTGAAGAGAATTGCAGACATGACACTCCTGACGTACTCCTATTTTGACTTCAAAACTGAACTCACTGTGATCAACACTGCATGTAAAGTTGAAATAGAAGCTTTTGATGACGTTGATTATACGAAAAGGAATTCCATATGCCCGTAGAATGTGCCATAGGCTGGTCCTGTGAATGCTATCAAAAGCCTTCTTAAAATCTATGAAATTTATGTAGAGTAGGTAATGCGGTGTACGACAGAAGACATGCCAAGAGACATTAAATAGACATTCTTCTCATCCCTTGAAGGCCAGGACTTCGCTGATGATGTCGCTCTCCTATCACATACCCAACACCATATACAAGAAAAAAACAATTTGACTCAATGCATTCAGCCAGCAAATTGGACTGAAAATCAACCACAATGCCGTTGCCATTCTATGCACTGTTCTATTATATTTCGTAGAGTGAAGATCTGGCCTGTGCGTCCACGTTCTTTCCAAAAACCAGCTTGCTCTTTTCTGAGAATGCTATCAACTGCATCTGATTTATGCTGGACTATGATCTTACACAATACTTTGCTTGGCACAGATAAATGTGATACCACACCAGTTATTACAATCACTGAATTTTCCTTTTTTTGGTATCTTCACTAACCACGTTGGTCCACTCATCTGGTACTTTTTCCCTTTCCCAAACTGATGCAAATAGTGGGGTCAGGATAGATGCTGCTAATTTAGGATTTACCTTGAACAATTCTGCATTCAAGTTATCCTTGCCAGGAGCTTTCCCATTTTTTAAGGATTTGGTTGCTTGAATGATCTCTTCCTTAGTTGGGGTGACTGTGTTGATATCAAGATCTTCTTCTGCTTCCTGGATGCTTGCTTCCTCTTTAGGTGGCTCCCTATTCATCAATGCTTTGAAATGCTCTGAACAGCACGTTTCTTGTTCTTTTTCTGTTGTTAGTAGGTGTCATTGTTTGTTCCTGATGAGTGTTTGTTGGTGTCTGCCGTTTACCACTGATAAGCCATGTCATTTTGTAGATGGTTCCTTGTTCCTCACGAGCAGCTGCATCCTCTGCTTGTGTTGCCAGATTATCAATATAATGCCGTTTGTCCACTCTCACAAGGCATTTGACCTCCCGGTGTGCCTTGCTATACTGCTTGTGGTATTTGTCCTTTAGCTTCTGGGATTTTGTGTCTCAAACTTTTTTCTTTAGGGCTCGTCTGGTTTCTATTGCGTTCCATGTGCTGGGTGAAATCCACTCCTTCCTTCTCTTCTGTCTGTAGCCTAGACAGGCTCTGTTTATACATTTCTCTTACTTTATCCAATTTCTTGTTGATCTCATCTGCATTCCCCTCCTCTTCATCAAGGTCTGCAAGAGCTTGAAACCTGTTCTTTAATTGCAGAACAAAGGCTTTCTGTATTTCAAGGGACTTTAGCTTGTCAATATCATAACATCTATGTTTCTTGTTTGGTGGACCCACACATCTCAGTTTTAGCTTGATGGAGGCTGTCACAAGGGGGTGGTCGCTGCCAACATCTGCTCACTTTCACATCTATCAGTGAGCGTCGCCATTTTCCATTGATCATGGTATGGTCAATCTGGTTCTTATCTCTGCCATTTGGAGAACCCCATGTCAGCTTGTGAATTTCACGATGTTCAAATAGGGTTCCACCGCTGACTAGATCATTCATATTACAGAAATGAACAAGCCTTTCTCCGTTTTCATTCAGAGTACCACACCCATATCTTCCCATTGCTCTGTCGTTGTTTGTGTTGTCCTTACCGACCTTGACATTCAGGTCTCCCATGACGATAGTTGGTCATGGCGTGGTACTCTCTAACTCCATCTGTAGTGTAAGGTAGAATTTTTCCTTTACTTCCTCATCACTGTCATTTGTTGGAGCATAACTCTGAATCAGGGTGATATTATTATGTTTCCCTTTCAGTCTGGCTCTCATAAGTCTGCTGCTGATGGATTTCCGTTCAAGCAGGGAATGCTCCACTCCCTTCTTCAAAAAGATGGCAACACCCTTGTGGTGTTGTCCATCATCCCATCCAGAAAACAGCAATGTTTCTCCCTAGGCTGTTGTTCATCCTGATTCCATCCATTTGCCCTCACTGACACCCAGGACGTGTAAGCTGTAGTGTCTCATCTCTGCTGTGACCTGAGCTAGCTTCTCTGCTTCGTACGTTGTCTGTACGTTCCAAAAACCAAGTTGGTTTTTGTCTTGGTGTTGAGCACTTCAGTCTTCATGCCAATAGCTTCCTTTTGGCTTTAACCACTGGCAGTCGTACAGGTCATTGACTCCGTGTCTGTTTTGTCTGGCCTCTACCCCACAGAACAATCCAGCATGGTTGAACCCATCAGGAGCAAAAAGCCCCTGCCGACTCTGGGGATTGTTAGAGCACGCAAGCTGTCCTGCCACGACAAGGCATGGAAACTAGAGCACATGCATGGCTGAATGAGGAGGAAGAGCGGTGTTCAACAGCTGTTTAGAAGGTTCTACTCAACATTAGAAATCCCTCTACCAGGATGGTGTGTTGGACAAAATGGAAATGACTTTTTGTATGGTCAATAGTCCGTGGAATTCAACCAATGCTGGCTTTCATTCATGACATCGTGGAGTACCTGCTGGACTTCAGTCATTGGAATTTGTTCTTAGTTCATTGAAAGTGCATCCGGCAGTGATATCTGCATTTTGTCCCCCTATTCAGGGAAGATCAGTCTTCTCCATTCCCATGGTGACAAGATTTTTAAAAGGGCTTCTTTGTCTACTTCTCCAGTCCAAGAGCCAGTTCATCTGTGGAACCTTGACACAGTCCTAGCAGTCTGATGGGACCTCAGTTTTAGCTCTTAGCATCTTGTCCCTTTCTGCTCTTGTCTCCGAAAACTGCATTCCTGGTAGTGATGACATCTGTGAGGAGTATGCGAGAGTTGCAGGCTCTGATGGCAGGGCCTCCTTGTATATAATTCTCCAAAGACAAGGTGACTTTATGACCATATCTAAAATTTTTGTCTAAAGCAAAAATTTTGTCTCAGTTTCATTTGAACCACACAGTGCACTTACCTGTATTCCTTTTAAGCTGCATTCGTTTCTGGAGGAGCAGCATCTCCATACATTAGATGTCAGGTGATGTCTGTCCTTCTGTCTGGACAGGACTAAACAGTTCTGTGCTTCACCTTGCCTGTTTGTGTCATGTGCAGATTGTATGAAGGGTCAGGTGGCCTCTTCACAGATCTCTAGATTTATACCATCCTGTATCAAGACTGCATATGGAATAAGTCAGTGAGTGTGAGCTCATTCAACGAGAGTGTCAGTAGTGTTCCTCAGTGCCTTTTCCATATTGAACATTTGCATGACTGGCATGTGGTCTTCCATAGGTACATTTACAAACTGCTATGCCATCACTGCATCTTCCAGGGTAGATGCAACTTTCAGAAGGGTTGTCCTGTAATCCTTGTTTAGTTAGTCTCTGAGCCCCACCTCCATGGGTGGGGAGCAGGGGAGGGTCTAAATGGATTTATACAGCTGCATCTACTCACAGTAAATAATTGTTTTTTCTTCTTTAACTGTGGTTCTTCGAGATGTGATGTAGATATGTATTCCCCGACCCACCTTCTGTCCCCTCTGCATTGGAGTCTCATCACTGGGCATTTGGTGCAAGGGAACTGAGGGAGAGTTGGAGCAGCGCCACCTCATGTGACCAGGTGAGGGTCTGTGGCCATGAGGCGCGAGCGTCACCCTTCTATGAGTACTGCTAGGCAAATTCTCCTGCTCCAGCGCACCAGGTGTGCACACACCTAAGTGGAATACACATCTGCATTACATCTCAAAGAACCACTGTTAGTTACTCTATCTGGAAGAAAAATCTGTCTGACTATGCCAGGTTTCAGCTAGCATGGAACTTTTGTCTTTGACATTTTAAAACAGGTATTTTGAACGGAAACTATCAGAACCTTAATCCTTGTCAGTGGTATAGGTTTTTCAGTAGAGTGCAGCTTCCGGGTGCTGCTGAATTACAGCCTGCTTTTTTTTAAGGATAGTTGCCGTTTGCTCAAGCAATGCTGTGTTAGTTGTGTGTGTTCCCTTAATAATCGGTTATATTTATCGGATATTAATTATATTTTATACTAAAAATAGCTTTTAAATGGTATAGAGAAGGTTGGACTTAAATTTTCAGATTAGAAAAAATGCAGTAAACCTGAAACAAATGTGGATCCTGACCTCTTTCCAGTCTGAGACTTTGAGCAATACCTCTCTTCCTATAAACAGTAGAGAGACTAGCCCATAAAGCTCTGGGGCTTGGTGTCAGCCTTTTCATTCTTATTTCATCTTCTGGATGCTGCTCTAATTTTCACCAGATGGTTATTATTCTCAGAGGACTGTATCCCAGCTTTGAATAGTCCAAGTGCAGCTATTTTTCCTTCCTGCTCCAGCAGTGGCAGGAACTCTGTCATCAGTATTTTCAGGCTGAGAAGTGCATTCCAAATGTCTAGGATTGATGCAGAGATTATTCCTAGAAAGAAAATCATTGGATAATTAATTTCCCTTTTTCTTTCTTGGTTAAATTCATTTTTGGCTTTTTTAGATGAAAAAGAAGGCTAAAGAAGCATTAGAATCAGATGCTGAAGAAGAACACTACAAGGTGCCAGAATATAAAACAGTAATAAACATCTCCTCGAAAGACCAGCTGAACATTACACTATCCAAATGTGGACTACAAATGTTGAATAACCTGGGCATGGTAAGAAATATCACCTATCTATTTAAATGGGACTTCCACGCAATCAAGAAATTCAGTGTTAGATTGGATGACTGTTTATACAGGTAATCCAGATTTAAAGAACACTTTGGTATTTAGTACCACTTGGGGTTATTTGTGCTTTTAAATATATATTTTAACATTTATTTTGTTCTTTAGGCCTTTGCTGAAGCAGCTAGCAAAACTTCAGACATCTTCAGAAAAGACCAAGCACCATTTGTAATAATGAATTCCTTAGGACTTCCCATTAATGTCTCACCCAGTGATTCCTTTAAAGTTCTTAACGTTGAGTCTGGAGCAAAAACATTTCATTTAAAAGATGGGGAAAGTCTAAATATGGAGTTTCTCAGAACTAAAAGTGAGAGTGACCAGTTCACAGCAATGACCACCCTAAGCAGCAAAATGTTTTATATTCAGCTCAGTAAGTTGCATAATAAATCTTCTGCTTTTGTATACATCAGTAGTGCATCTTCCCAGTGAAGAAGATAATGTGCATTTCATATGGTTTTTTTTTTATTGAAAGGGACAATTTCTGGGTTTCTAATGACATAGCAATATCTGAAATCTTTTCAAATTTACATACGATACACTTGAGCTTAATTACTGTTGTCTGCAGGTTTATTCTATGCCATAATAATGTAGGCCCCAATTTTTGGACAGACCTTGTCTCAGTCTCTGATGTTTGTGTATGGAAACAATTAGTTCAGTCTTCATTTGTATACACAACTTTGAGTGCAAAATTGTGCTTCCAAAATTGGAGTCTATTTCTAGAAAGTTTAAGCATTTATGTATTGTGCTCTTGGAAAAGGTGATTTTTAATAAAGATTTTAAAGAAAATTAGCATGGTTTATTCATTCAAAAAATAATGAACCTATTTTAATACTGTGTAGCTTGCAATTGAATAAGGTTGATAATGCTAGTTTATTAATTGTGAATTTGGGACTTTTCAAAACTGGTTTGTCAGAGTACCTTCAACCACTCATTTCATTATTACTGTGAAACATTAATGAGTGAATCTATTGCACCACAGCAATAAACCTTTTTTTAAAAAGATGCAAAACATAATGTCAGTTATCAGTCTTCGCAAATTTTTTTTGATGATTTGTAGTGGTAAAAGAAACATTAAAAAATTTGAGATTAACTCATCCTTTCTGGAAACAATTTTGTAGCATTAGCCAAACTACTGTGCAACTTTACTTCTGAGAGTGACATTCAGATCAGAAATAGCATAATTCCATATTACATTTTGTAAACCAGTGAATATTCTTCGTTTCCAGATTGATTGACTGTTACAGTAAAAATTCTTGAACACAGATTTTTTTGTATAAATTGTTTTTTCAAATATATGTAAATGCTGCTTTCCTTGTTTCATTAATTTATAACTGTGTATTTTTTCAACTTTGAGGTCCTCATAAACACTCCACTGCTGACAAGATTCCGTTGACAAAAGTGGGTCGATGTCTTTATAGAGTAAGACACGAGGAGTCGGGTGTTGAAAGATCCATTGTTTGTCAGATTGATACGGTTGAAGGGAGTAAGATGATAACTATACGTTCTCCTGTACAGGTACTACAGTTTCCTTACAATACCTTTTTATAAGACTGTTTACTATAATTCCACATCACCCATGTTTACAACCATGTTTTAAGAACAGTTATTGAGAGAACTTTTTAGCACAGATTCTCTTACCATTTTGGACTGGAATTGTTTTAGCACTGTTACAGGTAATCATTAGAGAGATTGTTTAGCACTTGCTTTGTATAATACATTTCACAACAGAAAAAGTCCATTCACACTGACCAGGGAAACAGTTATAACATAGTTTCAAATATTGTGGGTACAAGAGCATGAGGTTCTGTTCGCCTATCCCATGTATGAATGTGAGTCCCTGTTCTCTTTTCCCCAACAAGTTGTGGACTAGTCATGGAAGCCTATTCCATAGTTGGGAATGTTTTGCCTTAAGTCTTGTAGTATTAAGGAATGATCTGAAAGAGCTTAAAGGTATTCTGCAGCCCAACATATCCTACAATTGTGGACAACTGGGACACTCCCCTCCACTGAGCAACTTTGACTGGAGGTCGGTCAAAGTTTTGGCGCTGTACCCTCTGACCATGCCCCCTCTGCTCCTGCTTGCTGCCAGTTCCTCTGCTCTGCAGCAGCAGTCAGTTGACTGTATGATTGCTCCTGCCCCCATTTGTTTAATTTTTACCCTGTTTTTGAGCAGTGGCAGGCAGTTATTTCTTTCCTCTTCCTCCCTGGGTCATTAACATTTCGGTGGTTTAACCCACCTTATCCTCTGCCAAAGCTTCTCCCTGCTGGCTCCTCTGTCCCCATATAGGCAGGGCAGAGCAGTCAAAAAGCACCAGGTTAAATCCAAGCGGTGTTCCATTTGTGAGGTAGTCTTCCCAGGAATGACAGACGATGAGTTGTGCCTAGCCTGCACCAAGCCAGCTGACTTCAAAAGGCTCAACATATAGATGAATAAAACGAAATTTCAGTTGGGGAATCTGGCCTGTATGGTGTCATCCCTTTCCTGGGGGCGCTTCCTGACTTAAGTGCATCTAGCAGATGCATACTTCTGTATTCTCTTCAGTCTGTGTCACCGCAGACTTCTGAGGTTTGCCTATGGCAGGAAACATCAGTATCAAACTGTCCTGTTCAGCCTGTCCTCGGCCCCCAGGTTTTTACAAAGATGGTGGTGGTGATAGTTGCCATACTCTGGTCACAGGGAACGTGGCTGTTCCTGAACCACATCCCGATGAGAGCTCCATCACAGTCAGCAGCACACAGAGCCATGTCTTGGACATTGATCTCCCTACAGGTGCATGGCTTTATCAATGTCAAGAAAAGTTCCCTGACTCCCTCTACCAACATAATTCATCTGGGAGCAGAAATATATGTGTTGATAGCAAAGTTTTATCCATCACTAAAAACATTTCAGAAAAATCTTGCATCTTAGCTTGCTCTGGAGCTGCAGGAAGCCTACCATACCGCTGTGCCTTCAACTGCTAGGCCTTCTGGTGTCATATATAGAGATCATTGCATCAGCACAATCACGCATCAGAAGCCTTCATGCTAAAGGTGTGGGACTACTCCCTGGAATACATGAAAGATTACATGCAGATTCCAACACAGGTACTCCACTCCCTACAATGGTGGTTGGACCATGACAGTGTCTGCAAAGTTATGCCCATCTGCCTTCAGGATCCTCTTTCCCACAGCTAACTAGCACACTTGGAGACTCAAGCATCTCCAGGTCTCTGGACCCTGGAGGAAAATGCTCACAGCATAATCTCCGTAGAGCTGAGAGAGTGGTCAAGCTAGCTCTGCAAAGGTTCCATTCTGGTATAGAGTGGAACTATGCCTTGGTTCAATCAGACAACACGACTGTGGTCACATATAACAACCGAGGAGGAACAAGGAGTCCAGTGCTACATGCAGAGGCAATGTAAATAATGAAGGTGGGTAGAGCAATTTCTTTCCCTCCAAGCAATCCCCATAAAAGCGGATCTGAATCAAAAAGCCAACGGGCTCAGCAACTCCAAGTGGTGATTGAATCAGAAGGTTTTCAATCTTAGTGTTCGGACTTTCTGCCTCCGTTCAGCCGATCTCTTCAGAAATCATGCAAATGCAAAGAGGCCAAAATACTTCACCACGAAGACAGACTCCAGATCCAAGGGGACAGATGCCTTATCACACAGTTGGTCACAGGATCTTCTCTATGTATTTCCACCATTTCCACTAGTGGGGAAAGTCCATAGTTGGGGGTCCAAACAATAAAGTGAGAACAGGCATCCACACTGGCTGAGGAAACACCTTGGTTTCTGACCTGATAGAGCTGAACCAGGGGCCTCCACTGCAGCTTCCATGGAGCGTGGAAATTCTCTCAAAGTCCTTTTTTCATCTGTATCTGAAATGGTTTCAACTAACAGTTTGTCTTTTGAGAGAGAAGCGCTAGAAGGTCTGGGCCAGTCCTTCAGAGTCTTTAAGGCCTTTACTTTCATTTAGGCCAGTATTGATACTAAAAACAGAGATTAATAAGACTGGGACTTTTCAACTTGGAAAAGAGATAACTAGGAGGGATATGATAGAGGTCTATAAAATCATGACTGATGTGGAGAAAGTAAATAAGGAAGTGTTATTTACTCCTTCTCATAACACAGGAACTAGGGGCCACCAAATGAAATTAATAGGCAGCAGGTTTAAAAGAAACAAAGGGAAGTAATTTTTTCACACAATGCACAATCAACCTGTGGAACTCCTTGCCAGAGGATGTTGTGAAGGCCAAGACTATAACAGGGTTCAAAAAAGAACTAGATAGATTCATGGAGGATAGGTCCATCAATGGCTACTAGCCAGGATGGGCAGGATGGTGTCCCTAGCCTCTGTTTGCCATGGGCGACAGGGGATGGATCACTTGATGATTATCTGTTCTGTTCATTCCCTCTGGGGCACCTGTCATCGGCCACTGTCAGAAGACAGGATACTGGGCTAGATGGACCTTTGGTCTGACCCAGTATGGCCGTTGTTATGTTCTTATACTCTGCTATAATGTCCAGATTCATTTGCTGGTGCCAAGAGCACAGTGAAAATCCCATAAAGCTAGGAATTCCAATAATTTTGAACGTTCTCCAAGAAGGCAGAAACAGAGGTCTCCAGCCCAGCACTATTGTATGTAAAGTATCTGCTCATAGATAGTGTGCTTACACAGGGACCACAGGCTCACTCGCAGAAAACCCCCAGGGAGCCACATTTTTTAGAGCAGTACAATCAGATTGACCAGCGGTCAGGCCCCTCAACCAAAATGGAACCTACCTGTCCAGTGGTCTTACCTTTAAAATTATACCATCATTATACCATGGGACCAATCTTGTGTCCATATCCCCCCAAAAAGCTTGATTTATGAACTGGGAGTTATTAAAAATAAAGGGAATCCTGATGCCTATTTATTACTTGCTCCCAAGTAATCTGCAATCTCTTGTAAGCATCCTTTTGACTGAACAGGTATACTTCATATTTAAATTAGTTTCAGTTTTTGTGCAGAGACAGGTTTAATTGTAGAAAGTCAAGGAAATTTTAGTCCTGGAAAGCCTGCAATGCACCAATACTTACAGAAAGGCATAAGCTTTATTTTATTTATTTTTTCACTTTGTTCTTTGACATTCTGACTCATTCTGGCCCTCTTAATCTTCCTAGCTTCACTGGGTCAGACTACAGGAAGGGTCATATCTGTGACCTAATTGACACATAGCTGATTTGAGATGTTCTGAACATTCTCATCCTTGAAGATGCCATATCCCTCACTGTTGATATTTGTACCCCTTTCAGTCTTTGGTGTTGGAAACAAAGGGCTGCTCTTTGAGTGACTGTCCACACGTTTTCCACTCTTTGTAAGCATGCTCTTACAAGCATGAGATTTGTATTCTTTTGAATAGCAGTGTCCATTGGGCTGCACCTGCTTCTTTAGTGCCCTCTCGTTTCCTGTAGTTATGGACATAAAGGGCCTGGTGGCTGCAAACCACATTCAGTTCTTTCTTGCCCCCTACGATTGTGAGGTGGAACTCTGTAGTGCGCATGTTCCTTCCTCTTAGCAAGTTAGCTAGCATAGTTTGTATTGGGGCGGGGCCGGGATGCGAGCATCCACCGGCACCGACGAAAGTCGGCATCTATGGTTGGAATGGGTGGCAGGGCGGCAGTTAGGGGTGGGGCGGTCAGGGGATGGGGGGTTGGATGGGGCAGGAGTCCTGGGGGGAGCAGCACGACCCCATCCCCTAACCATCCCTCCATACAATTTCCGAAACCCAATGTGGCCCTCAGGCCAAATAGTTTGCCTGTTGCTGGTTTATTGTGTAACTTCTACAGTTGATGATTTTGTGAAATATATCAAATGAAGGCCTTGCCAAAACCGATCAGAATCAATATCTGATAGAAAAGTGAATATTTTAACATTTCCTTGTAGAAAATTGTTTTTTTAATTTATGCTTTTTTATATTATTGGCTTACTAATCAATTTGTATATACGTCTACATATTTCAGGGCACCTAAATAGTATCAGACATATCTCTCCCAAGCAGAGACATTATTAAGAAGACTAAAAAAGGATTTTTTTTAAAGGAAACTAAACTGATTTAGCAATATTTATTACCTGTTCGTTTCCAAGTCTGAATCACACTAAGACATTAAAAAAAAAAAAAGTGTGTACATGAGCAATATTAATCGTGGGCAGTTTTGATTATAACAAAGGTGATGGCTAAAGAACTTTTTTTTAAAGTAGTTGCTATAATTTTGTAGTACTTTCTTCTGTACGTTTCTTGACCTGCAAACACTTAATTTCATATTTTGATACAAGGAAGATCTTTTGAAAGGTATTGTTTATTATAGAGGTATAGTCGCCTTTCCTTGAAAGTATCAGAGGGGTAGCCGTGTTAGTCTGGATCTGCAGAAGCGACAAAGGATCCTGTGGCACCTTATAGACTAACAGAGGTATTGAAGCATAAGCTTTCGTGGGTCAATACCCACTTCTTCGGATGCAAGCAGTGGAAATGATCCGAAGAAGTGGGTATTGACCCACAAAAGCTTATGCTTCAATACCTCTGTTAGTCTATAAGGTGCCACAGGACCCTTTGTCGTTCCTTTCCTTGAAAGCTAACTTCTTTTAAGTTTATTTCCTTGAAAGGGAGCTTACAGCTGAAGTCTAATTCTACTTCATTCTCGCTCATGGTAGAATGGTTTTAGGCTAAAATATTTGTCTAAATATGAGTCAGTTCTTTAAAACACAT
This sequence comes from Chelydra serpentina, assembly GCA_037349315.1. Classification (NCBI taxonomy): domain Eukaryota; kingdom Metazoa; phylum Chordata; order Testudines; family Chelydridae; genus Chelydra; species Chelydra serpentina. Next base: position 19,601,953 of record JBAIAC010000042.1, read on the forward strand.
GATGTAGGATGCCATATGTACAGGAATAAGATGGTTAAGGTAATATCTTTTATTGGACCAACTTCTGTTGGTCAAAGAGACAAGCTTTCGAGGGCTCAGCTGAGTGCAACTTCATCATTTAGCAGTAAGGCATTCCTTGGGAAATATCCCACCCTCTTCCACCCTCTGACTTCACCACCTCAACCAAGCTTCGCAATCGTTGTTGTGTACGGTATTAAATTGTTTGTTTAAAAGTGTGTGTGTGTGCGCGTGTGCGAGAGAGAGAAAATTTCCCTGGAAACAAACCCACCCTATGTACATTAATTCTTATGAGGAAATTGGATTAGCTTAACATCGTTTCACTTAACGTAGCATTTTTCAGGAACATAACTACAACGTTAAGAGACAAGTTACTATATTAAGTTATAAATCCAGTGTGTCTATTCAGTCCATGATATGTAGTGTCTAGCAAAGTTATGAATTTAGGCTCCCTGGGTCATCTTTTGAAAGTGTTGTGCAGGTTTCCTGTGACGGTGAGGATAGATAGGTCAGATATAGTGGTTGTGAAAAGTGAGATAGTATTTTGAAAAGCATTCACCCAAGGGTGATATGGTGTTTTTGTGTGAGTTCATTTGAGAGTGTAGTGATGTTCTGTTTTCACCCACGTAGTTGTTGTTGAGGCATGAAATGCACTGGATGAAGTACAACACACGTTGTGATAGGTATGTGTAGGACTCATGGATCTTGAAACGTGTGTTGTGGGAGGTATTGATCATTGTAGCAGTGGAGATGTGGCTGCATGTTTTACATCTGTTGTTCAGCATGGTGTGATGCTGCTCTGTGTTAGTGTGTCCTGGTCTGTGGAGAGCTTGTTTCTGATGATGAGCTTGAAGAGGTTGGGGGATTGTTTAAAAGGCCAGAAGAGGTGGTTCAAGAAAGATTTCTTTCAGAATGGGGTCCCCATTAAGTATGGATTGTAGTTGTTTGATGATAGCCCATGTGGGTTCCAGTGTGAGGTGGTAGGTGACAACTTAGGGGTATGTAATTGGAGGGGTTTTTATATCTGTATTGAAGCAGGTTCTCTTGAGGTATTTGGATTGCCCGTTCCATGACGTGATCTACTTCTCTGTGGAGTGTCCTCGTTTGGTGAAAACAGTGTCGAGTGTGTTAAGACTTTCTCCTCGGAGCATATTCTGTAGTATCTGAGGACCTGACTGTAGATAACAGATTCTTTCGAGTATTTGGGGTGGTTACAGGAAATCTACAGGATTGGGTATAAGGAATTTCTCATTCTGCACTTTACCATAATTGAAATATTTTAGATCTTTAATGCTTTTATTAATGTAATTTATGCAGACTTTTGTTTTTCACAGATAAGGAATCATTTTTCAGTTCCACTGAGTCTTTTTGAAGACGGAATATGTCTAGGAACTGCTTCACCAATAAATGAATTTAACATACCACTGACCTCTTACAGGTGATTATTTACATTCTTCTTTTAATACAGAATATATTGTATAAGTAATGATGGCTAATCTAGTAAATACAAAGACAATTTATACATATTTTTTGGATTGAAAATTAAGCAAGTTTTCCAGAATTGTTCTTTTCATTATTGAAAGTTTTTAGAACTGTTGATGATATAGAAGCAGCCATACCATGTCATGCTAAGTTTTTCTCAGAGCCTCAAAGTTAAATAGGATAAATATTTGGCAGGGAGACTGAGCTGCTCCAAGACTGGGATTTTTAAAGGAGTTTTGAGTAGTGGGCATCTGATTACCATTAATTCCTTTGAAAATTCCAGCCCAAGTGCTGCAGGAAATGATTATGGTCATCTAATAAAGAGCAGGCTCTACAATTGATTGAATGATTAGGGATGCTAAGATTGAAATTCCTTCTGCCTTTCCCATTGTCACTTTTGTTAAACATTTTTTGCTACATTTTATTGGAAATACTGTAGTGAAATTTTATTTCTGGTTCTATAATCGTTTCAAAATTATTTAGTGGTGTTAGTAACATCAGATTCATTGCACAGGTAGTTCCGTCAGTCTAGCTGAAGGAGCATCCTACTAATATGTTTAATTAGGGGTCTCCAAACTTTAGGAGACGAGGGCCACATTAGATTTTTCTTTAGGAGATGAGGGCCCCGCTGCCAAAATACCGCCAAGGTGGCGGCAGCATTTGAGCTGTCACTGACGTGCCGCGAAGGCGGTGGCGTTTGAGCTGTCACTGACGTGCCGCGAAGGCGGGGGCAGCGTTTGAGCTGTCACTGACGTGCCGCGAAGGCGGGGGCAGCGTTTGAGCTGTCACTGACGTGCCGCGAAGGCGGGGGCAGCGTTTGAGCTGTCACTGACGTGCCGCGAAGGCGGGGGCAGCGTTTGAGCTGTCACTGACGTGCCGCGAAGGCGGGGGCAGCGTTTGAGCTGTCACTGACGTGCCGCGAAGGCGGGGGCAGCGTTTGAGCTGTCACTGACGTGCCGCGAAGGCGGGGGCAGCGTTTGAGCTGTCACTGACGTGCCGCGAAGGCGGGGGCAGCGTTTGAGCTGTCACTGACGTGCCGCGAAGGCGGGGGCAGCGTTTGAGCTGTCACTGACGTGCTGCGAAGGCGGGGGCAGCGTTTGAGCTGTCACTGACGTGCCGCGAAGGCGGGGGCAGCGTTTGAGCTGTCACTGACGTGCCGCGAAGGCGGCGGCAGCGTTTGAGCTGTCACTGACGTGCCGCGAAGGCGGCGGCAGCGTTTGAGCTGTCACTGACGTGCCGCGAAGGCGGTGGCGGCGACGTTTGAGCTGTCACTGACGTGCCGCGAAGGCGACGGCGGCGTTTGAGCTGCTGCCAAAGTGCCGCCGACGTGGCAGCAGCAATTAGTTGGGGGACCGGACAAATTGAGGCCGCGGGCCGCAGTTTGGAGACCCCTGAGCTAAACGTGTTTACTCTAATACAGTGGCTGAATCCAGGAAGCAAATTAGATTAAATTGGTGCTGAACTTAAAAATGCAAGATGTCTGCCATTATCCCTCATATTTTATGCTTTATGTGCCTCAGAGAAGGGCAGTATCTGATGTTTATATTAGTTTGACACCCCACAACAGAAAAAAGCAGGAATTTTGGCTTGTACTCTTCCTAATACACAGAGGTTTCAAAGCCACTCAAAAGAACCACTCAAAGAACCCTTTGGTTAGAAGCATTTTTTTGCTTCCTTTTTTAATAGCTTTGTTTTGTTTTAATTTTATATTGAGAAACAGTTGTTTAAAGCCAACAAATTAGGCAAATACATAATATTTGAATTTTGTTATTAAAATTTCTGTTTTTAAAAGTTTGTACTGAGAGATTAGAAAGTTATCAGAAGTGTTTAAAAAATGTTTTCATCTGCAGATCTCTACTTTGTTTGCAACCAGTGACTGATGAAAATGGAATTGGTGGAGAATATGAAATGTGTGAAGGAATTAGCTTTGATGAAATTATGAAAAATTTTGGCAACTTAATACAGAGAAAATGCCAGTCCGTAAAATCAACTAATCATTCACTTATCATTAATGTTGTGCCAGTAAAAGATACCTTGACATCTTCAGTATGTGCAGATGATCGATGGGATTTACCATATGTTATTCATTTGTGGCCCTCTGTCCTTCTCCACAATCTTCTTCCTTATCCAATTACTTATTCTTTAGAGGTAATCTTTACAATTATTATTTTTGTATTGTTCCAGTATATGCTGTGTAATTTGGTTGAAAGGAAACATTATTTTACGGGCAGGCCTAAATAAGCACAGAAATGTTTCTGCTGCATTATCAGTTAAACACAGCTATAGATGTTATAGGAGTGATGTTTGGTCTATTGGAGGAGAAACAGATGCCATAGTATGAAAGATGCTATCCTGAATTATAAATACATCAGATATATGAAATGCAGGCAAAGAGAAATGTCAACACTTCCACTATAGGCAAGTTTAGTACAGTACATATTAATTTTGTCATACAAGACTTCATTTTTGATTGTCAAGTAGAGCTAGATCCTAGTACCTCTCTGTAGCGTAAATGTGCAGGATCCTTTTTCATGTGGACTGTGACTGCCTCAAAAAACAGAGGCATCAATAGGTGTCTGTCTTAGTATAGTACCAAGAGAGGGCAGTGGAAATTTAGAAGGGAGACACCAAAAATAAACATCCATTTTGATGTAAGTGCTCTTTATATTCAGAAAACAGACATACAAATAATAAACAAGTCCTGTTCTGAACTGTGTTGTTAAAACTCACCCAAGTAACACACTCAGGTAGAGACTATTACTTCTAATACAAATAAGAGCAACAGATAGACTGTTTCCCACATTTGTCATTGAATAAAACAAATTCCAGAAACAGATAAAGTTAAAAAAATTACTTTCGTCTATCTCAGGTTGGTAATAGGTCCTTCAGGTGAACTCTGATAATTTTAGATTCCCTGTAGATAATGGGTAAAATACTTTAACATTGATTTAGGAGCCTAAATCCCATTGAAAGTCATTGTATTAATGGGTACTTATTTCATCTTCGTTTAAAAAAAAGTGGGGTAGTTATAGATTGGTTATTGACCGGTATTGTTTACATAATGATGACTGTTAAAAATGCAGAGGTTTGCCCCCTCCTCAAGAGAAACAATCTTTTGACACAGAAGCACTTCTTAATTAGACTAATGTGAAATTTTCCTTTTTTGGGGGAGGCATGGAATGTGCTATATATGGCTTTTCAATACCAGGTGCACTTGGTAATTAAACAGATAAATTATAGCTTCCAGTGTGGATTCCAATCTTCTTTCAGATTTGAGATGTATGTCATGGTGGTGAGTGATGTACTGTTTTTAGTTCCAAATGATTTTGGCCTCAGTAACGTTTGATATAGTTTATCACAAATTATTGTTTTGAATAACTAAGGTATGTTGCTGGTCTGCCTTGAATTACTGTCCAGTGGTTCAAGTAATACCTTGAAGACAGAAGTTGGTTGGTAGTAAGGGGCAATTTTATGTCATCACCAAAGGATTTTAACAGTTGTGTTCAAGTATCTACTGTATTTCTAGAGTTGCTTGACGTATATATGAGGTCAATCAGTGGTGATTATTTTTTAATTTCATATCAAATGTATGGGGTTTTCATATGAATACAAATAAAAGTTAATCCAAAATGAAGGAAATTCACTATAACTAAAAAATGTGTAATTGAGTGATAACTACTAGAGTTTTTTTTCCAGTGAATTAATTAAAAGATGCTAAATCTCAAAATAATTTTGCATTGTTTTAATTAGTTTTTCATAATTTATTAATTAATAAATGATTATCATTTATTACTTTTGAGTGACTAAAAATGTGCTAAGGATTTCATAAAAATAAGAGACATTTCCTGTGGAAAAAAATTATATAATCAAGTCAAAGAAAAACAATATGGAGAGAATCGAGGGAAGAGAGGACAGAGAGGGTACAATAATAAGATTAAAGGATTGTTTATGGCACAAAACCTAGTAATTAAGTGACATACGTACATGCTTTTTAAAATTTTGCATATTCTGTACATCTAAAATAAACATTTTTAAAAGGCGCATAAAATGGCACATTTAAACCAAGATGATGTTACAACTGTCTGTCTTGTTCCATGTGAATCTACATTTTTTTTCTTTTTTTTAAGGGAAATGGTAACAAATGGCACACTTTAGAGGATGGATGTTCAACTCAGATTCATAATGCAGTATTGGATCAAACCAAGCTGGAATTGCAGTTACATAATTATCTTGATCAAAATTGGAAAAGCGAGTACCATATAAGAACTAATCAGCAAGAAATTGGCTTCATCACATTCTCTTGTATCACTGAAATGGATAAGACTGAACTAGATATTGCTGTTCATGTGACCTATGCAACTGGACAAATGATCATAGCAATTCACAGTCCATATTGGATGATAAACAAAACTGGCCGAATGCTGCAATACAAAGCTGATGGGATTCACCGCAAGCATCCTCCTGACTACAAAAAGCCACTTCTTTTTTCTTTCCAGCCTAAAAATTTCTTCCAAAATAACAAGGTACTGTAAGTGAATATTATTAATAAACTGACAGCTAAGTAAAATTAGCTGTCATTCTTCTTTTACCAATTGAAAGTTTTTCAGGACTTTGAAAACTAATGACAGCTGTAAATGTAGCAATAAAATTTATTGTATTTTGTCTTGTAAGTGAAGCAGTAAAATAGGAACTGAAAAATCCTTTAAGGCGTGATGTATTACAATGGTCACCATTTTAAATTTTTTAAAAAAAGAACGTTCACCAACAATTGCCATCGTGGTACAGAAGAAACTGCAGGTATTTCTGTATTCTTGGAATAAGACATAGGAGCCAGATCCCACTTTAAGCACTTGCAATTGCCACTGACAATGAAAACTGAAGAGATCAGTACTTTATATGATTTGTCCCTAACTGTGTCAGTAAATGGTATTTATTTAATAATGGGAGTGCCCACATGCCTGAATCAGAAATAAGGAATTCCATTGTGCTAGGTGCTATACAAACCTATAGAAAGGAATGGTCTCTGCCCCAAACAACTTTCAGTCTTAAGGCCCTCATCCTACAAGCTGATCTCTGTGAGTGCAATAATTTGCCCATGCAGATGTCCTTGGGGATCCAGGTCTAACTGAAGATAAGACATGCTGTGAAAAGGTCTAGATTCTAAATGGTCCAGAGTGGGTGAAAGATGATAAAAAAACAGCTCAGCCTGTATCAACTTGGTTGAAAAATAAGCAAAAGTTGGAGAGCAAGAGGTCAGCTAAATATGTGCAAACTGAAAAACTGTGTTTAAGCTTCTAAGGCTACTAGTGAGGTCAAAGGTGGGTGTAACAAGGAATTAATGGATTCTAGAAATTGAAGGAAATGTGTTTTTATTGTGTGTCAATATCATCCCATTATCACCATAGTTTTTTTGGATGTTGTTGTTTTGGGTTTTTTTTTTTTTTTTTTGGAGGGATTACTTGGTAACTTGCTTAAGCATGGAACTCACCATTAAAATGGTTAGGCCTTTGTTATCCTAATCCTAAAATGTGCCATGATTAGAACAGGCCAGAGACAAAGAGAGAACCACATGGCATTTACCACTTTCATCTACCTCAACTAAATGCTCAGCAAAACCTTTGATGTTAATCTGTAGTTTTTGCCTCTCCTTATTTCTCCTTTTTTGTTGTCTTCTTTCTCCTTCTGTCTGACTTAGTCAGCCAAGACAAATCTGCCTTTTACAACACTGCTATAAGCCTGTGACCAAAAAGCAAGCTAAAAGTAACACTTTATACAGTCTGATCCTAGTAAAAGTTTACTGTGTCTTGGAGTGGCTATTAAGATAATGGTGTGTGAATGTAATCTCCGAGGAACTAGGTTGAAAGTGAGGAAGTATGGGAGATAGAAGATGCATTTTCTGTTTTCACTATTTTTTTTCTTTCTCCCTTTGTGCCTTTTAGGGTTTTTTAAAGAAATAAGATAGGTCTAAACTATTTAAACTGACTTTTTCTTTTTCACCAAAATAAAAGGACAGTTAACATCATGTTTAATACTAAGAACTATCAAACAGTTTTAAAGTATATAGTCAGAGGAAAGGGGAATATGGGAAATTGTTAAAATGAGTTTTACTTAACCTTTCAGACCCCAAATCAGGACATATCCGTACTCAGTGCAAAGCTTAAGCAAATGCTTAAAGTAAAGCTGCATTATTATGTTGCTGAGGCTTGGTCCACACTAAGCCCCCAGTTCGAACTAAGATACGCAACTTCAGCCACGTTATTAACGTAGCTTAAGTCGAAGTATCTTAGTTCGAACTAAAAGGTACTTACCGCGGGTCCAGACGCGGCAGGCAGGCTCCCCCATCGACTCCGCCTACTCCTCTCGTGGAGCAGGATTACCGGCGTCGACGGCGAGCACTTCCGGGATCGATTTATCGCGTCTAGACAAGACGCGATAAATCGATCCCAGAAGATGGATTGCTTGCCGCCGAACCAGCCGGTAAGTATGGACGTACCCCTAAAAAGTTAACATATTTTTAGTAGTGGTTGTTACAATGGGAGTAAGCTGATAAGTTCACATAAAACTGCAATTTACTGGTTAATGTTGCAATAGTTAAATAAGAATTTTAAATCACCTTGTTGAGATAACCATCTTATTAATACAATAGATAGCACAAGACTGTGTGTGTGTGTGTGTGTGTGTGTGTGTGTGTGTGTGTGTTTGTTTGTTTTGTTTAAAAGAAATAATGGTAGAGAAAAGATGAGGATAACCGAGAGAGGATCAGAAGACATGGTTGTTTGTCAATTTGGCTATTTTAAATGTTTTCCATTAGTTTTCATACTCTAACAAAAATGAATTTACTTTTTACAGGTGCAGCTTATGGTGACTGATAGTGAACTGTCCGATCAGTTTTCTCTTGATACTGTTGGTAGTCATGGTTCTGTTAAATGTAAGAGTCACAAAAAGGAGTACCAAGTGAGTATAATATGTATCTATCAAACTTCTATATGTTAAAAAATATAAAAAATTAAGTGAGACTAACAAATTTTAAACAATTTCCTTCATTCACAGGTTGGTGTCACCATAGATAACAGCAGTTTTAATATTACAAGAATCGTAACTTTCACCCCCTTTTTTATGGTCGCAAACAGAAGCAAATATACTTTAGAAGTAGCTGAAGAAGGCAAGGAAAAATGGATTCCTATCACTTTTCAGCAGGTAGATTTTTTAAAAATCAAACCCTAAATATTTGAATTGTACACTATTTCTCGAGTTTCTCAGGAAATTTTCAGTTTTCATTTCTCACACAAAGATTGTTTTAATATTTTATATGCAATACTGTTTAGTTATCCAGAAATTTGAGGGCCTGATTCTGGTACCCTTACTTCCACTGAATAGAACCTTACTCTAAACTAAATTGTAGCCTACCTTGCATGGCAATGCAAGATTGGCAGGAGGCTTAAGGCACTTCCTACTCTCATCACAGGTAGCAGCACTTGAGGAGAAGCAGGCTCCACAGAATTGCTACATTCTCCTCCTGTCCCCCACAGAGGTGGATGGGGAATGGGTGCAGCCTTTTTTCTGTTCCTCCCATAGTATGTGGTGGTATAGTTATGTTGACATGTTGGGCAGTGTGCAATTTACTCCCTTCACAAAGCAACAGACGGACTGGAGTCATGTTTTATTATGGATTGCTCTAGGACGAACATAATAATGTATTGCCCCTAGCACATGGCAGATCATATCGTGATAATGTAGCCTCTGTGAGTAGTCCTCCTAATTTCAAAGGATTGCTTGCAGAGTAAGGTTTTTCTTAAATAAGAGTACCAGAATCTGGCTATAAATTAATTGAAACCATATCTTACTGTCAACTTTTAGTAGTCACTATTGTTAAATGTAGAGTTTATACTTAATGATTATGGAAGAAAAAATACAATTGAATGTAAAATTGTTAAATCACCATTCCTCATAAACATAGGAAATGCCACACTGGATCAAGCTGGAGGTCCATCTTTTTAAGTAACCTTTCCCTGTCAGTGGCCAGAACCAGATGCCTCAAAGGAAGTTGCTCAAAAGGGAAAAAAATTCCTTACTTCCATCAATTAAAGATTGGCTTTTGCCTTGAAGTATGAGGGTGTATTTCTAGTCTAAGTTGTTTTGTTTTTAAATCCTGTCTAATGTAACAGTTAATTTTTTGCATTATCTGTACAAATGTCCTTTTATGAATACTAACCTCTTCCATCAGTGACATCTAGTGACAATAAGTTACATGGGGTAATTATACATGGAAAAAAATGGGTTTGTTTAATGTGGAAAAGAGAAGACTGAGAGGGGCCATAACAGTTTTCAAGTATGTAAAAGGTTGTTACAAGGAAGAGGAAGAAAAATGGTTTTTCTTAACCTCTGAGGATAGGACAAGAACCAATGGGCTTAAAATGCAGCAAGAGAGGTTTAGGTTGGACATTAAGAAAAACTTCTGTCAGGGTGGTTAAGCACTGGAATAAATTCCCTAGGGAGGTTGTGGAATCTCCATTATTGAAGATTTTTAACAGCAGGCTAGACAAACACTTCTGAGGGATTGTCTGGATAATACTTGTCCTGCCATGAGTTCAGGGGACTGGACTAGATGACCTCTCACGGTCCCTTCTAGTTCTGTGATTGTGTAAAAGATATTTTCTGTTAGTTTTAAATTTGCTTCCTTTCGTTTCATTGAATGTCTCCTTGTTGTCATGAGCAAATAAATAGGCTTATTTACCTTTTTCTGTATATTATTATTTTGTATACATATGTAACATATTCTCTTTTATTCACATCTCCCTAAACTCAACAGTCCCAGTCTTTTCAAATCAGGGGTTCTCAAACTGGGGGTCGTGACCCCTCAGGAGGGTTGCGAGGTTATTGCATGGGGGGTTGCGAGCTGTCAGCCTCCACTCCCAAACCCGGCTTCACCTCCAGCACTTAAAATAGTGTTAAATATTTTAAGAGTGTTTTTAATTGATAAGGGGGATCACATTCAGTGACTTGCTCTGTGAAAACGGTCACCAATACAAATGTTTCAAGGCTTTTGTCATTTTGACTACATCTGTTTCTTTTTGAGAAAGAGAAACTAGAACTGAACACAGTGTGCCAAGTGTAAAGGCATACCATTGATTTATTTAATGGCACTGTAATACTTTGTGTTCATTTTACATCTCATTCCTTGTGAATGATAATGTTTTCTTTGCTTTTTTTTGTTTGCCACTGCTGAACATTAAGAGATTTTTGTTGAGCTAATAATGCCTACATCTCTTTCCTGAGTAGTTACTTTCATCTGCCATAGTTCTAGCCATTCACCCAACTTCCTCAAGTCTTCCTGAAGTTCCTCAAAGTCTCTAGTTTTGATTAAGCTAAATGATTTTGTACATCTGAAACTTTTGCCACCTCATTGATCATCCCTTGTAACAGAACATTAATAAATATATTTAATGACACCAAACCTTTGAGCACTCCATTGTTAATCTTTTTGCCATATTGCAAATTTAACATTTATTCCGACTCAGTGTTTTCTCTTCGCCATTTTCTGATGCCTGATTTATACTTACCTATTCTTGCCGAATGTCAACCTTGTTGCTAATTTGAGGGACCATGTCAAAGACTCTTTGAAGGTCCAGATAATGTGTTCCAACTGGTTCTCCTTCATAGGCTATTTTGTTGACATGCCACAAAATTCTAAAAGATTACAGAACCACAGTTTTCCTTTACTTGATGCTATTACTGTATTGGCCACATCATATTGTGCTCACCAAGTGTGTTATAATTGTATTTTTATCAAGAATCAGAGAAACACAGGGATGGAATGGACCTTGAGTTGTCATCTAGTCAATGCTGTGGTAGGATCAAGTATACCAAGATCCTCCCTTGACAGGTGTTTGTCCAACCTGTTCTTAGACTTCTAATGATGGGGATTCCACAATCTCCATTGGTAACCTATTCCATGCTTAACTATCCCTATAGTTTGAAAGTTTTTCCTAATATCTAACCTACCTCTTCCTTGCTGTAAATTAAGCTGATTATTCAGTGGACGTGGACAACAATTGATCACCTTCCTCTATATAATAGCTCTTAACATATTTGAAGACGATTATCCGGTCCTCTGTCATCTTTTCTCAAAACTAAACATACCCAATTTTTTTAACCTTTCCTCATAACTCATGTTATCTAAACCTTTTATCATTTTTGTTGCTCTCCTTTGGACTCTCCCCAGTTGGTCCACATCTTTCATAAAGTGTGGCACCCAAAACTGGGCATAATACTTCCAACCGAAGCCTTACCAATGCTGAGTAGAGTAGGATAATTGTGTCCCATGTCTTACATACGGCATTCCTGTTAATACATCCTGTTAATATACAGAATATTAGCCTTTTTCACTACTGTATCACATTGGTGTCTCATATACAATTTGTGATTGACTCTCTATCCCCTAAATCCTTTTCTGCAGTACCCTGTCTAACCAGCAACTCCCCATTTTGTATTTGTGCATTTGATTTTTCCTTCCTAAGTGTAGTACTTTGGACTTGTTTTTATTGAATTTTATCTGGTTGATTTCAGACCAATTTGCCAATTTGTCGAGGTTATTTTGAATTCTAATTCTGTGCTCCAAAGTGATTACTACCCTTCCCAGCTTGGTGTCATCCACAAATGTTATAAACATACTCTCCACTCCATCATCCAAGTCATTAATGAAAATATTGAATAGCACTAGACTCAGTGGTTTTCCAGATACCAAAGTGTGGCTTTCTAAATCTCAGGTTCATCCCTAAGAACATTTTTTTAAAAAGATACATTTGTTGCCCTCCCGTTCTCCAGTATAGTAACAGTTTTTTCACTGAATGTCCTCTGTATATTCCCACTCCTGGGACACTCCGACTGGTGCAGGTTGGACAACAGCAGTGCCCATTGGAGCTCTCATGCACTTCTCCTACCCCTCCCTTTACATCATTCAGATTTGCATCTAGACATGGAACCGGATTAGATTTTTTTTCAGAAGGATAGATACTATTGTACACAAGGATTTGGGACAGGATCTGTATCACCCATGATTTTACGCATCAGATCTAAACATAGGCTTTTGACTTGATCGGCAAACTCCATCATGGGATCTATACATGGATCCGGGAAGGATTTCAGTCTTTGGATCTGAAGAGCATGGATCCGATTGCACAATAGAGAGAGAGAGAGAGACAGGTTTCCTATGATTTTGCAGGATGCTTTATCAAACGAGGAAGAGCAAATAGAACACCCACAGAAGTGTTGAACCTGGACTCTGGAGACATAACATCTCCAGAAAAGTGTTCAGGATGTCTTTAGCTTCATCATATTCAGAAGATGCTGTATTATACCATGAATTAGACAGAATGGCTAGAATGACAAAAACATTTAATATTTTTTCAGTGTCCATAGAGAAAGATGGTACACCCTATATTTGATATATTAGTGGTGTCTGCAAAACAGAGGGTTACACTTCCTTTATTAGATGGACTTTGTCAAGCAGCAAAGGCAACGTGGTCTGCACTTTCATCAGTGAGCTGATGTCTAACAGGGTAGATTAATTATATCAGTTTCCCCAAGAAGACTTATTAATGTTTCACATCCATCCATCCCCAAATTCATTGGTGGCAGAAGCTACACTGAAGAGATTCATTCAACACCAGATGACAAGAAAGGGAAGAACATCCCGAAAGAAGAAATTTCTCCTCTGCTACCGTTGGCATAAGAGTAGCAAATTATAAGGCAATGGTGGCATGCTATCAGTACCATCTATGGGTAAATATGTTAACCTATATAAAGAATCATCCAGATGACCAGAGAAGTTTGAAAAGTTCAATGTGGTGGAAGGTCACAGTGCTGCTAAACTTGATTTGAAGGCAGCTTTTGATTCTTTGAATATTTCGGCTAGGGCTGTGGTTTTGTGCGAATCTTTGATGCAATGCCTGTTTAAGATCTGTGGGTCTTCCTCCAGAGACGAGAATGAGAATTGAAGATCTCCTGTTTGAAGGGAATGGGGTTTTTTTAGTCAAAAACAGTTGAGGTTTTAGAGGAAATGAAGAATATTAAGTTTACAGCCAAATTCTCATGATTTTTCTAAAAAATAAGAAGGCGCTCTACATGCCTTTATTTGGGTACTATAGACAGTACCCTTCATCTTCATCCTATTTTTATCAAAAGAGGAATTATCAATGGAATCCTCATAATCAACAATAGAAAGAGAAACTTTTTAAGCCCTGCGGTAAAGGGATACTATCGGTTACACCATCTTCTGGAACTCAACCTCAGTCTTTTTTTACATGAGGACAGAGGACCTGCAAATCAATCATATCCAGTACCTGCCCTACCCCATTTGGAGACCACCGATCCCAGTTCTATCACAAGTGGCAGTTTATAACATCAGACAGGAGAAATCTAGAAATTATTTTCAGCAGATACTTTATCAAATTCAAAACCCTATCTTCAACCCCTGTCTCTCATCCTCCTTCAGGGACCCATCACATGAGAGCCTGCTGAGAGGCGAGGTTCTCTCCCTTCTAAAAAGCAGAAGCTATAGAGGAGGTGCTACATATAAGTACAGATAAAAGGGCTTTTATTCAAGATACTTCCTTATTTTAAAACGGGGTGGGAGGGTCTTTGTCCCATATTATATATCAGGATGCTAAATGCATTTCATTGAAGATTTCGGTTCTGCGTGTTGTCTCTAGCTGTCATAATTTCCTTTCTATACAGAACTGGTTTACTGCTCAATCTAAAGGATATGTATTTTCATACTTCAATAGACCATCCATCAGAAATGCCTGCATTTTATTTAAAAAAGGACCACTTCCACTACAAGTTCCTTCCCTTTTGTCTTTCTGCTGTACCAAGTGTTTTCAAACAGTGTCCTTCCAAAGTGGCTACATATCTGAGAAAGCAAGGGATATTCATCTCTTATCTAGACAATTGGCTAGTCCCAGCGTCATCAAGAAAGTAGTTGTTATTGGATATAACACAGTTTTGCTCATATAGTCTCTTGCTGTCTTTTGTTCAGGTCCCTCTCTTCACAGTTTCAATACACCTTGTTCCTATGGATAATAAATCTGTGTATGTTCATTATATGGTTAAAATATTTCTAAAAGGACTTAATTTATATCTACCAGTTAGAGATTCTGTATCATCTTGGGATCTAAATGTAGTACTTGCTCATCTCATGCAACACCCTTTTGAACCTATAGGGGAGTGTAAATTTTTCCATTTATCCATTAAAACATCTTCTATAATAGCTATTACTTCAGCAAGGAGAAAAAGTGAACTTCAAGAATTGATGGCTGAGCCACCATTTTCTGTCTTTCATAAGGACAAACTATTGCTATGTCCCCACTCTAGGTTTTTACTGATTTCTGAGTTTCATATAAATCAAGCAAGTAATTTACTGGTATTCTTTTCAAAACTTCTTAGTCATGTAAGGAAGGCTAGACTACACACCCTGGATGTTAAAAGAGCTTTAGTATACTATTTGGACAGAAATAAACATTTCAGACAAATTCCCAACCTATTCATCTCTTGCACAGGTGGGTCAAACTATCACTACTCAAATTTTATCTAAATGGGTTAAACATTATATACAAAAAGTATATGTCAGCATCTGTTCTGCTTCACAAAGGGGTTTTAGCACATTCTGCTAAAGTGAAAGTAGCCTTTATGACTTTTACTAAAAACTTGTAGGAAGTTACAGGATAGCTATGTGGAGCCCCATTCGTACTTTTACTAAACACTAGGTTCTAGACTTGGTGTCTAGCTGAGATGCAGGGTTTGGTGCAGCAATTTTCGAGTCCTTATTCAGTTGCGACTCCATGTCCCACCTTACAAGGATTAGTATACTGCTAAGCCAGTGGTTCCCAACCTTTCCGTTGCAGTAGCATCTTCATGTTTCCAGAAGAGTGTGACGGGCGCCGGATGACCAGCCGCCGAAATGCCGCTGAGAAGTGGCATCATCGAGAAGCATCGCCGCTGAAATGCCGCCAAGAAGCGGCGTCATCGAGAAGCATTGCTGCCGAAATGCCGCTGAAAAAGCGGCGGCGATGCTTCTTGGCATTACCGCTTCTTGGAGGCATTACGGCAGCTGGTTGTCCAGCAGCCGCGCTCCTCGGTGGTGGGTTGTCCGGCGGAAGCGCTCCCTTGTCGGTAGGCGGGCGCCAATGTTCCCTCTAATTTTTGACAGGCCGTGTGCGCAAAAAATTTCTATGCAAATTGTTGTGCTTCTGTGCAAATTTTTGTGCGCGTGGTGTTTCGCCATGTGCGCGGCGTTTAGGATCTGTGTGCACACGCACACAGCTTAGAGGGAACAGTGGCGGGCGCACATAAATGCCCCGGCGGGTGCCATGGCGCCCACGGGCACCGCGTTGGGGACCACTGTGCTAAGCAGTCTATCCCAGGAGTAGGAATATGCAGAGGGGACACAGAAAGGAAATGAAGGTTACTCGTCTGTTGCCAGAGTTCTCCAAGCTGGACTGCATATGCATACTCTTCTCCATCCTTCCCCTCTTCCTTGGGGTCCTACTTAACAAAGGACCTGGGGTCACAGGGGAAGGAACTGAGGCAGTCGGAACATTTTGTCCCCTCATCCTCCAAATATTCACAAATGCTGAGAGGAGCGGCATGTAAGCGTTCCAAATGTGCAGTCGTAGTTAAGGTTCTGTTCAAGTTGCACTGGTAGAAGCATCCCAAGAGTGGGAGTATGCAGAGTCCATGTTGAAGAACCCTAGTTACAGGTAAGTAAGCTTCAGTTTTAATGAAAAACGTCAAAATTTGTAGCAGCTCAGCTACTTCATTCTCAATTTCCTCCAAACATCTTGGGTATTTACTACCTAGTCCTGAGCTCACTTGTTGCTCTCTAACTTATCTGTTTGTGCCTGCTCCTCCTTTTTTTGACGCCTTCGCTCTGACAATACCTCGTTTTCTTTGTCACAGCCTGGCCCAGTTCCCCTCTAGATGGTCACCAGTCTGTAAGTGGACCCAATCTCTGGACTCCACATGCTTCTAGCTCTGGGTTTCTAGGGTGCATTCACAGGCACAGACTTCTTGTCTGAACCCTTCTTTAGGATGTGGGACTCTGCAGTCCAGTTACTTGAGTCCATTAAACCAGTGCCTCTGACTTCCTGAGCCCCCAGTTGCTTACAAATGCTCCCAAAGTATTTCCCACCTAGTTGTGGGCACTCTGGCTTCTAATTTAACTCCTTCGGAGACATGGCAGGCAAGCAAGGAACATAGTTTTAGCAAAGGAATTTTTTAACCAGTCACTTTATTCTTAAAAAGCACTGGAGTCAGAGATACTTGTAAAATAACAGAAGTCCTGAGACACTCTCCCTCTCCATCACAGTCAGAACTCACCCCTTCATTGATTCTGCGGTTTTGTCAGCATTTCAGGGTGGGCAGAGTTTGTCCTGTCTTCTGTCTCCAGCCAATTCTTCTTAAATGTGGTGATGAATGGCCTCCCATCTCACAGAAGTTACCCCCTCTTAAATAGTCTCTCTCCCTTTCACCGTGTGTTCAGGCTGAAAAGCTGCAGATCCTCTAGCCATGCTGGTGCCCCTGGGTACATTTATTACCATGTAAAGAGGAGTTTTGGCATAAGCATGACCTCAGCATGCTTTGTGGCTAAGACTAAAAACAATTGCCTAGTTTTTCTCCAAGTCTTCCTTATCCTTAATGGTCACCAGTACTCCATTTTGCAATTTTCCTGCTTCTGATATATGAAACAACTGTCTATCAACTTCTTTGGGGCTATTTAATCTTCAGATTTGCTCTTAGCTTTCCTAATTTCCATCTAATAGTTTGCCTTTCCATCTTTACATTTTACCTTTCATAGTTTTTGTTTTTGTTTGCTTCATGAGAATGAATTTCCATTGTCTGTAGCGTACCTTTTTGACTTGAATAACCTAGTCAGTCTTGCTACTTAACTAATTTTTTTCTTGTCTTCCTGCTTCCTGGGGTCTGAGAATCTATGGGAGAGGGAACTTGATGCCATGGTAAGTTAATGAACCAGCCCTTCACTGTTGGAAATTTGAGTTCAGATTGTTGTAGGGTCACACAAAATTGAGTATGCTAGTCTCATCCTAGTACTGCAGTTCATACTATTTTCCTTTGGAGAGGAGAGGCACATTACTGACATATCAGATGTTGCAGGTATGTATTTAAAGAGAATTTTGGGCAAGCTTGTTTAATATTTGTCCAAACAATCCCTGGCTCTTGTTTAGTCTCTCCTTCCAAACGAACTAAATTCACCGTCAATTTTAAAGGTATGCTTTTTAAAAGTCTAAATGTGCACGGGACTCGAGACCTCACTAGTATTCCCAGCTTTGTCAGTGACCTTCTGTAAGATCCTGGTCAAGTCATTATACCTTTCAGTGCCTCTCTTTCCCCTCTCCCTCTTTGCCTGTATTTTCTATTTGAAAATAAGCTCTTTGTCTCTTCTTATGTGATTGTAGTATCTAGTACAATGGAGCTATGATCTTGGTTGAGGCCTTTATGTACTACTGAAATATAAATAATAATAATGCTTCAACAAATGACCAAAAAAATTTCAGCTGACTGTTTGACAAACAGTGAAAGAAAAGGAATTAATTACACTAATAACAAAACATGCTGTACTTAAGGAAAAGGCAAGTCTAATTTTAATTGGCATTATAATACACTATATAAAATTGGAAAATGTTAAAAAGACTGGATGAGACTTTGCTAATAAAGAGCAATGTGCAGGGTTGGATTTAATTACACAGTCCTTCAACAGGAAAGGTAAGTTTAAAAATTCACTAACATGCTGATATCCAACTTAATTTGCTTATTTAGAGATTTGAACATATAATAGGTTTTACAACTATACTAAAGTGAGATTTTTGTCATTGTATGTCACTGTTGAAGCTGATAAATAATTCATAATTTTTGGTAAAAGAGATACCGACGTTCTTAAATTAGAATGTCTATTGCACACTGATAAGGCATAACCAGTCAGTCAGAACTTAGATGTCCACCTGTGCACCAGCTTTCAAGAATATATAACTGGGACCTCCACTGCAATAAGGAAAAAGAAGTACCTGACCCCATACATGTTAAATGGACTAAACAGGAAACTGATGGTTAAAAGCCAGAGCTTTCTTAATATACTCTAAATTTTAATTCTGTTTTCCATTACAGGTGCTGTTCTCTTTTTAAATGCTATATGCGTTGGCCTCCTTTCCTTTTTTACCATTAGCTCCTCAGCCCTTCTCCTTTCCACTCCCTTGCTCTAGCATAAATGTTCTGGGTTCCCCTCAGTTTATCCTTTTTAGATTAGGTAACTGTTTAAAAAATCCTAAGAGAGCTCCCTATTCATTTTACAGCAGTTAAGATGAAAATGGTTTTTTAAATTAATATATTTTTATTGTTGCTGAGCACTGTAAGGGGCTGAGACTACAGCCTATCATGTTGACCAATATTGTCTCATTGTTTCCTTGTACTCCCCCACTGGTCTGTCCATATCCATCTGCTGTCTCTTGTCTGGTACTTGCATTGTAAACTCTTTGAGGCAGGAACTGCCTTGTGCTAGATGCCTTGTGCTAGATGCAAGCACAGGGCAAAATGGAGTCTTGGTCCTTGACTGGGGCTCCCTGATGCTGTAATTAATAAGAAGAAAAAGTGCCATTTGAGGGCTGCATAGCAGTTTTCCATTATGATTTGTATTCATTTGAATATAACATTATTTTATTCTAGTGCATTCCCTTTTGGCCTGAAAATGATTCAAATAAACTGCTGATTAGAGTTGAACGCTCCAACATTCCCCCCAAGATGATCTGTTTTAATAAGCAAGAAAACTGTACATTGCTGTATTTGGACAATAAGGTAAGTGATTTTTTTTTTTTTAGTAATTATAGAAGACAACATAAATGTATACTCTACGTCCCCCCATACGAAACTCTTCTCCCCTTCCAAAAACAATGGGGTATTGCAAATATTGTGTGTGTGTGTGTGTGTGTGTGTGTGTGTAATATATGTGTGTGTGTGTGTGTGTCTAATCTTCATATATTCTATTAAAAAAAAGAACCTGTCCAAATTGAAATGTTGACTATTTTGAATATTGACTGGGCTTCATGCTTATCTCGTTTGCATTAGTTTTACACTGGTAGAACTGTATTGACATGTTACTCCTGATTTATAAATGAAGTCCTATTTAAATGAAATCAAATGTAATGAAACCTATTGTATTTGCTGCTAGTGCTTATTCTTTTAGTTATCTCTCATGTTAAAGTTTTTACTTACTGAAAGCAGGTAGGTAATTCTCTAAATTTTGTAAGTCTGCATTTTTGCAATTTACCAGTTCAGTTTTGGCCCAAGTGTGAGTGACTTTGTTATCTTGATGTCAGGTGAAGGTAGAGGAAGAAGGATTGTAAACTAGATACTCAGTTGATGTAAAAGGCATGGAGCACCATTTAAGTCAGTGGAGCAGTGCTCATATGTCTCAGCTAAGGATCTAGACCACAGTGTACAGTACATTATTAGGATCCTGTAAAATGAACTGTAACTTTTACCATTTTGTTTACTGTATCTGAATGGAAAAGTCCTAGAACTCAAGGTGTGCTGCAGGGCTGCTACTTGTACTACAGTTAATAATTTAGAGAGGGTTTGATTCTTATTATTGAACGTTTATTTGAAGAACTTTTTTTTCACATACAGCTGAAAGTTTTAAACTCAGTACAATGTCTTTAGGAAACATGAATACAGTTAGAGATATTGGAAGGACAGAACAGGTTGTGCTGGGGGGGGGGGGAGTGGCATTATATTCAAAAGAGAGCGTAGAATCAAATGAAGTAAAAATCGTAAATGAATCAAACTGTACCATAGAATCTCTATGGATAGAAATTCCATGCTCTAATAATAAGAGTATAGTGATTGGGATATATTACCGACCACCTGACCAGGATGGTGATAGTGACTGTGAAATGCTCAGGGAGATTAGAGAGGCTATTAAAATAAAAAACTCAATAATAATAATAATGGGGGATTTCAATTATTCCCCACATTGACTGGGTACATGTCACCTCAGGACAGGATGCAGAGATGAAGTTTCTTGACACCTTAAATGACTGCTTCGTGGAGCAGCTGGTCCTGGAACCCGCCAGAGGAGAGGCAATTCTTGATTTAGTCCTAAATGGAGCACAGGATCTGGTCCAAGAGGTCAATATAGCTGGACCGCTTTGTAATAGTGACCATAATATAATTAAATTTAATATCCCTGTGGCAGGAAAAACAACACTGTAGCACTGAATTTCAGAAAGGGGAACTACACCAAAATGAGGACATTAGTTAAACAGAAATGAAAGGGTACAGTGCCAAAAGTGAAATCTCTACAAGCTGCATGGAAACTTTTTAAAGACACCATAATAGAGGCTTACCTTAAAATGTATATCCCAAATTAAAAAACATAGTAAGCGAACCAAAAAAGAGTCACCGTGGCTAAACAACAAAGTGAAAGAAGCAATGAGAGGCAAAAAGGCATTCTTTAAAAAGTGGAAGTTAAATCCTGGTGAGGAAAATAAAGGAGCATAAACACTGGCAAATGAAGTGTAAAAATACAATTAGGAAGGCCAAAAAAGAATTTGAGGAACAGTTAGCCAAAGACTCAAAAAGTAATAGCAAAAAATGTTTTAAGTATGTCAGAAGCAGGAAGCCTGCTAAACAACCAATGGGGCCACTGGACGATCGAGGTGCTAAAGGAACACTCAAGGATCATAAGGCCATTGGGGAGAAACTAAATGAATTATTTGCACATTCTTCATGGCTGAGGATGTGAGGGAGATTCCCAAACCTGAGCCATTCTTTTTAGGTGACAGATCTGAGGAACTATCCCAGATTGAGGTATCATTAAACTGATAAATTAAACAGCAATAAGTCACCAGAACCCGATGATATTCACCCAAGTGTTCTGAAGGAACTCAAATGTGAAATTGCAAGACTACTAATTGTAGTCTGTAACCTATCATTTAAATCAGCTTCTGTACCAGATGACTGGAGGATAGCTAATGTGACGCCAATTTTTAAAAAGGGCCCCAGGGGTGATCCCGGCAATTACAGGCCTGTAAGCCTGACTTCAGTACCAGGCAAACTGGTTGAAACTACAATAAAGAACAATATTGTCAGACATATAGATTAACATAATTTGTTGAGGAAGAGTCAACATGGTTTTAGTAAAGGGAAGTCATGCCTCACCAATCTACTAGAATTCTTTGAGGGGGTCTACCAGCATGTGGACCAAGGGGATCCAGTGGATATAGTGTACTTAGATTTTCAGAAAGCCTTTGACAAGGTCCCTCACCAAAGGCTCTTACACAAAGTAAGCTGCCACGGGATAAGAGGGAAGGTGCTCTCATGGATTGGTAACTGGTTGAAAGATAGGAAACAAAGGGTAGGTATAAATGGTCAGTTTTCAGAATGGAGATAGGTAAATAGTGGTGTCCCCCAGGATTCTGTTCTGGGACCAGTCCTATTGAACATGTTCATAAACGATCTAGAAAAAGGGGTAAACAGTGAGGTGACAAAATTTGCAGATGATACAAAACTACTCAAGATAGTTAAGTCCCAGGCAAACTGAAGAGCTACAAAAGGATCTCACAAAACTGGGTGACTGGACATCAAAATGGCAGATGAAATTTAATGTTGATAAATGCAAAGTAATGCACATTGGAAAGCATAATCCCAACTATACATATAAAATAATGGGATCTAAATTAGCTGTTACCACTCAGATCTTGGAGTCATTGTGGATAGTTCTCTGAGAACACCCACTCATTGTGCAGCGGCAGTCAAAAAAGCAAACAGAATGCTGGGAATAATTAAGAAAGGGATAGATAATAGGACAGAAAATATCATGTTGCTTTTATATAAATCTATGGTATGCCCACATCTTGAATACTGTGTGCAGATGTGGTCGCCCCGTCTCAAAAATATATATTGGCATTGGAAAAGGTTCAGAAAAGGGCAACAAAAATTATTAGGGGTATGGAACGGCTTATATGGAGGAGAGATTAATAAGACTGGGACTTTTCAGCTTGGAAAAGAGATGGCTAAGGGGACATATGATTGAGGTCTATAAAATCATGACTGGTGTAGAGAAAGTAGATAAGGAAGTGTTGTTTACTACTTCTCATATCAGAAGAACTAGGGGTCACCAAATGAAATTAATAGGCAGCAGGTTTAAAACAAATAAAAGGAAGTGTTTCTTCACACAACACACAGTCAACCTGTGGAACTCCTTGCCAGAGGAGAGCCAAGATGAAGGCCAAGATCATAACAGGGTTCAAAAAAGAACTAGATAAATTAATGGAGGATAGGTCCATCAATGGTTATTAGCCAGGATGGGCAGGAATGGTGTCCCTAGCCTCTGTTTGCCAGAAGCTGGGAATGAGCGACGGGATGGATCACTTGATGATTACCTGTTCTGTTCATTCCCTCTGGGACATTGGGCACTGGCCACTGTCTGAAGACAGGATACTGGGCTTGATGGACCCTTAGTCTGACCCATTAGGGCCATTCTTATGTTCTTATAAGTGAAAATAAAGACCTATATGATTCTAAATTAATTTCCCATATTAAAAGTGATCTTTTTGGGGCAGGCTAAATTTCAGTTCAACACTGGCTTATGTTAATTGAAAATATATAAAATGTTAGAAGTAGCCAGTTTATAACAGCAGTTGTGGTCAGTTGCCCTATTTGTAGATCTATCCATTGCTTTTTCATTTTGTATGTTGGGGGACATTGCTGATTGCTATGGTGGCTTTTTAAACTTTATTTATTTCTGTACTTCCTACAGTGCATGTTTTATTATCTTTAGGTTGCACATCGTCCAATGAAATTAAGCATCACAAGAGCTGTGTTCACAGGCTTAAGGATATATTTTTATTACCACTGGTTAGTTTGTCTGGTAGAGTCAATCTTATCTCTGCCTAAACAGATTGTTATAGAGTGGTGTTCTCCAGCGTTGTTGGGGAGAAGGTTAGGCATGGCCTTAACAAAAGCATATTGTTGAGGTCAGATTGTACAAACTTGTCAAACATGCCCTGGAGTTTAAATGATCCAGGAAAGGATGGCTCTGCCAGCAAATAACTTAATTATTTGAGGGTGTGGCGTGCCTGTGTAGTCTTGGAGCACTAAATGCAGCCTCTCTTTCCTGACTTTCTATATATGATCCGGAAAATATAATAAAAGTAGATTAAAACAGATGTTTGTGGTTTAAATTATGGGGATAAACTTTTTAATATTGTAAAAAGTAAATGGTGCTTTATACATTAAAATGTTTCTCACACCACAGATACTTACTCTTATTTCATATCTGATAGCTTGGTGGCATTATAGTGGATGTTAACCTGACCGAACATTCTACAGTAATTACTTTATCAGATTACCATGATGGTGCAGCTCCGTTCCTGTTAATTAACCATACCAACGAAGAGATGATTGAGTATGGGCAAAGGTACGTATGCAATGTTGTTATAAAACTCTCCAGAGCATATAGGTGCAGACTGTATATATATAAACTTGCATGTGTATATATGCTTATGGCGTATGGGTTAAAGGGTCACATACATGTGCGTGTGCACATATATAATTGTGGGGAGAGAGCAAGAACGTGCAATTCATACACTGTATGCATATATACACTTGCAAGTTTTCTATAGTGCTGCGTGTACTCTCTCTCAGAGAGCTGTGAAAAATGAGATTAAAAAAACTAAAATATTCAGCATGTTTCATGAGGTGGAGATGTACTCGAGGTGTGCAACATAGATGATATTCTGTGGTTGGATGGGATGGATTGTTAATGAAGCAGTGTTGTGTTGTCCAAGAGGCATGGGGCTGCAAGAAGAAAAGAAGATGGTGGTGTGGATAGGACACTTAGCTGCAACCAAGGAGAACTGGGTTCTATCCCTGACTTTACACAGACTTGCCACATAGAATCATAGAATATTAGGGTTGGAAGAGACCTCAGGAGGTCATCTAGTCCAGTCCCCTTCTTAGAGCATGACCAACACCAACTAAATCATCCCAGCCAAGGCTTTGTCAAGCCGGGCCTTAAAAACCTCTTAAGGATGGCGATTCCACCACCTCCCTAGGTAACCCATTCCAGTGCTTCGCTACCCTCCTTGTGAAATAGTGTTTCCTAATATCCAACCTAGACCTCCCCCACTGCAACTTGAGACCATTTCTTCTTGTTCTGTCATCTTCCGCTAGACTCATAGACTCATAGGCTTTAAGGTCAGAAGGGACCATTATGATCATCTAGTCTGACCTCCTGCACAATGCCGGCCACAGAATCTCACCCACCCACTACTGAGAACAGCCTAGCTCCATCCTCTTTGGAACCCCCCTTCAGTTAGTTGAAGGCTGTTATCAAATCCCCCCTCACTCTTCTCTTCTGCAAACTAAATAACCCCAGTTGCCTCACCTCTCCTCATAAGTCATGTGCTCCAGCCCCCTAATCATTTTCGTTGCCCTCCACTGGACTCTCTCCAATATGTCCACATCCCTTCTGTAGTGGTGGTGGTGGGCGGGGGGAACAAAACTGGATGCAATACTCCCGGTGTGGCCTCACCATTGTCGAATAGAGGGGAATAATCACTTCCCTCGATCTGCTGGCAATGCTCCTACTAATACAGCCCAATATGCCGTTGGCCGCCTTGGCAGCAAGGGCACACTGCTGACTCATATGCAGCTTTTCGCCCACTGTAATACCCAGGTCCTTTTCTGCAGAACTGCTGCTTAGCCAGTCGTTCCCCAGCCTGTAGCGGTGCATGGGATTCTTCCCTTCCTAAGTGCAGGACTCTGCACTTGTCCTTGTTGAACCTCATCAGATTTCTTTTTGGCCCAATCTTCCAATTTGTCTAAGTCACTCTAGACCCTATCCCTACCCTCCAGCGTATCTACTTCTCCCCCAGCTTAGTGTCTTCTGCGAATTTGCTGAGGATGCAATCCATCCCATCATCCAGATCATTAATAAAGATGTTGAATGATGCTGGGCAAGTCATTAAAACCCAATTGTCACACACAGTCACTCATTCATGTACCTCATTTTCTGGGTGCACAACTTGCAACATGTTGGGCCTGAGCACTCACAACTCTAACTGAAGTCAGTAGGGTCTGTGGATACTCAGCACCTCTGCAAAATGGCACCCTTTGATGTTTCAATGGATGCACTCAAAATGAATGGACAGTTTTGAAAATTGTAGTTTGTTGTTTGGAGGTGTGCAGTTGAGAGAGGCGAGAAAGAGTCCTGTGGAGAGAGGATAGCTGTTAGTTGGACCCAGTGACTATAGGCACCCTTTGCTGCAAAAACTACATGAATCCTGCTTCTTCTTGTTTATATTTTTGTTGCTTGTTGAATGAAGTTGTGGCATTTGAACATCATTTATTTCTAGCTTGTTGAGGTACCTTTCAGGAATGCCCCCATGCAATTTTAAAGCTATAGTAGATAAAGTTCTTTACCCAAGAAACAAAACAGTATATTATAGTGGGAGGAGACCAGTTCCTCATAGTATTACAACATACTACACCAGACCCCTTAGCTGTGTCAAGGCTGAATAGATCTGTAAAGCTTCTAAGTTTTTGCAGATATCCATAATACTGAGACACTACAGACTAAATCTTCATGCCTCAGCCAGCAAATTCTGTGGTAAAGTATGCTCCAGGTAGTTGCATCTATAAATACATTGTTCTTCTCTAGAAATGTTTGTGTGATAGACTGTACTCAGCCTAGATTTCCTTTATGAGTTCTAAGTGCTGCTTTCTGCCTTCTTGTTACTTATTTGCAATTAGTAACCAATAAGTGGAGATACTCTGAAACAGAATGGAAATTTTACTAATAATTAATATCAAGTAGATTTCATACCATTTTTGGAATTTGAATAAAATAGATACACAGGTTGACCAAACACAAATGAGGTTTTAAAAGGAAACAAATACAGGCTATGGATTAGATTTACTAAACTTGTATGAGAAGTTCATTTATGTTGTTAATAAAATGTTTTTAAAAATTATAATTCCACTAAGCTGAACTATCCCACACATTGTAACATTATAAACATGTATTACTGATTTAATTATTCTCTAAAGTTTTTGTGTGTGTATGTGTATATATGTATATGTATGTATTATTATACATATGTA
This sequence comes from Chelydra serpentina, assembly GCA_037349315.1. NCBI lineage: Eukaryota > Metazoa > Chordata > Testudines > Chelydridae > Chelydra > Chelydra serpentina. The sequence goes on from JBAIAC010000042.1 coordinate 19,628,626, forward strand.
TATGTATGTATGTATTATTTACACACTTATATTGCTTTAAAGTTCACACTTTTATAGTTTAAAAAAACAAAGCAAAAACCTTTATTCATGTATTTCAAGTGGAGTATTGCCAAGAAACAGGAAACCCACTAATTATAGTATCAGGGGGTAGCCATGTTAGTCTGTATCCACAAAAACAACGAGGAGTCAGGTGGCACCTTAAAGACCAACACATTTATTTGGGCATAAGTTTTTGTGGGTAAAAAAACCCCACTTCTTCAGATGCATGGAGTGAAAATTACAGATGCAGGCATTATTATACTGACACATGAAGAGACGGGTGTTATCTTACCAGAGTTGACAGGGCTACTTCAATCTGGGTGGATGTAGTCCACTCCCAATAATTGATGAGGAAGTGTCAATGCCAGGAGAGTCGCTTTTGTAGTGAGCCAGACACTCCCAGTCCCTGTTCAAGCCCAAATTAATGGTGTTAAATTTTCAAATGAATTTTAGTTCTGCAGTTTCTCTTTGAAGTCTGTTTTTGAAGTTTTTTTGTTCAAGTAAGGCTACTTTTAAATCTGTTATACAATGTCCAGGGAGATTGAAGTGTTCTCCTACAGGCTTTTGTATGTTACCATTCCTGATGTCTGATTTATGTCCGTTTATTCTTTTACATAGAGACTGTCCGGTTTGGCCAGTGTACATGGCAGAGGGCATTGCTGGCACATGATGACATATATCACATAAGTAGATGTGCAGGTGAATGAGTCCCTGATAGTGTGGCTGATGTGGTTGGGTCCTCTGATGGTGACAGTGCAAATAAGTGATGGTCACATAAACACCACCCTATACCAGAAACTTACTAACTGCTATACTTACCTACATACCTCCACCTTCCATCCAGGACACATCACACGATCCATTGTCTACAGCCATGCCCTCAGATACAACTGCTTTTGCTCCAATCCCTCAGACAGAAACAAACACCTACAAGATCTTTTTCAAGCATTCTTAAAACTACAGTACCCACCTGGGGAAGTGAGGAAACAGATTGACCGAGTGAGACGGGTACCCAGAAGTCACCTACTACAGAACAGGCCCAACAAGGAAAATAATTGATGAGGTAGTGTCAATCCTCACCACAGGCCATCACATACAGCCGCCAGCTAAAAGCTCTCCAGCACATCATCAATGATCTACAGCCTATCCTGGAAAATGATCCCTCACTCTCACAGACCTTGGGAGGGAGGCCAGTCCTCACTTACAGACAGCTCGCCACCTAAAGCAAATACTCACCAGCAACTACACACCACACCATAGAAACACTAACCCAGGAACCAATCCCTGTAACAAACCTCGTTGCCTACTCTGTCCCCATATCTACTCTAGCGACACCATCAGAGGACCCAACCACATGAGCCACACCATCGGGTTCATTCACCTGCACATCTACTAATGTGATATATGCCATCATGTGCCAGCAATGCCCTCTGCCATGTACACTGGCCAAACCGGACAGTCTCTATGTAAAAGAATAAATGGACACAAATCGGACATCAGGAATGGTAACACACAGAAGCCTGTAGGAGAACACTTCAATCTCCCTGGACATTCTATAACAGACTTAAAAGTAGCCATACTTGAACAAAAAACTTCAAAAACAGACTTCAGAGAGAAACTGCAGAACTAAAATTCATTTGAAAATTTAACACCACTAATTTGGGCTTGAACAGGGACTGGGAGTGTCTGGCTCACTACAAAAGCAACTCTCCTGGCATTGACACTTCCTCATCAATTATTGGGAGTGGACTACATCCACCCTGATTGAATTGGCCCTGTCAACACTGGTAAGGTAACTCCCTTCTCTTCATGTATCAGTATAATAATGCCTGCATCTGTAATCTTCACTCCATGCATCTGAAAAAATGGGGTTTTTACACACAAAAGCTTATGCCCAAATAAATCTGTTAGTCTTTAAGGTGCCACTGGTCTCCCAACTAATTATAGATTTATATTCTGAAAGTGAGAATAAATTAACAGGTAAGAAATGTTGAAATTCTTTGATTGGTGTTTTAGATTTTGAGTTTGTTGTGTAAAACATTATTGAATATATATTGTTAATCATTATTTTGCAGTTCTCTCAATGTGATGGAAGACTGTCTTATGCCAAATAAAGCAGTATTGTACACCTGGGCGGATGCAGTAGGCTCTAGAAAGTTGAAATGGAAATGTGGAAAGTGCAACGGGGAAGTAACGCAAAAAGATGTATGTGTACTGTTTAACGTAATAGAACTCTTACCAGTGCTATCTGTTGATATTGTATTGCTGCTATATGTTAATTTTAGGCCCCAATATTGCCCTTCTGATGCTCATAATTATGAAAGCAGCTTTCTGGCATAGACACTAGCAAGCTAGCTAAACTTCTTTTATTTACAGACATATTTTTCTAAAAAATTGGTACTTGATTAAAATACCTGTTAAAATGTGGCTTATAGTTACATGGTTAAATATTCAAAAGCCAGAAAAGTTGATATTAAGGTTGCCTGCCAACCTAAGTTCTTTCCCTTGTGTTATGCACTGCAATACCCTTTAAATTCATGATCTCAAAAAATAGGGGAAAAAAGCTGGGTTTGTTTTTTATACTCTTAGATACACACTATTAGAAGGTGATATACTTGCATATTATTCTGCAGTTATCAGACCGTCCACAAAAGTCGTTCAGTCTTGCAGAACCCTGTCGCATTTAAGGCATGATTCAGAGCCCACTGAAGTTGATGGAAAGACTCCCATTCACTTCAGTAGGTTTTGAATTAGGCTCTTCCTGCACACTTTTGAAGATGCACCTTACAGGTTGTAGAACAAAGTATAATACATATTGTATTATTTGACAAATAGCATGCAATCTTTTAAATTTAAGTGCTTCAGAGTATACAGGGGGCAGAATTTAAGCTTATTAATGCAACCTTAACTTTGACATTTTCTTTATTTTGATTGCTAACAGTGTAACCTTAATGTCCTCCTAACATGGTGGTTGTTCAATGGAATTTCTTAGTTTGTTCTTATTTTAAAAATAAATTCCAGGAAAGTTTGTTAGACACCACTGGACCACTCTGTTTTGCAGTATCAATAGTTTTTTTAAGTTGTTCTTGCAGTATCCTAGAGACTTGATCCTTGTTAAGTTCTGTAGGACTTTTCTATAAGGGAACAACCAGAATATCAATTGTTGAAGACTTAGGAGGTGACTAAGAAAGGAAAGAAGCAAAGAGACACAAAGCAAAACAATTTAATGACACAATTTTTCAAAGTATGTGATATTGTAGTCATAAGGGCCAAATGGACAAGTTTGTCGTTTTCCTAATGAATGGGTAATGCTATGGGAATTGTTAAACAATTGTGTTGCCATTTTCCTTTATTCAGGTAACTAAATATTGCCAGTTTTGTTATACTGTGGACTTCCCTATGAGAACAGGGGAATTTTTAGTGTGCAGCAGCAAGGTCCACATGGATAGCTAATGTATGACACACTAGCGCAAGGCAGATTTACAACCCACCCAGCTTACAGCACACTGACTGTATAGACAAACCCTGATTTCACAAAAGCGCTGTTTGTGTTAGTAGAGTTGTTGGATTTAATAGCATTATTTTCTAACATTTTTCTTCAAGAAGAGAAACCTGGTTCTAAAACTCTAGAACTACAAATTTCAGCTTATTTTTTGTGTTAAGACCAGTCTGTTATAGGAATTATCCTTTAAACTGCTGAGACAAATAATAAACGACATATTTAAAACACAGAACCATGTTACACCCAATTTTAAGTGCAAAACTCCTGTTGAAAACAATAGACGTTTGTACAAGAAGGGAGAATAGATTGTCTGTAAGAGCCTAACTTATGAAAACCATGACAGATTCTTAGTTTTGGAGACCTTAGGGCTTGTCTTCACTACCCGCTGGATCGGCGGGTAGCAATCGATCTATCGGGGATCGATTTATCGCGTCTCATTTAGACGCGATTAATCGATCCCGAACGCGCTCCCCGTCGACTCCGGAAATCCACCTCAGTGAAAGGCAGAAGCGGAGTCGACGGGGGAGCGGCAGCGATCGACTCGCCGCTGTCCTCACAGCCAGGTAAGTCGATCTACAATATGCCGACTTCAGCTACTCTATTAACGTAGCTGAAGTTGCGTATCGTAGATCGACACCCCTCCCGTCCCCCCCGTCTAGTGTAGCCCAGGGCTAAGACAGTTGCTAAAAAGCTCTTTTATAGCCAGATCAACCAATCATAATTTAAGATATTGTTCCATTTCACTTTTTGAAGGTATGGAAATACTTTAAAGTATAAGAATATTTTACATATTCTTGTACATTAAAATAAAAAAATCAGTTTTCATTATATTAATCACCTATATTTCACTTTTTATTTCTCTTATGCTAACTGTTCTTTTGGTTTCAGTTTTATGCTTCTCCAGTAGGTAAATATAGATTTCCTCTTCTTTTAATTGTTTCTAATAAAGCAGAAACAAATATTTTGTTAACTTCTGATGTGTTTGCATTAGTTTAATCAATGATCAACATGTGCATAGCTTGCATAGGGGGAATAATATTTGCACTTATACATATTCTTAACTTTATTCCCATTTGTCCCCTTGTCTTAATGAGTGCTTGCACAATTGAGATCTCGTTTCATGATTGAAAATTTTACTATTTTTGAATTTCATATAATGTATTGCTTATGAATATGACCCGTTTTCTTCCATTCTTACTCTCTCCAATGTCCTACATTCCCAATGTAGCTTTTATTTGTCAATGTCCATGTTGCCACAAAATTTACATTTGTTTGTCAAAGTAGAATGAATAAAAGTTGCAAATTTTGGGTTTTTTTTTTCTTCTCGTGTAGGACATGATGAAACCTATCATCCTGGATAATAAAAAGACAGTTTATTTAGTTTCATTTTTTGAAGGCTTGCAGCGTATTATCCTATTCACTGAAGATGAGAGTGTATTTAAAGCAACATATGAAAGTGAAAAAGTAGAACTAGCAGAACAAGAAATTGTTCTATCATTACAAGATGTTGGAATTTCTTTAGTCAACAATTATACAAAGCAAGAAGTGTCCTACATTGGAATTACAAGGTAAAGTAATCTATTCGGTAGGGAGTCGCTGTAAACATTATTTCAAGCTTTTTAAACTCAGCTAGTTTTATTTTTAGTTTTATACTTTTTGGTCTGATCTAGTCTTCTTGTTGTTAGTACTAAATCATTGTGTGTTTGTAGGTTGTACTTGGAATTCCATTTCCATTTAGTTTTATGCTTCAAATTGGTATGTGGTTTGTAGGGGTATGCATGTACAGTATGTTATATTAAACTGTCTGCTGCACATCTTTTCTCCTCATTCATCACTAATGGGTAATACCTCCCACGTGTGGAATTTGGAAGGAGTCCACACTGGTGTAGACTCCAGGTCTGAGCCCTACCCTTCAACTTAGGCAACCAGATTTTCTTCTTCCAACAGGGGAACAAGTTAGCAGTTCAGTTTCTCCCAACCAGTATGTTTTATAACTAATTGTTATGTTTTTGTGCAGTAACAACTTCATTTTAGCTACTAGCTCCTCACTCCCTCTGCTGAGTTGAGGAATTACCATAGTGTTGAGGCTATAACCCTCTATTTTCTCTTGTACGGCACCACATGAGCAGCTCCCTCTGCCCCCCCCCCCCATCACAGCAGAGAAGCCCTACAGAGAAGCACCAACCCAAGTCTGAGATGTGCTATATTTATAAGGAATCTCAGAGCGCAAGCTATGCCTTGCTGACACAAGCCATCAATCCTTACTCATCGAGAAGGGTGAGCTATTCCTCTTCTTTTTCATCAATACTCTGCACCCAGATTCTTAAAAAAACAGCTGGTGGTAGCTACAGCAAGGCTCAGGTTGCAAGTTATGCATCTATCAGAGGGGTAGCCGTGTTAGTCTGGATCTGTAGAAGCGACAAAGAGTCCTGTGGCACCTTATAGACCAGGGATCTCAAACTCAAATCACCACGAGGGCCACATGAGAACTAGTAAATTGGCCCAAGGGCCGCATCACTGAAACCTTTTCATACAATGATACAAAAGTATAGTCAAAAAAGAAAAAAATGAAGAGTAATATAGTATTCTATTAAAAGTCAATGTATTAACTTTTTTAAAACTGTAATGCAAAGAGGGGTTTTAATAAAATATAAACACCCAGTAATGTTTGGAGCTTGGCTGCCAGTGGAGTCAGTGCCAATGGCGGGCCGCAGGAAATAACTCCGCGGGCTGCATGTTTGAGACCCCTGTTATAGACTAACAGACGTATTGGAGAATAAGCTTTCGTGGGTGATTACCCACTTCATCGGATGCATCTAAGTTATGCATCTGTATCCATTCAGGGGCAAAATCCCAATCAGTGTCCTATGTGGAGAAACAAACCCACCCATAACTTGCCAGGTGCTGGAAATGGTTCAAAATCAAGAGGAATTTTTGATCCCAATACAGAGTGTTGCTTACCCGGGGTCAAAATAGGCATGGCTCTACAAATGTTTGCCATAGTGGTAAAATTATGGTCAAAGAACCAAAACTTGACTGAATCACTATTTTTCTCACAGCAATCACCCATAGCTAGTTGCCAACTAGGATTGCTGGTGGCATGAATTGGTGTTATCCCCTAAGTGGGATTTCTCAAAATATGTCTCCACAAATTCCTTCTAAGTATGTAGAACTGCACAGTAGACACAATGCAAAATTAGGCATCATTTCCAGGTAAAATGCCTCACTTGTGGGCAGGTAAGTACATAGAACATCCTGAAAAAACCTGTGTTTCACTTTACATCCCTGCATACTCACTACAGAAGCAAGCCTATCAGAGGGGAGCATACCTTGGGGACAAGTAAGGGTCCCTCATTTTGAAAAAAGGAATACATTAGTTCTCTCAAACTTACATATTGTTCTGTACTGTTTTTCAAAATCTCTGCATATTCATCCTTTTAGTTCACTTGGACAGCTCTGTCAGTGTCACGTCTGAACAAAAACGTAGGAATAACTCTATGGGATCAGACGAGTGGGTTCATGAAGTCCAGTATTCTGTTTGTATCCGACAGTGGCCAGTGTCAGATGCTTCAGGGAAAGCAAAAAACCCTGTAGTGTGCAATTCTGGAATAGTTGCTCGAGAAGGAAATTTTCCTACATCTGGTTGTTAGAGATTGGCATATGCTGTGAAGCATGAATGTTTACATGCTTTCCAAAACTCGGAATAACCAGGGGTGAGAGCTTCTTCCAGAAGCAATGTTGTGGGCAATGAAGAATCTGCTGCCATTCTGAACAGTTCATGTAAAGTTTACAAAAAGAGGAAAAAGAACGGAGGTCATTTTCCTAGTCTTGCGCTGGCTTGATTTGGACCTGATAGATTCTGCCAAGGAATTTCCATTGTACCTGCAGAAGTGACCAGACTTCGTCAGCCAGGGTCTCCATCTGGATATGGACCACCTACAGTTAACAGCCTGGGGTATCTAAAGAGGAGTGGGTTCTCATTTAGCTTTGTAGATGCATTTTGGTATCTCAGCAGAATTCAACCAGGAAATTTATTCATTGATCCGGTCAAGTTTCATTTCTGGTCTGCGGGTAAACAAGTATCCTGAAGTTCTGGTGACCTCAGCTATACTGGAATTTCTCCAGGATGTTTGGTTCTTGTCCTAAAACCAACCACTATAGAATAGTGGGTACCAATTTTAATGGCAACAGGCTCCTTGACTGAAGATCCTCAGATGTCAGGGTTCATCAGGATGGCCAGAGCAGACGAGCCTGCAACCAGCTATTCTAGTTGCATTTAGAAAGACACATTTCAGAATTAGTGCCCAACTGTTGTGGTGTGAGAAAAAGATTATTCTTATAGTACCAGCAATCATTCTGGTAAATTCTTCTTACCACACTTGTTGGGAAATGGTTCTCCCATCATTTTTTTCCCATTCCTTAGCCTTTAGAAAGGTTTGCCATAAATGGACATTTATAAATCTCTAAGATGTGTCTCAGGTGTATGGAGTACACATACTAACTGTATCCTGTTACCTCATTTCATCTAAAATACCAGGGGTGAAATCCTGGCTCAGTTGAAGCCAATGGAGTTTTCTATTGGAATCAGTGACAAGCACTTAAGGCCACAAAGATGCTGCAGGCAAGATATTAAAATCCTGCACCAGTTAGCATGCTAGACATGGGTGAAACCATTCCTGGAGGAAATTAAGGATGCTAGTGGCATTGTGGGTAGAAAACAGGGTCTAAATAGCTTCTGAGGAAACTAGCAAGGTAGGTTTCTTTCCATGAAAAAGATTTTGCTTCATATTGGAGGCACAGGCTATTATTCTACTGTAATGATACAAATTGTCCCTTATTCCCCCCTCTTCCCTCCCCCCCCCCCACTTCTGTGATTCACTGCTCACTTCTTGCCATTTTTGCGGATGAGATGAGAATGCTGCACAGCACAATGTGAAATTTCAGCAAATTTTCTTTTGGTTATCACCAAAATATAGTTTGTAACCAATTGACAATTTTCTGTAAAGAACGACGTAAACATAGAATTGCCTTAAGGTTAATTAATGTAATTACAAGTTGTGGATTTAATGCTTATGATTTGTTGTTTGGCATTCATATACAATTCTGGCAAAACTCTTCTGTTGGCCTCAAATGAAGGGAGGGGCTTATTTCTGAATTCACGGGTGAGAGGCATTGTTTGTTAGGAATGAGGAGAGAAACTAAAATATTCAGGTAAGAAATTTTTCATTTTGTATCTTGAACAACGCTGGTAGGGGACACTACGTATAGTTTATTTTTTTTTAAATCTCTTGGATAGATATGCAGCAGCAATCAAAATTGAGTATTGCCTAGTACTAATACTAAGTTGCCAATAAATAAATAAAATAACCAGAAAAGAATACTACATGAAATTTGGTGTTTTTTTGTTTTTGTCTGTCATATGTTTTATATGTATTGAGGATCCATGTCCAGCAAAATATTATTTAAAATTATAAACTGTCAAAATAAACTTGGAACTCCTAATCGTTCATTCTTTTATGTTTACCATTTGTTTTGTTTTCATTTACAAGTTCTGATGTAGTTTGGGAGACAAAACCCAAGAAGAAATCAAGGTGGAGGCCAATGAGCATTAAACAAACTGAAAAGTTAGAGAGAGAATTTAAAGAATACAGTGAGCTATCCCCTTCAGAAAACAAGATTGTTGAGCTCGAAACAAATGTTATGGTAATATTTGTACTCTTTACTCTTGGGTATTAATTTGTATATAGAGCTATACATGCATATATACAGGGCGAGAGAAGGAAAATTCTATACGTAGCATGAAATTTTGACAATGTTCCAGTAGAGTCCATTTGAAAACCTTTCTTTATACATCTCCAGAAAGGATACATTAAGATCTTGAAAGCTACTGTATCTAGTTTGTTTTTAGCCTTTGCCTTATTTAAGGAGGCATAACCGATTGCAGGTTGTGTGGTCATAAAGATCTGCACACACATACACAGTCAAGGAGCATTGCATTTTTTCACATGATGTTTAATACAAACTTTGACACCACAGCTTTTTCTATTTACATATTTTGTTGTGGAATGCTTTAAACAATAATAAATATTATCACTGCTAACATACAAGCATATAATAAATGTATAGCTTTACTATGGAAACAGTATAACTAAAGATGTAGTTGATAAAGTGCTGTAGTTGAGATAGCATAATAAAATAGCTATGCATGTTTCATTTCTAGGCAAGGTGAATCACTTAAAGCAGTGTTTCATATTATCATACTGTAAATACCAAGCAGAACGTTCTAAATGATTTTTTAAAAATTAAAAAGTACATTAAGATCTGAATCTTTCTTTTTTCTGTATATAGTAGGTTTATACTTAAATAATTTGTGCAGGAAACTGAGTCCAGGCTCCTGACACCGGCAAGTTTATATCTTAAAATGACATTGTTCACCATACTATTGTACATCAACTTTAGAAAGCAACATGTAAACAGATAGATAATCCCTCAAAATAAGTGTACAAATTTAGGTTCTAGTCTTGCTTCCGTTGAAGTTAATGACTATCCCCATTAACTTGAATTGGACAATATTCTAAATATTAGTTTTAAAGTTGATTTTCAATATGTTGAGAGAACAAAATGTACATTTTAAAATTAGAGTTTCTGGCTACTGAAGCACACAGCATACCTATGGTTTTTTTATATTAATATTACAGGTTTGTTTAACTCCTAATGGTGGTAACATGAAAATCCAACAACCAAATGAAATTCCTGTAAGAAGAAATTATTTGCCAGCTTTAAATGTAGAATATAGTACATCTGCACATCAAAAATCCTTCAGAGTCCAAGTTTACTGGATACAGGTGAGTCTTCCAAAGAGCTAAAATGTATGAGAACACACTTAATAAGGTTACTGTTCAAGAATTGTTTACAATATTAGGGCTACAGAAATTAGTTTTTCTGGGTTTTGTAACCCAAATGATCTTTTTCAGAACTATATTGGACACTTTTTGAATTAGTCATTTTTTTTCTTTTGTGTTTGGCGTATGTAAAGGATATTTTAGTGTTTCTGTATGTTGCTTACCTAGAGTTTCTTTTTTAATTTTTAATAAACAGTTGCTGCTTGAACAGCTAACATACATCATTTTGTCCTGTCCTTACCCTTATCAGATACAAAACCAGATTCCCGGAGCCATATTTTCTTCTGTGTTTTATCCTATTAAACCTCCAAAGTCCATCACCCTGGATTCAGGTTTGTGGATATAGTTTAATATATTTCACAGTTCTTACAAAAATATAAATACATATTTTATGTGCATTTGTAAATGGTTTAGATTGTCACTATAAGCAGAATATAAGTTGGTCTCTTTAAAACAGAAAGATATGCATGAAAAAGAGAAGGCATATTTAGACCACTATCAGTTAAAACTGACCATAAAACTTGATAACCACAGAATGGAATTAAGGAATGAATAATCCACCCCACCCACCTAAAACCAAATTTATTATTACTAGAAGGCATCTTTGGGTGAAATTCTCATAACTTTAACAAAAAACAAAACAAAAACTCTTTCATGCCACCAACATTTAGATGTTTCATCCACTATACATAATACTTCTTTGACACACACTTTTAATACTCTCAGAGAATGCACAAACTTCCCCAAATTTACAACTGGCGCAAGTTGGATCATTTAGATCAATAGAGTTTCACCTTGCTTACGCCAGGTTTGAATTTTGTCCTGAATCTTTGTTGTCATAGCATAGAAAAAGAAGATATAAAGTTTTAAAAAACATTGCTGGCCTTGATGGCATTATTTCTGTTGAACAGCTTTTCTGATCATTCATCAGTAAAGAGCCAGTGCCTTCCACCTATGAACTCGGAGGCAGTCCAGTGTTGTTGCTGAAGATTCCAAGACTAAGATGGCTCAGGCCATCAGATTTTTCTACCTCTGACTGCAAAATAAATTGGCAGTTCAGTTTCTCCCAACTCTGTTATGTTTGATAATTTTAATTGTTCGTTTTTGTGCAGTAGTCACTTAAAATCATTATTCCTCCTCCTCCTCCTGCCCTGGATCGATTATTTGGCAACATGGTGGTTTCGTGGTGGATCTGGTACTCCTCTAGCCCCATTCAGGCAAGACAGGCTGAACCTGTCTAAATTTAAGTAGTGTTCCCTATGTAAGACAGCATTGTCAGGCTCTGCTGAGGGTAAATCATGTGCTGGCTGTTCAAAGCTATCTTACCCTTGCACTGACAGATGGACCACCATTTGGGCCCCTGCACACCCCAATGAGCCATGACTCCAACATAGAAAATCCCTATCAGGAGCTTCTAAGCATTTCAGGGAGAGGATGAGGAGGACACACTATAGCTAGCTCAGGGGGTAAATTCCATTATGGACCTAGGCTGGAGTGGGGAAACCCCAGAAAGGATCCAAAATCATTCTCCTCCCCAGACAAGCTACTAAAGTGGAACTACACAGTTCCCCTTCCTCCCACTGTGAACTGGGGGATTCTTACGATGTTCAGGAATACGTTTTGCAATCCTCAGAAACTCCAGCTCCCAAAAAGGCAGAGATAGGCATCACCTTCAAAGGGTAGCACTTAATATTATTAATGACGCTATAAATCAAGCCCACGAACCCTTCTTTACCTTGTCATGTCTTGGCACACAGAGAAGCCTGTCCCTTCTGTTCAGTCTTGCCTCAGGCTGCAGTGTAATGGGAATTATTCCCATCTGACTTTCATCCTAAGGAGCCCCACTCTTCTTGGGAAGGAAGCTCAGATATCAGGGAGAAGCAGAATGGGAATTGCGCCTTGCAGTAATTAACCATAAAACCTTGTTCTGCCAGGGAAAAAGGATCAAAGTCTCTCTCCTTCACTGCTCCACATTAAAGCCTAAGGAGCAGTCCGTGACCCGATCATAGGCACAGATTTCAGCTCCCCATAAAGCTGTATCATCATGTAGTTATTAGAGGGGTAACAGAGAAATTCCTTTCCATGTTCAAAATACTGAGTAAAATCCCAATCCCACTTAGGAGTAACCTAAGTGTTGGGAGTCTAAGGGTGCTTCAGTAGCTTCACCAGTGAAAGACAATCACACCTTCAGAAGGGAACTTCCTTCCAAAAGAACCTATAGACCAGTTACAGTGTAGTAGCCGTGTTAGTCTGTGTCAGCAAAAAGAAAATAAGAAAGAAAGAAATACTTGTGGCACCTTAGAGACTAACAAATTTATTTCAGCATAAGCTTTCGTGGGTTAGAACCCACTTCATCGGATGCATGGAATGAAACATACAGTAGACAGATATTTATACAGTCAGAGAAACATGATAAGGTGGAAGTGCATATACCAACCCTAAGAGGCTAATTAATTGAGAGGAACCATAACAGCAGGGGAAGAAAAACCTTTGAAGTGATAAACAAGATGGCCATAATGGACAGTTGACACACAGGTGTGAATGAGGATCGTTAACTTAAGGGAAATAGATTCAATTAATGTAATGGCCAAGCCATTCCAAGTCTCTATTTAATCCTGAGTTGATGGTATCTAGTTTGCATATCAATTCAAGTTCAACAGCTTCTCGTTGTAGTCTGTTTTTGGAGTTTATTTGTTGCCAACTTACGACCCTCAAGTCTGTCACTGAGTGGTTAGGGAGGTTGAAATGTTCTCCTACTGGTTTTTGAATATAGACCAGTGGTTCTCAATCTGCAGGCCGCTTACGGCCCAATCAGCACAGCCCTACCGCCCATGTGATATCCTCAGGGCCATACGGGTAGTATTGGATGCAGCCCACAATGGTATATAGGTTAAGAACCACTGCTATAGACCATAAGAGTAAGAATACACTGCAGAGATATTTCAAAGCCTGAGTTGTAGCCATTCAACCCATAGTTTTTTTTAAAAAAATATATCTAATAAGGAAAGGCAATTAGGAGGCAAGAAAGTGGCTCATCATCTAGGGGTCTGATTCTTAATTGGAATGAAAGGTTCTGGTTCTGTCCTAGTTGCATCCTTGATGTGACTTGTGATGCACAATGGGTTCTAACTTGGTGGTTACAAGGAAGTTATATTATATCCGTGAATAGCAAATATACAGGTGAGGAACTGCTTGGGGAAACATTAGAGAAATTAGTAGCTGAGAATAGAGAGAGGCCTCAACCTTCACAATCAAAGCCAGCATAGAAATCAGTTGGTTGCTCCCAACACCAATTTTATCTGGGAAAAAAGAAAACAAGAAAAATACTTGTGGCACCTTAGAGACTAACAAATTTATTTAAAATTATTTTAAAATTATCTCGGATAATTTATTTTATCCGAGAAGGAACTATTACTTTAGCAGAGGGGAAAATGTGGAGCAGGAGCTCCCAACAAAACTTAGATAAATTTTCCTGCAAGCCAACAAAATCCTCAGCATGACAAAGAAAAAATAGAGTATTTGTGTAGGAGAGCTCACAGTTCATGTACAAGACTTTTTTTTCCATATTCTCCTCCCCCAGAGTCTTAGGAAATTGTAGGTAGACGTCTCAGCAAGGCACTGATTGCAATTTACACATCTATACCCATATATAGACAACATGCCAATCAGTGTTCTGTTCAGAGAAACAGACCAATTCCTACTTGGAAAGAATTCATACCTACCAGTAGGGTGACCAGATGTCCCAATTTTATAGGGACCGTCCCGATTTTTGGGTCTTGCTTATATAGGCTCCTATTACCCCCCACCGCCTGTCCCGATTTTTCACACTTGCTGTCTGGTCACCCTGCCTACCAGTTATTGAATAGCTCGTCTTAATTTTGAACTCCAGTGCAAAGAGTTGCTCCCCAGCGGTCAAAACAGGCATGGCTCTGGCCATAATTTTACTATCATGGTAAAGATTTGTAGAGATGCAAAACTCCATTCCATTTTCTGGGAATTGTCATCTATAGACAATTATGTCCAGTGACTAGGATGTCTGGTGCCATGCATTGGCATCATTCCCTGAAGGGGTTTCTCAGAACACACCTACAGAAATTCTTTCTGAGGACATGGAAACATGCACCTGATAAAATGCAAAATTAGGTATCTTTTTTGGATCACAACCAGATATCCCTTTCTGGGGCAGGTAAATACAAAAAACATTCTGAAAGCCAACCCAATATTTGCTCTAAACACTTGTATACTCATTGTGGAAGCAAGTTTCACAGGATGAACATACTTGGAAGACAAATTTCCAAAATCTTAATACACATCCTTTTGGTTCACATTGATAGCAATACTATGTCAGCTAAAACAAGCACATCCCACAAAAAAATTGACATAGAAGATTGGGCCAGTGGTCGATTGAGTCCAATATCTTGTCTGAGTGTGGCTAGTACCAGCTGCTTCAGAAGAAGGTGCAAGAAACCACATTAGTGAACTATTATGGTGCTCAGAGGAAGTTTCCTCCTATTTTCTGTTAGGGATTGGCTTCTTATCTGAGGCACGAATGTTAATAGCTCTTCCCAAACCAGGGAGTAACCAGAGGTCAAAGCTTCTCTGCAGCAATGGAAATAATGTCCTGCACAGAGGGCATTTTCTGCCTTTTCAAGACAGCTCACTTAAAGGATATAGAAAAGGAAAGGGGAAGATTGAAGGCATCCTCCTAGTCTTCCATTGCAGAAGGCCCTTTGGACTTGTTAGGCAGTCTAGGGACTGACAGTGCACCTGCAGAGAAGACCAGGCCTCTTGAAGCATCAGGATTGGGAATACCTACAGTTAACAGCATAGATATTGAAAGAGAAGTATAGTTCAGCAGGGTTTCTCTGCTAGTCTCTTACACATTTTTTGTATGCAGATAGAACTCAACCAGGAAATCTCATTAATTATAGTAACAAGGAGTCCAGTGGCACCTTAAAGACTAACAGATTGGACCAGATTAATTAATGATTAATGATACTGCTAGTGTCAAGGGAAACAAAGCTCTTTGGGGGCAGGGACTGCCTCTTTGTACAGTACCCAGGCCAATGAGACCCCAACCTCTAGATGCTACAATACAAATATAATAATAATCACAAAGTTCTGGTGATCTCAGCTAGTTTAGAGTTTCTTCAGAATGATTTGATTGGATTCCTATAAACAAGCATCCTAGAAATGTGGTACCAGCCCTTGTGGCATTCTGTAGGTAGGCACTTTGGGCTGTCCATTTGAGTATCATCAGATGCCAAGATTAATTAGAATGACATTACCTCCAGAAAGTAATTCATTATATCAAAAGTTAGGTTTTGGAATTAGTTCCCCTATCTGTACAAGACCCATATTGCTGTTGCCATAGGAATAAGGTTATTTTTGTAGCTCCAGAAATGAATTCCTCTTTCCACAGTTCCTGGGAAATGGTTCTCCCATCATTTTGTTCTGATACTTAGCGTTTCTTTTGGAAGGTTGTGGCATAAATGGGCATTCCTGGCCTATGATTAGTGCCCCTAAGCACTACAGTAATAAAAATAATACTTAAAACTAATAACTCAAGCATGTGGAGTATATATACCAGTTGTACCCAGGTTCATCTCATTCTATCCAAATTGGCAAGGCCTGGGTACATCAAAGTGGCTGCAGGCTGGATTTTAAATCCTGCACCAGTTGGCATGCTTTTGTGATTCACTGTTCATTACTTTCCACTGATGGATGGGGTGAAAAACTATATAATTGAATGAGAAATTCCCTAGTTGATAATTTTCATCGTTAGCAGCTTCTCTCCTCATTAAACCTACCCTAGTAGCCTGGAAAATTAGCATATAAACGGTTTGCAGGTTGTTGGTCCCTAGACATTAGACAGATATGAAGATATAATGATTTTTATTGGACCAACTTCTGTTGGTGAAAAAGACAAGCTTTCTTAGTTACACAAAGCTTGTCGCTTTTACCAACAGTAGTTGGTTCAATATTACCTCACCCACATTGTGTCTCAGAATACAAATAGAAATTTTTCTTGAAAGGGAGACATAGACATATTATCATCTTAACTTGATATTAATTAATCAGTCTTATCTTAATGCTAATAATTGGTTGCTGGAGTGTTCCTACAGCTTTAGAAGACCTCTTCCGGTGGCCTGAGTTGTAGGGCTTAATGCTGACGTCTCCATTAACAATATTGGACTTGGAATCTTCTTCTCTTCTGGTATACTCTGAGCCAGTTGTGGACTGGAAATATTTAAGGGCATAGCTCTCAATCACCTCTGTCATGCAGCGGTTCCTTACAGATGAAATACTGTGCTTGGTCTTCTGCTTTTCCCCCTGCTTTGCCATTTGGGGTGAGATGGAGGTTGAAGGAAGAGGCCAAGAGTGGGTGCTGTGTACATATTCCTTTAACATAAAAAGTATGTGTGATGGGAAGGGGGTGATCCCTATCTGAAAAAGGGCTGTGGGGGACAAAGAGAAGCTCAGGAAAATAAGAAAGGAATGGACTATTTACAGGGTGAATAAAAATCAGTGATTTTTTTAAAATTTAAAAGGTAAAATTGTGTTTAAATTAAATACAGGTTGATTTTTAAAAACATGATTTAAAATTATATTTGAAATTGACAACTGAAGTTAATGCCTAAACTTCTTAAAATCTCTTAAAATCATTAAAATTAATGCAAAGTAAAATATTAAGCAGCACATTTGCTGCCAATTTTTAAAGAAAGTCAAGTCACTGAACTGCTGGAAGTCCATGGCTAAAACCCGGTACCAGAGTTTGTTGAAGGGCTAAAACCAGCTGTTGACATCAGAAGCCTCTTCTGTAAGTTTATAGATAATATTTTCTTCATTTGTTTATTCAACTAGGTCAGTGCAATGACTATAGTTTATTCGAAGTTAAGGAACAATTTGGGAGTTAGATAAAAAAAGCAGGAAAGTTTGTTTTTCAATGAATAAAAACTAGGTCTGAGAAGGTTAGATCTACTAATTCTAAAATCTTGAAGGACATAGTGTCTAAAAACAATCAGTTCAATTCACTAACTACAAATAATACTTCCTTTGTTTAGTAAATCAGCTAATATTTAATGCAAAACATATTGTGGTCAACTTTTTTTAATGTATCCAGTACTTTTAAGGTACTTTCTTTTTTAAAAAATTGCTATTTTTGTGCAACTTTAATTGTATTTAAATGTCCATCCAAATAGAGCTTGACACAAATCACAAGTAAAAAAAATTAATCTAGTAAATAAGAAGTGCACTGTTCACCATTTTGCAACATACAGAAAATACAAATTTCAGTAAATGTGGGTTAAGACACATAGTTGCTTTAAATAAGTGTATAGATATGGTATATCCTCCTGGCTAGCAAAAAGAAACACCAAAGTTAGTGTAAAATGTATATTTAGTTTATTAACGAATGAGAATCAGCCTTTCTTTATTAAAATAACTGAAAAGCACAAATGCAAAATATGATTAAAATCATGTATTTAAATCAAGGTTTCCTGCTTGCTGATTTAAATTATAATTACGATCAGTGATTTATATAGCTTTGATTTAAGTCATTCCACCCTGGCTATTTGCTGATACTCAGTAGCTTTGAATGCTGATAAGTAAGGGTGAAAGCACTGGACTGCTCTTGCATTTATATCACCAGACAGTGGTTTTTAGTGGGAAGAATGTGCATGTCTTAGCTCCAGACATGAGCTAGTGTTGCCTCTGATATTTGTGTGACGAAAGGTTGGAGGAAAAGATCTGGAGCCAGAATAGATCATTTTCAGCTATAAAGTTGAAGTCTCTGCATGTAATCCAAAAAAAGCTTGTTAATTTTTGTTTTTAATTTAAGTGAATATATTGCTTAAGCAAGACTTAGATCAGTAGCCTTGGAAATTGTATAGGTGTGGTTCAGACATCTGCAGTGCAAATTTGACAGGGCAATGCTGTAGATCTATGGTTCTCAACCAGGGGTACATATACTCTCAGGGTACTCAGAGGTCCTCCCGGGGGGGTACATCAACTCATCTAGATATTTGCCTAGTATTACAACAGGCTATGTCAAAAGCCCTATCAAAGTCAGTACAAACTAAAATTTCATACAATGACTTGTTTATACTGAAATTTATGTACAATATTTACATTCCAATTGAAATATTTTATAATGATATGGTAAAATGAGAATGTGAGCCGTTTTTCAGTAATAGTGTGCTCTGACACTTTTTTGTATTTTTATGTCTGATTTTGTAAGCAAGTAGATTTTTAGTGAGGTGAAACTTGAGGGTACACAAGACAAGTCAGACTCTTGAAAAGGGTACAATGATCTGGAAAGGTTGCTGTAAACGTTGACTGCTGCAGGGATTATCTGCAGAAGTTAGAGAGCTCATTTCCCATGTCCCTTAAAATATTGGCCATTTTGTGGATATGTATGCAACAAAACACAAGAGGCTTTGGTTGAACATAATTGTCATACTTTGTCATAAAAATGTGTCAACCAATAATAATTCTTTTTCATTACTTAAGTATTAACAAAATATATGGGCTGAAAGTACACTTAAATAAGCAAAAGTGAAATGGGTATGATCAGATTGTAATTAGGGCTATCGATTAATTGCAGTTAACTTCATGCGATTAACTCAAAAAAATTAATCACAATCACACTGTTAAACAGTAGAATAACAATTGAAATGTATTAAATATTTTGGATGTTTTTCTACATTTTCAAATATGTTGATTTCTATTATAACACAGAATACAAAATGTAAATAAAAGTGCTCACTTTATTTTTTATTACAAATATTTGCACTGTAAAAATGATAAACAAAAAATAGTATTTTTCAATTCTCAAAAGTGTAACTTACAAATGTAGATTTTTTTTTGTTACATAACTGCATTCAAAAACAAAACAATGTAAAACTTTAGAACCTACAAGTCCACTCAGTCCTACTTCAGCTAATCACTCAGACAGACGAGTTTGGTTACAATTTACAGGAGATAATGCTGCCCGCTTCTTCTTTACAATGTTACCTGAAAGTGAGAATAGGCGTTCACATGGCAATTTTGTAGCCAGCATTGCAAGGTATTTACATGCCAGATATCCTAAACTTTCAGATGCCCCTTCATGCTTCGGTCACCATTCCAGAGGAAATGCTTCTATGCTGATGATGCTCGTTAAAAAAAAAAATGTTAATAAAATTTGTGACTGAACTCCTTGGGGGAGAATTGTATGTCTCCTGTTCTGTTTTACCTACATTCTGCCATATATTTCATGTTATAGCAGTCTCGGATAATGACCCAGCAAATGTTCGTGTTATGAATACTTTCTCAGCAGATTTGACAAAACGCAAAAAAGGTACCAATGTGAAATTTCTAAAAATAGCTTCAGCAATCGATCCCAGGTTTAAGAATCTGAAGTGGCTTCCAAAATCTGAGAGGGACGAGGTGTGGAGCATGCTTTCAGAAGTCTTAAAAGAGCAAAACTCAGATGTGGCAACTACAGAACTCGAACCACCAAAAAAGAAAATCAACCTTTTGCTGGTGGCATCCGTTTCCAATGATGAAAACGAACATGCATTGGTCTGCTCTGCTTTGGATCGTTATCAAGCAGAACCAGTCATCAACATGGACGCATGTCCCCTGGAATGGTGGTTGAAGCATGAAGGGACATATGAATCTTTAGCGCATCTGGCACGTAAATATCTTATGACGTTGGCTACAATAGTGCCATGCAAATGCCTGTTCTCACTTTCAGGTGACATAGTAAACAAGGAGCGGGCAGCATTATCTCCTGTAAATTGTAACCAAACTTCTTTGTCTGAGCGATTGGCTGAAGTAGGAATGGATGGACTTGTAGGTTCTAAAAGTTTATTTTGTTTTATTTTTGAATGCAGTTATTTTTTTTGGTACGTGATTCTACATTTGTAAATTCAACTTTCATGATAAAGAGGTTGCACTATAGTACTTGTGTTAAGTGAATTGAAAAATACTATTTCTTTTGTTTTTTATAATGCAAATATTTGTAATAAAAATAAATATAAAGGGAGCACTGTACACTTTGTATTCCGTGTTGTAATTGAAATCAATATATTTGAAAATGTAGAAAACATCCAAAAATATTTAAATAAATGGTATTCTATTATTGTTTAACAGCGCGATTAATTGCAATTCATTTTTTAATCTCTTGACAGCCCTAATTATAATGAGTGTCTTATTGAAATTCTAACATTGTCTTGTTATTAAGAAGCTGCTATGAAGATAGATGTTTATCCTGAAAGTTTTTTACTGGCTGTCTTAAAACTTTAAACTAACTGCTTTAACCTGAGGGTTGGAAATAGGTTATTTAGAGGCTATATTTCTTTTCGCATTAATGTTATGAGTAGAGCTATAAATAACTTGAAGTCCAGATTAACCCTTTGGATACTGAAGTTGTACAATTAAAGCTTTGTTATCCAGCATGTTGGGGGAATGGGGGGGTGCTGATAACTTAAAAATTCCGATTAAGAAAGAGGGAGGGAGGGAGTTTCGGGTGCAGGAGGGGGCTGGGGGTTGGAGTCCGAGATCTGGGAGGGAGTTTAGGTGCAGAAGGGGGCTCAGGGCAAGGGGTTGGGGTGCAGGCGCTGCCTCCACAGCTCCCATTGACCATGGTTCCCGGCCCATGGGAGCTGCGTAGCCAGCGCTTGGGGCGGGGGCAGAGCGCAGAGCCTAGGATCAGCAGGGACATGTTGCCGCTTGTGGGGAGCTGTTGGAGGTGAGCACCGCCCGGATCCGGCACACCACACCTCCCGCGACGCAGTCCCTTGCCCCGAACCTCCTCCCGCATGCAAACTCCCTCCCAGATCCCACACCCTGCACCCCTTCCCGCACTCCGAACCCCTTGTGGCCGTTCCTCCGCCTAGGAACAGCAGGAGGACATGTCGCCGCTTCTGGGGAGCCACACAGAGCCTGGTAGGGAGCCTGCCGGCACCATGCTAACTGTACTATAAACCGGACTTTCACTGAAGAGCAGAAATGCCAGTTTATAGAGTTTTCCGGTTGGTAAAGTGCCAGGTAACACAGCTTTTACTATATATAGCTAAAATGATGATAATTAACCATTGGAATAATTTACCAAAAGCTGTGGTGGATTCTCCATTACTGGCAATTTTAAAATCAAGATTGGATGTTTTGTAAAAATAAGCCCTAGTTCAAACAAGAATTAATTCAGGGAAGTCTGTTATATGGGAAGTTAAACTAGATTATCACAATGGTTCCTTCTGACCTTATAATATATGAATAAAAGATTAAATTATAGCATTAGCTATATTATTACATACAGCTAAAATATCCTCCAAAGCATTCATTTGCTATCAAGTGAAAATATTATGTTTCTAAAGGTTTCTAGGCTGAATTAGTGTTTTGATGTTCCATTTCCTTCTCCTCTTCCCTCCTGCCTGCTCCTCTTACTTCTCCTTCATTTAAGTCACATGAGTGCCCATTCCTTCCATTATATTCTATTTTATGGGATTTAAACACTGCAGATAATCAGGATCATAAATGGCATTTTTATAGTCAGGAAAATTTAGTTCATACATATCTTATAAAACCTAACTGACCTCTTGGTTTTACCTCTTTATAGCACCAAAGCCGTTTATTGATGTGAGTGTTGTCATGAGGACTGCAGGGCATTCTCAAATATCACGTATTAAGTAAGTATATTTTATATATTCCATTATGGTGGAATGTTTAAACTTTCCAAAACCACTACCTTTTTTTCCTATCAGAGGTACTCCTTCAATGAATAGAAAACTCCTTATGTGCTATTTTCCAAAAAAATTTGGAGTTACGTCAGCAATACATTTCTGATTGTAACATATAGGAAGATGTGTATTTTTATGTACTCGCAATGAAAAATAGCTAAACTGATTTTGTTCACACTTTCGGAAATAAACTTCACTTGTGGACTGAGACAAAGCAAGGAACATTTCAGCCCAAAAGAAATTAATTTCAGAAAGATAGCAGTTGGGGAAAAAATGGAATGTGGAACTCAGCCTTACTTGACCTGTTAGTTACCTGTGTGAGCACTTACAGTTCTGCATTAGAGCAAGCATTTATTAACAATGTCATATATACAGCATTTGTTAAAGTTATAAGGTGCTATATAGTGAAATTATTTCTGCTTATAGCAAATATGGAGTTCATACGTTATACTTCTGTTGTTGTTGTTCATATTACCATAGCACCTTGGAACCCTGGTCAGAGATCAGGACCTCATTGTGCTAGATGCGTACAAACACAGAAGAAAGATGATCCCTACCCCAAGGGCCTTGCAGTCTAAAGTGTAAGACAAGAAAGCCCACAGATAGATATAAGACCAATGTGGGAGCACAAGTAAACAAAGAGTACTGGTCAGTATGATAAGCAGTGAGTGGTCTCTACACACTAGCAGCCTAACTGCTGTCAAATTTTTAATAATAGTCATGGCAAAGGAGAGTTTTGAGGAGAGATATGTAGGTGGATAATGATGGAGGGTTTTTTTGGATGTTCACTGGGAGCACCTCCAAACCTTCTTTGACCAGTGACAGTGAATTGTTTGAGGAATTATTTTGTATCTATAGTTCATAAATAGGTGAATACCTATTTTAATACCTTGTGTGTGTATGTGTTATTTCATAGTTCATTCTGCTTCACAATTTGAAGCTTTGCTTTCACAAACAATAAATTGCTGCTGTTTAATAGTTATTTTTTACTGTCATATCCAGGTACTTTAAGGTGCTGATTCAGGAAATGGATCTCAAATTAGATCTTGGATTCCTATATGCATTGGCTGAACTCTTTACACAGGCTGAGGTGCCCAAAGACCAAGAGGTAGAAGTCTTTTTCATAAAAAGAAAATGTATTTTAATTTGTAAAACATTACACAGATGTATACAACTTGGGCTTCTGCTGTTGTAGGCAATAACAGCTGACAATGATGTCCACAGCACAGATTGAGCAAGGTTCACAGGATTGCTGTTGAGCTACAGTTTTTAGTCGCTATTTACTGTCCCATGTAGACAGCAGGTTTTCTGCTTCTCCTTTCCCCACACTTTGGCATAACATACAGAGAAGGAGCCCAGGCTTCAGAATAGAAAATGAGACAGACATTGTGCAGGAGCCAGCATCCAGCTCCCTCTTCCTAGTGGCAAGCTGATTCTTTGAACTGTGGGCAAGGTCAGGAAAAGAGGGACAACAGTCATCCTTCCCTGAGCCTTCCAGGAGGACTAGGAGAAGCGAGGCCCTTAGAGAGGAAAGTAGGGGAACAGATTCAACCACAACAAGCTTTCCCCTCTCCTCCCGTGGAGAGGAAGGGAAAAAAATCCTGGCACGTGGGAAGAGGATTCCAACATCTAAGTGAGGTGCCACTGGATTGAGTATTTGTAAGTGTGAGGAAGGAGAAGGGAAGACAAATGATTGTGGAATGTTATAGAGTGAGGGACAATGTGCAGGTCTGCTGCAGTTGTCAGAGTGCATTGTGTCTTTGGGGATGAGAGATAGTGGTGCAGCACAAATGAAAGGGAAATTGTAAGAATTTGGGTTGAGAGAGTAAGTGAATCGGCTGGGGAAGTGATGGACTGGAGCTGTAACCATTTTAGCAACTATAACAGTTACACTTGGATCCTATATAGGGCTGCACATCTGTTGATCTCAAAGAGCTTAACAGAGAAAGGAAGTATCATCCTCATCTTAAGACAAAGAGGTGACGTGACTGCCCAAAGTCACACAGCAGGGAAGTGGAAGAGGCAGTAAGTAGTATGTTCTCTAGGGACTTTTGCTGCCACAAAAAGAGAACAGAGAAAGTCTCAACCTTACCAGAGACAAAGGACAACTTCACCTACCTTTTACCATCAATAGCCTTCAGAACCTCTCAGGAAATGTCAAAAAATGCAGAAGAAAAGACCACCTGGCTGCTTCTACTTTTTCATCACAAACAACATCAACCAACAAGCATCCCTTTTGACAGGATTCATAATAGCTACAGACCAAACATTACTTCAGATCTAGTGATCTCTCCTTCTTTCTCTACTGCCTTTGGACATAGCCTTTTCTGGTTTTGGAGAACATGGAATATTAGTACGTTGGAAATTATTTCAACAGGTTATACCATCTAGTTTCACGCCATACCCATCTTCCCTGTCCCTTTTCAGGGACTGCATCTCATGGGAGGCTTCTAATTTAAAAGGTGGATTCTCTCCTTCAGCCAGGGGCAATAGAACCTGTTCCTCCTTAGCACAGAGAGTAAGTTTTTTATTCCAAATATTTCCTCATATCCAAAAAGAAGGCAGAATGGAGGCTCACCCTAGATCTCAGAATGTTCAATGCCTTCATTCACAGTTGAATATTCACAGTGGTTACACTGGCCTTCATAATACTGATGCTAGATGAGAGTGATTGATTTCTAGCTCTTGACCTGAAG
This sequence comes from Chelydra serpentina, assembly GCA_037349315.1. Lineage (NCBI taxonomy): Eukaryota > Metazoa > Chordata > Testudines > Chelydridae > Chelydra > Chelydra serpentina. The sequence continues at coordinate 19,653,488 of JBAIAC010000042.1, forward strand.
AATGCTGCTGCTTCGAGTAGTGTCCCTATGGTTGCTCCATTGTTGGTGTGCTTGCATCCCTGTGCTGCTGATTGGAGAACTTTGGTAGCAGTGTCCTTTAGGCTCTCACATGTGCTGCCTCTCCTCATGGTGCGTCATGAGGCTAGTCAGCGCGGGCGAGCTAACACCTCTCAGTTCCATTCTCAACCGCCCCTGGCTAGATATGGAGTCATTCATAGTCTATTAGCACCATTACTTTTGATTTACATTTCTATAATTATCCTCCTAGTTCTTAGTTGTAGTTCTAGTTGTCGTTTTTTCCCCCTTAAAAATTTTTTTTTAAAAAGTCTTGGCTCACTGGGCAAGACAAGCACTCCCAATGTGTTTGCCTGTCGCAGACAAGCACTCCCAGTGCATTTGCTGCCTTGGGGAAGGCCACATTCAACAAAAGTGTGGTCTTTGCCAGCAGTTCAAGCCCTGATCTAGTAAAGATAGAGAGCTCAGGCAGAAGATTATCTTCATGAAGGCAGCTCTCTGACCTCTCTGGATCCGCACGAGTCACCTGACAGATGTGAGTCTTCCCCACAGCCCTCAATATCAAAAGGCTATGGATTGAAGAAACACTGATACCTCACACAAAACATCAAAAAAGAGAGTGGGAAGTCCCCACAATGAGCTCTGAGATAGCCATAAACGTTCTCTGGCAGGCTTGGTATCCTCAATACAGCCAGCTCCAAGACCTTCCCAGTCCGGTACCCATGACTCACGGAAGTCCTCAGCAGCAGGTACCATTGACAACCCAATGGACGCAATGAGCACGAACACTGAATCAATGGCACCAAAGGACAAAGACAGAATTAAGCACTCCTCTGAGAAGGTTCCAGTATGCGATCCCATATTGATACAACCCTCGACATCTCACCCAGCACCAGAGTGCTTGGTACAGGCAAGATCCCCATCTCCCCTGGTATCTCCAACGGCACTGAGTCAGTCGGCACCACCGAATTCCAACACTCCAGGGACTCCCGCATAACAGACGTATCAGGGTCTTTCTCTTCTTGGTGCCGGGACCTCTGCATCTTCACTCAGCATAGGAGTCTTCCCCGCTGCTGTTCCATGCTCCCCCACTCTCCAGTGATGGCTCAGACAGTGAACCTGAGGAGGTGGCATCTCAGTACTCCTCACAGGCTCCTTACGTTGTCCAGTACCAGCAGAGCCCTTGAGGATATCCTCAGGTGGCCCCACCACCACCATGTTGGTATGGTCATCCATGGGCACCACCATCACTGACCCCTTTTCCTCCACCACAGTGGCCATAATGAGATCCTTGGGCTGCATATCGCCACCATGCCTCTCGAGCCTCTAGCCCCAGTTGAGAGCATCCTTTCAGCCACAGCGTCCCGAGTTTCAGAACCTCTAGAGGAACAGGAGGATGACGCTAAGGAAGAAGCGACCCCAAGGACTATTTCCTCCTCCTCGGATGAGGTCATTAAGGCTTACCTGACATCTCTGGCGGATAATTTTTGCCTCTTCCAGGACCCAACAATGAGAGTGGTGGACACTCTCCATATACCACGTGAAGAGGTCAAAGACATCCACCGTCGTCTCCTTGACATATTCCACTCATTCTCTTCCTCAAAAATCACCCTACCTACTAACGAGGCTTCTTTAGACACAGCAAGAGCCATCTGGCAGACCCCAGCATCAGTGGCACCTACCTACAAGTGGGTGGACAAAAAAATATTATGTCACAGGAAAGGAGACTGAATTCCTTTTCTCCCACCCTCCACCCAACTCCATCGTGGTGGATGCCATTAACTCCCGCAGCCGTCAATATCTGATGAGGTCCACTCCCTAGGACAGGGATTGGAAGTGTTTGGACCTTCTTGGGAGAAAAGGAGAAAAGTATACTCCTCAGCCATGCTTCAGTTTCGAATTGCCAATTACCAAGCCTTCATGGTGAAATACGACTATATACATTATTTGAAACTGAACAATTGTATTGAATAGCTCCCTGAGTTGCATTGTGGCCAATTTAAGGCCATCATTCAGGAGGGACAGCTAGTTCCAAAGAAAATGCTACAGGCTGCCCTGGACACAGCTTACACTGTGGCTAGGTCCATTTTCATGGTGGTGGTGATGTGGCGTGCGTCTTGGCTCCATCTATTAGGCTTCCTGAAGGAGGTACAGCCAACCATCTAAGATCTTCCCTTTGAGGGCACTAAGCTATTAGCGAAAAAGACTGATGCCTATCTTCACACCCTGAATGTGTGAAGAGAGGCATCAGGCCACTCTCTATTTTCTGGGCATCTGCATGCCTGGACAGAAGAGAAAATTTGACTTCACAGACCCCGCATAAAGCCACGCACCTCACAGTACTAGCTCAATGCTACTACAAGCCATAGAGGAAGAAAACTCCGTTTTAGAGGCGTAAACCATCTGACCCGCAATCATCCTCGTTCCAGCCATCCACGTCCAAGCACCAATTTTGACATGTTGGATGAGGTGCCAAAAGACAACTCCCACAACTGCTACAACTGATCACTGCTACCCACCCATTTGGCCACTGGTTAGCAGCATTCCACAGTACCTGGGAATGCATAACATCAGACCGATGGGTCCTAGAGATCATTCACAATGGGCACTCTATCCATTTTACCTCCCTATCCCCTCCACAACACCCTTCCCTGTCCCTCTTCAGGGACCGTTATGAGAATTTACTACGACGAGAGGTAGATCGTCTCCTCCAATTAGGAGTCTTAGGAACCACTACCTCAACATCTACAAAGCAAATGGTTCTACTCTCATTATTTCCTAATACCTAAGAGAAAGGGAGGGTGGAGACCCATAATTTACTTCAGTGCTCTCAACAAGTTTGTCGAGGCTCAAAAATTTAAGATGGTCACTTTAGCAATGATCATTCCAGCATTTACACAGGGAGACTGGTTTTCAACCCTCAACCTTGAGGATGCCTATTTTCATATTTCAGTCCTATTGACTCTCAGACAATTTCTCAGATTTACTCCAAGACAAGACCACTACTAGAACAGGATGCTCCCCTTTGGACTATTCATCGGACCTGAAAGTAAAATTTTCCAAGCTTCTCTCAGTAGTGGCCGCCTACTTACACTCCCAAGGGATCATAATTTACCCTTATCTGGATTATTGCCTCCTCAGAGCCCGGTCTCTACAAGAGTCTCACTGAGTCACCAAAGCTGCAATGCACTTGTTTACAGAACTGGGCCTACAGATCAACTCCCAGAAATAAACAGTCACTGCAGAGCTACGCCTGGAATTCATAAGCGGCAACCTTGACTCTTTGCAGGCCAGAGCTCTCCTACCTTGACAAAGATTCCTCTCTTTGGCCACTCTCATAGAGACCGTTCAAAACAGCCCACAAATTTCAGCCAGACACGGACTACAACTCTTGGGGCACATAGAAGTGGGCACAGCAGTAATACCACATGCCAGGCTTCACATGCTGGGCCTCCAGATGTGGTTTAGCTCGGCTTACAGACCAAACAGGGACAGGCTAGACAAACCCTTGTCACTACCCACCAGGGTCAAAATCTTCTTAGATTGGTGGAAAGACCCAACCAACATTTGCAAAGGGACTCCCCCTCTCACAAATCACCTCATCGTTGCTTCTCACCACCGACACTTCCCTTGTAGGGTGGGGTGTGCATCTAAACAGCCTTACGACACAAGGCAAATGGTAACCCAAGGAGATATACCTTCACATCAACCTCCTCAAGCTAAAGGCAATCAGGAATGCCTGCGCCTGTTTCCTCCTGCAAAGGATCACACACAAGAGTCCTAACAGACAATTGCAGCCTGCATATACTATATATATATCGACAAGGGGGAGCCCAATCACCCTCCCTTTGCATGGAGATGAGACTATGGAATTGGTGCATCTCCCACAATGTCACACTGTCAGCAGCCTACCTCCCGAGCGCACACAAGTCAGTAGTGGACAGCCTCATTCACAAATTCCCACATGACTACGAGTGGCAGCTAGGCCAAGTAGTACACCACAATCTATGCAGGCAGTGCAGTAGACCGACCACAGACTTGTTCCAGAGCTGCTTCATTTATCCACTTGTCTTTCAATCTGATTATCTTTAAAGGTTAGATCTGTTGACTTACAATGAGGGAATGATTCACCATCCAAAACCAACTTCCTCGCACGCTCTCTCTCTCTCTCTCTCTCCCCCTCTCCATTCACTGCTTGGTTCTTTGATAGTTCTCAGAACTAGAAAAAATTGTGTTCTTCAGATGTACAAACTATCTTGAGCAACAGTAGAAAAGATTCTACAAGAAAAACACTCTGCAGAGTATAAAAGATTTGTTGTCTGGTGTGATCAGTGAAATGTCCCAATTATCTCATATTTTGGATAAATTCTTTCTCTGAAGATCTCAGGTCTCAGTTAGGTCTCTAAGGGCACATCTAGTGGACATGAGTGCCTTCCATTCCCCAACACCCATGGATTTTCCCATCCTACGACATCTAGATTCCTGAGAGGTTTAGTGAAGTATTTCCAATCATAGTCAGACCTGCTCACATATAGACTTTAATGTCATTTTGAGAGGTCTTATAGGATCATCCTTTGAACTTTTGGCTTTATGCTCCATTCTACACCTGCCCATGAAGACCTCCCTTTTCTGTAGTCATAACATCAGCCAGAAGGATGGGAGAGTTAAGGGCTCGCTCTCTCTTCCACCACACCCAAAATTTGTTCCCAAGATTGTGTCTGACTTGCATATCAGACAAGTCATACACTTGCTAGTTTTATCCTAAACCTCACTCTAACAATGAGGTTAGATAACATACTTTAAATGTTAGACGCTAGCCTTCTACCTGCAGACACCGAAACTGTTCCAATCATCTCCAAGATTGTTCATTTCATTTGCAGAAAAAAAAGACGGTTACTCACCGTAGTAACTGTTCTTCGAGATATGTTGCTCATATGTATTCCAATACGGTGTGCGCGCGCGGCGTGCACGATCGTCGGAAGACTTTTACCCTAGCAACACTCGGTGGGCCGGCTGGCGCCTCCTGGAGTGGCGCCGTTGCGGTTCCTGATATATACCCCAGTTGGCCCAGCGCCCTCTCAGTTCCTTCTTGCCAGCTATTCCGACAGTGGGGATGGAGGGCGGGTTTGGAATAGATATGAGCAACACATCTCGAAGAACAACAGTTACTACGGGGAGTAACCGTCTTTTCTTCTTCGAGTGATTGCTCATATGTATTCCAATTAGGTGACTCCCAAGCCTTGCCTAGGAGGTGGGGTCGGAGTGAGATACTGCAGAGTTTTGACCGCTGTTCCAAAGGCAGCGTCCTCCCTGGAATGCTGAACTATGGCATAGTGCGTTGCAAAGGTGTGCACCGATAACCAGGTTGCTGCCCTACATATCTCCTGTATAGGTATGTGCGCCCGGAAGGCGGAGGACGAGGCTTGAGCTCGGGTGGAGTGGGCAGTAGGGTGCATGGTGGGAACACCAGCCAAGTCATAAGACGCCCAGATGCATGACGTGATCCAGGAGGAGATGCGTTGGGAGGAGACCGGGAGGCACTTCATTCGGTCTGCCACGGCGACGAATAGCTGAGTTGTTTTCCGAAAGGGCTTCGTCCGCTCGATGTAGAAGGCGAGGGCCGTACGGACATCCAAGGAATGGAGTTGCTGCTCCCTTGGAGAGGCATGCGGCTTCGGGTAGAAGACCGGCAGAAAAATGTCCTGGTTAATATGAAAGGCCGACACTACCTTGGGCAGGAAGGTCGGGTGTGGTCGCAGCTGTACCTTGTCCTTGTGGAACACCGTGTAAGGGGGTTCCGAAGTGAGCGCTCTGAGTTCAGATACGCGCCTTGCCGAGGTGATGGCTATGAGGAAGGCCGTCTTCCAGGAGAGGTACAGGAGCGCATAGGCTCGAATGCAGCCCCCATGAGCCTGGTTATGACAAGGTTGAGGTCCCAAGTGGGGACCGGACGGCGAACCAACGGGTACAGACATTCTAACCCCTTGAGGAACCTGCTGACCATGGGGTTGGAAAAGATCGAGTGTCCATTCTCACCAGGGTGAAAGGCCGAGGTTGCTGCCAGGTGGACCTTTAGCGAGGAAAGCGCTAGACCCTGCTCTTTCAAAGACAGGAGGTAGTCCAGAATGGTATGCACCGGCACCTGCGAAGGGTTGACACCCCGAGGGCCGCACCAGCAGGAAAAACGTTTCCACTTGGCTAAGTAGGTGGATCTGGTAGAGGGCTTCCTGCTACATAGCAAGACTTGTTGCACCGGGTCGGAGCAGTGTAGCTCGGACGGGTTCAGCCATGCAGCAGCCACGCTGTGAGGTGGAGAGACTGCAGGTCGGGATGATGGAGCCTGCTGTGCTGTTGAGTAATCAGGTCCAGCCACAACGGGAGAGTGATTGGGGTGGACACCTAGAGCTCTAGGAGAGTGGTGTACCAGTGCTGCCTGGGCCACGCCGGGGCGATCACGATTAGGCGGGCCCTGTCCCCGCATAATTTGAGCAGGACTCTGAACCAGCGGCACCAGTGGGAAGGCATAGGACAGGTGGTCTGACCAAGGCAGGAGGAAAGCGTCCGTCAGGGAGCCTGGGGAGCGTCCCTGGAGCGAGCAGAACGCGTGGCACTTCCGGTTCTCGCGAGTCGCGAACAGGTCTATGTGGGGAAATCCTCATCTCCGGAAGACAGAGTGGATATCATCTGGCCGCATGGACCACTCGTGCGCCTGAAAGGATCTGCTGAGGCGGTCTGCCAAGGTGTTCTGGACCCCTGGGAGAAAGGAGGCCACCAGGTGAATGGAGTGGGCTATGCAGAACTCCCACAACCACATTGCTTCTTGGCAGAGTGGGGAGGAGCGTGCCCCTCCTTGCTCGTTGATGTAATACATGGCTGTCGTGTTGTCCGTGAGGACGGTGACACAATGACCCCGCAGGTGCTGGGAGAAGGCTTGGCAGGCAAGGCGCACTGCCCGCAGTTCCCTGACATTGATGTGCAGGGCTAATTCCTGCGCCGACCACAGGCCCTGTGTTTGGAGGCCCTTAAGATGGGCTCCCCAACCGAGCAATGACGCGTCTGTGGTTAGGGCTAGGGATGGCTGTGACGGATGGAATGGCACCCCTTCCAGCACTTTCTTGGGGTCTAGCCACCAGTTCAGGGAGGCTAGGACCTGCGATGGTACTGTCAAAACCAAGTCCAAGCTGTCTCTGCGTGGACGGTATGCCGACGAGAGCCATGCCTGGAGTGGACAGAGGCGTAATCTGGCATGAGCGGTCACAAACGTGCAGGACGCCATGTGACCGAGGAGGCTGAGGCATCTGCGAGCCGTCGAGGTTGGGAAGCTCTGAAGGCTGCGTGTGATGGTTACGAGGGCCTGAAAGCGTGCCTCTGGCAGAAAAGCTCGGGTGAGAGTCGAGTCCAGTACTGCCCCTATAAAGTCTAACCTTTGGGTTGGCTCCAAAGTGGACTTTTCTACATTCAGGAGCAGGCCGAGTTGATTGAACATACTCAAGGCCATCAAAATGTGCGACTGGATTTGGCTGCTGGAGTTGCCGCGGAGAAGCCAGTCGTTGAGGTAGGGGAACACCTGAATCCGTCGTCGACGAAGGGCGGCCGCCACAACGGCCATGCACTTCGTGAACACGCGTGGTGCCGTGGAGAGGCCGAAGGGAAGAACCGCAAACTGGAAGTTTCTTTGGTGTACCAAAGCGGAGGAAGCGTCTGTGTGGTGGGTAGATCGCGATATGGAAATACGCGTCCTTCATGTCGAGGGCAGTGTACCAGTCTCCAGGATCCATAGAAGGGATAATGGTACCCAGGGAAAGCATGCGGAACTTCAACTTTACCATAAATTTGTTGAGTCCCCGCAAGTCCAAGATAGGACGTAGCCCCCCTTTTGATTTGGGGATTAGGAAATAGCTGGAGTAAAAACCCTTGCCCCTGAACTCCCTTGGAACCTCCTCTATTGCCCCTATGGAGAGGAACGTTTGGACCTCCTGAATTAGGAGTTACTCGTGAGAAGGGTCCCTGAAGAGGGACAGGGAAGGAGGGTGGGAGACCAACTGAAGGTGGTATCCGCTTTCCACCGTGCATAGGACCCAGCGGTCCATGGTGATATTCGACCACGCACGGAAGAAATGGGAAAGGCGGTCTCGGAAGGGGGGGAAAGGATTGTGAACTGAGACTGGTACTCCACCCTCGGGCATCCCTTCAAAAGTTTTGTTTGGGCCCCGACGATGGTTTGTGGGGGCCCTGGCTGTGGCCAGTCTGGCGACTGGGTTGCCGCCTTCTACCGCCCCTGCCATGTGGTCTCCTCAAGAAGTCTTGCCGAGGTGCGGGTACGGTGTAGGGGCGCTGCGCGAAGGGCCGGAAGGGTCTGCGCTGTGTGGCTGGGGTGTGCATCCCCAGCGTGCGGATGATGGTGCGACCGTCTTTTAGGGTCTGCAACCTCGCGTCGGTCTTTTCTGAAAACAGACCCCGCCCCTCGAACGGTAGGTCCTGGTTGGTATGCTGGACTTCCGGAGGGAGGGTGGAGGACTGAAGCCAGGAGATACGCCGCATGGCGACTCTTGAAGCTATTGTCCTAGCGGCTGAGTCGGCTATGTCCAAGGAGGCCCGCAACGACGTTCTGGCCACCTTCTTGCCTTCCTCAGTCAACGCTGCGTACTCCTGCCTGGACTCCTGGGGTACAAATTCTTTGAATTTTTGCATGGAGTTCCAGGTGTTGTACCCGTATCGGCTCAGGAGTGCTTGCTGGTTAGCAGCTCTGAGCTGAAGGCCCCCCCCCCCCTCCCCCGAGTAGATCTTTCTGCCAAACAAGTCCAGGCGCTTGGCGTCCTTGGACTTAGGGGCGAGTGCCTGTTGGCCATTCCTCTCCCTCTCGTTCACAGATTGAACGACCAGGGAGCACGGTGGGGGGTGAGTGTAGAGGTACTCGAAGTCTTTCGGGCGCCATATATTTTCTCTCCACCCCCCTGGCAGTGGGGGGTACCAAAGCTGGAGATTGCCAGATTGAGGTGGCGTTGGTAAATATAGTCCGTACAAACGGGAGGGCTACCCTGGTGGGGGTGTCGGCTGTTAGGATGTCCACCACCGGGTCCTCAAGCTCCACCACCTCCTCGACCTGCAGATTCATGTTGAGAGCTAATCTGTGCAGTAGCTCTTGGTGGTTCTGGAGATCGATGGGATCGATCGTACGGGGATCTACGCTGCAACCGGCCACAGGACCGGGAGCGGTACAGGGAATCGTAGTACCGTCGACCGTGTCTGGAGGTCGACCTGGAGCAATGCCGCGAGTACGACCGGCGCCGAGAAGGTGATCGGTGCCGGGACTGTGAGCGGCGTCGAGGAGATCTAGGCTGACGTTGGCCGATCTCCGCATGCGGCACCGGACGTAGCATGGCCGGTTTGCCACGGGACGTGATGATTCTCAACGGCGGTACCGAAGATGAGGTCGGTGCCGGGTCCGTCATGGCAATCAGGTCCCATGCTGCCGCAAGGTGTCCAGAGTGGACGGCAGCGTAAGCTCTACCTCGGCGTGCACCGGGGAGCTGGCGGTTACCGAGCTCGACGGACCTTGCGGTACCAGAGTCGTCGGTACCGGAGCCTTAACAGGCTGCCCTGAGCTCAGCGGTCTCTATGGTACCGGAGTCGACAGGGCTGGTGCCGGCATCGGCGGCGGTGCCGGACTCGATGGCCCCTGTGGAGCCGGAGTCGGTGGTGCAGGCGTCTTGGCGAAAGGCACTGAGCTCAACGGTCCTTGCGGTACCGGAGTCATTGGTGTTGGCGCCGGGCCGGGAGGTTTGGTGTGGTCTTGAACCGGCTGTGGATGCAGCGGGGCCGGAGCCGGTCCCGGACCCGATTTTCTCAGTCTTGGAGACATCGATGGGCGCCTTTGGGGAATCCCGGCCTGAGGTGTTCAGTGCCGAGGCTCTTTACTGGAGCTCAGGCGCTCCGGGGCTGCTGGCGCTGCACCGGCTGCGGAGGTCGGTACTGGCTTGCGGTGCGGGGCCGACATCGGGCTAAGAGACGCTTCCAAGAGGAGCTGCTTCAAACGAAAGTCCTGCTCCTTCTTGGTTCGCGGCTTGAAAGCCTTACAGATACGGCACTTATCTGGAAGGTGGGACTCCCAGAGGCATTTCAGACAGGAGTCGTGGGGGTCCCCCGTGGGCATCGGCTTCAAACAGGCCGAGCACGGCTTGAATCCCGGAGAGCCGGGCATTGGCCTGGTACCGGGAGGGAGACAGGGGAGAAACCCCTTATCTCCCACTACTATTTACACTAACTACAACAAATGAACTATCAGTAAACTATTAACAACTACTTAAGAAGTACTTAAAAACTATCAACAAAGATAAACGAGTGCTAACTACGCTAGGGAGGTGGAGATCAGCTAAGCTGCGCTCCACAGTTCCAACGACCGTCATGGGCGGTAAGAAGGAACTGAGAGGGCGCTGGGCCGGCTGGGGTATATATCAGGCACCGCAACGGTGCCACTCCAGGGGGCGCCAGCCGGCCCACTGAGTGTTGCTAGGGTAAAAGTCTTCCGACGATCGTGCACACCGCGTGCACACACCTAATTGGAATACATATGAGCAATCACTCGAAGAAGAACAAAAGGTACCCCAGTATCTCTTAAATATTGTCAAAGTGAATTTCAGGATGTATTACACTATGCTATGAATTAGCTAAATTAGATCCCCCAACCAAAATAAGGCTTATTTGACCAGGGCCCAGGCAACTTCGGTGGTCTCTCTGAAAAATATTCCCTTAAAGGACATCTGTAAATTGCCACATGTCTATGTGTACCTTTGCAAGATTGTGTACTTTAGTGGAGGTATCTTCATCAGATGCCTCTTTTGGTAAGGCTGTTCTTCACTCTGTCATAGATAGGATTCGGTGCACCCACCACTGTAGTTAGAGTACTGCTTGAGAGTCAACTAGAGTGAAATACAAAGTGGGACAAGCTCGCCTTTGGATTCCTCATATACTATATCAGATTTGAGGTAGAAACAGAACTGGAGTGGCAGTTGGTTCTGCACCACTGTTTGTACCTTCTGTAGGGAGCACAAGGATAGTTAGTGCACGTGCAGACTGAACTGACACCGCTAAAAAAAAAAAAAATCTTCCATGAGGCGTATGCATACAAAGAGTAATACACACGCCAACTACAAATCTCCAGTTGCAGGTAAATAATATCTCTTTACCTCAGAGCTTTCCAAACTGTGTGTCGCGACACGTTAGTGTGTTGGCGGCAGTGTGTAGGTGTGTTGCGGGGCGGCAGGCGTGCTCCGCTCCCAGGCGTGCTCCGCTCCCCCCTCCGGCCGGGGGAGCGGGGCGGCAGGCGTGCTCCGCGCTCCCCTCCGGCCCGGGGAGCGGGACGGCAGGCGTGCTCCGCGCTCCCCTCCTGCCGGGGGAGCGGGGTGGCAGGGGGAGCGGGGCGGCAGGCGTGCTCCGCGCTCCCCTCCGGCGTTTTGGCGGGGCGGCATTGTTGGGGGGGGGGGCGGCACTTGGGGGGGGGGTTGGTTTTTTTTTTTGGCTTGGGGCGGCCGGTCCTGGGTACTGCGCATGCGCAGTATGTGTAATCCGGGCGGAATTGATTCCGCGTCACTTCCGGTGTGTCGCGAAATGATGCATGTCTAAAAAGTGCGTCACCAACATGAAAAGTTTGGAAAGCTCTGCTTTACCTGTTCACTTGTCTGCATCTGTATCTCTCACTTCGTTTGGTGTATATTCTGGCAAGATAAATATGAATTCTAGAAGAGGTTTTTAAAGATTTGTATCAATTATAGAATAACTTTTATTTATTTATTTGACCCAGGCTCTGTATTTATCTATTATTTGAACTTGAAAATAAGATTTTATATTGAGATAAATCTTTAGGATTGTAGGGTATTGCACCAAATAATACAGCAGAAATTCTGTTTTGAAGTAATTTCAGCAGAATGTAGATCATAGTCTTTCTGGCAATTAGTTTATTACATCTCCCTGAAAACTGTTTGCATTGTGGAGTTTAATGCTTTAACAAGTATTGTAATTCTAAATCTAATTGTTCAAATACTTTGACAGGTTGAACTTTTCAAAAAGGATATAGAATCTGTCCAAAAAGAATTGATGAGTATGTCATCAACAGATACATCACAAATCAGCTTGTATGAATATTTTCATATCTCTCCAATCAAGGTATGTAGATTACAGAAAATGACTAAAATTTCTGTGTTTTTTAGTAAAGGCAGGGGGGAAATTTCCTTTTCATGCCACGTTCTGAGAACAGAGAAATGAGAGAGAAGTGGGGTAGCAGCTAGAGTACAATGCTGAAGAAAGTGAACTTAGTATTTCTACCAATATGTATAAGGGTTTCCCCTTATGCTGTGTGGAGATTTCAGCATATCAAAAGCTTCAGTTCCAACAAACATCACTACTGTCATCCTTTACAATTCCCTGACATTTTCTTTTTCATAGGATTGTCTGTATTGCAACGTTTGTTAACATATAATAGCCTCCCCCAACCTCCAGTTCCCTTTATCTTCTAAGAAATTTGTGAGATGAAATGTGTCTGGCAGGTTTTTCTCTTGCTTCCCAAAAGCTGGTGCGTTTCAGACTTGCAATGTAAAGTTTACGTAGCCAGACATATTGCAGGCTGGGGAAAGAAATCTTTTTCTTAAGAACCCATACACACAGGATTCTCAATACTTGGGCTGGCACTCCTTAGCATGACGCTTGCAGAATTCCCAAAGACCTGAGGTGTAAGACTCTATGGGGCAGCAGTAGTGGATGGTAGAGTACCAATTAGCACTGCTCTACAGCCAAAAAAATGCTTCTGAAATAAATGTAGTCAAACTTTACTAATTCTGGGTCACTGAGAACGAAAATGATGCTTAAAATTGTTGATTGGCTCTAGTTTTCAAGACATGCTATTGGGTCAGTATATACGACCCTTGACTTGGGAATGGCGGAGGATAAGTGAGTTATAAAGGGAAGGGATCTCAATTTAAACCAGAAATGACTAAAATACATCTTTGACTGGATCTATGAATAAATCTATGACTGGGTTTGGACAGTACTTGCTTTTAGGCAAAACAATGAATGATGCAATCTGAAGCTGGTATTGCGTCATACATGATATGAATTGCATCATGTTATTCCTAGAAGTCATGGATGATGCAATCATAACGAAGCTTACATCACTCTGCTGAACAAATTGCCCTATATCAGCTCTCGAAATCATACAGTGTCATGCTCTCTTATTTCTCTTGTTTGATTTTGCAAAGGGACACATTTCTGTTTAGCCAAAGTGAGCAGAGATGCCTCGTACTTGTGTGAACAATGCAGATAACTTTTGCTATGTTTGTGGTGAAGTGACTTTTGCATCACAAAAGCGCAGTATAACCACTATGGTTAAGAAAGCCTATCATCTTTCTTTTGGCTGCAAAATTGGAGATCAGGACAAGAGGTGGGCCCCACACATATGCTGCAACACTTGTGCAACACATCTTCACCAGTGGTTGAACAGGAAAAGGAAATCTATGCCTTTTGCAGTGCCAGTGATTTGGAGAGAGCCAACAGATCATACCAGGAATTGTTACTTTTGCATGGTGCCTCCAGTTGGGACAGGTGTGTCAAAGAAGAAAAAGTGGACTGTGCATTATCCAAACATTCCATCAGCTATACGCCCAGTACCCCACGGAGAAGGACTGCCGGTTCCTGATGCACCAGTATCATTCTCACTTGAGTCAGACGAGGAAGAGTAAGGCTAGGTCTACACTACCCCCCCCCTATCGAACTAAGGTACGCAACTTCAGCTACGTGAATAACGTAGCTGAAGTCGAAGTACCTTAGTTCGAATGAAAAAGCACTTACCCGGGATCCACACGCGGCGCGCAGGCTCCCCCGTCGACTCCGCCTACTCCGTTCGTCGAGCTGGAGTACCAGCGTCGACGACGGAGCACTTCCTGGTTCGATTTATCGCGTCTTGACAAGACGCGATAAATCGAACCCAGAACATCGATCGCGCGCCTCCGACGGGACGCGTAAGTATAGACCTACCTTAAGAGGATGAAACTTCTGGTCCTGAACCATCAATGTCACAGGACCCACATTTTCTCCCATCCTCCTCCTCTGAACCACACCTCATAACACAAGGTGAACTGAATGACCTTGTCAGGGATTTGGAACTACCCAAGAGTAAGGCAGAGCTTTTGGGCTCCAGACTACAGCAGTGGAATCTCCTGGCAGGTGATGTTAGGGTTTCCATGTTCCGTGACCGTCAAAAGGATCTTGTCCCATTCTTCTTCATGGAAGGTGATCTTGTAGCCTGCAACAACATCGATGGTGTGATGGCAGCCCTCAACATCGTTCACGATCCAGATGAGTGGAGACTGTTCATTGATTCATCGAAGATGAGTCTTAAAGCTGTTTTACTGCATAATGGCAATGTTTTGCCATCAATTCCAGTTGGTCATGCAGTCCATATGAAGGAAACCTATGACAACATGAAACAACTTTTGAGGTGCATAAACTATGACCAACATCAGTGGCAACTTTGTGGCGATTTGAAGGTTGTTGCTCTCTTGCTTGGTCTGCAGACTGGATACACAAAGTACTGCTGTTTTCTCTGCGAATGGGATAGTCGTGCAAGAGATTCCCACTACATCAAGAAAGATTGGCCACTCCGACAGTCATTGGAGCCTGGGAGGAAAAGTGTTCAGCATCCACCACTTGTTGAATCAAGGAAGATTTTGTTACCACCCTTACACATCAAGCTGGGTCTGATGAAGAACTTTGTCAAGGCCATTGACAAAACACAAGCAGCTTTCAAGTACCTCCGTGGAAAATTTCCACGGTTCAGTGAAGCTAAGATAAAGGAAGGTGTCTTTGTTGGTCCTGAGATTCGTGAACTTCTTCGAGATGATGCATTTGACCATGCACTGCGTGGCAAGGGAAAAAAGGCATGGAAAGCCTTCCAGTTAGTGGCAATAAATTTTCTCAGAAACAACAAGGCAGACAACTACAGGTTGTTGGTGGAAAACCTCCTCAAGGCATACAAAAGCCTTGGTTGCAACATGTCACTAAAGATACATTTTTTGCACTCTCATCAAGGTTTTTTTCCACCGAACTTCGGAGCAGTGAGCGACGAGCACGGCGAGCGATTTCACCAGGACATTGCAACAATGGAGAAACGCTATCAGGGCAAATGGAGCCCATCAATGCTTGCAGACTATTGCTGGACAGTGACAAGAGATGCTCCATTTAATGAATACAAGAGACAAGCCAAGAAGCGCCGAGTAGACACTGAATAGGACTAAACTATGTACATAATAGTTTTTTGCCTTTTGTTTCATAATAAATTTTATTTATATAACCCCTTTGCTGATTTTTAAAGTGTTACATAAACAGGACAGGTGAAATAGTATCATGTAAAGCAACCATAAACACATGAAAAGACCTAGGTTTACAATTGATGATTAAAACTCTACTATCTACACAATATACATAGACATAAAATGTAAAAACTTAAATATCTTAGAAACTACTGTAGCCAATCGGTTGTTTTAATTGTCATATTTGAATTCAGCACATCAAAATAAATACTAAATAGCACATTTTATCTCTGAAGCAGACGACTTCTCAAAAATTGTTGACCAGTGTTATGATCCTTTCTGGCCCTCTCTCTCATTACATCCTTAGGTATTCAGTTGCAATGACGATATTTCAAACCATTTCTTTCTTGCCAACACTTCCTTCAAGCCATACAAGGTCACTCAATGAGAGTAAGGCTGGACAACAGGGCAGCAATGTATTATATCAACCGCCAGGGCATTATGTGCATTATTCCAGTCGTTATGCGTGGAGTTGCTAGGGGTGTGGAATTGGCGCATCTCCCATCAGATCGACATATCAGCAGTCTATTTACCATGCCTCCAGAATACAGTTGCAGGCTCCTTTAGCAGACACTTTTGGCAAGGTGGAAACTCAAAGACTTTGTCTTCGGCAGCATCTGCCAGGTCTGGGACATACCACGAGTTGACCTCTTTGCCACTGTGAACAAGACAAAATGTTGTCTGTTCTGCTCCAAGGGAGATTATGGCCCCAGCTCTCTTGGGGATTCGAAACATGGCCAACCTGCCTGCCAGCTACAGTGGCTGCCACTTTCTCCCAATTAGAGGCAGACTTGGTGCCTTTTGCCCACCCAATCCTGCACCCTGAGGCCTCAGAAGGTGTGTGATTTTTGAGCGTTCAGGTTTTAGAAGCACTTCCAGATGGTGCTAAATAACCCTGCCCTCCATACATGTGCACACATGTACACCCACTACTTGCCCAAGAATTCTCTTAGGATCCTCCATATCAAGATATTCAGAAGAAATTTCCAATCCCTTCTTGGAAAGGGAACCTTTGAATTCATGCCACCAGATAAAATAGGGAAGAGGTTTTATTCCAGGCACTTCCTAAAAAAGACAGAAGGTCTCCACCTCACTCAGGACCTCAGGGAAATGAATCAATATCTGAATTTTGTTTATTTAGAAAATGAAAGATAAGATGATCAGCCTGGGTACCATCTATATATATGGTATACTTTTTTTATAGATATAGATATGTTTTTGAACCTTTGCAGATATCTGCATCTACAATGAGATACTGTCCAAGCACCTGAAATGTCTCAAATTTGTCATAAGCAACAGCACTTCCAATTTCATGTCTTGCCATTTGGGCTATCATTACTTGATGGTAGTCATGTCCTGTCTACACAGGCAGGAAGATAGCTATTTCCATTCTTGGATGGTTGATTTATCAAGGACTTCACTCTAAAATGTGTCAGAAGATGAATCCGTGTCACCAGTGACATCACTAGGTTCATAATAAAACTCAAAGACCTAGCTTGTGCCAAGCAGACAATTGGAGTACATAGGATCCTGCTAGACACAGCACAACTCAAATCCATCTGCTCCAGGACAAGATCCTGGGCAATTACCAGACTGTTAGAGTCTAAAAGAACCAGTAATTGACAGCTCAGACCATTATATGAATGTTGCATATGGTAAAACTGCAACAGTATTTGTGGTCCCTGTGGTATTTCTCCACAAGACCCTGAGATCCCAAAGGAAGTAAGCCAATCCATGGACTCCTGTGTTGCGTGTATATGACAGACAACCATTGGGCCTTTCTGGCCTGGTGAAAGTTTGGGAACAATCTACAATTAAAAATGAACTTTCAGGTCATATTGGCTAGAAATGCATCCAGCTTACCTAGACTAACTCCAGGTATATTTGGTAGCCATTTCAGCATATGATAATTAAATTGAAGGTTGGCCAGTGTCGCTACAGTCCATTATCGTCAGGCCCATGTGGGACTTGACACTTTCAAAACCTGCATTTAAAAGCTTCTTGTGTCATAACATAGTAATATGGTCCTTACAAAGCTGATGAACGCTTATCTTGAAACAGTTAGTTTCTGTTGTATTAAATTTCTTACATGAAAAATCATTTTGCTAGTGTCAGTGACTTCATAGAGTGATTGGGCTCCAGGTTCGAGTGGCTGATCCACATGTATATCAAAATTTACAAAGATGGGAGGATGCTACATACTAACTGGATGCTACTCTCCAAGGTGGTATCTGTGTCTACCTTAGTGAGACTATTATCCATTCCTCTCATGCCACTTGCCCATCCCAATAAGGCTTTTCTCCATTAATTCAAGGTTAATAGGTCCTTAGGGCTCTATTGGAAGCAGGTTAATGGTAAATTTCCTTATACCACTAAGGAGTATTAAACCCAATGAGAATCCTGTAGAGAATCAGAATGCCAAGAAGTCAGTTTCTCTTGTGCATTGGTGAGTACTGTCTTGAGGTGCAGAGTGCTTGAAGCAGTTCTTTCTTTTAAAATCCCTTTTGTGAGTGGAGGACAGGACTACTATAAGTATGCAATTTGCTTATAAACTGGATTTAATCAGTCAAAGAACAAAATGTTTTGACTGTTAATGTGTTTAGGGGTTTTTGCATGATTGAATCAAGTCTACACAGGTGTGTTTTACTGTGTGATTTACTCAGTTTTCTGCTATTATTTCTAAAAATTGGACTAGGTCATTTTCTTTATCTTCATTCTTACCCTTTAATTTGCTGCTTGTCAGAATGTTGCTGTACACTAGATGTGAATACATTTTTTTTTGAATGTCACTCTTTTATGAAGTAGGAGTCAGTCAATTCCTAAATCAAGTGCCATGTCAATGAATCCCTCTTCTCTTTTAAAAAAATATTTTGGTTCAGAGTGCAAAAGTCTTTGTGAGAGAGAGGGCAGATTCTGCTCTTCCAGGAAAATTCTGCTTTAGGCTTTCTGGTCTTGTTTGCTGTGTGATATTAGTGGGAAACTTTCTGATTAGGATGGAGTCAGTCAAGATTAGGAAATAGCATATGCTTATGACAGCTAATGACTTTGTTAAAGTGTTATTAAGGTAGTATCCAAACAAATGTGGAGTTCCACATTCTCATTCTCATTCTTTCAGTTACATTTAAGTTTTTCACTGAGCACGGGTGGAGAAGATAGCAACAAAGAAGAAAGACAGCATGAACTGATTCCAGTTCAGTCCGTGAACCTTCTGCTGAAGAGTATTGGTGCCACACTAACAGATGTACAAGATGTTGTCTTCAAGTATGTTGAATATATAGTTTTATAACTTATTTATAAGTATTACATTAGCACTTTCAACACAGGGAAATTAATTTTGTTCTGCTCTAAATAATGTGGACTTCTTTTAGGTTGGCTTTCTTCGAACTCCACTATCACTTCTGTACTACACAACAACTACAATCAGCAGTTATTAGGCATTATTCAAAACAGGTTAGTCTAAATTAATTTGTGTACTTCTTTGTTTAAATACATTATATTATATGCTGGAGCTACATGTCAATGTACTGTATTCTTTTCTGGTTTGTATGTTTATATGCACACTTGTTAAAGAAGAAAAGTGAAATGAAAATATTTGGTTGGAAATAGGCTAGTAACCTAGATTCTGACTAGTATTTTTAGAAAACTATTCTTAAAATAAGGCTAAATATCACCTCAGCTTAATATCTCAGCTCACCAGTTTTAAATCTAGTCAAATTTAATAAAAATAGTTTAAATATAGTAATATTTGTCCCAAGCTATACTGCCATTTTTTTTAGTTTACAATTCCATTTTTCTATGACTTAAAAGTGTTGAGCCACCCGAACTGATAAACTGTACAGGGAAACTGATACTGTTTTTTGTGAAGCAGATTCTGTGACATTTATGTTGAACGCAATAGTTCCCTTGATTGCAAAGTTGCTACACCGAGTAAGATATTTCTTGACATGAGTAAGGGTGGCAGAATCAGCTGTATAGAGTATCGGTGGGTAAAGAGTGAAGTGAGTAACAGGGTATCACGCTGAAATGGATAGCATGAAGTAAAACAAAAGTAACGCCAGGCTCTAAGTGTTTTATCTCAAATTCAGTAACTTCTGAATTGTGACTTCTCCCCAGTCCAATGGTTTTGTTAAGGTCTCTGCATTTCCCAGATGAGATGCCTCCAGAGACTGCCACAGGAATGGGTCAGTGCTGTTCGGCACTTGAAACTCAACAAGCTGGTTCATCTTTGCTAATCAGGCACTCCACAGAGGCAAATCTAAAAATTCATTCCCAGCTTGGCCAGCCTCTAAAAAGAAGAGCACCAGGGTGCTTAACTCTGAAACTGAGTGACATGGCAAGAAATCTGACAGCCTTTCTGATTCTCCCTGTCCCCAACGGGAAGGTTTGAATTCTGCTGGGTATCTTGCCCTACATTTTTTATCCAATTACATATCAGAGTGATACAGCAGTGATATTCCTGACAAAGGACATGATAGTTCCTGCCAAGAGAGAAGCAAACTTTATTCAATTTTTCTGCCAAGGCACCCAAACAATCTTAACTCTGCCTTGTAGTGATACAGTGAGAAAAAGAAATATGCAAATTGGAGAGAGTCCAGTGGAGGGCAACGAAAATGATTAGGGGGCTGGGGCACATGACTTACGAGGAGAGGCTGAGTGAACTGGGGTTATTTAGTCTGCAGGGGGGTTCCAAAGAGGATGGAGCTAGGCTGTTCTCAGTGGTGGCAGATGACAGAACAAGAAGCAAAGGTCTCAAGTTGCAGTGGGGGAGGTCTAGGTTGAATATTAGGAAACACTATTTCACAAGGAGGGTAGTGAAGCACTGGAATGGGTTACCTAGGAAGGTGGTGGAATCTCCATCTTTAGAGGTTTTTAAGGCCCGGCTTGACAAAGCCTTGGCTGGGATGATTTAGTTGGTATTGGTCCTGCTTTGAGCAGGGGATTGGACTAGATGACCTCCTGAGGTCTCTTCCAACCCTAATATTCTATGATTCTATGTCTTTTTCATCTAATCTGGGACGACAAACACTAAGGACCGGTAGCGATCGATCTCTCGGGGGTCGATTTATCGTGTCTAGTCTAAACACGATAAATCGATCCCAGAGCGCTCTCCCTGTTGACTCCAGAACTCCACTGCCGCGAGAGGCGGAAGCGGAGTTGACGGGGGAGCAGCAGCGGTCAACTCGCCGCTGTGAGGACGCTGAGGTAAGTCGACCTAAGATACGTTGACTTCAGCTACGCTATTCCTGAAGCTGAAGTTGTGTATCTTAGGTCGATCCTCCTCCCTAGTGTAGACCTGGGCTAATATGCATTAGTCATAATTGTGTGATTACTTCATGGTGTCACTACAAGGCAGAGTTAAGGTTGTTTGGCTGCCATAACAGTGTATTTCCAATTTTTATTATATTCAGATTTCTTTTTAAATTTAACCTTAAGCCTGAATTATGTGAGTTCTGTTGGTTTGTTTTGGGGGATAATTTTAACATACTTGAAATATTTTTACCCTGAATCACTGATATGTACTTTCAACCTTTAACTCCATCTTAGCATAGTTTTTGTCTAGAAGCACTATATGTAATTCTGAATCTTAAAGTATATTACTGTATTCTAGCTAGAAACCACTCATGTAGTATTGAATGAAAAATATACCTTATTTGTTATAGTAAAATTTCTTTGCAAACCATATACTTTTGTAATGTTTTGACTTCAAACTTATTTTCATTTTAGGCTATTAAACAAATGTATGTTCTTATTCTTGGCCTTGATGTTTTGGGCAATCCATTTGGATTCATAAGAGACTTGTCTGAAGGAGTAGAAGCATTCTTCTATGAACCTTACCAGGTAAAACTGCCATTTAGCGTCTTACGAAACATAATACAGTTGGTAAGCTACTTAGATGTTATTTAAAATTTAGATATATTGTAAGGAGCTTTCATTTTAAAATTGGGCTTAAACTTTTAAATGCCATTTCTTCTAGGAGATGCATTCAGTTCTGCCAAATCCTAGTGTAATACTAATTATCAGGAAAAATTATAGCAAAAATTAGTGTAAATGCAAGAAGGGAACAGCTTTTTCATACTCCTGACAAGATGCTATTCTTTACACTAATTTATTCTAAAGAATATCAAGCCCATAACAATTGGAAGAATCCAGTGGCTGAATTTTGTTGTTTTGTTAAAGTATACTTTTTATATAAAAATACGACATTCAAATAAATTACTTTTTTTCAAATATGATTATTTCCTTTTTCTATAAACCTTTCCCCCCGCCCTTAGGGAGCCATCCAGGGTCCTGAAGAATTTGTAGAGGGAATGGCACTCGGTTTTAAAGCACTAGTAGGGGGAGCTGTAGGTAAGCTGTAATATGTTTATGCTTTTATCTTTTGATTAATAGTGACCACGTAATCTTGTGTAATGTGACCGTGTTAAGTAGTTTGTGTTACTTTTACATAATCTTTAATTTTTCCATAGGTGGATTAGCTGGTGCTGCATCAAGAATCACTGGTGCTATGGCTAAAGGAGTAGCAGCAATAACTATGGATGAAGACTACCAGCAGAAGAGAAGGGAAACCATGAATAAACAACCAACTGGTCTTAGAGAGGGCATCACTCGTGGAGGAAAAGGCTTAGTGTCTGTAAGAAATATCACTTTAGAAAGAATAAGCAACATCATCCAATTTATCTATATCAACTTTATTTTAATCATGCTGTTGCAAACTTATTGCCAAATTAGGGTTGTAATTGTAAACTGAAAATATATTGAAATTATGAAGGAGGTATAGGAGTAGTAAAGAGCGTCAGTTGTTTCATTAATTGTCCATGGGCCTTAGTACTACCTCCAGCAGAACTCATGTTTTGAATCACATTAAATCACAATTAGAATTTTTATAAAGTAAGAAAAATACATTCTGAAAATATATGAGTGAGAATTGTCTATTTCTCCCCATAGGGTTTTGTTAGTGGCATAACCGGAATAGTGACAAAACCAATAAGAGGTAAGTATAGTTCTTGCTGTGTGTTAGCAGTGCATATGTTCTTGATTCTAATATTTGTTGAGATCGGTTGCAAAACTCAGATCTCGTATACAGTGTATCTTATTTATTTTATACTTCAAACTTGATGGACTAATTTTTGGATGGACCAGCCTATGTAATGACAATATTGTGTAATTATTAGGGTAATTAAATTGTGCTTTTTATAAATCAATGAAAGTAGAAAAATGTGATAGTGATTGTTTAAAGTTTTCAGGTATTTAGAAAAGAAGGTTTATGAATATTACTACATAAAGATGTTTTTCTTGTAATTATTTCTAGGAGCCCAGAAAGAAGGAGCAGCTGGTTTCTTCAAAGGTGTTGGGAAAGGTTTAGTGGGAGCAGTAGCAAGGCCCACTGGAGGAATCATAGACATGGCAAGCAGCACGTTTCAGGGTATTAAAAGGTACAGTATAAAATAGAATAAAGACAGAATAGCAAATAGCATGAAAGATCGATACTGATGCTAGAAATGAATATATTCTGTAATTGTGCCTTGGTACTTTTTCAGGAGCTTTCAACTAATCATTTGTTTCCAGTGGCACAATGCTTCAGATAAATAGTTCATAATCAGTTTATTATTTATATTGATAACAAATATCTTTCCAAATTGTTAAGGGTACTTTAGAATAATTAAAACCACAGTATCAAATCACAACTGTAATTTAATACAGTTACTCACCTACTTCAGCTGTTATTGGCTTAAAATAACTCTACCTAAAGCCTCATAATCAAAACTCCTTCTATGAACCCCAGTCTCTCAGCCTCACCCTAAATGCCCAAAAGAAAACATGAACTTTACAGGTTGATCACAGAAGGTTAATGTATACAGAAGCCATGAAAAGGAATTCCAGAACTGACGCATTGTCAAGTTCCTCTCCCTTGCTGTTTAAAGTGAGATAGTTCCAGCACTTCTGCTGAACACAGCTGTGGATTGAATATTGTGCAACACACTCAGTGATCTCAAGCCTTATAAAAACTGAATCTTAACTACCTTGCACTGCAATGGTCAAAGAAGTAGGAGAAAATATTTTAAATGTAAAATATTTTATATTTAAATATATTAAATATTTATATTTTAAATAGCTTAGTCCCCAAATGTAACTGACCTAGAGCAGTTTAATCTGTGGTTGCATATCCCTACTTTTAAAATTAACTGTTATTAATAAAATACACCACTTCTTGTATTGTAATCACTATATATAAAAAGTGTTCATGCAAAGCCATTTGATAAATTGACCCATTATATTACATCTTTAAATGTTTCTTTTCTCACTGTTCCATCTTCCTAGGACTTATTTCAAGCAGGTCCCTGTTTTAAAAATGAACCTGCCACAGAAACATTACCATTTTCTCCCTTAAAATTACACTGTCCTGATAGAAGCGACAAAGGATCCTGTGGCACCTTATAGACTAACAGAGGTATTGGAGCATAAGCTTTCGTGGGTGAATACCCACTTCTTGGCATCCGAAGAAGTGGGTGTTCACCCACGAAAGCTTATGCTCCAATACCTCTGTTAGTCTATAAGGTGCCACAGGATCCTTTGTCGCTTCTACAAATCCAGACTAACACGGCTACCCCTCTGATACTGTCCTGATAGGCAGAACAAACGATATTCATTCTGGCACCAATAAAAGTTTTGTATACTTAAAAATATTACTACTTTAAATTCTCTTATCACACATCGTAAAGGCCTAGAAACTGTTTTTTTCATCCAGTGTAAAGGAGAAACTTGCAGCTTCCTAAAATTGTTCTGTTATTAGTCATAAAGAATAACTATTTTAGAAGGAGGGAGCCTACATAAGAGATCTCTACTGTTTAGATTTATGGCAACTAAACGCATCCGGGATTACAAGAGGAGGAATGCAAAAGTTGTCTGAATAATATTTTTTAAGTGTCTAAAACATTCCATATGTATAAATTATATACTTAACATATATGGATATATCATATACATAATATTTTTTAAAAGAAATTATATTAATGTCACATTTAGTTTATAAATTTCAGTTCACAAAAGGAAGGGAATAAAAGAATAAACAATTGATATAACAATAAAACAATCTCATAGTAATATACACTTATTTATATTTGCATATATGGCACTAAATTTTAAAAAAATGCTTGACACAAATTTGTGCATGCCAGGCAGTGCCCTCGGGGGAGACAGGTTAGAAGTTATTACCTATCAGTCCAGCTGGTAAGTTTGATCCATCTTTCCTTCTCTAGACCTCGTCAATTATAAGTGAAAGGTCATGCTGTTGACCATATTTATGTATTGTACTGGCCTTGCTGTTCTCCAGGATCTGGACCATTGTTTCTCCCTCATACCACTACCTTCACCACTGCCTCTTGCTCTTTTTTTAAAGTTCCTTTGGGAGAAAACACGGAATATGGAGCAAAGTTGAAGGAAGAGCATTAGCGCAGGGTTCTTTTACATGGAAATTTCAATGAGAGGAATTTTGCAGACATTCATTTACCATATAATCATTTTCTACAGAGTCTTGCTTTGTAAATAAACACATACTTGTTCAGCCTTGTGTTCCATAAATCAGTAAAATAAATATGCACACACATTTATACGCAGTACTTATGTAGTCCCATTGACTTAACAATAAGCATGCGCATAAGTCTTTGCAATTGAAGCCATAGTATGTGTAATATGTATGTATAGCCTAAATAATAAAGGCACCTTGACTAGTCAGTGAAGATTACAGTTGTCCAATTACTATAGCTACATGTGCTTCAACAATCAAACTGAAAATTGGATGTAAATTAAATATAGAGAGCAAACATGTCATTTTACCAGTATTTTAAACATTTACATAGGATAACTTTAGCAGCTTTTTGAAAATATGGTATTTTAAAAGTATACCAATATCTGTGTTACATATGTAACATATTTTGAATTTGCTGCTTTGTTTTCAGAGCTACAGATTCATCTGACGATGTGACAAGTCTGCGCCCACCTCGTTTCTTTTGTGAGGATGGAGTTATTAGACCTTACAGGTTAAGGGATGGGACTGGAAGTCAGATGTTACAGGTGAAGGAACTGAAACATAATTTGATATAAACTTGCATATGGGAGAGGAAAAAGCCTAAATCCGTTTTTCCAGCATTTTTACTCTTATTTTGTGTCCCCTGCCAGTACATTTTTGATATTTAGCAACATGTAGTCTCATTTGTATCTTCATTGCATGGGTTTTATGGCCAGTCTGGCAAGATTTTATAGAAAGACAGCTAATACATGAGCTTTCAAAGAGAACGTACAGTATAATTTATATCACAACATCCTTAATTATGCGCACGTTGCCAAAGTGGCTTAAATAAGAAATGCTTGCGTGTGTGTGTTTTAGGCTTTTTAGTTTTGTTACAACAGCTACGGTAAGCGTAGTTTTTCTTTTAATAACTTTTTTTATATTGTGCATTTAAGTAAAGTTAAAGCACAATGATACTTTTCCCTGAATTTTAATTGATTAAACTCTTCTGCAACCACTATATTTTTTAATTAAAAATGTGAAAGTAATGTTTTTGCAGTAATTTGTATTTGAGATACACGGACAGTAACTATATTTATATCACATTGCTTCAATTAAAAGCATTTCAGTAATTTTTAACTGTAACATTGTTCATATCCAAAAACCTAGGCTTGTATCATTTTATGATATTAGCTGAACTGCTGTTAGTTACTTCATACATTTTTAAATAGTGTGATATTTTAATAATTGAGATGCTTCCTATTTTACCTTAACCGCCTTTAATGGAAAGTTAATATATAATTGTAACGTTACAGTTAAAGTACTTTGAACTGATTTTACAGTATGTCCATAAATAAGGTGGAAAATTCCTATCATCTAATTGTCTTTCATTATCATAGAAACTAAATTTTAAAAATATCCACACCTGGGAAATGACAAAATCAATAGCTGCTAGTTGAATGCATATTGGAGAGGGCAGATAGGATATATGAAAGCCTTATTTTGGAGATGTTCCTTCAATACCTTAGCAGTGTGCTGGAATTCCTGAGATCCAGAGATGAATTTGAGAAAGAGTAGGTGGCCTTCTACAGGATGGATGGGAAGTTACATAGCCAAACATTTTCAAAAGTATTTGTTACCTGGATAGGGTTTTTGTTTCATTTAGAACATATTTTGAGTTGCTGCACTGTGCATCATTTATATGAAATTAGGATCTGTCTGTTTCTGTGTATTCTGCTGTATCTTTTCTACTGCCTCCTGCTAAAGGGTGCTCTTCTGAATCAAAATGTTCTTAAACTGAGTTAATATTATACCTTACTACTGAGTTCCTCTTCAACATTCTTTGAAAATCCTATAATACTAAGGGCTATAATCTTGCTTTTTTTCTCTAATGATGCTGTTTATATTTCCTTTGCGATTATCTTGCAAAACAAACAGCATGGCCTTAATTGGCAAACAGTTAAAAACTGCTAATGATAAACAGCACAAAAAGGCCTAGTCACTATACTTCCTCTTTCTGATAAGACCGTAGGGTTCTTGATGTATTTCCCCTTTGATCTGTCATGCCATGCTAGTGAAGCAGAATGCTAACAAGACAATAAATCCAACTCCTTGAATACAAATTATATAATTATTTTGTATTGTTTATGCTCCACCTTAATTTTGCAAGTGTTTGGATTAGAGAACACATTCATTTGTGAGCAAATGAGTAGTTTTGAGAGGACCCTGAAGGCACTAGCTGATTGATTCAAGATGTGTAATTCTACTTTTTATGCTGTCTAGATGAGTACAATCCCATCACAATTTTTCTAATGGAAAAAAGATAGGGAAATAGAAGATTTTTTTCCTTTAATGGTTCTGGTTTTTTAATTAAACAATAAGATAAAATGAGTGTATTTAGATCATCCTATACCTTGGAGAACACTCTGATGCCCACTGACATTCAAGTGACTTTAATCTTCAGAGAAATGCAATAGTCACCTTCAGAATGTTCCTTTTATGAAATAGGATTTACACGTTAAAGTTCTGGTCTTGCAATAAGATGTATGGCGGCAGATCCCTGTGCTTACACAGAACCCTACTGAAATCATTGGGTCTTTGTGCAAGTGCAGTATTCTGCCTATGCGCAACAAGTTTCAGGATTAGGGTTTAATAAATCTTTGATGATTCATTTGCTGATTATTATAGACAGGTGTATGACTCCATTAACAGGAGATTGGAAGGCTTCTATTGTGTCCTGAATTCAGAAGCCATTTCAGAATGTGTCTGCTTTTTAAAAACTAACTAACTTACTTGCCAGCTTAAACTAACACTTCTGCTTTTTTTCTTCCCTTATCATGCTTGCAGAAAAGACAGGCCTACAGGGAATGGACTAAGACTCACAATAGTAGTGATGATGATAATGACAGTTAGGAAAATATGCACCATTTCAAATGCATGAGTTTTTGTCACATTAATTGGACTCTTAGTTTATACTATTAAATGTTGTTGCTGCCAGGACTGCCATAGAAAGTAACTTTGATTTTAATTTTTGTCTTTTAAAAGTTGTACAAAAATATAGGCAAACAAAATATATGATAGTATTTAAGCAGAGAAATTAAGAATATAGTAAATATATTTATGTACTAAGTTGACAGTCCGGAGTTAATGTTATACTCTGATTTAATGATATTTTTGCAGGTAAATTTCCATAAATTATAATTAATCTGTTTTTTCCATTTTCATCAGAGTTTTGTTTAATATTTTTTTAATTTTAAATCATCCTTTGTTAGTTAAGATGCCTTTATAATATACATGCGTTCAGTGTAATCTTTTTGAGCTGTACTGTGCTTATTGATATTAAAACTGCTGTTGAATATTTTGCATTCTGTTTATTTGATATTTCAAAAATATTTTGTCTGACTTTCTTTTAATAACAATAAACTTGTTTAAAGTTTATCTAAAAAAATCGATTCATCTGTTCTGTTCCAACATCATCACTCATATTTCCCAGAATTAGATTATGTAAAAAAATAAGATTATGGAATATTGCTATGATTGTCCTAGAAAGGTTAGTTTAAAAAAACTATTGAAATTCATGTAATCATTTTGATGTTTCATTCATCATTTCATTTTCAAGATAACTGGTTCTTAAACATTCATTTTAGTTTACACATGTGGAATGTTTCAGTGAAATGTGGATCCCCTTAAAATCCTTTGTTGCCAGCTTAAAAGATTTGGTTCTTCTTATATTGTGAATGCATTTATACTGTCATTTACTCCAAACATTATTGTGTAAATGCATTTTGGAAATATGGCCATACTTGTTTTAGTCTTGTACATTATTCTGTATAGTAACATGTATAAAACATACAGGTCCTCATTAAACTAGGTGGAAAATGCAGAGCGCAAAATAACAAAAGGCTTACACAGTACAGTATTAGGTTGTAAACTTTCAGTTGTCACTGTAAATGTTCTTTGTTTCTTTGACAAGTGCTTTATTTACATTTCTTTACTTACTAGTAGGCTTGCATATTTTTCTCTAAACCAGTTGATCTTCTATACATACATCTAAATGTAGGTATTAGGAGGCAAATGGGCATTATAAAAGCATTTAGAGTACGTTTGTCTAGTAATATGTGTTGTGCAAACCTACTATTTATTCAAATATCAGCAAAAGGATTGTCCAAAACAAACCTTCACTCTTTAGTGCCAATTAAAACCTTATCATATTTATCAAGAGAGTCAGCCTCCTCCAGTGCATCCTGTTATTTGCTTACAGCTTCTGATGGGAGATCTACCTTACAGTTCAGACTGCTCATCCTGATTTTCATGCTGTTGCTATTTCATGTGCTTTAGAAGCTGTTGCCCAGTTTGCACTCTTGGGCAGTGGGTGAAGGGATGAACATTGAAATTCCAGATAATAGGGTGAGGAAACTTGATTTGAAAACTCATTTCAAAGGGAACTACTGGTACAGAAGATCATTATGTACCTTACACTATTGTATCAGAGGGGTAGCCGTGTTAGTCTGGATCTGTAGAAGCGACAAAGGGTCCTGTGGCACCTTATAGACTAACAGAGGTATTGGCACATAAGCTTTCGTGGATGAATACCCACTTCGTCGGATGCAAGCAGTGGATTGCATCCGACGAAGTGGGTATTCATCCACAAAAGCTTATGCTCCAATACCTCTGTTAGTCTATAAGGTGCCACAGGACCCTTTGTCGCTTACACTATTGGTTTTTCTACAATAGTGGACTCTTCAAGGGAAATACCACAAAAATGGTTTAGAGAAAATATTGCATTTCATTACTGCCTTGAGATGCTACAGGAAAAATACTGGAGTATATCAGACATAAATTTATATTATAATATGCTGTATTTGAAGAAAGTAGAGGGAAAAGTGTGCATTCTTTAACCTGAAAAAATTCATGTTATGCCTAAAAGTGGAAATAGTTTTAAGTTGATCCTTCTGAAAAGGTCAACTACAGTTTTTAATGTTCCCATTATCCTTTATTAGATTTATTGCTAGAAAACTAATTTTAAATTCAGCATCTGACTTTTCCCTTTTCTTTTTGTGCATTTTTAGCATGTATAATTGGCTTTTTTAGTGTAGTTCCTTCTATTTTTGCTTTACATCCAACTTCCACTTCACTCTATAGTGGTATACTTGCTAAATCAGAATGAGAGACACCTTTAAGTAAATGGAAATAAGTGTTTGCTTTTAGTTCTACCATGCAAATTAACTGTAAAAATGGCATTGAGTTCCATGTTTCTTGTGACTCAGTGATCAAATTGGCTCAGTTTATAAGTATAGGAACTAAAAGTCAGGTTCTTTTCTTTTTTTGAGTCGATTCAGCCATGTATTCCACATTTAGATATGTGCACACCCCAGAGCTGGAGAATGTTGCCTAGCAGTACCTGTACGAAGCAGCACTCATGCTTCATGCTCATTACCCCTCCCTTCGCTATATGAAGCAGCACCACCTCAACACCCCTCAGTTCCTTCGTACTACCCATGGATGGAGTTGTAACTTGCTGTGGTTCTTAAGCTCACAGCAATCTCTCTCTAATTCTTTTTATAGTTAGTTAGTATATAGTTAGTTAGTCCCCTTCATGTTAGTTAGATTTAGTTAACTATTTCCCTAGTGATGCCCTCACTTGGATTCAATTTGTAAATTGTTTACAAAATGGACTCAGGTGGCTAGGGACCTTCGCCTAAAGCAGCACCTGCTCAAACAGGTCCTGTGGCCTTCCTTGGCTTGGAGGCTGCCATCGGGTTCTGAGAGTGCTGCCATTTTGTGCTGTGGAACCAGACTCTGGCGAAGAAATGGAGGGAGCCGCTCCCCATCGAGTGCACTGAGGAAAAGGTCTCATAAGACCAATTGTGATCTCTCCAGGTCTCGTGGAGACTCTTCTGCCTCCTCCAGAACTGGCATGGTGTTAATGCTGATGTGCGGGATGGAGCAGGTCCCTCTAACTGCTCCCCACTTCGCTCAGGGAGGTCAGAGTCCCTGTACCGTCAACTCCCATTCCAGCCCCAGGACTTCCATTGAGTCCGGTACCAACGAGGTTGGCTGTTTCCATGCCAGCAGCATATCAGACAGCAATGAACTTCTTCCACCTTTCTATCCCAATCTCTCCCTTGGTCCAGGACTTTGCTGGGGCTACGTTGTTTATAACCTTGCTGACTGAGTGAGCTGCTGAACCTTTGGGTCTGTCGGCACCACACCTTGATGTTTCCCTTCCTCAGTCCGTGGAAGTGGGTCCAGGAAACTCCTTGATACCCTTGCATCCTGCACCGCTGATGTTGCTGTGGCAGTACTCACCACCCTCCACTTCAACACCGTTGAAGTAACCGTCAGCTACTTAGGTATTGCCATTGACTTCAGGGTCGATGTCGCTCTTGGCACTGGGAACAGAGGCATATTCGATGCCAGAGGTACGTTTCAACCATCTGTGCCAGTCCCTGCCTCTTTCTGGGTGACATGAGTCGGACCGATTACTCACACCCTCAAGACTGCCTCCACCTTTATCCCTTGAAACCCAACACTCCTTGGTGTCGAGGTTGGGTTCTTCCTTCTCTCAGTCTCCATCACCTGGTCCACATCAGGGGCTGTCCATGGTGAGCCATGGGTACCAAGATTGTCACTTGTCTGTGTTCTTTCCTATGCCGCATTCACCTCTGGAGCAGCATGCATTAGACGTGAGATGATGTCTAGCCTTCTATGGACAGAACTAAACCATTTTGTGCTTCACTTCGCCTGTTGGTGTCATATGTGGATTGTAACATCCTTTATCAATAGTGCATATGAAATAGCTTTGACTACGCCTTCTTAGCAGGTGTGAGCTCATTCTGCAAGAATGCAAGCTAAATCAATAGCATTCTTGGTGAGGTCCCACTATTGGACATTTGTAGGGCTGCCCTGTAGTTGTCGATACATACATTTAGGGACCATTATGCCATTACGGGATCATCCAGAGCTGATGCAAACTTTTGGAGGGCAGTCCTGGAATCCTTGTTTAGATAGACTCCAAGCCCCATCTGTGGATACTTCTTGTGAGTCACCAAAGTGGAATACATGGCTGCATCTACCCGAAGAAGAAGAAACAGTTACTTACTGTATCTGTGCTTCTTCAAGACGTGATGCAGGCATATATTCCATGATCCACCCTCCATCCCCTATGCATCGCAGTCTAGTGTCTGGGCATTCAGTGCAAAGGAACTGAGGAGTGTCGAGACAGCACTACCTCATATAGCCAAGGGAGGGGTTATGAGCACAAGTCACCACCGCCACCTCCTACAGGTACTTCACGACAAAATTCGCTGCCTCTGGTGCTCTGGATGCACACATACCTAAGTGGAATACAAATCTGCATCACATCTTAAAGAAGCACAGTTTAAGTAACCGTTTCTTCTAAATTGTGTGATTCTGGCTCGTGTTCATGGTATGGCCACTTCTTGAATACTGTATGCAGTTCTGGTTGCCTCATCTCAAAAAAAGATATATTAGAATTGGAAAGGCGCTGAGAGGAGCAACAATGATGAGTGGTATGGAACAGCTTCCAGAGGAGAGAGCCAGAAGCCTGGGACTTTTCTTTTTAGAAAAGAAATGAGTGAGGGGGGAGATGATAGAAGTCTATAACATCATGAATGGTGTGGTGAAACTGAATAGGGATATCTTATTTGCCCCTTCATATACACAAAAACTAGGGGTCACCCGATGAAATTAATATGATTTTAAACAAACAAAAGGAAGTACGCCTTCACACAATGCACGGTCAATCTGTGGAACTCATTGCCATGGGACAAATATAACTGGGTTCAAAAAAATAATTAGAAAAGTTAATGGAGGATAGGTCCATCAATGGCTATTAGCCAAGATGGTCAGGGGCGCAACCCCATGTTCCAGGTGTCCCTAAACCTCCAACTGCCAGAAGTGGGGACTGGACAAGAGGATGGATCACTCGATAATTGCTGTGTTCTGTTCATCTCCTGTGAAGCATCTGGCACCAGCCACTGTCAGAGACAGGATACGGGGCTAGATGGATCATTAGTCTTCCCAGTATAGCATTATGTATGTTCTTATATTACCACTAGTATTCCGGATGCAGTCAGAGTATTAGAGGTGTATAGTTAATGTTCATAAATACCACTTGACATCTTGAGGCAAAGATTCTGAATTTGGATCTTAATCAGTATAAACTGATCTTGAAAAGAATTTTGCTCTTTCTCCTATAGTTCTATTGGGTCTGCAGTACTAAGAAGTAAAAAGGTTTGGGGGGGTGTGTGTGTGTGTGTGTGTGTGTGTGTTAAGCAGTGTTGTTGTAGCCATGTTGGTTTATTAGACCAACTCCTGTTGGTGAGAGAGACCAGTTTTTGAGCTACACAGAGCTCTTTCTCAGGTCGCGTGACACTCGAAAGCTTGTCTCTCTCACCAACAGAAGTTGGTCCGGTAAAAGATAGATAGATATAAAAAAAAAATTGAGCCATTTTTGTCACTTTTTCTGACCATAATTGCACTTTTTAAAGCACTGTTTTTATCAATTTAGGAAAAAATGTATTTGTGTTTGGATGTTTCACTTGCTCCCACCACAAATAGCCTGTTCTGAATAGGTTGTAAATGGAAAATGAATACTTCATGCTTAGAGCAAGTAACAACAGATTGACATAGCCTGATGCTAGGAGAGGTACCATTTTTTGTCAAAGCCTCAGAAACAAACAGTATGATAGATAATTAACAATATTAAATATAAATACAGTTATGCCCTGATCTCTATTCTTTAAACATCCAAAAACTCTTACTGAAGTTAGCAGTTTTGTTTGCCCAAGTAAAGCAGGAACAGAAACATGCGGCTATTGTTATAATTTAGCTTGGAGTAGCAAATTCTGTTCACCAATTTTTATTTTTGTTTTGTTAAGGTTTTAGGAACACTTGTTGAACTTCTGATGGCATGCACAGTTCATTCATTTAAACTGATGCTATCAAGGATTTCTGATTGTGTTATACAGGGTATCTATATTCTAGTTGACATAATAGCTTGATATGAGTGAGGTGAAGGATTTGTACTTGGTACTACTAAGACTTATTTTAAACAGTTAAAGTTACTAGACTACATAAACATGGACTAAGCGTTGCTGTGCATTTAATTAACTTGTTTACTATATAGTAACTATTTACTATTGCACAGCTTCTCTCGTTCATCACTAAAATACTTTCACCTGTGGAATTCAGAGGTGGTCCTTTGTTTTTGCTGGGGTCTCCAGGACTAAGCGCTGCTTAGCCAACAGATTTTCTGTCTCCAGCTGCAGGACAAGTTGGCAGTTCACTTTCTCATGAGCATTTTGGTTTATAAGTTTAATTTTTTCATTAGTTTTCGTGCAATAACTTCATTTCAGCTTCTAGTTCCTCTCTCTCTCTCTTCTGAGGTGAGGAATTAGGCCTCTGGTTTCTCTGGAATAGCACCTCTTGAATGGGGTCCTCTCTCCTTCATTGCGGCAGCAGAGAAGCCGTACAAGCATCAAGCCAACTCCGAGATACTTAGGCAGCTTTCCAGAATGCTTAGAGGGCAAGCTATGACCTACTGCCAGAAACCATTGATCCTGGCTCTGCCAGGATATGGGCTTGAGAAGGTGAGCTCCTGCTGCCACAAGCTGCTAACCCTCACTCTGCCAGGTCCTTGGGTTTTGAGTGAGAGAAGTGTGTAGGTCCTTGACCCTGGCCTGAAGCCATGACTCAACCATGGGAGGCTCAACAAGGAGCATGAAGATTCCCACAGAGAAGAACCCCGAACAAACAATAAGGGGTAAGTCTTGTAAATTCCAGAGACTTCAGGTCCCAAAAAAGCAGAAGTAAGTGTCTCCTTCATAAACTACCAATATGTACTGTTAATGAGTAAACCATGTAAAAATTGTGGTTTAAAGCCTTTCTCTTTTGCCTTCTAACCCTCGGGGTGGGAGGGAATCTTTGCTGGGGGGTTTTCTCCTCAAAGGGGCTCTTTCACAATGCCTCTCTGTCAGGCTCACCGCACCTTTCCCACCCTGCAGTATGTGTGGGCAGAGAAGCATGTTTCTCCCGTGAAGCCCTGCTTCAGGTTGCAGTCTAATGGGACTTGTGCCTGTCTGGCTTTCAGCCCACAGATCCTCACTCTGCCAGGGAAAGGTGCTCAGTCTGATGAGTGGGCAGGGGTCTCTCTCTCCATCCTTCCCACTTTCCATTGGCTAGCTTACATTAAAGCCTCACAAGCATTCCAGACACTGATCAGAAGGGGAGACACGTGAGTATTTCATTTCCTTGACAGCTGCACTACAATGGGAATTACAAGGAGGTTAGTAAGAAATCCCTTTCTGTGTTCAAAATGACCCCTGCTTTACTCAGTAAAGCTCTGAGTGATACTAAGTCAGCCTGAAAGTGGAGCTAGCCAGCCTGGGAGAGCAGGCAGGCATCCTTTCAGGTGCTTGGGGATGTGTAGGAGGCTATTCCCACAATCAGGGTATCTGTACCAGTACCCCTTGTTGGTTGACGGGTTCCCACACCAGGATGTATAGAGTGTTACCTCTTCCCATACACAGCCAGGGGAAGTACCACAAACACACCATCCAAAAAAAAAGTTAAACATGAAAGAATTTCATAAGTTCTGTGAACCTGAGGTTGTGCAGCGGGATTCCCACCAGCGGAAGACACAGTTCCATTCTGAAGGTGTGACTTTCTTCCAAAAGACCCCAGGGAGAACAAGAGTGAAGACATACTGCACATCAATTTTAGTGCCTCAGCTATAACCATTCAGACAAAGATTTGGAATGAGGGGCCTTTGGTTCTATTCTGGTCAAATCACTTGATGTGACTTGTCACAAGAGCAATGGTTCCTACTTCAGTAGCTACAAGGAAGTCATGTTAGCAATAGGGTCATCCTAAACAGATATCTTGGGCATGCAAATTTACAGATGAGGAACTGTTCAGGGAAACAGAAAAATCAGTGGAGTAACTGAGATAGCAGAGAGGCCTCTACCTGCACTATCAAAGCCAGCATAGTCAACACCAAGAGTATTCAAGAACAACAGTCCCCGTTTCCCAATCAGAGTTAAAATTCTGGAGAAGAAGCTCCCAAGAAAGTCTATATACATTTTCTTCCCAATCTAACAAAATTCTCACCATGACAAAGACAAAAGGAGCATGTGTGTATGAGAGCTCATAATTCTTGTACAAAACTCTTCCTTTTGATCTACCCTCTGCACCCAGAGTCCTACGAAATGGCTGTTAATCACAGCAAGACTCATATCACAAGTTATGAATTTATATCTGTTCATGGACAATATGCCAGTCAGTGCCCTGTCCAAAGATATGGACCCTCTGATAACTTGGCGGCTGCAATAGAATATTTGGAAGACGTGTTTCTAAAATCTCTGAATGCACATTCTTTTAGTTCACTTCAAGAGCCCTATCAGTGGCACATCCAATCAAACACACACAAACTTGGCCACACACATTCAGAGTCCATCGAGTCCAGTATCCTGTCTGATAGTTGCCAGTACCAGCTACTTCAGAAGAAGGCTCAAGAAACCATGTAGTGGGTAGATATGTGGTGATCACAGGAGAATTTGCCTCCTGCTTCCCATTAGAGGTTTATGATTGAAACATGACTGTTTACTTCCTGGTTTTGGAAGGGCTATACCCAGAAGTCAAACTTTTTTGGAAATGGAAATCGAGCCCTGGGCTCAGAAGAATCTGCTGATTCTAAGACAGTTCACAAAAAGGATATAGAAAAGAGGGGAAAGGTAGAGCCAACGTCATCCTCCTAGTCCCCTGTTGGCCCAGGATGCAATTGAGACTTGGTAGACAGCCATAGAACCTCCATTCCACCTGAA
This sequence comes from Chelydra serpentina, assembly GCA_037349315.1. NCBI lineage: Eukaryota > Metazoa > Chordata > Testudines > Chelydridae > Chelydra > Chelydra serpentina. The sequence continues at coordinate 19,690,213 of JBAIAC010000042.1, forward strand.
GAAAGCACCAGACTTCTTGAAGCAGGGTTGTCTTCTTCATCAAGACCTGGCTAACCTACAATTAACAGTCTGGGCATCAGAAGAGAGTTGTGTAGTTCAGCAGGGTTTCTCTATTAGCCTCGTCGATCAGTACTTTTTAATATTCAAACAACTGAATCAGGAAATTCCATTCATTGGTATGGTCAAAATTATTTCTGGTGTAAGGGGGAAATGGAAAGCTCTCTGGGACACAGACTGTCTCTTTATTTGTATAGTAGCCTGCTCAGTAGGGCCCTGACCTCTACATGCTACTGCAATGCAGATAGTAATAATAACTAGTGATCTGCGCTACACTAGAATTTTTACATAATGGTTGCTTGAAGTCCTACAACCTTACAAGAGGTGGTAACAGCCCTAGCACCATTCTTTAGGCAGGTACATCAGACTTCCCATCTGAGTATCATCAAGTTTCAGGATTATTCAGAATGACAGTTTAGACAAGTCTGTTGCAGGCCTTTGTAGTTGGTATTACCTCTGAAAGACAGGGTATAGAATTGGTTTCTGTATCCATACAAGAACCACATTACTATTGTTATGTATAAAATGTTGATCTTACACCACCAGAAACCTTTCTGTTCAATGTAAATTCTTTCCACAATTCCTGGGAAATGGTTCTCCCATTATTTTGTTCCAATCATTAGCACCCCTTTGGAACGTTGTGGTATAAATTAGCATTCCTAGCACTGTAAAAATATATCTCAAGCATATTGAGTACACACATCAACTGTATTCCGTTCATCTCATTCCATCCAAAATGCCAGGGTATTTAGGGCCTCAACATTGCTGCGGGTAATATGTTAAAATCCTGCGCCACTTGGCATGCTGCATATCTGGGAAACTAATCACAAAGGAAGACTCAAGTCTCCCTCTACAAGATCCCTGGTGGTATTATGTGGAAAAAGTTTGAGCCTCAAGGGAGATTGCAAAGGAGGTAAGAAGGTGTTATTAGATGGGCTTCCAAGTAATGTTAAATTACAAAGCTCTGGCTTTGTTGAGTGAACTTCGCTTTGCCTGTTGTTCTACTATAATAATAATAATAAAGACTCTCTTCATCCTCTCCCCCACTTCTGCAATTCATTGCTTGCTATTTCCCATTAGTGATGTATGAGGAGGGAAAGCTGTGCAGCAGAATGACAAATTTCTTACCTAGTAATTTTCTTTCTGTTACCAACTTCTCTCCTCATTCAGCTCACCCTAGTAGTTGGTAAATGACCAGAATACATTTTTTTACAATTGAATTTTTTCTCTAAAGGGAGACTACGACATATATAGAAATAACCTTAAAATAATTAGGATACCAAGTTATCTTAATGCTAGTAATCTGTTGGTGGGGAATTTCTGCAGCTTTGGAAGAATTCTCCTGGTAGTCTGAGCTGAAGACTGGTCCTAGTTCTGGAGTCTCCAGCAACAGCACTGGACCACGACCGAATTCTACAAATGGAAGGCGTTACCCATTAGTGATGGATGAGGAGAGAAACTGAGAAGATTGTCAGGTGGTATACTTTTCAGTATGTTCAGCTAGCATGGCTGGTTAGCTGAGTGCAAAGAAGTGTGGCCTAACAGATTCACAACTGCTATGTAATCTGTAGCAATTTTCTGGTTTCCCCATCCTCTCCCACCCCCATTTTGCCTCACTTAATTAAGATGGCCCTTAAATCGTTCAAATGTATGTGGGCCAGCTTCTGATTGGTCATCACACATACTGTTGGCAATAGCCAGGTGCCAATCCATACATTGCAGAGAGACAGTAAAGTGCAGTTTTGCGGCCTCTATTCTTACTCCATCTCCTACTTCCAGAACTATGAGAAGCTCCACGCTCTCTAAAAGAGTGTGTGTATATATCTCCCCCATTACCATATATAGATACCATCTGTGAGGGTGTACCCCATAAAGCTTTATGGGGAGAGGCTTATAAACGTATACATGATGTAACTGGAATATGTTTTATGCTACATGTGCCATGTAACATATCTCTGTGAAAGTTATGATCTACTGAATTTATTCCTCCTGTTTGTACGCATGTATCATTGTTGTAGTTGGAGTTATGAAGATTGGTTGTATATTTGCTAGTTTTGTACATAGCCTTTATAAGTGCCTGGGATCATGTTTGGAGGAAAGAATGTGCAAGTTAAGTACAAGCACTTAACAGACAAAAGAAGTTGCAGACCCCAATCCACATCGGGGCCTGGTCAGGAATGCAACCGGTTGGACTGGTTACCGAGGGGTGCATGGACATGTGACTTGCCCATGTGATCCCAAAACTCCATGGTAACATGATGTTACGCAGGGAGTGGAAAAAGACTAAAAGCCCTTGGGAGACCCTTCCATTTTGTCTTCAGCTGGCTAAAGAGAGAGACTCTCCACCCTCCAAGGACACACCTGAAAGAGACTAAACAAAGGACAAAGACAATAGGGGGGGTGAGTGATTGCTGGACCCAGGCTAAGAGGAAGATAGTCTGTTTACTGGACCTAGTGAGATTATCATCTGTACACAGGGTGATTAGACATAGAACTGCGTGTTCTATTTTATTTTATTTAGTAATTCACTTTGTTCTGTCTGTCACTACTTGGAATCACTTAAATCCTACTTTCTGTACTTATTAAAATCACTTTTAACTTATCAAGTTACCTGGAGTGCGAGTTGTTACCTAGTTGTTACCTAGCTGTGCATATCTTTCTATCTTTGAAATAGAAGGCAAACTATTTATGAGTTTGCCCTGTATACGCTTTATACAGGGTAAAACGGATTTATTGAGGTTTTGAACCTCCTTGGGCACCTGGGTGTCAAAGGCAAGAGCGCTTCCAGGAGCCTTACAGTTGTTAGTGGACTTGGTTCGGACCTGAGGGTCTGTGTTTGCAGCAGATCAGGGGAATCTGGCTCAAAACAGACAGGATTTGGGAGTCCCAAGCTGGAAAAGGCCTGGAAGCAGGGGCAGAAGTAGCCTTGGCACACCAGGTGGCAGCACCAAGCAGGTCTCTGTGATCCCAACCTGTCACACCATCTATGCCAGAAACTTCATATGCATGGATAATCTGTGCTACTAGTAAGAATAAGCTGCACAGAGTGGGAAGTGGACCTGTGCCTCGATTTTTAGTTACTTGTTTTGGGGGTCCAGTTTCACGGATAATTTTTGTCCTCCTTTTAAATCTAGTCAGTGAAACATTTGCTCAAATCAATGGGTTCTTCAAGTGCTGGTCTGTGTGTATTCCACTGTGTACTCCATGTGCCTGAGAGGAGAGAATTCTAGCAAGTAATGTCCATTGGTCCGCTCATGCGCAGTTTGTCTCCTTGTCCTCCGTATCTAGAGTATGAGGTGGTGCAGACCAATGCCTCTCCCATTCCTTCTTGCTACGCATTGCCTTAGTTGGAATCCTCTGGTGTCCAAAACTGATTCTCTTCAATGTTCTTTCCTGTAAATATTTAAAAGTTACTGTTAGTAGGTTTTGTAATTAGATAAGTAATTAGTTAGAATCTTCACCCCAGGGGATCCCCCAGACTCTCAAAGCAGGACTTAGATTATGCCCAGGCTCCTGAGTTTTAAGAATTGCATCTCTTGCCCCCACTCCTTTTCAGTCAGCAACAACCACTGCCTGTACTGCCTTGGAGAAGCTCATATCTCATAGAATTATAGGACTGGAAGGGACCTCAAGAGGTCATCTAGTTCAGTCCCTTGCACTTAAATTATGGAAATTCCACAACCTCTCTTGAAAGCCTATTCCAGAACTTAACTACAGTTAGAAAAAAATGTCATGACGTCTAAACTAGATTTCCCATGCTGCAGATTAAGCCTACCTTCATGGAGATGGAGAACAATTGATCACCATCCTCTTTATGGTAGCTCTTAACATCTTTGAAGACTAAATCAGGTCCCGCCTCAGTTTTCTTTTCTCAAAACTAAACATGCCCAGTTTATTTTAACCTTTCCTCATAGGTTTTGTAACCATGTTATCATTTTTGTTGATGTCCTCTGGACTCTCTAGTGCAGGGGTAGGCAACCTATGGCATGGGTGCCAAAGGCAGCATGCGAGCTGATTTTCAGTGGCACTCACACTTCCTAGGTCCTGGCCACCAGTCTGGGGGTCTTTCCATTTTAATTTAATTTTAAGTGAAGCTTCTTAAACGTTTTAAAAACCTTATTTACTTTACATACAACAACAGTTTAATTATATATTAAAGACTTATAGAAAGAGACCTTCTAAAAACGTTTAAATGTATTACTGGCACACGAAACCTTAAATTAGAGTGAATAAATGAAGACTCGGCACACCACTTCTGAAAGGTTGCCCATCCCTGCTCTAGTGTATCCACATCTTTCCTAAAGTGTGGTCCCCCCAAAATTGGACACAGTACTCCAGCTGAGACTTCACCAGTGCCAAGTACAGTGGGACAATTGTGTCTCATGTCTTACATTTGATGCTTCTGTTAATGAGCCCCAGAATATTAGCTTTTTTTTCTTTGCTACTGTATCACATTGGTGACTCTCATTCAATTTGTGATGTGTAACCCTCAGATCCTTTTCAGCAGTACTACCACTTTGCCTATTATTCCCCTTTTTGTAGCTGTTTATTTGATTTTTTTCCTTCCCAACTATAGTAATTTATGTTTGTCTTTATTGAATTTCCTCTTGTTGATTTCTGACCAATTTTCCAATTTGTCAGGGTTGTTTTGAATTCAAATTCTGTCTTCCAAAGTGCTTGCAACCGCTCCCAACCTGCTGTCATCTGCAAATTTTATAATCATACTCCCCAATTCATTCTCCTTGTCATTAATGAAAATATTGAATAGTATCAGACCCAGAGCTACAGAAAGTTTCTTTCACATTAGCAAATGTTTCTTCAGTGTTTGTTTCACAGCTTTAAAGAAACAATCGTTGAGAGTTCTTATCCTTCCACCACTAAGAGTTTTACTTTATCATAGTGTTCTGGGATACTATTGTCCTCCAAACTATTTATAGCTGAATAATGCAGAACACAACTTTAAATAAATATTTGTTACATCACTCAATAGGTACAGTTGACCTAACATAAGTCAACTTATCTTTGTAGTGTAGACATAGTCTTAGTGGAAAGACCAACGACTATGTCTGGTAAAAACATGTACGTTTAACATGTTAGCTGGTTGAGGTAAACTTTACACTCCCCCATAGAGTTTATCTCCGCAAACTAATGTGTTAATGCTGTGACTGCTTTGTTTACATAGGGATTTTAATACGTCAGTAAATGTGTGTTTAAAAAATACTAATTTTTTCCTAAAAGAAGTCAATGCCCAAATGGACATGAAAACTCCTCTCCCCTCTTTCTTCTGTACTCCATCCACATTAGGATAAAGGCTAAGCTCATTCAGAAATGTGTTTAAAGTCTCTTGTTTCTAACTTCAGTGAGCCCAGATTTACTACAGGATTTGAAGAGTTGTTGACTGAGTGTGCTCAGTTTTCAGTTCTTTAATTTAAATTATATTTTAAATGTTTCCTTTGTCCTGTCCTTAGGTGTAGCTATGGAACATTGTTGAATAAAATAATTCCTGTTATAAACTTAGAACCTTGATAAAGATAAGCAAATGTTAATGAAGGCATATTTATTTAGGTGATCATCTTTTCATTTTTCTGGTGTGATTTTTATAATAAATGTATTGGTCTCTAAAATTCTAAACCAGTGTAATAACTGATAAGTTAATGAAAACGTCTAAATGTTTCTCGTGCATAGAATTGTATGTTGCCCATATATATTTTTCTCCTTGTTGATTGCATTGCATGATTTTTGTCTGTAAACCAAAAACATTTTATATTGGGAAATATCCCAGTTGTTAAATTACTGTATACCAAGGAAAACATATTTTTTTAATCTGCTAGGTCAAGTGGTTTTCATTATTAATTATTATTATTTATTATTATATTAACAGTGGTTTCAAGTGGTAATCAATAGTCATCACTTGGCTCTATTCTTTTAACTTGAGAGAGGACTGTCCTATGAATCTTCCAAATGATTTTGGAAACTTTTGGGTCTACAGTATTTCAAGGACTATTATTTGGTTAACTGTTCTATTTTCCATTTTTAAAAAAACAGTAATACAAAGGGGATGTTTGTGTGCGCTCTAATGGAAAAAAGAGAAAGTAAACAGCTCTTGTCCTTATTTCCCAGCAACACAGGATCCAAATTAGAACAAATTTCTTAGGCTAAGCAGAACACTTTTGGAACATAATCACTGCAAGCAAAGGAGCTGTGCCAGAGTTGAAGCTGAAGGAGAAACCTGTTTTACATTTATATATAGTTGTTCATTCCTCTGAAATTCAGGCTTCCAGAAGCTGCCAAGTAGTACTAAGTTTACAGAGCCTCAGCACTTAAAACTGAAGAGTCTGATATCATGGATTCGCCATTTTAAATATAATTGACTCATGAATAGTGAGAAGATTCAGCTACTTCAAAATTCAGCTACTTCAAAATTCTTCTGTAGAGCTGTTTTGGAATCAAGACCTTGTTGATGCATCCAGCTTTGAACAGGGCTGATACCAATGGAAACTTACATTTATTTGCCTATCTGTATTAACAGAAAAATCAATTTCACATACAATTGTCTAAAGCTCTTGTGTCTAAAGATCATATTTTCATGGCAAATGCAAAATGTCAAAAATTTTAGTTGTGTTCTGATTTTTTTTGGTAGGTAGCCCTTTATTGGATAGAAGGTATAATGTGTTCAGTTATAGTAAGCCGTTTTTATTCAGATTAGAAATTGAGTTATAAGCAGGAAATAAATAAATAAATAAATACATGTATTTTCATAGGATGCTATTAACACTTTTTCTCTTTTTCTTCTAGAAAATTGAAAATGGACGATTTGCAAAACTCAGATATATTACCCATGCCATGGTCAATAATACAGATTTGTTAATGATAACAAAAAGGTTAAAGGCTTTTCTCTTTGAATAGTAAATATTTTAAAATGTACCACGAAACTGTTGGAGTGATAATTATTTTAGATAAACAATTATTTTTTATCATTTTGTTAAGTTTGTAGTTACATATGTGGCTATATGGAGATACACGTTATACATATATGTTCACACATGTGGCTATATGGAGATTTTGTGTGTGTGTATATATATATGTATATATATGTGTGTGTATATATATGTTTTTATTTTATTTATATATATATATATATAAAATGGAGGAAAAAATGCTTCTGGCATCCTGTTATTAATGACTTTTTCGTTGCCTGTTTGGCAAAGAATATATTATCCTATGCCTCACGTGTGTAGCTTCTATAATCCAAGGATGACTAACTTGCTTTCATGTTTTCTGTAACTGAGACAGAGAAATTGAATATTTAGTCAGGATGAAGTCAGTGGGATTCTAATATGGACTCAGGGATCCACCTATGTAAAGCACATTGCGGGACTGGAATCTAAGTAAAGATACTCAGTAATAAAGGAATGGAATTTCTTCTAAGACTCAAACATTTAATAGTGGAGCATAAATCATTTCAGTTTTTCTGTCTGGGGTCTATTTTTCCTCAGAGAATATCAAGTTAGAAATAGAGTTGCTGCTTTGGCATAAATGAAAGATGCTATTGTAAATAAGCACAGGAACCTGCAGAATTTAGGAGTTGTCTACACTGAGACATCCAGGAAAATTAATCCAAATTAACTAAAGGTATGAATTTGCAGTATGTTAGTTAAACCACATTAAACCCCTATGTGGATGCTATTATTCAGAATTAAAGTAGCCTTAATTTGTTTTACCTTAATTTACCTCCAAAGTAAATTATTCTAAACCGAATTAAGGCCATTTTAATTTTGAATAACAGCATCCAGAAAGGGGTTTAATGTAATTTAACTAATGCACTTTAAAAGTTAATTTGGATTAACTTTACTGAGTGTCCCTGTGTGTCTTTTCAAAAGTTGTGCGGTGCGGTTGTTGCATGTAGCTTGTGGGAAACTATCTGAAATAATAAGACAACTTCACTGCACCTAACATTTAGTTCCTAATTTCTTTGGTGCGGGGAGGGGAAGTATTTCATACCCTGTTTTATTTTCTGCTTTCATTTTTTAACTGTTTATTATATTTTACTCTTTCTAGTGGTATTTTGTTTGTGACAAAAGGAACATTTGGACAGCTGACATGTGAGTGGCAGTACACTTACGATGAGTTTACCAAAGAGCCATTCATTGTTGATGGAAGAAGATTACGCATTGAAGCCAAGGTAGGGTAGATGCCTGGCTAGTAGTAGAACGAAATGTGAAAGTATCGCATAATTTTTTTTCTTTCTGAAGTAACCTTTTGACACATTTACAGGAGGCAACTCAGACTTGTCGGTGAGGGCTTGATCATATCCCAAACTAACTTTCCTCTAGCAAGTGGATCACAATGGCAACTCAACTTTCCCAATTTAATTTTTCAATTCCTGGTTTTTAAAGTCAATTTTGGGCGATAGCAAGGGTAATTTCCTTCTCCCCATTCACCTTTTTTTCACCTTCCACCCAGACACTTTTTTTCTCTGGGGAAAATGCTTGTTAAAATAAATACATAAACAAACAAACATTTTCCCAAGTAGGATTGTACCCTAAACAGATCACCTGCAGATCTCTTTTCCTGTATTTGGTGCAGTAGAAAAGACGGTTACTCGCCGTAGTAACTGGTGTTCTTCGAGATGTGTTGCTCATATGTATTCCACTTAGGTGTGCGCGCGCGGCGTGCACGATCGTCGGAAGATTTTTACCCTAGCAACACTCGGTGGGCCGGCTGGCGCCCCCTGGAGTGGCGCCGTTAGGGGGCCCGATATATACCCCAGCCGGCCCATCGCCCTCTCAGTTCCTTCTTGCCGGCTATTCCGACAGTGGGGATGGAGGGCGGGTTTGGAATACATATGAACAACACATCTCGAAGAACACCAGTTACTACGGTGAGTAACCGTCTTTTCTTCTTCGAGTGATTGCTCATATGTATTCCACTTAGGTGACTCCCAAGCCATTCCTAGGAGGCGGGGTCGGATTGTGATACAGCAGAGTTTAGGACCGCCGAACCAAAAGTGGCGGCGTCTCTAGAATGTTGCACTATGGCATAGTGCGAGGCAAAGGTGTGCACTGACGACCATGTCGCGGCCCTACAAATCTCTTGGATTGGTATGTGTGCCAGGAAGGCAGACGACGAGGCCTCAGCTCGGGTAGAGTGGGCCGTAGGGTGCTTGGTGGGGACACCTGCCAAGTCATAACATGTGCGGATGCACGAGGTGATCCATGACGAGATGCGTTGGGAAGAGACCGGAAGGCCTTTCATCCGGTCCGCCACGGCGATGAACAGTTGAGTCGATTTCCGAAACGGCTTCGTCCTCTCGATGTAGAAGGCGAGGGCTCTCCGGACGTCCAAGGAATGGAGTTGCTGCTCCTTTCTAGAGACATGGGGCTTAGGATAAAAGACAGGTAGAAAAATGTCTTGGTTAATATGGAAGGCCGACACTACCTTGGGTAGGAAGGCCGGGTGTGGCCACAGCTGTACTTTATCCCTATGGAACACCGTATACGGTGGTTCTGAAGTAAGCGCTCTGAGCTCAGAGACGCGCCTTGCTGAGGTAATGGCTACCAGGAAGGCCGTTTTCCATGAGAGGTACAGCAGTGAGCAAGTGGCCATGGGCTCGAATGGGGCCCCCATGAGCTTGGTGATGACTAGGTTGAGGTCCCAAGTGGGGACCGGGCGGCGTACCAATGGGTGTAGCCGTTCTAACCCCCTAAGGAACCTGCTAACCATGGGGTTGGAGAAAATGGAAACCGCCCCGTCCCCGGGGTGAAAGGCTGAGATTGCCGCTAGGTGGACTTTTAGCGACGAGAGAGCCAGACCCTGCTCCTTTAGAGAGAGGAGGTAGTCTAGGATGGTGTGAATTGGCACCTGCAGGGGGTTGAGACCCCAAGTGCCACACCAAAGGGAAAACCGTTTCCACTTAGCTGAGTAGGTGGACCTGGTGGAGGGTTTCCTACTGCTCAGCAGAACGTGCTGGACCGGGCTGGAACAACGTAGCTCCGACGGGTTCAGCCATGCAGCAGCCACGCCGTGAGGTGAAGAGAGTGCAGGTCGGCATGATGAAGCCTGCCGTGCTGCTGCGTGATCAGGTCCGGCCACAGTGGTAGAGTGATCGGGTCGGCCACGGAGAGCTCCAGGAGCGTGGTATACCAGTGTTGCCTGGGCCACGCTGGCGCAATCAGGATTACTCGGGCCTTGTCCCTGCGTAGTTTGAGTAGGACTCTGTGGACCAGTGGAACTGGCGGGAAGGCATAGGCCAGGTGGTCCGTCCAAGGATGGAGAAAAGCGTCTGTCAGGGAGCCTGGGGAGCGACCCTGGAACGAGCAGAACACGTGGCATTTCCAGTTCTCGCGAGTCGCGAAGAGATCTATGCGGGGAAATCCCCACTTCCGGAAAACAGAGTGGATGACATCCGGTCAAATGGACCACCTGTGAGTTTGAAAGGACCTGCTCAGTCGGTCCGCCAAGGTGTTCTGGACCCCTGGGAGAAACGAGGCTACCAGGTGAATGGATCGGGCTATGCAAAAGTCCCAGAGCTGAGTTGCCTCTCGGCAGAGGGGGAGGGAGTGTGCCCCTCCCTGTCTGTTGATGTAATGCATGGCCGTCGTGTTGTCTGCAAGGATGGAGACACAACGGCCCTGTAAGTGTTGAGCGAAGGCTTGGCAGGCCAGACGTACCGCTCGGAGTTCTCTGATATTGATGTGCAGTGTCAGCTCCTGTTCTGACCACAGGCCCTGCGTTTGGAGGTTCTGCAGGTGAGCCCCCCAGCCGAGGGATGACTCATCCGTAGTTAAGGCTCGGGATGGCTGAGGTGAATGAAATGGAACACCTGACATCACGTTCCTGGGGTCCAGCCACCAGTTGAGGGAGGCTAGGACTTGTGGTGGGACCGTCAGAATTATATCCAGGTTGTCCCTGTGCGGCCGGTATGCTGAGGCAAGCTATGCCTGGAGGGGCCGCAGGCGTAACCTGGCGTGAGCTGTCACGAAGGTGCATGATGCCATATGACCAATGAGGCTGAGGCAGCAGCGGGCCGTTGACGTTGGGAAGGCTTGGAGGCTGCCTATGGCAGCTGTAAGCGTCTGAAAGCGAGCCTCTGGGAGGAACGCCCTGACGAGAGTAGAGTCCAGTATTGCCCCTATAAAGTCTATTCTCTGTGTTGGCACCAAAGTGGACTTTTCTACGTTCAGTAGGAGGCCAAGACGCTTGAACATGTCCATGGCCGTGCGAATGTGAGACTGGACCTGGTTGCTGGAGTTGCCACGGATAAGCCAGTCGTCAAGGTAGGGGAACACCTGAACTCTTTGACGCCGGAGGGCGGCTGCTACCACTGCCATACACTTCGTAAAGACCCTCGGTGCCTTTGAGAGGCCGAAGGGCAGGACCGTGAACTGGAAGTGCCTCTGGCCCACTACGAAGCGTAGGAAGCGTCTGTGAGGTGGGTAGATGGCAATATGGAAATACGCGTCCTTCATGTAGAGGGCGGCGTACCAGTCTCCCTGATCCATAGAGGGGATAATAGTGCCCAGGGAGAGCATACGGAACTTCAACTTTACCATAAATTTGTTGAGTCCCCGTAAGTCCAGAATAGGACGTAGCCCCCCTTTCGCCTTGGGGATTAGGAAATAACGGGAATAGAATCCCTTGCCTCTGAGATCCCTTGAAACCTCCTCTACCGCTCCTGCAGTGAGGAGCTCCTGTACCTCCTGGATAAGGAGTTGCTCGTGAGAAGGGTCCCTGAAGAGGGACGGGGAGGGAGGGTGGGATGAAGGCGGGGAGACGAACTGCAATTCGTATCCCCTTTGCACGGTTTGTATGACCCAGCGGTCCGTGGTGATATTTGACCACGCCGGGGAGAAAAGGGAGAGGCGGTTCAGGAATAGGGGGACAGGATCGATTAAAACTGGTACTCCGGCCTCGAGCGTCCCTTCAAAAATTTTGTTTGGGCCCCGACGATGGTTTGTGGGGGCCCTGCCGCTGGCCGGTCTGTCGACCGGGTTGTTGTCTCCTGCCCCCTCGACCACGCGGCCTCCTGTAGAAGTCCTGTCGTGGTGCGGGTGGGAAGTAGGGACGTCGTCCGAAGGGCCGGAAGGGTCTGCGCTGCGTGGCTGGGGTATGCATCCCCAGTGTGCGGATGATGGTTCGACCATCTTTGAGGGTCTGCAGCTTTGGGTCAGTTTTCTCCGAGAACAGACCCTGACCTTCAAACGGTAGGTCCTGGATCGTGTGCTGGACCTCCGCGGGGAGGGTGGAGGATTGTAGCCAGGAGATACGCCGCATGGCGACTCCCGAGGCGATAGTTCTGGCAGCCGAGTCGGCGATGTCGAGAGAGGCTCGCAGCGACGTCCTGGCCAGCTTCTTGCCCTCCTCGACAAAGGCTTTGTACTCCTGCCTGGACTCTGGAGGTATAAGTTCTTTGAATTTCTCCATGGAGACCCAGGTGTTATAGCCGTAGCGGCTCAGGAGTGCCTGCTGGCTTGCAGCCCGGAGCTGTAGGCCCCCCCCTGAGTAAATCTATCTTCCAAATAAGTCTAGGCGCTTGGCGTCCTTAGACTTTGGGGCGGGGGCCTGTTGGCCATTCCTCTCCCTCTCGTTGACCGATTGGACCACCAGTGAGCACGGAGAGGGGTGAGTGTAGAGATACTGGAAATCTCTTGGAGGTGCCATATATTTCCTCTCTACACCCCTGGCAGTGGGGGGTATCGAGGCTGGGGACTGCCAGATAGATGTGGCGTTGGCCAGTATCGTGCGGACGAATGGCAGGGCTACCCTGGTGGGGGCGTCAGTTGTCAAAATGTCCACCACCGGGTCCTCCAGTTCTGGAACCTCCTCTATCTGCAGATCCATGTTAAGGGCCAATCTGCGAAGCAGGTCTTGATGGTCCCTGAGATCGATAGGAGGCGGGCCGGACGATGACGCTCCCGCCACTGCCTCGTCAGGGGAGGACAGGCCTTGGGCAAGCGGATCCTCGGCGGGTGCCGCTGAAGAGTCCAGGGCTGGGGGCTCAGGGTCTGGGTCCCCTACCTCTGGCGGAGGCCGGGAGACTGTAGCCTCTGGCGCTCTACGCTCCAATGTGGTCGAGGTGGGAGCTCTAGGTGGTACCCTTTGGGCTTCATAATAGGCCATCGGGGTCCAGAAGGGCCATCGCTCCTGACCCTGTCCGGTCTCTGGCAGGTGGCCCTGGTCACTGACAGTGCGGTCCTCGACGTAGAGGTCGCTGCCAGCTCTGGAAAAGCGGGATCCAGAGCGAGAAGGCCAAGGTGGAGCAGAGTAGCCATGTAGCGACGTCTGCGTGGCCAAGGTCTGCCTCCTTGGCGGGGACCGGTGCCGGGATGGTATCCGGTGCTGGGAGCCGGATCGGTGCCTGGACGGTATCCAGTGCCGAGAGCCGGATCGGTACCGAGAGCCGGATCGGTGCCTGGATGGTGACCGGTGCCGAGAGCCGGATCGGTTTCGAGACCTGGACTGGTACCGGCGATGACTTCGGTACCGGGACACAGATCGGGACCGTGAACGTCTCGGGGATCTGCGCGTCGACCGGCCGCGGGACCAGGAGCGGTGCCGAGAGTCAAAGTACCTCCGCCTGGAGGGGGACCTGGAGCTGTACCGCGAGTACGAGCGGTGCCGGGATGGAGACCGGCGCCGGGACTGCGAGCGGTACCGGGGAGATGCCGGCGGTTGTTGCTGGCTGGTCTCCGCCTGCGGCACCGGGTGGAAGATGGCCGGTTTGCCGCGTGAAGTCACGATCCGCACCAGCGGTACCGTGGACGGGGTCGGTGCCGGATTGGTCATCTGGATCAGGTCCCTTGCCGCTGCGAAGGTGTCCGGAGTGGACGGCAGCGTAAGCTCAACCACGGTACGGGCCGGGGAGCTGGCGGTTACCGAGCTCAACGGCCCTTGCGGGACCGGAGTCATCGGTACCGGAGCCTGAAAAGGCTGACCTGCGCTCAACAGCCTCTCGGGTGCCGGAGTTGGCAGGGCCGGTGCTGGTGGCGGCGCCGGACTCAACGGCCTCTGCTGGGCCGGAGTAAGTGGCACAGGGGCCACTGACACCGAACTCAACGGTCCTTGCGGTACCGGAGTCAACAGTGGCGGCGCCGTAACAGACCTGGTCAGGTCTGAAGCTGGCTGCGTACGCAGCGGCGCCTTAGTCGGTCCTCCCGACTTCTTCGCTCTCGGGGACAGAGAGCGGTGCCTCTGCGAGGTCCCAGCCAGAGACGGACGGTGTCAAGGTTCTTTCCCGGAGCTCGGGCGCTCCGGTGCCGTGGACGATGAGGCTGCTGAAGTCGGTGCCGGGGTTCGCTGCGTCGCCGACATCGGACTGAGCGATGCCTCTAAGAGGAGCTGCTGTAAACGAAAGTCCCGCTCCTTTTTGGTCCGCGGCTTGAAAGACTTACAGATGCGGCACTTGTCCGGAAGGTGGGACTCCCCGAGGCACTTCAGACAGGAGGTGTGTGGATCTCCTGTGGGCATCGGCTTTTGGCATGCCGAGCAAGGCTTAAACCCCGGAGAGCCAGGCATTGGCCCGGTGCCGGGAGGGAGACAGGGGAGAAACCCCTTATCTCCTACTACTATTTACAGTAGCTACAACAATAAACTATGAATAACTATTAACAACTAATTAAGAGTACTTAAACTATCTACACGATAAGCGAGTGCTAAGAGTGCTAGGGATGTGGAGGTCAGCTAGCTGCTCTCCATTGTTCCAACGACCGACACGGGCGGTAAGAAGGAACTGAGAGGGCGATGGGCCGGCTGGGGTATATATCGGGCCCCCTAACGGCGCCACTCCAGGGTGCACCAGCCGGCCCACCGAGTGTTGCTAGGGTAAAAATCTTCCGACGATTGTGCATGCCGCGCGCGCACACCTAAGTGGAATACATATGAGCAATCACTCGAAGAACCAGCCATATCTGCCAAGATATCCTCTCAAGGATTACAGAAAAAGAGCTCTGCAATAATTGCTTTCAGCTCTGCAGATCCTCAGTCAGCCAGAGGAAAGAGGCTTAGAATATGTCTACACTGCAGTATAAGCTCAGGGTTAGTGAGACTCAAGGCAGCTGACCTTACACGGGTTGGGGGGCGGGGCGGGATTACTTCTGTTTCCCTGGAGTTGATTGAAGATTCTTGGGATAGAGAGGACAAAGAAAGATTATGGTAGTGTAGGATACTTTTGGTGGACTCCCAGGGCCCGAGTCAGAGGTGTGTGGGAGGCTGTATCTATCCTGTAAAGCAATAGAGCTCAAACCCTGGGTCCTGGCTTGACTCTGGCTCAAACCCTCCACCACTGCATGGTTCTAGAACCCGAGGTCTGAGTCCGAGTCTCAGAGATTTGTGTGTAGACGAAAGGGGGGATTGGGCTCAAGCCTGAATCTAAGCTTGGTCTTATATTGCAGTGTAGACATACTCTTAGAGTCTTGACAGCTTCTTGAGGGTCCTACATCCCCCTCCTAAACACGCTAACACACCTCTGGCAACACTGTTGTAAGAGAGAATCACTACTCTTCAACACCTGGGACACAACAGGAAGAGCTGTCTTCCCGTCCCAGATCAGGGTTTTATCTGGGTAAGTCCAAATACCCTCCCTAAAGCCCCTGGCCAGGGGTGAAAGTGAGCCAGAATGGGCCAGTAGGGCGTACCGGTAAGAAGCCAGTACCGGCCCGTAGCAGCCCACATTAACATCCCTGCTGCCACCGCCACCAGCGGTGCTGCTGGAGCCTTGGGCAGCACGGATGGGTTGGCTGGGGGACGCTGACTCCCCCCACCCCCCAGCTCCGCTCCTTCCACCTGAGGCCCTGCCCCTTCCGGGGGCGTGGAGCCGCCCCCCGTACTGGTAAGTCTTTGGACTTACTTTCACCCCTGCCGCTGGCACAAGAGTTACTTGGCAAAGGGTCTGGTATCCTCTTCCTGAGAGGAGTGGAATTTAGGAGAAGATTTGGACTCACTCAGGAATACCTTTTTTATTCAGCTTGAGTGTCTGACAAAAAAGGTCATAAGAGTGTAATGGCCTCTCCATTGACTATGCTCCTAAAGGGAGCTGCAACCAGGAAGAGGGATTGATCCTAAAATGGAATTCACTATGAAAGTGAGTCCGTTCATGAAAAATTGTGACCGTACATGAGAGAACTGTCAACAAACAGTTAAATTTAGCTCCTGTACACATAGGTTCTCACATAGTTTATTTCAGACCATTATTACACAGAAAATTTAGCACATCACATTTTGCTTTTATTAACCCACCTTTCCCAGGTAGAGTAGATTATTTTATAGATATAAATGTTTAAATTGATCTATAATGTACTAAACAGAGTGATATGTTGTAAAGTAAGATTTTTGATTAAAAATTGGTTTATTATGTAGACTGCACTTTGAAGGTCACTTTTGTAGAGCAAATCAAAGTATAAAAGCATTATACATTCATTAACTTTCAAAAAATTGAGGACATGTCTTAACTTAAAATTGTTTGTTTTGTAGGAACGAGTTAAGTCCGTATTTCATGCCAAAGAGTTTGGAAAAATAATTAATTTTAGGACTCCAGAAGATGCCAAGGTAAATACAAGCAACTGCTATTTAAATTATAGTAATACAGTACTATACTTTTGTTAAGAAGCCTGACTTCATAGGAGCATTGACATGGTAAGAAAGAAATGTTCCATACTTTTTTTTTTTTTATGGGAACTACCCTGAGGACTGCAGGTTCCGTTTTTATGTTTTCTCAGGGCCAATGATTAAATAAGTGCTGTTACTTGTTTTGGAGAGTAAACTTATTTTGTGAAAAGTAAGTTGGCTTTCCAATTATAAATACATCCTAAAAATAATATTTAACATTCGTATAACACATATCATCAATGTTTTTTACAAATATTTACTTATCAATTGTGACAACATTCCTCCAGTTATAATTGATATTCTGAAATGTGAAATTTTCTTAAATAGTTGAAGTCTTAGTGGGCAGGAGTAGAAAATTTCTAGTTGCATTTTTTTTTATTGTGCAGTGAATTACAATATTTCAGAACACACAATAAAAAACTCCTCTACACATCGTTACACACAATTACTTATAGTTGTTTTTACAGTAAACTTTTTTAGGGAACACATTTGTAACGAAGCTGCTTTATTTGGTCAGAATCCAATAATTGTACATGGCCACTAAACAAACAGAAACCAACAATAAACTAGTTAGTATTTAGTATTTAGTTTTCAAGAATGCACAGATCTAATGCAAAATATCTCCTTATTTAGGCCCACGTAAGACTTTATTTTCTGTAAGACTATTGATTTGACTGAGAGAGTGGTAAGCAACGAGTAATATAGTAGAGCCAGTTAAAATACTGGGTTTCAGTGTATTAATCTTTCACTGATAGAAATCAAAATGCAGTGTAGCTTTGGTGAATAGTGAAAATGAGACTGGAGGATGCATTCCAGTCCCTAGAGGGCATTTATTTGCATCACAGAACCATTCTACTAGTTTAGTTAAATAGCAATATTTGTTCAAGACACACGTGGCAGAGAAGATTTGCAAGTCAGATTTGAAATACTGGTAAGTTGCCAAATCCATGTGGAGGAAACTTGCACAACTTCTCTATCTGGTTCTGGTCAGTGTGATTCATTCCTGTTTTCCTGAACTGCAGATTCATCTTTTAGTGCCTTTGTGTATTTACACTTCTGAGTTAGGGTGCTCCTAGTGTCGAGCTGTAAAACTACCTTTAAAAGCCATGTTCACTGAGTGCATGAGTGATCTCACATGATGAGCTTCTTGTCGTCACGATGTCACAACTTAATTCTTTCGCTCCCACCACAGACAGTGAACAGAACTCACTTTCAGATCCCTAGGCTAGGTCTTCTCTTAGTCTAGCTAATTATTTTTCTTGTGATTATATTTTTTCATCAGAAAATGTTGATTCGTTGAAAACAATAGAGGATTTCAACAGATCTCTTCATTTGAAAACCATTTTTGGAAACAAATTTGTCATCAGAACATCCCATTTTGACATTTTTATAACAAATTGTCTTTTTTTATTTATTCAAAAGGACTTCATTTTTAAATTTTAGTTAATGTGCACTGAAAATTTACAAAAATCTAAATGAAACATTTCAAAATTATTGAAACATTTTGGTCTGATCTGAATTATTATTTTTTTAATTATTGGTTTATGAAAATTTGAGATTGTGACTTTTCATACTGTTTTGGGATGGGGGAAAATGTGACATCTCAACTTTGCAGGACTGAAAAACTGCCCGACTCTACATATGAACATTCAAGTTCAAGATGCTCACTCTAGGTGACATTAGTCGTCCCTGATCACTTTGATTAGAACAAACATACTAATAGCCCTAGGGTGGCCTCCTTAGCAGTGATATACAGATCTCCCATAGCTGCCTTTGTTTCCAGACCAGCTGCCTCAAAAGTAAGGGAGGATTCTTCACCCCAACTCAGAGACACTCCACCTTGCAGTGTGGAGGACAACCTGCTGTCTAATGTGTTACATCTTACTTGGAAAACCAGTACCATCTGCTTTAAAGACACACTTCATGAGAGCCACCACACCATCAGTCCTTTAGGCAAGTTCCCCTAAGATAGATATACAAAGCAGAAACTTGGAGGTCAGTGCACACTTGTACCAGACACTACTCACTAGATTTAGTATCCCAAAGTGGGCATCAGCCTGTGATATGAGGCAGTGCCACAGTTCATATTTATTTTAGAAATCCTTGCTTACTATCCTCCAGGTGAGGCACTGCTTGTAAACTCCCAGCAGTGGGAATACACAGAATCCCTTTAAGAAAAAGAAGTTACTTGCCAGTAACTGTTCTTCTTTGGGAGTAGCCTTTGTTTTATTCATGTTACCCCCCTGCTCCTCCACCACTACCTCTACCTTAGAGGTCTCTATAACATCAGGACTCTATAACATCAGGCTAGGAAGATCTAGCCTATCAGTCTGACCACGTCACTTATTGACTGTTTTTCTTTCTTCCAGGAGACTTTCATCTCCTTTTTTTCATACTCATCATGATACAGGAAATGCCTTTCCCACTGTGATCTGCCGTGCCAATATCCTCTTATTTAAATCCCTTCTGAAAACTTAATTTCTCTGCACTATGTTCATTGGCTTACTAGTATGTTTATTTTCCTAATTTTAAATACATTTAAAAAAAACCAAACTTAACAGAACCAACAACATGTTTGTGCCTAAACTGACTGACAATATGATCATATTGCAGCAAGACTCGGTTTTTCTGGTTCCATTCTCTGCCAACTCTTTGTCATCCTCATTCTTTTTGTTACCTCTAAAATTTAATTATAATTGTTTGGTGGCGGGGACCATGTCATTCTCTGTCTGTGACTTGCCTAGAATGCTTGGATAATATAAATGAATAATAATGTCTTTCCGGGATATGTGCAACACAGTGATGATTATGACTTTTCTAAAATATTATTGTTCATATATGGCACTCGGATGCAGAAGCCAAAAACTGGTCTGTCCAGGTAAAAACCAGACAGGTGGCAACCCTAACTACAGATTAAGAAATTGGAATCTTGGCCTAGCCAGCTGTTTTAGCAGTAGTCCCATATGTTGTCATGTGAGAGATTGGAATTTGAACTTCAAAAGATAGGATTAAGACAGGAAAGACAGAGAAATACTATTGTAGATTAGGAACTTTGCATAATGTTAGGATTTGATTAGGACCAGGTATTAAGTGGTGACATGGCTGGCCATCCCAGCCAAATTTTCTACTGCACAGCACAATTTTTACTAAGGGAACATTTTTTTTCTCTTAACTCCCGCAGTGGATCCTTTCTAAACTGGAAGAAGTGAGAGAGAGTCATCCAAAGTTGTAATCACAGGAGAAGCTCCAAGACACAGAGAACATGGAATGCACAGTTCTGGCTATTGCATTTTAATTGCTGTTTAACATGTGAAACTGTTTGGTTATCAGAAAAAAAAAATGAGGAGCGTTTGTTAATAGCTTCATTCTGCCTGTATAATATATAATCATAATCACATTTTAATTGAGTAATCAGTCAGTCAGGTAAAATAGACTGGTGATAAAAAAAAAATTTCTACCAACTTTGGCTTGCTGGGTTTTTTACTTATGAAATTATAGACACCTAAATCCAGATACCTGATTCCTTACAAATACAATATAAATATGCAGTTGTCTTATGTCTGATTCTTTCACCTCTGCTACAGAAACTGAGCTCAAGAATAATCTGTGTGATTTTAGATGGAGAACATCTTGAGGTGGTGATCAAATACTTGTCTCAAACTCTAGTTCTCCCATCAGTTTTCACATAGATGTCAGCCATTATGTTGTATTGAAATTCAAATGAACTCATCAAGGGTCAAGCAGACTTACTCCTACAGCTTGAAGAAAATTCAGAATGACTGCTGACCAGAAATGTCTAACTCAGATATTTAATCTTAGAGAGGCTTTTTATTGATAAATATCATGAAAAATTATTTCCTTTATTTTTGTATATAAATGAACAGTTCATAATAAACTTCAAATATAGTAATATCACTCTTAGTGTAAACTCTTTTATATGCCACTTAGATTTAGCAAAAGCTTCAGATCCTCATGAATTGAAACAGATAAATCTTTGGAATAATGCTGTGAGTAGTCGGACCTTATTTTAACTATATGAGTTGAGTTGGAATACTTGCATAATGAAGCATATCCTGAGGCTTTAAGAGTACTGTTTAATGCAAGAGTATTCCTAAGGTTATATAGTATTGCATGCAAAGCAAACTAATACATTCTAGAAGACTGCTGAACTAATCAAATTTTATATAACAATCATGTTCATATTAAAATAATTTAATAAAAGTAATATTGACTTAATTCACATTTGCCTTTACTCACCCAATGAAAATACTTTTTTTAAAAAGTTTAATATCCAGTTGGAATAAATGTAAATGGCATCTGGACTTCAGTAAAGAAAAGCCTGCTGTGATGTCATATTGGGGGTTTTTTCAATTTGCTGTTATGATGTGTGGATAGTAATATATGAGGATGACTTGAAAAATAAAATCTATAGATTAGTGGACATAAAAGGTGAAGGAGAACTGCATAGTGGTATATGAACATATTGTCTACTCCAGATTTTGAAGACTATGGAAGGTCTGATGCATGTAGTATCTGCTGCCAAGATGTTATTTCCAAACCACTGTTTGGAATGTGCATCGTTAGGGAGTTTAATCCTCCTGAAATTGCTGGTGCTGTTTGAGCTATCCAAAATGTTGCTTTGTTGTAAAAGCTAAAGTAAATGGCTTGCCAAACTACAATTCATTTCATTTATACCATGTCTTTCCTACTCTGTTGTTTAACCTTTCAGCTGGTTACAAAATATATTGTAATATTATTGTAATTTCCCCCAGAACGTTTTATTCTTTGCTGCATTGAATGTAAATTGAATCAAAAGAATATAAACAAGTTCTAAACTATGACAATGATTGTGTGTTACTCCTCTCACGTATACCCTTTGTAGTACAGAAAACATGAAACATGCACCAAGAGTATTTATTCAAGTTACATTCACACCAAAATAATAATGAATATATTGCCTTGTTTGATTGTTGGTAATGTCTTTAGCTGAATACCAGATAATACAAACTTTCCCAATCCCTGCTTTTTTACCACTACTACTTCTAAATGTATACAATACAACTGGATCAAGAGCCTTATCATGGTCCTCTCTTGACTACCATTTTATTCTTTCTTCCTATATTTGCTACAAATCCGCTCCTCGAATTTCTGCTTTTGGCCTCTCTCAGAACTCATGCCTTCTTTATACATACTCATTTGTATAGCCTTTTTGTTCTCTTATTTTGAAATCATTCCTCTCTGTTTGGAGCATTCTTTTGTTTGATGGGTTTGATTATCACCAGCTTTTATTTTCCTGATGTACTCTGCCAATAAAATTTTGTGCAAATCCTGTCTTCATCCTGATCAACTAATAAGCCCCTAGAGTACTTCAAAATTTTCTCTATTTCAAATCTCCAATTCTGAAACTAGATCTTCAAAGACTATCTATAGCTGTGCTCAAGCTCCTGTTTTAATGGTTTGTAGTTTTTTTCATTCTTTATGCTATATTTCTCTAAATTATAACCTATTTTAATATTATAAACCAGCAAAAATCCTTACTCAGAGAGCTTAAAAGAACTTGGAAAGCGTCTCAATTCCATCAAGTTCCAGAACTTTTGAAAACGGCATTTGTAGACTTCCTCCTGCTTTCCCAGTTTCCAGGATCCTATCTTGCCCTGGTTTTCTCGGGCTCCTCTCTTGACCAACAGGCTGCATATTCCCCCTATATCATCCTTTCTGCTAGACTCCTATTACTGCACCTTGCTACCAGTCTTGATTGCATTGCTACACTTCAGCCATTCTGTATTCAGTGAAAAATAATATATTAATTTTATTAACAAATTATATTAAATTTAAGACATATTTTAAATGTCTGCATTTTGATTTTGTCTATTGTAGTGTTAAAATAATGGTAAAGTATACCATAAACATTTATTGAAGCTTATTATCTTCCCTGTATGAACATAAATTTTCTTATTTTGAGAAAATAGCTAGTTTGGTGTCTCAGAAAAAGCATTGTATGTTTTTTAACTTGATTAAAAATAGTAGTATTAGTAATAATCATTGACAAACCAAAGCATGGAATTAAGAGCAGCAAATTTGCCTTTTTTTGTAAATAGTAATATTGTGTCCAAATGACTAATCCCTATAAAAAGCGGTGTACTGTAGTCATAAAATATGCAAGAGACATTATTGAAATATATTTATAAGTCAAAAGATCTAACGTCCATTCTACACAACTACGGTATTGCATACAATTAAGGGCTTTATAATGTTTTTTCCAAGGCCTTAAGGTTAAAAAATATATATAAAAATGTTAATATAGCTTGGAATGTTTTCCTCCTAAGTTATATAGTTTAACTATTTCCATTTTCACTAGTCTTGTGGATTTTGTTACCATGATTGAGGAGAATTTGCACCACTTTGTAAGTGTTATTACACAGAACCTTTAGGCTATAAGCAACTAAAGCCAAATTATCTATCTGGATATACAAGCACAACTCCAGTTATCTTCAAAGAGAGTTGTTTGCACCTGAGAGTGGCATGCAGTCCTGAGTTTTAAGTTTTCCTTGATAAAAAGTTGAGATTTATAACTGGTGGGTTTTTTTAAACTGTAGAGTGTATACAATATGCATTCATGATGCATATAGTCTCTCTCCCTCTAAATGAATCAGGAATCAGATGTAAGATTTAAAAGTTGTCGTAAGTCCTGGAAAAAGAACTTTTTAAAATTCCTTTTCTTATTTTCTAATATTTTTATAAAAATAATAGTAGTAGTTTATGCTTCTTTGTAACCTTTCATAAAAAACATACGTATATTAGTTAGTGCTGGTTAGCCGTTCAAAATTTTCTATTTCCACATCTGAGCAGTACTTTGCGGGTCTATCTGGTCTTTGTTTCTCTTACCTGGACTCTCTTAGCCCATGTGTCTATGAAAATAGTAAATTAAGTGTTACACTCTGGTCCATCCAAGTTCTTGAGCTTGAACTGTAAACATGCATTTTTCCTAAGAAATTAGTCTGCTAATGTTAAATGATGATTTTTATAAATACAATGTTCACATATCTTTGTATGATTGCTAAATATTGTATAGTTTGAAATCTGACAATATAATCACACAATGCAAATATTTATGCCTGCTATAGATAAATACATTTATTAAACATTTTAACTTTAAAACCTGTTTGTTTGTTTCTTTGTATGGTGTTAGTTTAGCGGAAACAGTTGTATATTCCTTTTAAACAGCATGGAATGTTTCTCCTCTTTCTTGTTGCTTTGCATTTGAGCTCCAGAAATGATTTATTTCTTCATTAATTATTGATGTATATATAATGATACCACTACAAAGAAGAGAGCGTGAGCCCACTGTATTGTATTTTCAGCAAGCAACCAATAAGTCCATAATTAAACATATTTTCCAGTGATACATTTAAATTTTTCTGATTTCTCAATCTGTATTGGTTAATTCTTATTAAAGGTTTGACTTTTCCTATTATCCAGGACAGTTCAGTTCTATAAGAAGATATCCCAGATGTCTCACCCATCTAGCAAACCACTGAAAAATGTGTCTCCGGGGGAACAACGGAATGCAGCAATTCACCATTTTCATTTTTAAACATCTGTGATTTTTTTGGGAAATAGGGAGACCCTCTTTTTACTTTACCTCATGTGTTGTCAGAATTTTTTGAGACTATTTTTCTGAGGAATTTTTTTAAAAAAATTTGATGTGGCCATAAAGTGGTTTCTCAGTTTCATTTAAACCAGGAGTTATATTTACCTTTGTTCTTTCCTAAGCCTCATTCATCTGAGGAGCAGCGTCTCCCCATGTTAGGTGTCAGGCAACGTCTGATCTTTTATCTGGACAGGACTGAACCTTTTCATGTTTTGCCTTGTTCATTTGTGTTGTATGCAGATTGTATAAAGAGTCAAGTGCTCTCTTGAGAGACAATCTCGAAATGGATAACATATTGCATCAAGACTACATATGAAGCAGCTTTGGCTAAGCCCCCTCGGTGGGTGTGAGCTTATTCTACAAGGGCACAATCAAAGTCCATAACATTCCTTGTGGTGTTCCCATATTGGACATTTGCAGTGCTGCTACATGGTCGTTGATTCATACATTCACAAACCATTACGCCATAACCCTATCTTCCAGGGCAGATGCAACCTTTCATAAAATGGTCCTGCAATCCTTGTTTAGGCAGACTCTGAGCCTCACCTCCTGGCAGAAGGGCCTACATAACAGAAACAGGTGATCCTTTCTTCAGGATTTTGTTTTTTAAACATTAATATGAGAAAAATCAGAGTTTTAAACTTTTTCTTCATTGCTTTCTCACATTAGGAACATGTTTGCAAGGTACAACTTGAATGAAGGGAGTGCATGGGGCTGTTTATGCTCAGACACAGGCACAAAAGGCTTCTATTTCCCAGGCAGCTGCACTGCTATTGGATTACAGGGTCATAAGTGAGAAACCATTTTTTTTGTCTGCAAAATTCCAAATGACTTGAGAAAGCAGATTGTTAGTGTTTTATGGACCACAACTGCTCAAAATATTTCAGATTTTGAATTGTTTTGATGGAAAAACAGGCCAACATTTTTGAGACAACTTTTCTGTTTTTAGACCTTGTTTTAGACTCCCGGGACTATTTAGTGGACATTTCCCACAACTAGGGACAATTGCCCCACTACCTGTCCCCGTGAGAGATGTCTCCAGCTCAGAGTGAGGACAGTCTGCTATTTCCTTTTTGAAAACGGGGGAAATTATGGTGTGTTAGAGTGCAAGACCCCTCTCTTCAGACCAGCTGGTAATTGCTGTTGAGAAACTCTCAAAAAAGTAAATAGGCTAAGCCAACTTACGGCGCACCCCTTGCATCCCCCAAAAAATGTGTTATTACTTCTCTGCCAATAGTTCTTCTCCTGATAAGGGTGAGCATTCTCATTCTGACAATGGCCAACCACAGTCAAATACTCAGAGATTTTCTCTACCTGAATATTTTTGATACTTTAACTTGCAAGCCAGTGGTTACCCTGATATTCATAAAGACAAAAAGACAAAAGAAGGTCAGAGAACTAAGGGGAAAATATCTTCCCACCAAAACAAATTTAGAAAGCAGGTTTCTCTTACACTTTTTCTACAAGGGCATCATGGTTTTAATAAATAAAAATGAAATTTTCTATGCTCCATAATCCAAAAGCATCTCGACTGTGTATACCGAAAGTTAACAGTAGTAGCTTTATTGGTAAAAAATCTGGTTTTCCTCTTGGAGAATGACATATTTCCACAAGATTGCATATATTGAAAAAAGAGGTACAGCAGGCAATGCGGGCATCATTAACTTCATACTTTGCCAGAGCAACATGTCATGGTGTGACATCCTACAGGCGACTGACTTTTTCCACTTAGAGTGATTTTCTGTCCTTTAAGTAAATCTACTTGATGGCATAATGCAAAGCTCTTGCATTGATTTGGCGTGATTTATGGCAAGAGTATTTTGGGACAACATCAAGAATCCAAAGAAACTATATACCTGATCCTAAATCTATTATAGTTACAGGCTCAAAATCATAGCTCCAAGATGTAAGGAGAGCTCTCAATGATTATATAGAAATGAACAAGGGGAGATGCTTTACTTATCAAATTGCAGGTACAAAGTAATTGCTATGGACATATCTGCTTCAGAAGTTAGTGGCACAGAGAAAATGGCCACAACAGGAAAGAAAGTAATGCACAAACGCTGTGGAGTTAAGAGCAACCAAATAGGCTCTGCTCACCTTTCAGAGGTTAACTGCTAATACAGATGCACAATTTGACATCGTACCTAAAACACACAAAATTATGACCTCTTAACTGGAGTCCCAACACCTGAAGAGCTTGGGGTTTATTCATCTAGCGCCAGGGCAGCATCCATGGCCTGCCTTTGAAATATTTCCATCCCAACAGTCGGGAATATTCAGAGGCAATACTCCCAAAGAATCAATTCTTCGAGTGGCTCTGTATGTTCCCACTTATGGGATATTGAATCACCCTGTGGTTCCTTGCCGTAGAACCATCTATCAGTCTCAAAGCACTCTCACGCTCTGCCCCTCCCTTCAGCATCACTAGATGGGGAGGACTAGAGAATTCTTTCCCAGGTGTCTGCCTGGCAGGTCTTGCCCACATGCTCAGAGTCTAACCAATCACCATATTGGGGTCAGGAAGGAATTTTCCCTCAGGTTAGATAGGGCAGAGGCCCTGGGGGGGGTGGGTTGCCTTCTGCCTTTGCAGCATGGGGCACAGGTCACTTTTAGGTTTAAACTAGTTTAAATGGTGAATACTCTCTAGCTTTAAGTCTTTAAACCATAATTTGAGGTCTTCAGTAACTCAGTCAGAGGTTGGGGTCTATTTCAGGAGTGGGTGGGTGAGGTTCTGTGGCCTGCAGTGTGCAGGAGATCAGACTAGATGATCATGATGGTCCCATCTGACCTTAAAGTCTATGAGTCTATTTTCTGAGGGTGAGGCTTTATAGGGGCAGAGCACCTTCACCACTTCAGTTCCTTCCAGCCATGTGCCTGGACAGATGTGAACCTCTCCAGTCTCTTCAGAGCCAGAGTTTGTCTTTCTTAGATAGTTATCATTAGCAGTTAGTAAGTGATTCTCTTTTGGTTCCATGTTATGACACAATTGAAGAAGCAGAACAAGTGGGGATTAAGAGGTGCTCTTCTTGCTCAGCTGTCTTCTTGGCATCTGATAACCACATGCAGTGCCTCAAGTGCCTGGGAGAAGGACCTTCTGGGTGTTTGATCTGCCAAACCTTTACTCCCAGAGCCCAAGGATAGGGAGACTTGCCTGCAATTCCTCCTCCTGAAGGAAACCATCAAAGCCAGACCCTCTTAATCTGAGCAGTCCTCTGATCCACAGTCTGTAAAGCCAGACTTGGCCACTGTGGCTCCCAGCAGCAAAAGACTGAAGTGTTCTAAGAAGCCACACCTCCTTCCAGGGCTGGATCCCATCCCTTCCTCTTTCAGTTAAGCCTTTAAAGCTACATCTAGCCAAATCAGAGGCCATGTGCTTTCCTGGTTGCAGTGGAGAGATCAAGAGACAATTCAGCCACTCTCACCAATGCCATACCTCATACCTTACAGCTTTCCAATCCTGATGGAACTCCTGCGGCTGCAGGACCAGCACTGGCTTTGATCTTCACTTCCAGTTCCAGGAAGATCAGTTTGCCAGAACCAGAGTTGTCAGGGCATATGGACAAAGTGGCCACTGTTAGCAATGCTGGTTCCCAAGCATCAGAGTTGTTGGATCTACCTGATTCTGACAAGAAATGGCTCCAAAGCGCAGACCTGTTCCATCCTCAGCTTCAGTAGCAAGGGAGATGGACTTGTGTATAACACCGCATCTGATATGCTCTGGATCTGAAATTGTATTAATCTCAGATCTGCTTTTGGTTCCTGTGTCGGTTCTGATTATATCCTCACTTACAGAGAGTTCCATCAGTGTGGCAGCCTCTTGACACTGTTGCACGTGTCATGAAATGCAAGAGTTCTAAGAGGAGGCACATTTCTCCAGCTCCAAGATCATCTTCGTCTCCTGGCAGGAAGAAGAGGCAAGAAGCCTTACAGACTTTCCTTGAAGGGCTGGTTCCCCATATCTTGTGCTGGATCCACTGTTGTCCTCAGTGCACTCTATCTTGGATCTGGACTTTTACCAGGAGGAAGATATAGGAAGAATGTAGAGACCAGTGGTGCAATTCAGACCACCCCTTGATGCGCCTACAGTCAGCATGTTCCCAAACTCCCACCTCAGGAATTTTTCAACTACCTTCCACATGGATGGAGAGGTAATGTCTCATCTACTAAGGATCAGACAGTCCAGTGGTACCTTTTTTTGACTCCTCCAGATTTCCTGACATTACAGGCAGTGATGCCTGAAGTATTGTCCAAGGGAGAGGATGAGGAGGTAACTTCCCTCTTTAAACAAGAGCAGATGGACCCTGATTATGAACCAGATGAATATGTGGGGGGTGTCATCAGCCTCCTCTCCTTCCGAGGAAGCTGCGCAGTTCCACTCTATGGCATATCACATGGTGTCCACCTTGAACCTTCCTGTGGTGTCTGTGGAAAAGACTTCCCACCTCATTCAGTATTCAAAATCTTTGGTGTCACAGCTAAGAGTAGCCTCTTTCTACCCATCCTGGATGGGTTATTACAGCTGGCTCAATCTGTGTGGTTCACCTCTCCATCTTGTCAACCGGTCTCCAAAAAGGCAGACAAGTTGTACCAGATACCTTCTGAAGGTTTTTCTTATTTTTATACCCATCCCGTACCTAACTCCTTGGTGGTGACTGCTGCCAGCAGCAGGATGAGATCTGGGCAGAGAACCTATGGTCCATTACCAATCCATTTATGGGAAAGGACTTTTTATTTTTATAAGAGTTGCCTGATGACAGAAGATGATTGGCTAATGCATCTTAGTAGAAGATCAAAGTGTAGCTAAACATTCCCTTAAGGCCTCCTGTTATGCTTCAGACACTGCAACAACAGCACTGGTGCCTGCCATGACCATTAAGAGACATGCATGGCTCCATTCCTCATCTCTAGCTATGGACACTTAAGCTAGCGGTTCTCCCTTTTGAGAGAAGGTTGTGTTAGCACAAAGATGGACAAATTACTGGAAAAACTGAAGGACATGAGATTAATGGCTCATTCTCTGGCTCTAGCTCCATCTGCTAGGATGCCACCACCCTCTGCTCCTGCTTCCTGGTATCCGAGGCAGTCCAACCTGTCTTTGCTGTTGTATTTTTCAGCAAAGAGTAAAAATCTCTCTAGATCTCTTGGGTCCTATGGTAGCCACTACCTGTGTGACTCCATTTGCTTATCTGAGAATGTGCGGTATTGGATGTTGCAGGTCTACAGACCAAGTCATAACCATCTTCACTTGTTGAACATCATAGTTTCTCTAGACTGGTGGTTAGAACGACTGTGTTCGGGGTATACAATTCAATCCCCTGGGTCCAGCCCTGACAGTGACTTCAGACACGGCAAACAACAATTGGGGGGAGGCATCTGAGTAATTTAACAGTTTGTGGACACTGGTCTTCTCAGGAGAGAACCCTGCACATCAGTGTATTGTAATTAAGAGCTCTTCATCTGGTTCCTAGGTTGTTCTTCCCTCACCTGCGGGGGGTGGGTTGTGCAGGTATTCATAGATTGTAGGACTGGAAGGGACCTCGAGAGGTCATCAAGTCCAGCCCCCTGCCCTCATGGCAGGACCAAATACTGTCTAGACCATCCCTGATAGACATTTATCTAACCTACTCTTAAATATCTCCAGAGATGGAGATTCCACAACCTCCCTGGGCAGTTTATTCCAGTGTTTAACCACCCTGACAGTTAGGAACTTTTTCCTAATGTCCAACCTAAACCTCCCTTGCTGCAGTTTAAGCCCATTGCTTGTTCTGTCCTTAGAGGCTAAGATGAACAAGTTTTCTCCCTCCTCCTTATGTATTGATGGTCAATACATCAGCAATGTATTACATCAGTGTGCAGGGGAAGGGGCATACTCTACTGTCCGTGTGCAGAGGCAGTAAGTCTATGGAACTGGTATATTTGTCATAACTTATCCTGTGACCATGTATCTAGCAGGGTGTCACAGGGTCTGTGCCGGTTTCTCGCGCTCGTCCCGGCGCCCTGTGTCTGGCTGGTGCAATTAAGAGTCCCAACACCTGTTGTCCTGGTTCACCCAAGTGTCTTTATTTATAGTGCATGTGCAGTTCCCAGATCCCCCAACAGTTAGTGCCCCACAGACCCTCCCCAGGGTCTGCTAGCCCTTTGAGGTTTCCCTCTACTATAAGGAGACCGCTAAACCACCTTCCTGTCTCCTCTCAGGCTACCCCTTCTCTGGGGTTTGCCCTGGGCTTTATAGCCCTCCTCACTCCCCCAGCTGGCTGCACTTAGCTCAGCCTGTTCCTCTGAGCTTGCCCTCATTAGGGTTTGCAGCTGGGCCACCCGCTGGATACCTGCAGCCCTACCCCTGGCCAGGGAGCAGGCTGCAGCCAGCAGTTTGGCAGGGCTTTAAAGGGGGATTTTACCCCCGCCCTGCCACACAGGGGAAAACAACATAGTTGCTGATCATCTGAGTAGAGACAGCTCCCAGATGCGCGAATGGCTCCCTAAAGGATTAATTGGTTCAGACCATATATATTCTCCAGCTGTGGTCGATGAGATGTGGGCCTTTTCAAAGAAGGTCAATAAAAAGTGTTGCCTCTTCTGTTTCAGAGTGGGCAGGGACAGTCAATCCCTGTCAGATGCATTCCTTCTGCACTGGCGGAAGGACCTGATGTACACCTTTCATCCCTTTCCCTTGATTCAGAAGGTAGTGAGGAAGATAAGACAGGACAGGAGTGATTCTCATCACTCCGGCTTGGCCATATCAACAATGGTTTACCAATCTCCTGCAACTCTCCTGCGGAGTCTTTGTGCAACTTCCGTGTCAAGGTGAGGGCAGGATCTTTCATCCGAGCCCACAGTCTCTTCACTTGGCTGTGTGAGTGATCAGACTGTGACTTCATCTGCTCTTGAAAGGTCATGTTCTTTGTTTATGCAGGACATGCTAGTTAACTCTAGAAAGCAGTCAACTAGAAACTGCTACCTTTTAGAATGGTCCAGATTTCAGGCATGGATGAAGAGAAATTCTGATTCACCTGTACTGACTCACATTCCTTATATTCTGGAAAATTTCATGCATTTAAAAATCGAGTTTATTTGACAGCCATCTCCGCGTATGATACACTTGTGGATGATAGCTCACTGTTCATGGTTCAGCTAAGAAGTTTGTGAAAGGTTTATCAAATGTGTTCACCCTTTGAACACTTGGCTGCCTGTTCACTCTATCATTTATCTATCAAAACAGTCATTATCGCCATCACACTGGCTAGGAGAGTGAATGAACTTGTATCTGATGCACCTTTCACTTCTTTTCATAAGGACGAGGTAGGTCTCAGACCTGATCCCAGTTTCTTACCTAAGGTAGTGTCTGATTTTTCACATTAACCAGACAATTAATTTGCTGTTTTCCCCCCTAAACCACACTCTAAGAAGTTTCAGAATGGTAGTCGTGCATGCACCTGATGAAGTGGGTTTTAGCCCACGAAAGCTCATGCCCAAATAAGTTTGTTAGTGTCTAAGGTTCCACAAGGACTCCTCATTGTTTTTACTCTAAGTGGGGAATTTGTTCTATACTTTGTTGCCAGAAGGGC
Organism: Chelydra serpentina; assembly: GCA_037349315.1. Taxonomy (NCBI): domain Eukaryota; kingdom Metazoa; phylum Chordata; order Testudines; family Chelydridae; genus Chelydra; species Chelydra serpentina. The sequence goes on from JBAIAC010000042.1 coordinate 19,722,091, forward strand.
TCTTCCCTATTTGGATAGAATTAAGAATTTTTGTAAATTGTCTAGACTGTTCATATCTTATGCTAATAACCACATGGGTTGTACAGTCTCTTCCTAGACTATTTCTTTGTGGATTAAACTATGTAGTGCTGCATGTTACACATTAGCAAAAGTTCTTGTACCTGCTGCAAGTCAATCACGTGAGCTGCGACTACATCCTTCGTTTGTCTTCAGCAGGTGCTAGTTGCTGGAATTTGGAGGGCTGCAACCTGGGCTTTGGTGCACACCTTCACTGAGCATTATGCTCTGTACTTGGCCTCCAGGGGGACCACTGGGTTTAGCAAGGCAGTGCTTCAGTCTATTCAACTAGGACTTTGTTCCTGCCTCCAAATTGGTTTTTAGCACTGCTTATCTGTCTGTCCCGTAAGTAGAAATATGCAGAGCCACTTGAAGAAATGAAGGTTCTTCTTCGAGTGCTTGCTCATATGTATTCCAGTTAGGTGTGCGCGTGCGGCGTGCACGATCGTCGGAAGATTTTTTTACCCTAGCAACACTCGGTGGGCCAGCTGGCGCCCCCTGGAGTGGCGCCGTTAGGTGTCCCGATATATACCCCAGCCGGCCCATCGCCCTCTCAGTTCCTTCTTACCGCCCGTGTCGGTCGTTGGAACAGTGGAGAGCAGCTCGCTGACCTCCACAGCCCTAGCTTCATTAGTACTCGTTTATCTTCTAGATAGTTTAAGTACTGTTTAATTAGTTGTTAATAGTTATTGATAGTTCGTTATCTTTGTTAGTGTCAATAGTAGCTGGAGATAAGGGGCTCCTCCCCTATCCCCACCCCGGTACCGGGCCAATGCCTGGCTCTCCGGGATTCAAACCTTGCTCGGCATGCCAGAAGCCGATGCCCACAGGAGATCCACACGCCTCCTGTCTCAAGTGCCTCGGGGAATCTCACCTTCCGGACAAGTGCCGCATTTGTAAGTCATTCAAGCCGCGGACCAAAAAGGAGCGGGACTTTTGCTTAAAGCAGCTCCTTTTAGAGGCATCGCTTAGCCCGATGTCGGCGCCGCAACGAACCCCGGCACCGACCCCGGCAGCCTCAACGTCTGCGGCACCGGAACGCCCGAGCTCCGGAAAAGAACCCCGGCACCGTCCTTCTCTGCCTGGGACCTCGCAGAGCCGCCCTCTGTCCCCGAGGGCGAAGAAGTCGGGAGGACCGACTAAGGCGCCGCTGCATGCGCAGCCAGCTCCAGATCTGCCTAGGTCTGTTGAGGCGCCCGCACCGCCAACTCCGGTACCGCAAGGACCGTTGAGTTCGGTGCCAGTGGCCTCTGTGCCACTTACTCCGGCCCACCATAGGCCGTTGAGTCCGGCGCCGCCGTCAACACCGGCGCCGGCCCTGCCAACTCCGGCACCCGAGAGGCCGTTGAGTGCAGGTCAGCCTCTGCAGGCTCCGGTACCGACGACTCCGGTCCCGCGAGGGCCGTTGAGCTCGGTAGCCACCAGCTCCCCGGCACGCTCCGTGGTTGAGCTTACGCTGCCGTCCACGCCGGACACCTTCGCAGCGGCACGAGACCTGATTCAGATGACCGCTCCGGCACCGACCACGTCTACGGTACCGCCGGTGCGGATCATTACTTCACACGGCAAACCGGCCATCTTCCACCCGGTGCCGCAGGCGGAGACCAGCCAGCAGCCACCGGCGTCTCCAAGATACCGCTCGCAGTCCCGGCACCGATCTCAATCCCGGCGCCGTTCGTACTCGCGGTACCGCTCCAGGTCCCCCTCCACGCGGAGGTACCCTGACTCTCGACGCCGCTCCCGGTCCCGCGGCCGGTCGACGCGCAGATCACCGAGACGTTCAAGGTCCAGATCTGTGTCACGGTACCGAGATCATCGCCGGTACCGCTCCAGGTCTCGTCTCCGATCCAGCTCTCGACACCGGTCTCCATCCCGGCGCCGATCCGGTTCTCGGCACCGGACACCATCCCGGTACCGATCCGACTCCCGGCACCGGACACCATCCCGGTACCGATCAGACTCCCGGCACCGGATACCATCCCGGCACCGGTCCCCACCAAGGAGGCAGTCCCTGGCCACGCAGACATCACTGCATGGCTACTCTGCCCCACCCTGGCCTTCGCGCTCTGGATCCCGCTCTTCCAGAGCTGGCAGCGACCTCTATGCTGAGGACCGCACCATCAGTGAACAGGGCCACCTGCCAGAGACCAGGCAGGCTCAGGAGCGATGGCCATTTTGGACCCCTATGGCCTACTACGAACCCCAGAGGGTACCACCCAGAGCTCCCACCTCGACCACTTTGGAGCGTAGAGCGCCAGAGGCTACAGTCTCCCGACCTCCAGAGGCTACAGTCTCCCGGCCTCCGCCAGAGGTAGAGCATGCAGACCCGGAGCCCCCAGTCCTGGGCTCCGCAGCGGTACCCGTCGAGGACCCGCTCGCCCAAGGCCTGTCCTCCTCCTCCTCTCCTGACAAGGCAGTGGCAGGAGCATCATCGTCCGGCCCGCCTCCCATTGATCTCAGGGACCATCAAGACCTGCTCCGCAGATTGGCCCTCAACATGGACCTCCAGATAGAGGAGGTTCCTGAACTGGAGGACCCAGTGGTGAACATCCTGACGACCGATGCCCCCACCAGGGTTGCCTTACCATTCGTACGCACCATACTGGCCAACGCCACATCCATCTGGCAGACACCAGCCTCAATACCCCCCACTGCCAGGGGTGTAGAGAGAAAGTACATGGCACCCCCGAGAGACTTTCAATATCTCTACACGCACCCCCCTCCGTGTTCACTGGTGGTCCAATCAGTCAACGAGAGGGAGAGGAATGGCCAACAAGCCCCAGCCCCAAAGTCAAAGGACGCCAAGCGCCTAGACTTGTTTGGCAGGAAGATCTATTCAGGGGGGGGGCCTACAGCTTCGTGCGGCAAACCAGCAGGCACTCCTGAGCCGCTACGGCTATAACACCTGGGTCTCTATGGAGAAATTCAAAGAACTTATACCTCCAGAGTCCAGGCAGGAGTACAAGGCTTTCGTAGAGGAGGGCAAAAAGCTGGCCAGGACGTCGTTGCGGGCCTCTCTGGACATCGCCGACTCCGCTGCCAGGACTATCGCCTCGGGAGTCGCCATGCGGCGCATCTCCTGGCTGCAATCCTCCACCCTCCCAGCAGAGGTCCAGCATACGATCCAGGACCTGCCCTTTGATGGACAGGGTCTGTTTTCCGAAAAAACTGACCCGAAGCTGCAGACCCTGAAAGACGGTCGTACCATCATCCGTACGCTGGGGATGCATACCCCTGCGACGCAGCGCAGGCCCTTCCGGCCTTTCGTACGACGCACCTACTTCCCCCCCGCACCACGACAGGACTTCTACAGGAAGCCGCGTGGTCGAGGGGGTAGGAGACAGCAGCCCGGCCGACAGACCGGCCAGAGGCAGGGCCCCCACAAGCCATCGTCGGGGCCCAAACAAAATTTTTGAAGGGGCGCTCGAGGCCGGAGTACCAGTTCCAACCGATCCTGCCCTCCTATTCCTGAACCGCCTCTCCCCCTTCTCCCCGGCGTGGTCAAATATCACCACGGACCGCTGGGTCTTACATACCGTCCAAAGGGGATACCAATTGCAGTTCGTCTCCCCGCCTTCGTCCCACCCTCCCACCCCGTCCCTCTTCAGGGATCCTTCTCACGAGCAACTCCTTATCCAGGAGGTGCACGAACTCCTCACTGTAGGAGCGGTGGAGGAGGTTCCAAGAGATTTCAGAGGCAAGGGATTCTACTCCCGTTATTTCCTAATCCCAAAGGCAAAAGGGGGGCTACGTCCTATCTTGGACTTACGGGGTCTCAACAAATTTATGGTAAAGTTGAAATTCCGTATGCTCTCCCTGGGCACTATTATCCCCTCTATGGATCATAGAATCATAGAATCATAGAATCTCAGGGTTGGAAGGGACCTCAGGAGGTCATCTAGTCCAACCCCCTGCTCAAAGCAGGACCAACCCCAACTAGATCATCCCAGCCAGGGCTTTGTCAAGCCTGACCTTAAAAACCTCCAAGGAAGGAGACTCCACCACCTCCCTAGGTAACCCATTCCAGTGCTTCACCACCCTACTAGTGAAAAAGTTTTTCCTAATATCCAACCTAAACCTCCCCCTCTGCAACTTGAGACCATTACTCCTTGTTCTGTCATCTTCTACCACTGAGAACAGTCTAGATCCATCCTCTTTGGAACCCCCTTTTAGGTAGTTGAAAGCAGCTATCAAATCCCCCCTCACTCTTCTCTTCTGCAGGCTAAACAATCTCAGTTCCCTCAGCCTCTCCTCATAAGTCATGTGCTCCAGCCCCCTAATCATTTTTGTCGCCCTCCGTTGGACTCTTTCCAATTTATCCACATCCTTCTTGTAGTGTGGGGCCCAAAACTGGACACAGTACTCCAAATGAGGCCTCACCAGTGCCGAATAGAGGGGAATAATCACGTCCCTCGATCTGCTGGAAATGCCCCTACTTATACAGCCCAAAATGCCGTTAGCCTTCTTGGCAACAAGGGCACACTGTTGACTCATATTCAGCTTTTCGTCCACTGTAACCCCTAGGTCCTTTTCTGCAGAACTGCTGCCCAGCCATTCGGTCCCTAGTCTGTAGGAGTGCATGGGATTCTTCCGTCCTAAGTGCAGGACTCTGCACTTGTCCTTGTTGAACCTCATCAGATTTCTTTTGGCCCAATCCTCTAATTTGTCTAGGTCCCTCTGTATCCTATCCCTACCCTCCAGCGTATCAACCACTCCTCCCAGTTTAGTGTCATCTGCAAACTTGCTAAGGGTGCAGTCCACACCATCCTCCAGGTCGTTGATGAAGATATTGAACAAAACCGGCCCCAGCACCGACCCTTGGGGCACTCCACTTGATACCGGCTGCCAACTAGACATGGAGCCATTGATCACTACCCGTTGAGCACGACCATCCAGCCAGTTTTCTATCCACCTTACCGTCCATTCATCCAGCCCATAATTCTTTAACTTGCTGGCAAGAACGCTGTGCGAGACTGTATCAAAAGCTTTGCTAAAGTCAAGAAATAGCACATCCACTGCTTTCCCCTCATCCACAGAGCCAGTTATCTCATCATAGAAGGCAATTAGGTTAGTCAGGCATGACTTGCCCTTGGTGAATCCATGCTGACTGTTTCTGATCACTTTCCCCTCCTTTAAGTGGTTCAAAATTGATTCCTTGAGGACCTGTTCCATGATTTTTCCAGGGATTGAGGTGAGACTGACTGGCCTGTAGTTCCCCGGATCTTCCTTCTTCCCTTTTTTAAAGATGGGCACTACATTCGCTTTTTTCCAGTCATCCGGGACCTCCCCCGATTGCCATGATTTGTCAAAGATAATGGCCAATGGCTCTGCAATCACATCGGCCAACTCCTTTAGCACCCTCGGATGCAGTGCATCCGGCCCCATGGACTTGTGTTCGTCCAGCTTTTCTAAATAGTCCCGAACTACTTCTTTCTCCACAGAGGGCTGGTCACCTCCTCCCCATACCGTGCTGCGGAGTGCAGCCATCTGGGAGCTGCCCTTGTCTGTGAAGACAGAGGCAAAAAAAGCATTGAGTACACTAGCTTTCTCCACATCCTCTGTCACAAGGTTCCCTCCCTCATTCAGCAAGGGGCCCACACGTTCCTTGACTTTCTTCTTGTTGCTAACATACCTGAAGAAACCCTTCTTGTTACTCCTAACATCTCCGGCTAGCTGCAACTCCAAGTGTGATTTGGCCTTCCTAATTTCACTCCTGCATGCCTGAACAATATTTTTATACTCCTCCCTGGTCATTTGTCCAATCTTCCACTTCTTGTAAGCTGCTTTTTTGTGTTTAAGACGAGCAAGGATTTCACTGTTAAGCCAAGCTGGTCGCCTGCCATATTTACTTTTCTTTCTACACATCGGGATGGTTTGTTCCTGCAACCTCAATAAGGTTTCTTTAAAATACAGCCAGCTTTCCTCGACTCCTTTCCCCCTCATGTTATTCTCCCAGGGGACCTTGCCCATCAGTTCCCTGAGGGAGTCAAAGTCTGCTTTTCTGAAGTCCAGGCTCTGTATTCTACTGTTCTCCTTTCTTCCTTGTGTCAGGATCCTGAACTCGACCATCTCATGGTCACTGCCTCCCAGGTTCCCATCCACTATTGCTTCCTCTACTATTTCTTCCCTGTTTGTGAGCAGCAGGTCAAGAAGAGCTTTTCCCCTAGTTGGTTCCTCCAGCACTTGCACCAGGAAATTGTCCCCTACACTTTCCAAAAACTTCCTGGATTGTCTGTGGACCGCTGTATTGCTCTCCCAGCAGATGTCGGGGTGATTAAAGTCACCCATGAGAACCAGGGCCTGTGATCTAGTAACTTCTCTTAGTTGCTGGAAGAAAGCCTCGTCCACCTCATCCCGCTGGTCTGGTGGTCTGTAGCAGACTCCCACCACGACATTACCCTTGTTGCTCACACTTCTCAATTTAATCCAGAGACTCTCAGGTTTTTCTGCAGTTTCATACTGGAGCTCTGAGCAGTCATACTGCTCTCTTACATACAACGCAACTCCCCCACCTTTTCTGCCCTGCCTATCCTTCCTGAACAGTTTATATCCATCCATGACAGTACTCCAATCGTGTGAGTTATCCCACCAAGTCTCTGTTATTCCAATTACGTCATAATTCCTTGCCTGTGCCAGGACTTCCAGTTCTCCCTGCTTGTTCCCCAGGCTTCTTGCATTTGTGTATAGGCATTTAAGATAACTCACAGATTGTCCTGCTGTCCCAGTATGGGGCAGGAGCCCTCCCCTCTTGCACTCACCTACTTGTGCTTCCTCCCGGTATCCCACTTCCCCACTTACCTCGGGGCTTTGGTCTCCTTCCCCCGGTGAACCTAGTTTAAAGCCCTCCTCACTAGGTTGGCCAGCCTGCTTCCAAAGATGCTCTTCCCTCTCTTCGTCAGGTGGAGCCCGTCTCTGCCTAGCACTCCTTCTTCTTGGAACACCATCCCATGGTCAAAGAATCCAAACCCTTCTCTCCGACACCATCTGCGTAGCCATTCGTTGACTTCCACGATTCGACGGTCTCTACCCCGACCTTTTCCTGCCACAGGGAGAATGGACGAGAACACCACTTGCGCCTCAAACGCCTTTATCCTTCTTCCCAGAGCCACGTAGTCTGCAGTAATACGCTCAAGGTCATTCTTGGCAGTATCATTGGTGCCCACGTGGAGAAGCAGGAAGGGGTAGCGATCTGAGGGCTTGATGAGTCTCGGCAGTCTCTCCGTCACATCACGAATCCTAGCCCCTGGCAAGCAGCACACCTCTCGGTTTTCCCGGTCAGGGCGGCAGATAGATGACTCAGTCCCCCTGAGGAGAGAGTCCCCGACCACCACCACCCTCCTCCTCCTCTTGGGAGTGGTGGTCGTGGAACCCCCATCACTAGGACTGTGCATCTCATGCCTTCCAGTCAGTGGAGTCTCCTTCTGCTGTGTTCCCTCAGATGCATCATTCACTCCACTCTCTGCACTAGTGCCTGTGGAGAGAACATGAAAACGGTTGCTCATCTGAATATGCGTTTCTTGTACATGGACTTGTCTCATACTCTTTCCTCTTCTGGAGGTCACATGCCGCCAATTATCCTCGCTGGTCTTCTGTCCCCGCTGCGCAGCCTCCTCTGAATCCTCACAACACTGCGCCCGCTGAAGCCTATCCTGACGTCTATCCAGGAACTCCTCATTTTCTTTTATGGAATGCAGGGTTGATACTCGTTTCTCCAGACCTTGAATCTTCTCCTCCAATATGGAGATCAGCTTGCACTTTGTACAGACAAAGTCGCTTCTATCCTGTGGAAGAAAGACAAACATGGCACATCCTGTGCAGGTCACGACAGCGGATCGCTCAGCCTCCATAGTTCCTTCCTTCGAAGAGTTTCCTCACTTGTGGCAGAAGCTACTCAGGGAAACCTGCAAGGGGGATGCCTCAGTAGGTTCTCTCCAGGCGAACTCCCAGGCTAACTCCACCTGTTTGCTTCTCTGCTATGCGCTGCTCCGCTGGTGCGCAGCTGACTGACAGTCTTTTTAGAAGAGTCTGCAATGAAGCACTCCCAAATCACACTTTTCAAACAGGAAATCAAACACTCTAGCACACGGTCAAAGTGCCAAACTGTCCCCTCAACAGATACTCACTCCCCCGTCTGCAGCCACCTGGTTGCTCTGCCTCTCCTTTTAGTTTGGGTAAAAAGAATTAGGAATGGCAAGGATAGCTTGCCCCCTTCGCACTCCCCTTACAAACTCCCTCTCAAACTCCCCTGTTTGCAGCCCCTGTTCGCAAAGCGCCCTGGTCGCTTGTGCACGGCTTTATAAAGCCCCGGCCTCCCTGATTGATTAGCCCCGCCCCCTGGTGTAGAAGCTCACAGCTTCCAACTGCCAGCCACAGCACACGGTCCTGCAAACAAACAAATGAACAAACAGACAGACACAAGCTCAGCACACAGCAAGTACCCCCAAACACACACTACAGACAGCCACTTACCCCAAGGGTCCTGTATTTGCTCCTGCTTTACCTGGAGCAATTCCTCTCAAACTCCCCTGTTTGCAGCCCCTGTTCGCAAAGCGCCCTGGTCGCTTGTGCACGGCTTTATAAAGCCCCGGCCTCCCTGATTGATTAGCCCCGCCCCCTGGTGTAGAAGCTCACAGCTTCCAACTGCCAGCCACAGCACACGGTCCTGCAAACAAACAAATGAACAAACAGACAGACACAAGCTCAGCACACAGCAAGTACCCCCAAACACACACTACAGACAGCCACTTACCCCAAGGGTCCTGTATTTGCTCCTGCTTTACCTGGAGCAATTCCTCTCAAACTCCCCTGTTTGCAGCCCCTGTTCGCAAAGCGCCCTGGTCAGGGAGACTGGTACGCCGCCATCGACATGAAGGACGCGTATTTCCATATTGCCATCTACCCACCTCACAGACGCTTCCTGCGCTTCGTAGTGGGCCAGAGACACTTCCAGTTCGCGGTCCTGCCATTCGGCCTCTCAACAGCACCGAGGGTCTTTACGAAGTGTATGGCAGTGGTAGCAGCTGCCCTTCGGCGTCAAAGAGTTCAGGTATTCCCCTACCTCGACGACTGGCTTATCCGTGGCAACTCCGCCAACCAGGTCCAGTCTCACATTCGCAAGGCCATGGACATGTTCAAGCGTCTTGGCCTCCTACTGAACGTAGAAAAGTCCACTTTGGTGCCAACACAGAGAATAGACTTCATAGGGGCAATACTGGACTCTACTCTCGCCAGGGCGTTCCTCCCAGAGGCTCGCTTTCAAACGCTTGCAGCCGCCATACGCAGCCTCCAAGCCTTCCCAACTTCAACAGCCCGCTGCTGCCTCAGCCTCATGGGTCATATGGCATCATGCACCTTCGTGACAGCTCACGCCAGGTTATGCCTACGGCCCCTCCAAGCATGGCTGGCCTCCGCATACCGGCCACACAGGGACAACCTCGATATGATTCTGACGGTCCCACCGCAAGTCCTAGCCTCCCTCAACTGGTGGCTGGACCCCGCACATGTGATGTCAGGTGTTCCCTTTCATCCACCTCAGCCTTCCCGTGCCTTGACTATGGATGCATCATCCCTCGGCTGGGGGGCTCACCTGCAGAACTTCCAAACGCAGGGCCTGTGGTCAGAACAGGAGCTGACATTACACATCAATGTCAGAGAACTCCGAGCGGTACGTCTTGCCTGCCAAGCCTTCGCTCAACACTTACAGGGCCGTTGTGTCTCCATCCTTACAGACAACACGACGGCCATGCATTACATCAACAGACAGGGAGGGGCACACTCCCTCCCCCTCTGCCGAGAGGCAACTCAGCTCTGGGACTTTTGCATAGCCCGCTCCATTCACCTGGTAGCCTCGTTTCTCCCAGGAGTCCAGAACACCTTGGCGGACCGCCTGAGCAGGTCCTTTCAAACTCACGAGTGGTCCATTCGACCGGATGTCATCCACTCTGTCTTCCAGAAGTGGGGGTTTCCCCAGATAGATCTCTTCGCGACTCGCGAGAACAGGAAATGCCACGTGTTCTGCTCATTCCAGGGTCGCTCCCCGGGCTCCCTGACAGACGCTTTTCTCCATCCTTGGACGGACCACCTGGCCTATGCCTTCCCGCCAGTTCCACTGGTCCACAGAGTCCTGCTCAAACTACGCAGGGACAAGGCCCGAGTAATCCTGATTGCTCCAGCGTGGCCCAGGCAACACTGGTATACCACGCTCCTGGAACTATCCGTGGCCGACCCGATTACTCTACCGCTGTGGCCGGACCTGATCACGCAGCAGCACGGCAGGCTCCATCATCCCGACCTGCAGTCCCTTCACCTCACGGCGTGGCTGCTGCATGGCTGAACCCGTCGGAGCTACGTTGTTCCAGCCCGGTCCAGCACGTTCTGCTGAGCAGTAGGAAACCCTCCACCAGGTCCACCTACTCAGCTAAGTGGAAACGTTTTTCCCTTTGGTGTGGCACTCGGGGTCTCAACCCTCTGCAGGTGCGAGTTCACACCATCCTGGACTACCTCCTCTCACTAAAGGAGCAGGGTCTGGCTCTCTCGTCGCTAAAAGTCCACCTAGCGGCAATCTCAGCCTTTCACCCCTGGGACGGGGCGGGTTCTGTTTTCTCCAACCCCATGGTTACCAGGTTCCTTAAGGGGTTAGAACGGCTACACCCGCTGGTGCGCCGCCCGGTCCCTACATGGGACCTCAACCTAGTCATTACCAGGCTCATGGGTGCCCCATTCGAGCCCATGGCCACTTGCTCCATGCTGTATCTCTCATGGAAAACGGCCTTTCTAGTAGCCATCACCTCGGCTAGACGCGTCTCTGAGCTCAGAGCGCTTACTTCGGAACCACCGTATACGGTGTTCCATAAGGATAAAGTTCAGCTCAGGCCACACCCGGCCTTCCTGCCCAAGGTAGTGTCGGCCTTCCATATTAACCAAGACATTTTTCTACCTGTCTTTTTTCCTAAGCCCCATGCCTCCAGGAAGGAGCAGCAACTCCATTCCTTGGATGTCCGGAGAGCCCTCGCCTTCTACATCGAGAGGACGAAGCCGTTCCGGAAATCGACCCAGCTGTTCATCGCCGTGGCGGACCGGATGAAAGGCCTTCCCGTCTCTTCCCAGCGCATCTCGTCATGGATCACCTCGTGCATCCGCACATGCTATGACTTGGCAGGTGTCCCCACCATGCACACTACGGCCCACTCTACCCGAGCTCAGGCCTCGTCGTCTGCCTTCCTGGCACACATACCTATCCAAGAGATTTGTAGGGCCGCGACATGGTCGTCAGTACACACTTTTGCCTCGCACTATGCCATAGTGCAACATTCTAGAGACGACGACGCTTTTGGTTCGGCGGTCCTAAACTCTGCTGTATCACAATCCGACCCCGCCTCCTAGGAATGGCTTGGGAGTCACCTAACTGGAATACATATGAGCAAGCACTCGAAGAAGAAAAGACGGTTACTCACCGTAGTAACTGGTGTTCTTCGAGATGTGTTGCTCATATGTATTCCAAACCCGCCCTCCTTCCCCACTGTCGGAATAGCCGGCAAGAAGGAACTGAGAGGGCGATGGGCCGGCTGGGGTATATATCGGGACACCTAACGGCGCCACTCCAGGGGGCGCCAGCAGGCCCACCGAGTGTTGCTAGGGTAAAAATCTTCCGACGATCGTGCACGCCGCGCGCGCACACCTAACTGGAATACATATGAGCAACACATCTCGAAGAACACCAGTTACTACGGTGAGTAACCGTCTTTTACTGACCTGTAACCGGAGTTCTTGGAGATACCTCTGTGTATTCACACTTCTGACCCACCTAACCCTCTCTGTCAGAGTCCTTGTCTCTGGTTTTGTGGTGGAAAGAACTGAGGAGGTGGGGGGCATTCCATCTCTGTATAGCTTCTCCCTCAGAACATTGGAGATGCTAAGGGGAGTGGTGCCACAAGGCACCACAAGGTGGTGCAATAATCCATACATCGAATATGCAGAACCATTTTTAAGACCTCCGTTTACAGGTAAGTAAACTTCATTTACTGGTAAGTAACCCCTTTTTCCTACATACATTTATTTCAGGCATTTGCCATCAGTGTTTTACTTTGACCTATTTATTACAGTTGTGTTATTTGATATAGAACAACATAAAAGGCACATATGAAGGAAGTTAAGAAAAGGCTTACAGCAATATATAAAAATAATTTTGTGGTATTTCTCATCCACTTCACTGAGTTACAATGATCCCTGTATTCTTGTCACACAGTAGAATGTTGTAAAGTGTTGTCAGAAACAGTTGTACAAAATCTTACTGCTCTCTCCGACTGCAGTGTTTCCAGAATTGAACACAACAGCAAATAAATTGCTGTTATACTTTGAGACATTGTAAGATCACACATGGTTGCAGAATTTAATGAGAAGTACTTGGTGTTTGAACACGAGGTCCTATGACTTCAAGTTATTGGAAGTTGTGCCCAACAATTTAGTGAGCTAAAAAGTTCTTATAACTTTGAGTTTCCCAAACTTCCATAAATCAGATTATTTCTAAAAACCAGATTGTTCTAGTAATACTGGATGACACATTCAGAGCTGTAGTGCACACTTCATGCTGCTCAACAAGATTGACACTTGGCCATTGTTAAACTACAGGCTGGAGCACAACATTCTCTCCCCTGCTGATGAATTGCAAGATTTAATGGAGAGGACCCTTAGGAACTGGGCTGGGATGAGGAGCTGATTGTCCCATTATGGTACGCAGTCTCTGGAGACAAAGGGAAAGAGGCAAATCAGAAGATAATCTCAGGTATGTTGCAATTTTTTCTTACCTAGTTCACCAGTATTGAAGGATAAATCTATTTTTTTTTAAGGTTTTCCTTTTTTGGAAAAAAAATACAGAATTAAACTTCAGTTATCAACATGATAATTGTAGGTGAAAATGCAAATAGGGTTTATTGCTAAGAAGAGAGTTGTATGTTTGTGACTGATTCAAAGGCATAATGCAAAGTCTAGTTCTGACAGTCTATTATCTGACACTTTGTTTCATTTTTTGGTATTACATTTTTCATGTATAGGGCAATTATTTGTCCTAATAAACAGATAAAAAATTAGCAAAAGATGGTTATGCTTACATATAGAAATAATATATTTATATGTACCTTCATCCTCTCTCAAAGCCACATTTTCCATGTATTGGTTACATGACAGTCACGTGGTTTAGTTTTTAATGTTATGTTAGCATTTCAGTATTTGAATGAATTAGCTAACACCTCTTTCCACTTAAGCATGTTACATATTTAAAAATCTGTTGCTATTATTGCACAATCTGGTGGGTGTTTAAAATATTGTTTTTTAATGCAGAGTCTGAGATTTGTTGGGGCCAGTTACAAGTACCCATTGAGGTACATAGGCAGAGTTTGGGACAGAGGCCTGGCTTTGTGGCACAAGCCAGTAAAGAGCACATGGATGTTAGGGATAGCTAATGATGGTAGCTGGCTTGTGAACTTCACGCTTAGGACTCTGCCTTCTCAGGACCTACTGGTTTGGTTGTGAGAGGCTCACTGTGTGGGTGATACAAGAAGCCATGAAAGTGCTAAATAAATAAAATATAGTGCTGCTGGGACAGTATTACACACACACACACACACACACACACACACACACACACACACACACACACACACACACACACACACACACACACACACACACACACACACACACACACACACACACACACACACACACACAGTTTTTTAAGATTATTTTTTAGGATTCTCTAATGAAATCTGGGCAAATAATCCAAAATCTGTATCAAACATGTTCCACTCAGATTTTTGGGAGAAGTTGCAAATTTGCCAACTCTCAAAACTTCCTCTTTTGGAGGCACTGCCCACCTTTGAAGTTTTTGCCGGTAGGATTCTATCTAAAAATACTCAGGGTGAATTTTGGCTAATCCACTAGCTATCCTAATTGCAAATAAATCGGTGATCTAAACGTTTTGTGTCCTCTTTTAAAGTGAACAAGTTACAGGCATGTGACGCTGAGGAACTAATTCAGTAAAATGTAAAGTCTGCATTCCTTTCCTTGCTGGTTCACCTGGACTATTTTGACTTACTTAGCATTCCTGGAAAGCAAATCCTATTTTTGAGAAAAGTTATATCAATGAGATGGAGAATAGCTTGTGCAAAGAATCCTGTACCAATTACAGTCTCTAAACTTGGTATGCAGAATTGTAGCTCTTGGCTAGCAGCAGCTTTATAGGTGCCTTCCCCACTTCCTGTGATGACTTGTAGCATATGTGAGATGGGAAAACAATTCCTGTAGGATTTGTATTTATAGATTTTAAAGCCAGAAGGGATCATTGTGATCATCTAGTCTGACCTCATAATACTGGTTATAGAATTTCACCCAATAATTCCTGCATCTAGCTTATAACTTCTGGTTGAGCTAGAGCGTCTTTTTTAGAAACATCCAATCTTGAATTAAAAATTTAAGTAATGGAGAATCTACTACATTCCTAGGTAAGTTGTTCCAATAGGTATGAACTGGACTAGGTTTTCTTAGAAGTCTGTAGGTGGCTGTCCCTTGGATTGATTGCTTCCAGGGCCTTGGCATTCCATGTGTTTTCTCCCATTGTGTATCGCTAGATGAAACTATAAACAGGCTGAAGGATGTTAGTGGTGATTCTTTCAAACTTTGGGTACATTAGTTATGTGATCCCCTAGTAAGAGCAGATCTTATTTTGGTCCAATAAACAATTGGACGTCCACATTTTTGCTTTCAGCTTCTTAAGGTTGTGAATTAATGAGATTTGGTTTTTGTTGAATGCTTTAATGATGATGAATGTGCATGCTCTTTGTGGTCAACTGGGATACAGTTTTAACAAAGAAAAGGTTTCTGTAGCAATTAAAATTCACTTAGCTAGTTGTGTTAGTGACAGTTGGAAGCAAATGGCATTGGTGTGTATGCTTCATGGCAAGATGTTTCATGTTATGTTACTGAATAGCCAAGTGGCCAGGCTGTGGACACTGGTGACCACAGCTGAGCAGGATCTGTTAACAATGCCAGGCCTTGGCATTTTTTCAGGCGTGTTGAAGATGGCAGTACTATCTGTGACCTGGAAGACATTGATTTTACTAGCTAATTTTGTTCTGGACTTCCTTGCTGATTAACCCATTGAAACAAAATACATGATTTGTAGCTACTCTTATCTGTTGTGTCTTCCACACTGTCATGTTTGTCAATTTGCTGAACTGTCCAAGGGTCAGCAGGCTCAGCTACTGTAGATATTTACAACTCAAGCCCATACTTGCTGTGCATGAATGACTGGAGTGCCAGCTCTTAAAAGCAACATTGTGTTGTTTTTGTCCATGTTGAATTCAGCTCCAGGCATGTTTGCTGCTGATTAATAATTTCACCTACATGGGCAGGGAGGTATAGGTACAGCTGAATGTTTGTTTTTCCAACATGTGATTATGAGTCAAGTCTTTTGTGTCTTTAAAGGACCATGGGGATGCTGCACTGGGTCTTGCTCTAACATTAAAGAAACAAACCATTTTGATCCACTCATTAGGGTCTCTTGTTCTTTCATAGGATGAGTATTCCCCTCATGACCAGGTCTCAGTTCTTACTTGGAAACGTATAGTACTCATTCCTTTGGGAATGGGGTGATCATACCTGCTGTAGAGAAAGACCTTGGCCAATGGAAATCTGACAGCTTCAGATGTTCTAGTAGCATTCCCCAGAGATAATAGCCAAAGGGGATTTTTTGGGTTGGTATGGAAGTGATACTTGTTTTAAGTCTGTAGATATCAGCCCTCCCACCTTAGGTGTTTGGGTATCTGCCTTGTTTAGGGAGCATTCTACTATGCACTGAGAAGGTGGTTATGACGCTTAACTGGAGTTGGAGCAGAGAGTAGGTTTCTCCCTAATGGCTCAAAATTACTGATATTACTTATTTATATTATGTTAGCATCCAAGAAGCTAAATTAGGATGGGGGCCTCACTGTGCTAAGACACAGCCCCAAAGAGAAGCTGATCCTCTCATGGACTGGTGGAAGGTGTTGATTTTACATGCAGGAAAGGGGAAATCTTGTCAAGTCCTGAGGGTTGGATTAATCCTAAAAATCCCTGTCTAGCAACTACTCATTAATAAAACATTCGTAACAGTGGTAGTGCTCGGTACACTTCGGTGACTAGCACATTATTGATGACCTTCAGACATAATGAGATGTTCGAGATTGTTCATCACGGATAGAATTGACCGTCATACATTAGTGCATACATGTTAAATGGATATTGTTACTGTGACAGAAGCTGCTTGTAAAACCCAAGTGAGAATGCTTTAGTGGTCTGAAAATCCTCTGAAAGTAATATGGTGTGGTTAAGGTGTTAAGTATGCCTCCTACAGCTGCTTGTAAAACCCAAATACAGGGGCTGTGGTAAGGAATAGAGTTTTTTCACACACAGGGCCAGTTCAGCACATACAACTGCATCCTTAAGGATGGCAGTCTTACTCTTCCTATGGCAAAGGGCTTTTGGAGGAACCACCTAGGGCCTAGAAACCTCAGCTATTGAGCCACTAAGGTCTGTTAGTGAATTGCAAGTGCTGGTGTTAGCTGACACTTTTCTTAAAATGACAGTATGTGCTTTATAACTATACACTTGGCTCTTGTGTATTATTGCCAAATGATATCAGACATGTTAAGACTTTTGGCACGTCAGCCTACGAAAGACACTTCCAACATAATCTAAATGATTACATTTAATATATGGCCCCAAATTCATTAAAATGCTAATAGCTCATTCTAACTTAAATGATAAATCTTACAGTATCTAGCATTCTAAAATAGTATCACTATCATTTCTAAGGCATCTCAGGTTAAAATTTCCTACTATAATTTTCATGATTACGAAATGCAATAAAAAAAACCTAAGAAAATAACAGATGAATGACAATGGATTTAAATATAGTTCTATAAAATATTTTTTCTTAAATACCCTTTGAACCACTGTTGTCATTAAAAAAAAATCTCAACGCCAAAATTAAGAAGGAAAATATAAAAACAATATTTAAAATGTATAGTTTAAAAAATTGTAAACGTTGGAAGTTCTTCCTTAAAGTTCTATTAATTCACTTCTCTTCAGTAAATATTTCAAGATCAGCAAATGTACAGGAACAACCTCTGTTTCTGTAAGTAAATTGTTTCAAAGAACACAATTCTATTTGTATCTGTCATTTTGCCTTTTGTGGAATTTTTTAGAATGCACTAGCAATGTTTTTATTAGTCTATGCTGGCTGGTAGATGATGGTAGGTGGATTCCAAACAATGTTTTTCTTTTACACAAGGTTGAACTCCCTCAGGTTTAGCTGTAAGATAGTGTCTTTGACAGCAGCAAAGACAAAGCGGATATTTTCTGTGTCTGTGGCACAAGTGAAGTGGGAATAGATTACTTTCTCTTTGTCTGGATTCTGGTCTTGGTACAGCTTCAAAATGAATTCTCTGGCAGCTTTCACATCTTGTTTAGGTCCTGTTTAGAGGCATAATGGATAATATTTTTAAAGGATATAAAACATTATGTAGTTCAAACAAAATATCAGCCAGCCCATTCAAATAAATATCTAGCTATATATAATGTACTGCAGTGACTATTTTTGAGCATGGGATAACTACTGGAAGATAGCTTTTTGTGGATATGCTTACATAATGTTATATATCTAGAAGGGCTAAACTTGTTATAATATGTAGAAATGGTACTGTTATGATTAAACTTCTGTGGTAAAACACTGTCATCAGTACAATGTTCACTCAGTGTTCCTACAAATTACTTTTGTATGATAGCAGCCTAAAACAAACACACACACTCAAAGTGCCAACAATGTTTAATGTATAAAGAACGTAAGACTATAAATTGTCAGACTGATACACGACACATGGTATATTTATTTGCTTATTTTTTTACTTAGTTTTCCCTCTTTTTGAATATTTGATATAGTTCTGCATACTATAAGCTGTTTCTATGGCAGTCTATATCCTGGGATTTTATTTTGTTAAGAGGGAGGTAAGCTTTTTCTGTAAGTATTTTAATCAAAGGAATTCTCAACTTAAATTTAGGATTCAATACAATGTAATTAGCAAGCTACTATGACAGAGAGTTTTGCACCTAAAATGCAGACTGATTTAAATCAGTCTTAATCCATTATCAGTGTAGGTCCCTCATTCTTTTGGGATTATTGAATAGATACTGAATTTCAGTATACAAATGAACCCACTTTAAAGCAAGTTTTACAGGTAACAGCAACGTTGTCTATTGAGTTAAAATGCACCAAAGGGTTTTCTTTAGACTATTTTGTTTTAGCCAGTTATTTGTGAAATGCCTAGACAATAAAATATACTTAGCAAACTCCTAGAAAATGTACTGGAAACTTTTAGAATATGTAGTACAAAGGAACAAGATGCAGAGTAGCAGCCGTGTTAGTCTGTGTCAGCAAAAAGAACAGGATTACTTGTGGCACCAGAGACTAACAAATTTATTTCAGCATAAGCTTCCGTGGGTTCTAACCCACGAAATCTTATGCTGAAATAAGGGAACAAGAGGTATATATTTCCCTAAGTTTCCCAATATTATGTAAAACTTCCTCTGTATCAAAATGCACACTTTTCAACTCTGCATTCAAAAGCTGTAATATTTAAAATCAGACTCCAGTCTCATTCTGACTCTAGCAATAAATAGTATTCATCATGTTGATATGCCATAGTTGTGCCCAGGTACCTCAGAGAAAAAAGTGTGTTATCAGAGGTCAGGCTAAATGAAAGTGGGTCTCCTGTGATCTGGCACCTTAAGTCCAACACTATAGCTGCATGAAATCAGCTGTTTTAAAAGCCTCTGGCCCTGGTCTTGCAATTTACAATATAGTCTCACAGATTTCCCTAGCTGCCATTGGCCTGTCTGTGGCTCAGCAGTCCATCCACATGTTGCAGGATCAAGGCCTATGCTTTCAGTACAACAAAACTGCATCTTATTATATACCACAACCTAGGTCTATATTTTAACAGACAGAATGTGTAATATATTTGAGGTAACTATTTGGCAACTTTTTTTTTTTTTTTTTTTTTACAATCTCATTTATAAAGCAGGCAGGGAAATCTGAACTAATAAGGGGAAAAGGTAAGGAGATTAACACTCACATTTAGGGCTGGTCTACACTACCTGCTGAATTGGCAGGTAGTGATCGATCTTCCGGGGATCGATTTTTCGCATCTAGTGTAGACGCGATAAATCGATCCCCGATCACTCTGCTGTCGCCTCCGCGGTGAGAGGCGGTGGCAGTCAACATTGCGGCATTCACATAGCTGAAGTTGCGTACCTTACATCGACCCCCGCCCCTAGTGCAGACCTGGCCCCAGAGTTTAGATTTGATTTTAAGTCACTACTGTGAACATCATTTCGGGATAAAAGCTCACCTGTGTATTCTGGGAAATAGCTGATTAGATGGGAATACATGATTTTCTCCTCTAGAAGATCTTTTTTGTTTAAGAACAAAATGACTGAAGAGTTCAGAAACCATGGGTATGTGATGATAGTTTTAAATAAGGCCTTGCTTTCTTCCATTCGATTCTACAAGCAGACAAATGAATTTGAAATTAAATTGTTTTTAAAGCACTACTATATACATGATCAGGAGACATACAAAAGATCAAATCACTCACACCTCAACCACCAATCCATAACAAAGTTCTCCTTAAGACCAGTACGTTTTCAAGTTCTCTTACCTGACTTTCTCTGCCCAGCAGAGTTGTAGCAAAGGTATTAACTACCCTACTTAATATTTTATATCCACACACACACACACAGGGCTTTGGATCCAGCCTGCCTGCATGATGACACACAACATTTAATGAAAGGTAATGCACATCAGAAGTCATTTGAACTACTCATGTATATTACTGGACATCACTGTGGCCAGCCCAATGAAAGCCTCTGCTAAAATATGCAGTGGCAGTCCAAAGAGCAAAAAAGTATGTGAGAATTTGTAAGGGAAGGGTTAGCAAACACGAAGTATTATAATTAGAGCTGGTTGAACCTACAGATTTCGGATTAGCAGGAAATTTTCAATCGTTTGAAATGTTCCACATTCATTTCAGAAACCATGACACACACTGCTTCTGAAACAAAACCTGCTCCACGGGGAGCAGCACAGCTGCATGAAACTGACAAGCATTTCAGCTCACAGCTGCTGAGGCTTCCAAACATCTGCAACTGGCACCGCAGTTCCACCATGAGGTCTTCCCCAGGCTGTGGATGCAGGGCTCCAGATTCTCAGGCCAGCTCACTCCCAGGACTGCCCACTCAGGAGTCTGGAAGCCAGGGGGTCCCCAGCGTGGTGCAGTCCGCGTGGTGCGGCTTCCCTGCACATGAGGCTTTCAGGGCAGGGAGCATGAAAGCCCTAAGAGCCCCCCAGGGTTTCTTGGCTCCATAGGAAGAAGTTTGGAGTTCCCAGCAGCCTGCCAGGAGAGCTGGCAGAGAACCAGGGTAGACAGGGAGGTTTCCATCAGAACTCTGCCTGTGATTTGACCAAAATTCAAACCTGAACTGTTTTTGTGAAACAGTTTCGATTCAGCTTTATTGGCAATTTTCAGACCAGTTCTAATTATAAGATAGTTATATAAATCCACTAGCCTTACTCAGGATATTGTGTTCAGTCTTGGTCATGTTATCTCAAAAAAAGAAAGTGGGAAAAATAACAAGGATTCGGAGATTGTGAAAGCAAATAAAGACATGGAAAGGACTTCATAGGAAGAGATGAAAAATAAGAGGTATGACTGAAGTAAACAAAAGAATGAATGGTAGATTAGAGAGACTATTTACCTTCTTTGTTCTGTGAAATTGAAAGTGAGAAAATCTAAAACTGATTGCAGGAAATAGTTTTTCACAACACACATTTAACCTATAGAACACATTGCCGCAAGATATTGATGCCTAGAGCCTAATAAAAGTGAGACGAGGATTAGGAAATGTATATATTTAAAGAGAACATACACATATTTGATAGTAATTATCTTAAAAACATTTCAGAAGGTAATGGATGCAAAGGGACTCGATCTCTATTTTGTAAAGAGAGAGGAGTACTTATGGTGGTACATTAACAACAACAATCTTAGCTGCCTCTTTTCCCTGCCTTCTCTTCTCCTTTTGGTGGGAGACTGTTGCCCCACTCTCTCAGCTGGCAAATGAAAGTGTAGATGGGGATCAGGTCTCCAGCCCATAATTAGTGGCAGCTATGCACAGTATGCGCAGCTTCCTCTTGGACAGTGGTGGCCTGTGGCCCATAGTTGAAAGACAGCTGAGGAACAAGTATCAGAGGGGTAGCCATGTTAGTCTCAATCTGTAGAAGCGACAAAGAGTCCTGTCACCTTATAGACTAACAGACGTATTGGAGCATAAGCTTTCGTGGGTGAATCCCCACTTCTTCAGATGCTGAGGAACAGTGTTCAGAGTTAAGGAGGATTGGTATTTATACTTGGTGAGTACTGTATTTCTAGACTTTTAAGCATTTAGGTTTTTTGAATTGTACACTAACTTCCTGACTTTCAAATACATGTTTCTCTTTCAATAACTAGCCTGTTCTATTAATGAAGTGGTTGTAACTCAGTCTAATAGCCTTTATTTTAGACATTTTGTTTCTATATTAGACATTTCTATAGGTTGTTAATATTAAAGTGTGAAAAGCTGTTATCACTGAAAGAGCGAGACAAAACCAAGTTTCCTGCAGCAGGTAAAGCTCCTCGGGAGGAGCTTCTGGGCTGTGTGGAAGCTGTAAGGCCGCACGTCTGTAGCTCAAGAGCCACAGTTTTGTCCCACAGTATACATTAAAATAGAGCCACCGTCACTATGACTCTGTGAATTTCATGTAACTTTATAGACTGATAATGCTGCACTTCCAACTTTGTAGGGGCGACCTGTTAGTAATACATGCATTATAAAGGACTAGCCTCTCTTTTCAATGCCTAATCGAGATCCGCTCATTCCTTACCTCATTGTCACATTCAGCCAGGACCTGGTCGTATTCACTTAGTGCAACTAAGAAAATGATGGAGGTAACACTTTCAAAGCAGTGAATCCATTTCCTTCTTTCAGACCTCTGGCCACCTACATCCACCATTCTGTTAAAGAGAAACAAACCGTACGATGATTGTTTTGTGTCATCATTTAAATATGTGTAGTTAATATGTACAGAGAAGCTGTCCACCACTAGAACCCAAGACACTTTGTAGACCATTTTTTCAAGAATCACTTGACCCATAAAAAGTGTAGCTACAGTACTTCTAACATGGAAGCTATTTAACATATTTTAAGTTAATTCACTTGCTGAAGGATCACAAATACTCGCATAGGTCAGAATGAATTGAGCTGACCATTATATATGAAAGCTACCATCATGATCTGCTTCAGCTTTCTGAATGCAGCTGCTGAGGAGGGGATGTAGAATTACGCAGGTTCCGACTATACGAAAGTAGCAGTACAGTTAAGTGACTAAAACTAAATGTTTATCTCCCATAACTGCATATTTAATGCCATCAGGGATAAAACGTTCCAGATCTAATACTCAGAATTGCTCAAGTGCATTTCCTCTCAAGAAAATTGAGTTACGTCAACATTTACATTCACAGCAATCTCTGCTCACATATTACTAAACCAAACATGCACACAGACGTCTCAGCTCCACATCAAACTTAGTTCTGACACAGAAAATCTGATAATGCATACTTCCAGTTTCTCCTAATCACATGCAACTTTAATTCTCTCCAACTTCAGTTAGATCAAAATTAGGGCTGTCGAGGGATTAAAAATATTAATCACTCTGTTAAATAATAGAGTACCATTTAATTAAATATTTTGGAATGTTTTCTACATTTTCAAATATACTGATTTCAATTAGAACACAGAATACAACATGTACAGTGCTCACTTTATATTTATTTTTATTACAAAATATTTGCACTGTAAAAAACAAAAGAAATAGTATTTTTCAATTCACCTAATACAAGTACTGTAGTGCAGTGGTATTCTATTGTTTGACAGTGCGATTATTTTTTGAGTTAATCGCGTGTGTTAACTGTGATTAATTGACAGTCCTAATCAAAATATTTCCCTATAGACACACGTGCAGTGATAAGAGGAGTTTTTTGTAAAGCTGAAGAGCCAGTGTACGTTTGGATATGATGATGCTTTGGTGGAAGCACAAATGCGCTGATGTGCATGTCATAAAGGAACGTAGGAATTGATATACATTAGCATTGCGGCCCATCTAATCCTGTTTCTTGCCATAATTAGTACCTAATGCTTCACAGAAAGGTGCACAAACCACTGCTGACACCACGTTGTGGAATAAGCACGACAATCATACCAACAATAAATACTGATAACCATTTTTTTCTTCTATTCTTACAATCATAAAATATCAGGGTTGGAACGGACCTCAGGAGGTCATCTAGTCTAACCCCCTGCTCAAAGCAGGACCAATCCCCAACTAAATCATCCCAGCCAGGGCTTTGTCAAGCCTGACCTTAAAAACTTCTAAGGAAGGAGAGTCCACCACCTCCCTAGATAACCCATTCCAGTGCTTCACCACCCTACTAGTGAAAAAGTTTTTCCTAATATCCAACCTAAACCTCCCCCACTGCAACTTGAGACCATTACTCCTTGTTCTGTCATCTGCTACCACTGAGAACAGTCTAGATCCATCCTCTTTGGAAACCCCTTTCAGGTAGCTGAAAGCAGCTATCAAATCCCCCCTCATTCTTCTCTTCTGCAGACTAAATAATCCCAGTTCCCTCAGTCTCTCCTCATAAATCATGTGCTCCAGCCCCCTAATCATTTTTGTTGCCCTCCGCTGGACTCTTTCCAATTTTTCCACCACTTTCTTGTGGTGTGGGGCCCAAATCTGGACAGTACTCCAGATTAGGCCTCACCAATACCAAATAGAGGGGAATGATCATGTCCCTCGATCTGCTGGCAATGCTCCTACTTATACAGCCCAAAATGTCGTTAGCCTTCTTGGCAACGACTGTTGACTCATATCCAGCTTCTCCTCCACTGTAACCCCTAGGTCCTTGTCTACAGAACTGCTGCCTAGCCACTTAGTCCCTAGTCTGTAGCAGTGCATGGGATTCTTCCGTCCTAAGTGCAGGACTCTGCATTTGTCCTTGTTGAACCTCAGATTTCTTTTGCCCCAATCCTCTAATTTGTCTGGTCCCTCTGTATCCTATCCCTACCCACCAGTGTATCTACATCTCCTCCCAGTTTAGTGTCATCTGCAAACTTGCAGAGGGTGCCATCCATGCCATCCTCCAGATCACTAATGAAGAGGCACTCTGCTGGATACCTGCTGCCAATTAGACATGGAACCACTGATCACTACCCATTGAGCCCAATGATCTAGCCAGCTTTCTATCCCCCTTATAGTCCATTTATCCAGCCCAAACTTCTTTAACTTGCTGGCAAGAATACTGTGGGAGACGGTATCAAAAGCTTTGTTAAACTCAAGGAATAACACGTCCACTGCTTTCCCCTCATCCACAGATCCAGTTATCTCATCATAGAAGGCAATTAGATAGGCATGACTTGCCCTTGGTGAATCCATGCTGACTGTTCCTGATCACTTTCCTCTCCTCTAAGTGCTTCAAAATAGATTCCTTGAGGACCTGCTCCATGATTTTTCCAGGGACTGAGGTGAGGCTGATTGGCCTGCTTGAATTCTTCAAGTGATTCTCCATACATTTTATTTTTGGTGCTCTGGCACCCCATGCTCGAGAGATCAGATTCATCTGATGCTCTGCCTGTGCCCCTCATGCCCTCTCACTTCCCATAGCAGAGAGTATAAGGGCTAAGACAGCTGCAACTCTGAGTTCCTTCTTACCACTCCTGGCTTCAAGACAGAACATTGCAGTGTCCTCATTCCTTGCTCTAGTGAGAAACTAGTTTAGCTTTCCAAGTGTAACGTTTTAGTTAGCATACTTTGCCATTCAGCCCTTCCCCACCCCGCCCAGTTTAGTATAGTGACAGGGTTTCTTCTGTTCAGATCTCCCAGTATAGGCCCTCTGTTTCGGGCCTGCCACCATACGTGTACTCCAGTACATGATACAAGATGGCAGAGCCTACGTTGCCCATCTTGTGATGTAACTATGCCTGTCAATTATGAACGTGCCCAGTGCTCCCATAGTATAAGACTTTGTAAGCAGCTCAAATGTGATGGGAACTATTCCCATCATAGGACCTCAGTTTGGTGTTCAGAAAACTAATGGGTACTCTATTTGGCTACAAGTTTATTTACCAGCTCTTGATGAAGACTGCCTTCTTGGTAGCCATCACATCAGCTACAAGGACAGTAAAGATTCAAGCTTTCAGGGTGGGCTTGCTATATCAAATTTATCATAAGGACAGGCTTCATCCAAAGTTTCTGCCTATGTTGGTGTCTTAAGTTTTACATCCACCAATCCATTTAGCTCATGGTTTTCTTTCCTCCTCCCTAACAAAAACGGCTTAGATGTTGTTAGGACATTGGTTTGGTTCTGTCTGAATAAAAAGACATTCAGATGTAGGCCCAGGCTCTTTGTAGTGTTTGCTGAGAAGATTAAGGGACAATCAATATCATCACAGACTAAGTGGGTCTTGGACTGTGTTAAGAGCCTAGCCAACAAAGGCCCACCCAGACACGTTAGTGGCTCACTCTACCCATGACCAGACAACTTCTGTGGCCTGCCTTGCCACTGTCCCCAATTTCAGAAATATACAGAGCAGTGACATGGAGTTCAGTCCAACCTTTACTTCCATTATTTTCTGGTGCAAGCCTCCAGTTTAGATGCAAGCTTTGGTAGGGCAGTCTTACAATCACTCTTCAAGTACACCTCTGCCTACCCGCCTCCTGATGACTGCTTGCTAATCACCAAGAGTGGAATCTGGGTGTACAATCACGCAAACAACAACAACAACAAAAACAACTATTCACCCTGCAGTAAGTGTAGTTCTTTGAGATGTGTTGCTCACACACATTGCCCGTCCTACTGGCAGAAGAACTGAATGCAGGTTGCTGTGCCCCATCCCTTATACCCTCCCTTACAGAAAGTGAGTGGGTATGAGCAGTGGCATAGCCAGGTTTAGAGTACAGGGGGAGCGGAGCTAAAAAATAGGCGCCTCCCCTTATACTCACCCAGCAGCGCTCCAGCTGTTCGGTGGCAGGTCCTTCACTCGCTCTAGGTCTTCGGTGCCACCAAACAGCAGGAGCGTCGGCGGGTGAGAGCTTTTTTTAGCTCCACTCCGCTGGTGGCACTGGAAGCAAAAAAAGCTCTGCTCCGCCTGCAGCGCAGGAGCAAAAAAAGGCGCTGCTTCTGCTCAGTGGGGGAGCGGCCACTCCCCCTGGCTATGCTACTGGGTATGAGGGGTGCAGATGCAGCTCCAGCTCCAATAGATACTGCTATTCAAAAATATCTGATTTTGTGCACACAATGTATGTGAACCGAGAGTGGAATCTGCATGGACAGCACATCTCAAAGAACTATGGTAACTATAAGGTAAGTAATCGTTTTAACGTGGATTGATTTTCTCATTATCCATGTAACTGTCTAATCCCCTTTTTAATCCCAATAAACATTTGCTATTATTACATACTGTGGCAAGGAGTTCCACTGGTAAATTATATATTGTGTAATAAAATCCCCCCACCTTTTATTATTTTTTAATGTATTGCCTTTCAATCCCATTGAATGTCGTCTTATTCTTGTATTATATGAGAAGGTAAATAGAAGTGCTGGATTATCTACTCTGCATCATTCATTACTGCATATTTCTATCATGTTGCCTCTTATTTTTCTCCTCTCTAAACTAAACAGTCCCCATCCTTTCGATCTTCCCTCACAGTCTTTCTATACCTTTTGCTCTCTGTATCTGGAGTTCCTTTTTCTGGTTTTTTGTTTTTTTTTTAGGCTAAGAGAAGAAGGAGGGGAACATATATCTATATATAAATCATTGAAATACTAAGAGTTTCAGGATTCATTATCCCATTCTCTATACATCCTAATATTTAGTTTGCTTTTTGGACTCCCACTCTGCATTGTCCACAGTGATGCCCAGGCTGCTTTACTATGTGGTTACAGTTAATTGAGAACCCAAGAATGTGTAGGAGTACTTCAGATGATACCTTCCAATACATACTGCCTGGCATTTGTTAATGTATTGATAAATTCAGTGGGGAGCGAAATCTTTAATTTGACTTGCTAGCTCATGTGAACATTGAACACTGCCTTGTCCCTAGGATTTTACTTAAAGTTAGCCACCTCAAGTTATTTTCTAGTGAAGACGAGGGCTAAGTTTAACTAACCAAAATAGTTTTATGCCATCTTCAAAACTCTCTACTTTGAGAGTCATGAGACCTGGGCTCTATTACACTCACATAAGCTGTAGGACCTCAAGCAAGTCACTCCACCTCACTGCACTTTAGTTTCCTTAACGCTAAACTAGAACAAATTATTCATATTCTCCTTTTTAAAGTGCTTTGAGATTTACAGATGAGAAAACACACTGTATAAAAGCTAAATACTATTATTTAGTAGATGTATTTACAGAAAATGCAGTTGTGCAACTTTAATTTTTTGTGGGAATTTCCAATATTAAAATAAGACACAGGGCAGTAGGAGATGGGGGGGGGGGGGTAATGGAGGAGGAGGAAGAGAGGACAACAGGGCCAGGTGGAGGGAAGGTATGGGGTAGCAGACGGTTGTGGATCTGTGTGTGGGGACTGGGGATATGGGAAAAGCAGGGCTATCCAAGGAGGAGTAAAATAGGGTTTGGGACGTGGGCAGAAAAAAAGCACAGCAAGAGAACCCAGCCTCAACTGCCCAAACTCTTCAGTCCTACTGCTTGCTCAACCCATTTCCATGGGGCTTGCTGGTGTGTTGGAATTTGAATAGAAGAGAATGCCTAGTCTTGCTCTCTGCTGTTTTCCTCCATCCTCTGTGGCCTAACTGCACACAGCATTTTAAATACTTTTCATTGACATTCATTATAAAAAAACCAAACAAGTAAACCACAGGAGAGGGGGTCACGCCATAGAGAAGCTGCATGGCTTGCAGAATTTCAAACTCTACTTCCCATGTAGCTCTGGGTGCAAGGTTCCCCTCTCACTGCCTCTTTCATGCCCACGGTTGGTAACAAGGGAGAGGATGGACTGATAGGGACAGCTTGCAGTCAAATATGCCAAAGAAGTGGAGCTTGCATGTTAGCTAGGGAGGCAGCTTCTTGTGGTTCCCCTGAGTGGAAATCTAGTCAGATGGATCTTACTAGGGTCTTGCTCCCTACAACTCATGTCATTAAGTTGGGATCAGGCATGCAGGGCTGGAGGGAGAGCAAGGATCTGGTGATGGGGAGAAGATCTACTAAGCCTGGGAAAGTGTGTCAGAGAACTGAGTAACTGCTGGATCTGGACCATTCTGTCAGCATCTCTTTATGGAGCTGAGTTACTTATTGTCAAGTCAGAGAAATAACTCTTACGTTGTGGGAAATATCTTTAAACTAAAAGTCTGTAAAGAGGCCTTTGACATTTTATGTGGTGTGTGTGTGTGAGCACTTTGGAATACATGGTAACTGGGCTTGTTTGGCTATAGGAAGGCAAAAGTTTGTTAAAAAATTAAATTTGGCCCCCAGTCTCAAAGAGGAATGGATTTTAAATATCCTCTGGAAAAGTTTAATTTAAAAAAAAACATAGATAATTTAGTTATTCTCAAAAGAGTTACAGATTGAATTTGGAGACTAAATTCAATCACTGAAGTGTAAAACTGATATTAATCCTGTTTTGAGTGTAAGGCTCACTAATCTTAAGGGTAGAGTCCCTGCAGACATCATATCTTTTAATTTAATATATTGCCAGAATACAGTCAATCTTACCTAAAGATAATATTTTCTAAATCAAAAGGATACTCAATAATTCCTGTAGTTGGCACTCTGACTCTGAGAATATCTTGCTGAGTTGGCACAAATGAGGGCAAGGCAATACGATCAATGTCAGTAAGGTAACTGCAAAATAAGATACACACATATATATTGCTAAGTAAATGTTTTGATGTAATGAATCCAAATATTTAGTCAGACAAAACATTTAATCAAAATATGGAGCAGTAAACAATCATTTACCCACAAACCAAGTGGAAGAACTATATACTTAACAAGAGAAATAATTTATACCAGGTTCTTTAAGTACCTGCAAGCATGTGCCTTGAATTTACAGATACCCACTTATTTATTCCATACTAGAGGCGTTTCCCAGGCATCCCCAACTTCCTCAAAGAGTTGATTTGTTTTATATCCAAAGTTATTGAGTTCTCCCTCCAGTTGCCAAAAACTACCACGGCCCAGCACAACAAAATAGAAGGATACAAAATTGTAAACTCTCTTCTCTCTCTCACAAGACTGATAACTGAAACTTTCATGAATGTTCTAGCCTTGCTCAACATCCAGTGCCTCATGTTCATGTGGCTCCTTGCAATGGGACTAACAATACTGTGTATCATCTGAATATGCGCAATAATCACCTTCTCTGGGCAATTAACATGCAACCAAAATAAATGATGAAGAAATAAGCAACTATTTGTTTAGACAAAAGCTTCATAATCTATAACACACTTGTCACCCACATTATTTTCTGGAGTAAAAAAAATCCTGCCATGTAGGCAATACGTTGTTCCAGTATATACACGTATCATCTTCCCCCCTCTCCAGATTCTCATGTATATGGGGCCCTTCATCTCTTCAATTTACACAACTGTGTATAAAAAGTGATATGTTTAAGGGAATCTCTACACTGCAATTAAAATCTGCAGCTGACTTGAGCTTGCAAGGCTCTGGCTGTGGAACTGCAGTATAGACAGTCTGGTTACAGCTGCAGCCCAAGTTTTAAGACCCTCCCACTCTGCAGGGTCATAGAGCCCAGGGCTCCAGCCCAAACTGGAACATCCACACCACAATTAAACAGCCCCGCAGCTGCAGGTGTCTAAGTGCAGTGTAGACATACGCTAAGGCAGCGGTAGTCAATAGGTGGACCGCAAGCCACTTCTTTCAAGTGCACTGCCAGACACTTTTGAACAGACCGTGAAATCTTTTTATTTACTTATGTTTTTATTATTGTTTCTGGAGTCTGGACCTTGACAAAAAATAATTGATTACCCCGCCCTAAGGATTGGATGTGTTTTCCAGAAGATGCCTGGTGGTGTTTGAAAGGAGTTTTCTCACTTCTCTTGGTATTAAAGTGATTTATATTAATAGAAACAAACAAACACGTGACTAATCAAATGAATTAATTAACCACATAGAATTACATTTATAGATAAAGGAAATCTGTTTTCTCTTCCTTTAATGCGGTTAGTCTAGAAATCTAATTTCACCTCTTTGCTTTCACAAGATTTGTGGTTTATAAAGCCAGGATTTAGTCTATCGCATTCTTGTGCTTAGATAAATAAGTATTACATGAGGAAGTCAGAGACCACTCAAAAGACTGCTACAGATGCACAGTATTAATATCTGCAACTTTTCTTCTCAGCACTACACAGCAACAGCAGATGGACCAGAATCCTGTTGTGAAATACAGAAAAAGTCAGATCCCAAACTATGCTCATCTACCGCAGAAATCGCCCCATACTTACAGAAGGCGGCTCTCATTTTTAATAGACAAAACGTATTTCTAGCCTTTCTGCCTGGCCATCTGTCCCAAACAAATCTCAACTAAAGATGGGCATCAAAATCAAAACAGTTACATTTTCATAACCAGGAACTCTTTAGTCTCCTAGAGTAGATGTTTAGCACAGACCATGAATGTGAAGAGCACTTTTTCCTTCTTTGAGGAGCTATAGCAAATTACCAGATTACTTTGATGTATTTTGAGCAGCTGTTTTCAAGCTCTCCCCAAAAGGGAGATTTAATTATGTACCAGCTGTGCTGACCTTAGCATTAGGAGGGAGGATAACTGTGCACAGAAAGAGGAAGATATTTGGAAACATTTTACACAGAATTATTTTAAATTTTAGCATAAATCTCAAACTAATTTAAAGGGTGGGTGAAATTTTCAGCCCAAGGGATATGCAGGAGTATATGACGTAAGCAGGGTGAGTCCACCACTCTTTGTAGCTCTGGGAGAAGCCTGTGGTCAACCATTTATGCTAGCACAGTGTACTTACTATTTAGCAGAGTCTGAGAGCTGGTATTCTCTCCGTCTATCATAGCACTCTTGGATTCCTGGATCTGCCCAGAGCTTCTTGATTGCTTCCACTTGTTTTCTTTCAAGCGCTGTTACTCTGTCCACCTCCACTTCTCTGATCAGCAGAGCATTTTCCTAATTAAATGACAAAATGAAATCTGTATGACTAAAATTTGTTACAGGACGATAGGATCACTGGCTGTGAAGGCATGGAGTGTACCGTATCCTTTAACTGGCGTTAACAGTACGTTAATAGGAGAACTTCAACAAGGAGCATGGGAGAAGACAAGCAGCCAAAAGGTAAAATCATCTGAAAAAACAAACAGCCATAAGGAATGCATCAGCACAGAGTGCCTTGTCGGCACCAAGCAAGGAAATAAGTCACTCTCACGTGGCCATTATCTGTATCCTATTGACGAAAGGAGATTTTTATGGTAAAGGAAAGCATTCCAAAATGGCTGAAGCTAACATAAAAGATTGAAAATCTCACCAACCTGATCACTTATCAGTGTACATTTATTAATCCTAATTTCTAAGTGTACTAACTTTAAAGTTATTATGGGTGTTTTAATTTCAGTACAAACAAAGCTTTCCAACTGAAGATTAGATATCTTCTTAAATGTTTGCTAAACTGGGACCATAGTGCTGTAGGCCTTTAAGATTTCTGGAATGGAGCGCATGTTTCACTGAGATGAAGCTGTGATCATCTGCAGTAAGAGCGATTCAAAGGTTTTTTACCATGGATTGTGGTACCCTGAATCTCTGCTTTGGCCATTGAACCCCTTGCAGTTATCAAACAGAAGCGGTGACAAAAGACACATGCCTAATGTTGCCCTTTGGGACAGAGCATCTGATGAATAAAGGTATGTACTAGGAGAATGATAAGACTGTGGTTATAAATTGATGGCTGAAATTACATTTCTCCCCTTCTAACAAAAATGTAGTCCCAAAAAACCTTCTGTGTATTTAATACTAGAAGATTATTCACTTAATGAGATGAAAAATGTTTAAGTGTTTGCAGAGTATTGTTGTTTGTGGCTCTCCTTGAAATATAACAGGGCTGATCACTGGTTTGCTAAGACTTCTGCCAGTTCATTATTAACTAGATTATTTATACTATTCTTTATGATCTATAATCTCAGATTATTTTTTCTCCCCAAGAGTATTGTTATGATGGGTTCCAACCCAGAATTGGGCAATTTTGTTTGAGGAAGCAATGAAACCTTTCGAGTATTTGAGGCACTAGATGCTCCTGAAAGGATGTCTAAAACTTGCTGTAAAAGCCATTCTGGTCCTACAGGTTTGCTATTTGAACTTCATTTGCTGATGTCTTTGCTTTAATTATACTTTTTTCATACAATAATTTCAAGAGCTATGTGAATTTGCACCAGTGGAGAATCTGACTCTATGTATCTGTATTGCATAAACATCTTTACAGAGCTTTAAAATGTGGCTTTTTAAATAAACGGTTTATGGCCCTGGTATAATTATAATGACCACTTCTTTAACTTAAATGCCTTCCACAAAACATAAGGGAAAGTTGTCTTGCTGACTTTTTTTTCAAATATTGTTGCACATGTTCATTAATACACTGGAGAAAGGTCTCTTTAAAAAACAACAAAAAGGAGAGAGGAATTTCTATCCCATCTTTGTCATCCCATACTTCTAGCCAAGTGTACACTGATGCTGTCAGTTTCAGGGTCCCTGTATTCCCTCTCTGCCCCCCACATCTCCGATGGTCCTTCGAGGGTACCCACTTAAGGTGTCCAGCTCCAGTCATCACCTCTCTTGAGTGGAGGCCTAGGTCTCTTTCCCCTCTGACCAGAGGGCTTTAAGGCTGCAGTTTCCCCACCTTAGACTGTGGTATCCCAATTGAGCCAGTCTGCCTACAGGCCAGCATCTGTGTTTTGCTTTCTTGCTTTGAGGGCTATGAACAGGATGTTACTGGAAGTTACACGTTACCACACAGCTCTTTCTAAGCAAGCACATTTATTCTTAAGGTAACAACAGAGCTCTAGCAGGCCAAAGTCTTTCCAAATGCTCTGCAAGCATTGGAGCCCTCTTTGGATAGAAGATCCTTTCCATTTGCTGGATGAGAAAAAGACCTCAAGTCAGTTTACAATTTTAAGCTAAAAGCCCTCTATCTGTAGTTCTCTAAAAACCCAGTCTGAACCACTATATGCAAGTTTCCCAGAAGGCAATACCTCTCTGGGAATGTTTACAACCTAAGTGATTAAGATGAATCACCTCCCATTCTTTCTGGCTCTTGGAGGAACTGTGATAACCCTCCCCCCAGGCTTGTATACAATCCCTGGCCCACAGTGATACATAAATGTATGTCAGTATGGTTCCCAAATATATTGCAGGAGGTTGCAATATCTGTCACAGGTGCATCATCTGAACCCATCTTAGATGCTAAATGTTTTGAGGCTGTTTCAACTTTAGCTAAAAATCAAATTTATTCTAGATAAGAAATCAGAAACTTTGGAATGAAAATGAAATCAAAGTTTTGCCACTGACTTAAATGTTACCAGGATTTCATCCAGAATAAATGCCCAGCCATTAAAGTTATGGCAGACCTGGTATCTGGCTAATTGACAGGGATAAAATAATACAGCAAGTAATTATAATGTAACACATGCAGGAGTTAATCCCTATTCAGCCAAACATTTAAGCAAGTGATGTCAACATCACTTCAATGGGTCTTAATTGCTTTGCTGAATCATGGGTCTAAGTACAAACTTCCTAGGTGGACTAGATGGGTGCTAAATAAACACACACTTTAGTGAGTATTCCAGATCTCTGCAGAAGCATCTGATTTTCCACGACAGAAGATGATCCATAGAGTGCACACTGTAATAGACTGCAGGATGAGCCCTTGAAATCTCAAGGATACAAGTTACTGTTCAACCCTTAAGTAAATAATAGCAAAGCCAGAAAAAAAGTGCTTGCATTTGATGGATTGGGAGTACTCAAAATCCTTAAGCAAAACATGTCACACATGCTTGTTGTTCCAGCTCTGCTATTGTCACAGATTTCTTTTAAACAAAACTCTAATGTTTCTCTGGGGAACACCAAATTGCTATTATTCATACAGGGTGAAATTCACCCTGTGCAGCAGGCTAGACAAGGCCTAACCACCACTTAAGTTGCACTTTAGCCATATTTTGAGGGTTTAAGTGAGATGTAAATAGTGCACAGGCTACTTCTTGGTCCTCTGCCCAGGAGCAAATGTTACCCATAGATTATTACGAAGCTCTTGTTCGAGATTAATTTGTTTATTCAAGGTTTCAAATACTTCAAGCAAACTTCCATACTTTAAGACCTATTACTATTTTCTAGAGATCACTGAGGGAAATCATAGTTTCTTCTCACCACTCTGATGTATATTTCTTTTTATTGTTAAGCGCAGCATGACATTATCCAAGTTGTACTATCTGTGTGGGAATACAACAAACATTAGGGCTATGAACAGATTAATATTCATCATATTTTGGGGGATAGGGAGGAAGTTTCTGATTCTGAAGTGGAAAGACCTGAATATTGACCACATGCATGTCTTCAATTATGTCTGTTTTTCAGGCACCAATAGGGCAGGTATCACAAAGACTTGTCAGGACTTTGCCTTGTAGTTATTGTAGTATATCACAGTGCCTACATAATTTTTGGCCTGGCAGAAAGAGTTTTCAACCCTGAAAACTCTCTCAATTCCATACCCATATTTAATTCATAATGAAATTTTATTGTAATAGTTATTTTCAGAACATTTTGTATATTTTTTTCTGGAATCTTCATATTCATTACCAAATAATATAGCCCTAATGCCTACTGTAAAGAAAATCTCAACAAAAAAATAGTATTAATCAGATTGGGAATGACCTTTGTTACAATTAATCTGCTCTTAAGAGTGCTATCATCAAATGTAAACTCTAATTTTACTAAAATATTCCCTATTTATTTTTCAAATGTAAAGCATATGCTCCGACTGATATTGCAGAACGCCTTTTGTACCTAAAGATGCTGTACACTGTAAAAGGCCTGGGTATTATTTCTTCTGGGTCCTTCACAAAGACGGCTGAATGTAAGAAGCTTTATGAAACTAGCTATTGTCTTAAACAGGATAAAATATTTAGCCAGTCAGGCAGTGTGTCAGTCAGCCTCCTAAAATGGGTATTTCTACTCCTTATTTATGATTCCCATCCACACTGGTAAGCTCCCACACCCATCCTGAAATACAATTATTTTTGCAAAATGATTCCACACACTACAAATAAATCTGTCAGGCAACAAACTTCACAGTTTCCCAAATCCTGCAACCTTGCTTTCATTCACATACCTATTAATCTGTAAAACAGCATCTACCTCTAGGACTTCAGCTTCCTTAATTGGATATCCGAGTTGAAATTACAAGCAGTATAACAGCCTTGTTTTATTTTGGGTGCTGAAAAATTGAATTCTCCTGAATGTATTGTGATCTAAGTGATGATGAATTTTATACTTTTAAGATTATTGCAGAATGAAGAAATACGGTCTCACATTTGACAGCCTTTCAGATAGAGCAAAGCACGTTAGTTGTGTACTTGAGAAGTTTGGCTGAAAAATGGACTTTTTTCTAAAACAAATTTGCAAAGAACTATCATTATTGAATTTGTCTGCAACATTTTAATATTTTACGGACAGTTTAAAAAATTTAATCATTCTCAAAAAATGTTTACCAAAACAGTAACTGCCAATAAGAAAGTGTGGGTTTTGGTAAACAAACATTTCTACTACAATTTAGGTAAATATTTAATGAAAATGTTTCAAAACAATTGCAAATGGATTTTGAACACTGCAAAATGGAAACAATTTTGAAATCGTGCAGAACACTGTTTTCTTGTTTTTCAGCCTGCTGCTCTAAGATGGAGCCAATCTTACAAGACAAGGAGATGGCCAGCAGCTTCCCCAAGGGGGAAGTTAGCTACTCATGGATATGGTTATGTTGGAGTATTGCACAAGCATAAGTTAGTGGGGGTCTGGAAACCAAAAAGCGAGGGGAGCTCCCAAAAGGTGGGGACCATCCTTATACCAGTCCACACTATAGCAAAAATCTTAATACTGAGAGACCAGGGGGCTGAGTCAATACTAATCCATTGCATTTTTCCTTCTTCCTCCCTCCGTAAAACGGTTGCTGCCTTTGAAGCACGACTGTCTATAAAGAGGCATTTCCATTCATTGGCACCTTGATTTACGTTAGCAGAAGGCAGAACCTCTCTCCTGACTGACTAGGGGGATTTAAGACCAAACAGGGTTTCGAACTCAGCAGTACAGATTTCCGCGCATGCGCTGGGGGTGAAGGGACACATCAGTCGTGGCGTCACGCCCTGCACCGACCAGGTTGCGCTTGCCTCGGGCAGGTTGCTGACGGCGCTAGCCCTCGCAGAGCGGCCCCGGCCCGCCACGGGACACGGACACGCCTCGCCAACAGCAGCGCGGCCGCCAGCGGGCTAGGCGGGGCCCGGCGCCTATTGGTCGGGGGCGGGGCACAAAGCCGGAAGCGGCCCACGCGCGAGTGGCGGAGGTTGCTCCAGCATCCGGCGCTAAGGAAGCGGAGTGTGGCTGGCGGCGGCCGGGCTGAAGGGGCGGAGATTCCCCCCCCCCCGGGCGGCGGACGACAGAGGAGAAATGATTTCACTGCGTGAGTAACCATGGGTCGCATTTCCACCCGGCTACTGCAGCTTATCACGCGCGGCTTGGCACTTTAAGTAACCAATTATCTTTGTGTAACCCAACGCCTCCGCCCCTCGCTTCAGGCAGACCGAGGTAGTTTCACTAGCGCATGCTGCCTTTCGTATCAGATACATGATTTTATTAGGCCTCTGACACCACCCAATGTACAGGCGATCTCACCGTATTTCTCTTTCTTTTAATCAGGTGGAATGACTCTTGAAGACCCTTCCCCCAGCCTTGGGACAGTACATTGAACGGAGTGCAGCGTCCCATGAATGAGGGGTATGTTCTAACATACCCCATTAAGACTCCTTACCTTGTTGTGCTCAGATGTGTACTGTATTTTTAGAGTATCCATAGCTCTGATCATAGCTTGTATGGCAGTAAATATGTTTTGATAAACGAGTTTTGTGAAGCTTTTTCTATCTTCATCTGTGTAACCTGACCCATGAATAATCCTCATCTGTTTAATAAAGGTACTCTTTCCACTTTCTCCTGTGCCTGCAAGAAAACACAACATGAGTAATGCTTACACATGAGAGTGAATGGTCATTTTTTATTAAACTCTGTAGATGGTTAGTTTTCAGTGTAGTAGCCGTGTTAGTCTGTGTCAGCAAAAAGAAAAACTTGTAGCACCTTAGAGACTAACACATTTATTTCAGCATAAGCTTTCGTGGGTTAGTACCCACTTCATCAGATGCATGGAATGAAACATACAGTAGACCGATATATTCTCTGACTGTATAATAAATGAATGCACCATGAATTTATATAATGACACATTTTTGTCTGCGCTTCCAAACTTCAGGGCCAGGGACATTAGTAGCACCCAGTTCCAACTCCTCTCCCCGTCACAGCACAGGGCAATCCTCATTTAATTAAAAAATAAATAACTGGAGATATGCCAATCCCCTAGAACTGGAAAGGCTCAAACCACTGAGCTATCCCTCCCACAAGGAATATATAATGCCATATAAAAGATTGTCACTTTATTTCTCCTAATTAGTTAGTTTGGTATCATGGGTGCTGGTTCTTCTTAGGTTTCTCACAGCAGAAAGCAGAAAACAAACAGCTCTCCATAGTTCACCCGTGCTACAAACTAAGCTGGGATGGTCAACACGATACTGCCAATAGCAGTGTAAGCGGAAGTACAGTAGAAGCTCCAGCAAGCAGAAGAAACTAATATAAAGCTTGATCCAGGCTGCCATAGTCCATCTATTAGTGGGCAATCTGTAACATACACCTTTGTCTAAAGACAGGGTGTACACTAGCCACTACTAAAGAAGTTTTGTCAGCTATGCTCCAGTGCTTATATAATGCCTTTACTGGGGAAACTGGTGAAGTCACTCCTTTTTTCTTCCCCATACTTGGGGGGAAGGCTTGTTTGGCTTTGTTCATATTTGACTTCTAAATCTGATATATGCAAAATGCTAAAGAACATGATGGTCAACTTTGATTATGGAAATTAGGCTCCTTCCCATCAAAGGACAAAGCAGCCTGATTATAGTACAGCTTTAAAAATTGACAGAGTCAAGATTTTTTGTTTTGTTGAGAGTGGTCAACTGACCATATCTGTATGGGCAATGTATTACCTAACACTACATCAGCATAGAGTATGTAAATATTAGGTCATTTATAAAAATGGCAGTAGCCAGAATTAGCTGTCATTGTATAATAAAGCTTTCATTTTCTACCTCTAATTGCTAAGGAAATTAGGTAATGAAAGACTAATGTGTTTTGAGCATTGGGGTAATGTGAGATGGTCACTGTGTCATGAATTTAAATACAGAATGTAGAGAAAGGCAATCTAACCCACAAACAAATTAGACCTTGTGCTTTTTTGAGATGGCTCATTGTCCTATTATTTTCTACAGTCATGAAAACAACCCATCACATCTGCCTAACTCTCATCCCCTGTCCCTTCTGCACCGCCAAGACTTCTTTCTCCCACGCTGCAAGCCTTCCCATTCTAGGCCAGGTGCTGCAGGGAGAGAGGAATGAGCAGAGGAGCCCTCTTGTTGCTCAAGGTTGGGGAGGAGGAAAGAAGGAAGGAGCTAAGGTGATCAGACAGCAAGTGTGCTATATAAGAAAAAGCCCCAACAATCAGACTGTCCCTATTAAATCAGGACATGGTCACCCTAGAAGGAGCAGAGTGGTCCTGAGCTGCTCAATTTTAAGCTCCCTCCTTCCCCTCCCATCTTGTGAGAATTATATTGGCTCCTGAGGGGAGGGGCAGTGAAAAAGAGAGCTCTGGCTGCCTCCTGCACAGCCCTGATTGGTTGCTCATAGCCCAGGAGGCAGGGAAAGCAGCGAGCCAGCTAGAGTTGTAGAAATTTCATTTGCTGGGTTTGCAAGCCCTTATGACCAGGCACAGGTTAAGCAGTGTGTATGAACACTGGGCACTTACTTGCATCAAAATATAAAATCTCAGCCACCAACAGATGTAAGGACTACAAGGATGCATATGCCCCATCTAGGCAGCATTCTCCTCATGCCCCGGAAACAAGCACAAACTTTTCAAAAAGATCTTGTTGCCACTTCATGTTCTTATTTTACTCTTAGGTACCCCAAAATTAATGAGGGAAAGGTGATGCAGCAAGAAATACAGCCTAGGAAAAAAATAAACAGTACAATAAATACCAACCCCAGCTCACATCTGTGGCCAACAAACCTCCCCAATGTGGCCCACAGGGCTCCAGCAGTTTTGGGGCTGGATCTCTCCCTTGCCGCCCACAGCAGAGCTGAGCAGCATCTGCCTGCTCACTCCAGGGGCTGCCAGCTCCTCCCTGTGGCGGTGCCTCCACACACTGCCTCTGCCCCGAGCACCCCTGCAGCCAATGGGAAGGAGCCATAGGTAAGAGCCACATCCCTACCCCCTCCTAGAGCCTGCACTCCCACCCCCCTCCTCACATACCCGCTCCCAGAGCCTGAACACCCTACCCCCTCCAGCTGAGTAGAGGCAATAAAGCCTATCAAACACCAAATTGGGAAGATAGATGATGCCATAGTTGCCATTATGGAGGATAATGCTATGACAGGAACTGTTCATGGGAGAACAGTGGCAGAGGGAAATGGAATCACCAGAAACATACATAACTTCAAATTTCTGTGTGGCTGAGTGTTGTGGCATGACATACTGTTTGAAAGCCTTGATATATCTGGAGCAATGGAACAACTGGACAGAGCAAAACGTTCCGAAGAGTGCACAGAAGTTGGTAGAGGAACTTCACACTGAAACTATTTTCCCACCCATTCAAGAATACAAGTGTCACCGAAGAAGACGACATTTTGATTACAAGGCATGGGATAATCCCATAAGAGACCCCAAACAACAATTCAAAGTTGAATTCTTTAACCAGGCGCTAGATTGTGCAATACAGTCAGTTGAAGAATGTTTCATGCAGCTCAAGGAACACAGCAGTATATTGGGATGCTGTATGATATTCCAAAACTCCTCACTATACCTGAAGAAGACCTACACCAGCAATGCAGGGCACTAGAGACAGTGACATGCGCGATATTGATGTGAGTGATTTAGGCGATGAACTGAAAGCCCTTTCAAGATACATTTCAACAGGATCACCTCCAAAGGCTGTTCTGGAATATATGTGCACAAACAAGGTGACCACCCTGTTTCCAAATGATTTTGTTGCTCTGCGCATACTTCTAACACTTCCTGTAACAGTTGCCAGTGGAGAACGCAGCTTCTCCAAGCTGAAATTAATAAAAACACATCTACGCTCCACAATGACACAGGAGAGGCTGGTCGGCCTTGCAACCATCTCAATAGAGCATGAGCTGGCCCAGACTGTGGACCTTCAGGAAGCTGTTCAAATCTTTGCAACCAAGAAGGCAAGGAAAGCACCACTTTGATCATTCAAACAGATAAAAACGCCAGTGTTTACTATGCAGACAAGAAAAGTTATATTTGCTGTTCAGGCGTTTGAAAGTTAAGCGTTACTTAACATTTTTGAACAAGGCATTTTAAGTTGTTAGTTCTCCTTTATTGGGGTAGGTAGCAGAGCAGTACCATGTGAGGAGTAGAACAGGAAGAAACTTTGAGACCTTTCAAAGTTTTGGCCCAAGAGAGGGGGCATGGGGGCATCATTTGAGCTCCCTGCCTCAGGTGCCAAAATGTTATGGGCCTGCCCTCATAACTACAGAGTCAAAGGTAAACGCTTATTGTGGATTAAAATCTAGCAAAGATTGTGGTTGGATCCACAGTCCCCTCTTAGGAGCAAGGACTTTTCTGTTGACCCACACTATTTGCAGGACTCCGAGCCCTTCTAAAACCTGCAGACTAAATACTGCCAACTCATCATGGCATGTGTCTTGTTAGCGCCAGCAGGATATAACTGGTGGGCATGACTCCCTGTTCAGAAGGAACTGCAAAAGAGACACGATCATGCAGAAAAACCTTAGGTACTGTCAAGGCTTGGGGAAAAAAGTAACCCGAAGCCTATGTTTTGTTACTATTTTTCAGTTGCCAATCCAAGCCCCAGGAAGGTGTCAAGTTTGACTTTATACAGCAGCAGACATAGACGTTATTTGGAGTTGAGTGGGAGAGCCACCTGCTCCCAGTGTCCTAAATGGAACTTTATCAAAAGCCAATTAAAGGTCTAAGTGAGGCTTGCTTGTTCTCTGGTAAGCACCATTTTGTGAACACTTTCTAAAAATTACCCTACAATCTTACTCAACTAATCTAAATGTGTTTATAAGCCATCTCTAATGATTTTCTCAACTATTTTCCCACCAAGTCCAATTGCCAGGATCAACCTTGGCTCTTTCATGAAAGATGGAAGGTAAAATATTTAAAAACACCTACGTGATTTAGGAGCCTACATCCAATTGACTTTATATGAGATGTAGGCTTCTATGTCCCTGAATCACTTTTACCAGGAAACAACTCATCTGTAAATCTCATCTTGTATGATCCATAATAAATTGTTCAAACACAAACTATTCACATTATTGACTTTACTCATCATCATTCCAGTAAGCTTTGTTGCTTCACTGGTTTCTTGTTATTCTGTGACTCTAGGATCACTTACTTGTGAGTCCAGTTGTCACCTTCCTCTTTCTTCCTCAGTCCACTCAAATCTAAGCATATCACCTCTGATTCTTGAGCACAGGAGTCCAGGGATCAAAACGATTCCCTTTATATGGGTACTGTGCTGCAGGACCTATGAGGTAAGTGTGTGAAAAGGGCTAGATTTAGCCACTGCTGTGGTTGTGCTTTCTTCCACTGCTGGAAAAAAGGAGGAAAAACAGACCCCTCTTCCAGCATACCATTGCTTTAGGGAACATCAGAATATTTGTCATGGGTCATTAAGTACAGCTTTGAGAAGTCACAAAACAGCATTTCAGCAAGAGGATACCGAAGTACATGAAGAAGCTACAGCAATTTGTCAGCTCATTTATCAAACTGCTGATGACATAATAATAAATATGGAATCAGGAATGTTACTCTGTAGCCAACGCAGATTAATAAAATTGTGTTTGTTTTGTAAATTACCTTTGGCTCTTGCCCGCTTATTACGACTTGCATTGTTATGAAACAGACAAACAGGGAAATCAGTGAGAAAAACAGACCATAATAATCAGTTGGACAGCCAGCATGGGGATGACTTGCAAGTATTTTTTTATGAGTTAAATAAATGTCCATCTGCCAAATACTCCAAAGAGCAAAGGAAAATCATAACTCCCCCTCCCTGCCCTGGTCCCACTCAGCGTTGATTCAGTACACACCATGCTGTGATATCACAACACCAGCAACCCTGTTGGAACATGAAGCCATCCCATGCAGAATTAGCAAAATCACCTTCTATCTCACACAGTTTTGAACCATTATTTATATTAGTTTATATCCCACATTTCATATATATAGTTTGGAATAGGTGAACAGAACCCTTCAGATTACCTTCAAACTACAAATACAAATGTCATCTTACTTTGACTCTCCACCTTTGCCATTTCCTCATCCACAAGCAGCCCAGAATCCTCCTCCATACCCAACAAGCCCTGGTTAACCCTCACTTATCTGTAGCTGCCTATACCAGGGAGAAAGGCAGATCAGTAGCCTTCCTGATACACCTTCCTGTCTATTCAGGGGAAAGGAACGTGAAAGAGA
Organism: Chelydra serpentina; assembly: GCA_037349315.1. Classification (NCBI taxonomy): domain Eukaryota; kingdom Metazoa; phylum Chordata; order Testudines; family Chelydridae; genus Chelydra; species Chelydra serpentina. Next base: position 19,765,206 of record JBAIAC010000042.1, read on the forward strand.
AGGAATGTTCAGCATTTTCTCATCACGATCAGGGGACACCTGGCAAGTCCCTGCTCCATCATCCTGCATCTCTGAGAACAGAGTTAGTGGCTCTCCCCTGCCAATTCACACACACATGCCCAAGGTTTTGTAACCAGTATGATTGTCATGTTTTACCATGAGGCAATTCAGAACTGGGCAGAGCACAGTTATATGGGAGATTATAACATTCAGTATAGAAGTGATAATAAAACAAACCAAGTTTATATTAAGAGGCTACTATTTCAAAATTGTGCAGTATTCACAGGGAGATTTTACAGCCTGGATTCTGTATATACTGTAACAGCACACTCTGTCTTTGCTCTCAGTGTTTACTTTGCTTTTAAAACATCTGCTCTGTAGCCAGGAAAGAATAATGTACAAACCACAGATAAACAGAATTGCACATTAACAAGTAAAAAAGCATAGGCAGGTTGAAGTATACTTTATATATACTGCAATTAGTATAGGCTGTCTCCTATCTCTAAAGGACAAGAGTTTATGTAATAGCATCAAACATTGTTTCCCACTGTTTTACATCTCAAATGAGAAAAGATACATCCAGCAACACAGTGTCTGCTAACAGTGTTGGGGCACTGTTTGAATACTGAGTCAGAGGGGGGAGAAAAACCACCTACAGAAATACTAGCATAACTTCCTGGAGCAACCAGATTTTCCTTGGGAAGTTTCCCATCTACATTCTAACCAGGTCAGGCTGCACTTTGCTGGAGAGATCTGATAAGATCACAGGCCAACTTGTATAGCTGCATGTAATTATGTACACCGTCCTATATGCCTTCTATATTTTGGTGCATGCAAAAAATTATTTTCTAGAGTTTTATTGGATAGGGGGCCAAAAACCATAAAATCATTTTTTCCTGTATGTTTGCCTTATGATAGTTAAGATGTGTAAAAGCTGAAGGTTTAAAAAAAGCAAAACACAAAACCAACACCTACACAACTCCTGATGTATGAATAAGTAGGTACAGTAAATACCCCTGCTCTGAGCAAAGTTTGATGGTCAAGCTATAAAGAAATCAAAAGAAGGGATTATAAAGATATCTGTGTCAGAGGCTTACCTACATGCAGGCCAGATATTCATGTTATTAATTATCACATACAAACAAACAATTCCGCAAGTGTGCCAAAAATTAACGTTTTTAAATTCAGGTGCAATTCAAATATTTGAGAGTTCACAAAACTTAGACTAAACTGGTGCAAACAATCCACTATGCCAATAAGTTGGACAATTAAAAACACTTCACAAAAGTAAATATTTGTCAGAGAGAGTCAAACTCATGATTCAGACAAGAACACTTGTAACGAGGCTTTGCTGAATTCAATTTTATTTTTTTTAATAATGTTTATATATAATATCAATGTTCATTTAAAGCTTTTTTTTTCATTTTTATCTATTTAAATTTTTCACAGTTGTACTAAATTATGGGGAGGGAGGAGTGGAATCAGAAATTTAACAACAATCGACATTGTGATTCAAAAAGTTAACACTTTGTAATCATTAAACACAAATTGTCAAGATCGGAGCAGCAGGTTTGTAGAAATTTTGGTGGTGCCCAGAAAGCCCAAAGCCCCCCCCCCCCCCCCCCCCCCCCCCCGTGCTGGAGCCAGGCCCATAGTGCCTGGGCACGAGGAATATTCCTGGTGCCCAGGCACCACGGGCCCATAAAACTTGCCGCCCATAGTCAAGATCACATACATATCCAAATATCCTTAAACCAAACTCTAGTAAGTTCTCAAGCAATATTTTTGTTACTTTGCCGATCTGTAAATTTTGATCATGATCAAGGGAAATATTTTTTCTTTGGTTTGTGTGTATACACAAACATTTACCTGTAAAAATCTAATCCTTCCAAGCCTACTTATAACTATGTAAAATGGCTTCTCCTGTTCCACCGCTTCCTTTAGCATTGCATCATCATTGGGCATAAGAACCAATAGCTAGATATTTATTCACCCAATTTCTGCTGAACCTTCACAAGTTCACCTAACTTGCAGCAAGTAAGTTAAAAACAAATGTATTACCTGAACAAAATCAAAAGGAGTGGGGAGATCCTTGCATAGCACGATTGTGAACAAACAAGAAAGGTTCTGCAGTTACTGTTAACTCAGTTCAAATGTGTTTTACTACAACAAAAAAAGAGTAAATTATTAACTATGAACAGACATCAAATAATAGTGATTTTAACCATAACTACCCTTTGCAATTTTTTATGACATCTTTTGTAAGTTAAACTTTCTTCTAAAACATGTATATTTTAGCTTGAGAAGTGCCAAAACTCAAACAGTAAATAAGGAATGAAAGAAGTTATCTAGAGGGTGTCAGATTAATCTATTGGCAGGTTAGAGCTAAAGAAAGTTTGCCTTCTAACCTAGTTTTAGTCAATACAAACAGAAGTTTCCACCCCTCTCAATCTATCCTTTGCAGTAAGAGTAAGAGAATATTATACTTTGAGCTAGAGGATCCACTCCCTCAGGGAGTTTTACATTTACAGGCCCACAGATTAAATCAATATTTGGATTTTTGTTAATGAGCAATATTTATTTTTTTATGTTTCCTCAGTAGAGTATTACAACATCCTAATAGTTAACACTCTTGACTCCAGTGCGGTCACCAAAGGCTAAATTTGTCTGGCAGGAAATCATCTGCATCCTACAAACCAGACTACAGGCACTACATAAGGAACTAAAACAAGATCCTACAATGAAAGGAAAAGTGTAATGAAACCAAAAAGATGATAACTGTGGCCTAACTGTAATATCTGCTTCCTGGGTACATGACCTCTTCAAAAGGAAAACAGGAAGCAAATAATGAAAGAGAAATCTCTGTAGCCATGGAACATGGTATTCTAATAGATCCTAACTTTAAAAGTGAATGACAGAACAGCAAAGCTTTTGTTCTTTGTTTTAACTGAAAGTCAGCTAAATATAGAGATGATTGCCCTTGTTTTAAGATGTTCCTTAGAGCAATGTAATGAAAAACCTATGTGTTGCACTTTTGTGCAAAATACTTTTAATGCAAATACTTTAAAAATCTTGTTTCCATAAAACCATTTTATGACCTCATTTTAGCTCTCAAGCAAAATTCTCTAATTATCTATGGAACTCCTCATATTTGTTTTTTAAAACAAAAAGGAATATATCTACCAATGAGGGCACAACTGGTCAACTGCAGGCTGCACTACCGATGAACTCATGAGAGTAAGCTTTACATGAGCCCAACTGGTATTTCTACATTTTCAGCCCATGGGGATTTTCAGTTACTAGCTTTTCTCCACTCCTTTCCTCCTCAGAGCAAATACCAGAATGGTTAGCATTCAGAAGTCTGCTGCTCAGTGCTTGCACCACAAAGACTTTACCTTAGAAGAGTTCTTCTAAGTAGTCTAATAGCAAGTATATTGACATATATTTCTCCATGTAGCCCTGCTCTTTTCCCTGTCCATTTTAATGCAAGAGTAAAGCTGTTAGCCCTGGTACACTGGCCAGATTCCATTCTAGGTAACTGCATTTAGCCAGGGCCGGCGCTCCCATTAGGCGACCCTAGGCAGTTGCCTAGGGCGCCAGGATTTGGGGGGCGGCGACTCTCAGTGGCGATTCGAAACGCTGCCGAGAGGAGCTGCTGCCCCTGCCGCCGGCGGAGGTGAGCTGCTGTGGGCGGGGAGCCCAGCCCGCCGTGGCCCAGGGGGAGCCCAGCCCAGCCGGCTGCGGGGGGTGGGGGGGATGGGGAGCCCAGCCCCCCTGCTGCGGCCCACGGGCAGGTGGGGAGGCTGCCGCGGGAGGGGGGGGGGGGGGGGGAGTTGCCGCTGGGGGGTGGGTAGCTGCCGCCGGGGGGAGGGGGGGGGGGGGGAGATGGAGCTGACTGCTGGGGGGGGGGGCGCAGGGCTGGTGCAAGGAAGTTTCGCCTAGGGCGCAAAACTTCCTTGCACCGGCCCTGCATTTAGCACACTCAAAGTCTTGGTACAATGGGTTCTGTGCCCACTTACACCAATGAAGTATTAAATCTCTAAAGGGTTGGGAATCGTGCTGCTATAAACTGGAAGGAGAGGTGCTTACATTATCTACATATTCCTGTTAGTTCCTCCTGCTTTATTTTAAACCATCCAGTTAGTTATTTTCCCTGCCTTAGCACCTTTCCATCCTCTTGGTGGGTAAGTTACTGTGAAGAATGTGGGAGATGCCTGTAATAGTCTATGAATATGTGTGATTATGTTGCTTGCTATATGATTACCAGTGGTTAATTTCAGGAGGACTTACTGGCACGCCTGTAGGAAAGGGGACAATGCCTGCAGTTTGCCCCATTCACCTATGCTTACTAGGTCAATGAAGGTGGCATTCCCTTTGAGGTTTACTCTAACCCAGGGGTCAGCAACCTCCGGCACGCGTGCCAAAGGTGGCACGCGAGCTTATTTTTCATGGCACGCGGCGGGCTGAGCCATCTGCTACTCCTTGATGAAACATAGGAGCCTTGTCTTATAACAGGCTTAGTCAAAGTGATACAAGCTATGAAAGTGAGATCTTGGAAGAGTGCTGCTGTTTTCATAATGTACTACAAATACTGTAATTATTAATAATAAATAGTGTGTAATAAACATGTCATAAAAACAAATTTTATATTTCCAAGATCGCTGCTTTTATAATTTATACTCGGGTAAAGGAGAAAATCCCTGGAAATATTCATTTTTAGGAGGGGGTTCGCGAGACTTGACATTTTATTGAAAGGGGGTCACAGGTTGTTAAAGTTTGGGAACCACTGTATTAGAGGTATTCATCCTCTAACTGCTGCATCTGCGTAGACAAATCCCCAAAGGGAAAGATTCTGATTCCAGTTACAGCAGTCTAACTGAGAGTTGATTTTAGCCTCAAGCGTCTGTTATTTCAAGGGTATTCCTGCTAGAACCTCCAAACAAGCTCAAGGAGTCAGGCTCACCAAAAATCATGAGATTGGCTTAAAAACCATGAGATTATGTAAAAATAATAGATTTGGTGTTCTTTTTATTTGCCTTCTGTTTTTGTTTGTTTTGAGCCTTTAGGGTGCACTTCACATTTTGAAGCTGTCTCCACAGCCATGAGGGCTAGAAACTTACTGTTTCTTTAATAAATAAGGCTGAAATCATCACCTATTCACTTGACTCCAGGAGCTGGGGCTTTAAGGAAAACAATAATTGTCATGAGGCTCATGACAAAATCATGAGAGTTGGCAACACTGGTCATGGTGTCAGATCAGAACCTCTCTTCTCTTCCATGCAGCAGAGATTTTGAAACTTTGTTGATCCTCTAGCAAGCAAGAGTTTTTAATGAAGGAGAGAGAAAGAGATGGGGCAACTATTCCCAAACTATTCCCTCATTAGCCACCAACTGTGCACATAGTATTATTTTGGTTACTCCATCTCCCTCAGCCCCTCCCCCAGCCTGCTTGTTTGTCTCATCCACCTGTAATGTCGTGCATAGTAGTTAAAAAGTAAAACTAAGGGACCCCACTTCAATCCTAACAGCAATAACTAGACAGGTGAACCAACTTGGAGACAGTTTAGAAAGAACAGAAGGAATTCAATGTTGTTTTCTCCACAATTATTTCCAAAGGAAGTAGAAATGGTTTGAGTAAGACCCATTATAATACAGCTATAACAAGAGGGGAAAGTGGTCAATTACTATACAAAAAGAGCCAGCAAAACTGTTCTGCAGGAAATGGGATAAATCCTATCGTATGAGACAAGATTTTCTGTAATTTTTCAGTGGGCAAAATGCTGAATCTCCTATTTAGTTGAAACTCCCCTCACCAGAATTTCTGACTGCATATCTACAGCCTTGCTTATATTCACAACTGTAAATATTTATAGCACAAGCTTGCTAATCACTTTGTTGCTAAAGGATCTTTTTTGTTTAAAACTTGTGAGCAGTTCATGAGATAAACACTTGTAATATACGGGCCAGGAAACAGCCTACACATGTCTCCATCCCGACTCTACATGTGTATTACAGACAGACATTTTAAACACTAACTGCTGTCCATGAGAGTTTGACCAGGATAAAGGTGACTTGTACCACAAGCAGCCATTGCATACAATAACTACTCTCTACCCATCTCCATTGCTGTAGTAGGAAAGATCAGGACAGGAACCTAACAGAGGGGTGAATCCCTTGTATTTCTGCTGCGACAAAGAGAAAAAAAAAACGGAAGAGCCTCTTCCGCCCGAACTTATTGAGCAAAAAAACCCAAAAAAACAGAAAAACGGAAGAAGACCGGAAATCAGGACATAAGGCGTCCCGACCGACCATCGATCGGGACACATGATCAAAAATCGGGATGTCCTGATTTTATCGGGACATCTGGTCACCCTAGGTATGTATACTAGTGTATGCTGGAAGAGGTCTTGTACGAAATTTACTTCTGTGCACTGGGCTATTATAAAGGCTGCACTCCACTTAAGAGCTACTTAAATCTTCAAAATATGGCTTTCATGGGGTTAATCTGGTGCATAGGCTTATGCTGGCCTTCTGCATTTTAGGAATGTGCCCATATGTAATTCAATGTGAACTAGGATATAATTGCTATTTCAGAGTCACATACAACCACAGCCCCAGAGTTGCAGTAAGCTAAGACTATGTCTTCACCCTACACAGGAAGGAAAAGATTGGCCATATTGATCCATGTTCCTGTCATACATTCGAAAATCTCAGAAAGGCAACAGAAAAAAATTAGTATTTTGAAGTGGCAACCAGAGTGACTCATCTGAAGAAGAACTAGAGCCTAAAGTACAAAATGAAAAAGAGTAAGGACAAATTAGATTCCACAGTCTGAGATCAATATCTTTTCTGATGAATTCAAGCAAGGTAGATTCTAGAATAAATAATTTCTCTCTGATAATAGCCCATTTCATTTATGATCATTTTCTGAAAAGTGCTTTAAATCAGTGTTATTCTCAGAGAGGGTGGGGCCAATTCAATAGAACAAGCAGTGGGAGTCAGAAGCTCTGGGCTCTTTGTCTGTTCTGCCACTGATTTGCTGTGTGACCTTGGGCAAACCACTTCCCTCCTCTGTTTACCTGCTCACCTTTTTCTTTTCTATTTAGACTGTAAACTCTCTGGGGATTGTCTCATGTGTAAGTGCAGTGCCTATGCTACTGGGGACCCAATCTTAACTGGGGCCTCTAGGTGCCACTGTAATACAAATTAATAACAAACAATTGGCAAGTAGTTGTGAGTATACTCCACATTTCAGTTGGACCATTTGACCTCTAATCTAAATTTTCCAAAAAAAAATCAGATACATATTTTATATGATTTAGTGGAGAAAATGTCTGTACACAGTAATTTCTGGAATAAGTTTGCTAGCTAACATTAAATTACTGTATGAATATTACAAGGTATTAGGAGAACACACATAATCTGCAGCCCCTTTAATTCAGTAAGCATTCATGAAGAATAACCTGCTAAGGTGTTCAGTTATGCAGAATACCCACAAAGCTCACCTCTGTTAGGAAGAAAGTGACTTAAGTGGCATCAGCCACCCAAGAAGTGAAAGTAGCTGGCACCTTCTGAAGCGGTGCTGCTTTTATAAAAACATTTGTTCCCTTTTTATAACAACTCGTTAATGAATTCTGAAAAATGGAACTGTGCTAGATAGCTGCACACACAGACAATCCACCTCCTTTCATAATGCATTTTATAAATACACCCACACACACTATTTCAAATATGGAAAGTCAGGTTGTGAGCCTGGCTATAACAACTCATGATCCTTCCTTTGCCACCGCTAAAAGTAAAACAAAAAACTCAGCTACACATACACTTATGAATTTATTTAGGGACAATGCTGCCTTTAGCAGGGGGGTATGGACTGGATGACATCACGGTCTTACCGTTCTATGACTCTCGATCCTCCTACTTGAAACTGGCCTTGCTCAAAATTGCCCACATAATCAAAAACACGGTGATGTTGTTGCAACATTTCTGCTACAACTCTTTGCTGAGTTCCAAATGCACTGATAGATTTTGTATCTTAAACATAACTCTGGAAAAGTCAAGAAAGAAAAAGCGGCACTGTGTGGTTGGATTAAATAACTTCCCCATACTCAGTGGTTCTCAACCTTCGGCTCAGTCAGCACACAGCTGAGGCCCATGTGACATCCTCAGGGCCATACAGGTAGTATTGGATGCAGCCCACATAACACATTGTAGGCTGTATATGTGGCCCACGATGGTAAATAGGTTGAGAGCCACTGCCAACTGATGCACGGGTATGTAGCCTCCATATCAATTCTGATGCAGTATGTTAACTGCCCTTTGTAATGTGCTTTCCATGTTGGGTTTCACCTACGTTAATGTGTGTTCTCACAAAAGAACACCACAAAAATATGTAGGGTGACCAGAGAGCAAGTGTGAAAAATCAGGACAGGGGATGAGGGGCTAATAGGCGTCTATAAAAGACAAAGCCCCAAATATTGGGACTGTCCCTACAAAATCAGGACATCTGGTCACCCTAAAAATATGGTTCATAGCTGGACAATTTTTTGCTAGATGCTTGAAATTGACGGGATGTGTAATGGGATGCTAAGCTGTATTTTATTGTTCAGCCACTAGATGGCACTGTGCATAAAATACCTTATTTAAAGGAACCTCAGCCATACCTGGCAGAGCATTACAGGATGTTATGATGAACACATCTGGTGTGTATAAGCAAGCTCTATAGCCAGTCCATATCTGGCACAGGAACATGACAGGATGTCCATGAAATACAAACTGAGCAAAGGAATACCAAGACTACTGCTTGTTTGAGAATGATCTTAACACTGAAACCTTCTTCTTTCAAAGAAGAATTGTAACTGGAACTTGGATAGTATCTTCTTTATTAAATTAATTCTAATATTGCCCCACTGTTGCCCCTCATTTACCATAACAACTCGTAAATATACTAAATATCTAGATGACTTTTAAAACACACACATTAAGAACAGGCTGCTGCTTCATAATCATACAACTCTGATTTAAGACAACAAGTTGAAAATGTTAGTAGTGTTTTTTAGTACTTGCAGTGGAAAGGTTGCAAACAGTAAATGGTCTTCTCTGTTTAAGTGTTTCTACACACAGGGTAAAATAAAAAACTACATGCAGTCGTTTGCAGACACAATGCAACTAAAGGTTCTATCCTGAATGCTTCTACTGTACATTTGGAAACAGCTGGATGTTGAAAACAACTTGATGATGGAGATCTGTATTTGCTACTCGCTATACAAAGTTTGGGCATGGGGAGTAAGGGGAGGAGGAGGGAGGTTGGGATGGGGAGGACAGGATGCAAGAGGAGTACAAAACTAACTCCAAATCTAAAATTAACATCTCTAAGCTTATCACTGTCATCAATAGATATTTTTGCTACGTGGGTTCTGAAATTAAAATGACTGAATACCACACATTTTGCTAATATTTTTATGTTCTTTTGTCCATAATGAACATAATAGGGGGAATTTTGAATTGAACTTCAATGTCATATTGAAACTTAGAGTTGGGACCTGAAGAAGAGGGAAATTAAGGCACAGTGCCACATCCAGACAGGAAGGATGAAGCAACTGTGTGACAGGGATTAATATCTTTTCTCTGATATCGGACAGAAAGTTCTTTATTATTATTTCTATTATGGCAGAAAGGCACTCCAATCAATTTTGGATTTGGGCCCCACTATGCTAGGCAAATAACAGGACAATCCCTGCCCCACAGAGATTATAACCTAGATGTCAGAAAGCATGCAAGAACTGAACAATACAGACAGATAGATAGTGGCAGGTTCTGAGAAGATTAAATAACAATGAAACAAATAGTTTATCACAAGAGCTGAAGTCTCAGTACTAACCTAACCAATACCGATTTTTTATTTGGAATATTCTTTTCATTTCAAATACAAGAGACAATAATTATGAAATGGATACATCCTAAGGGCAGTATGAATTGTTGGCCTTTGCTAACAAAAAGAGTTGAATCAGTGCTGCCTTTATTGTTGGGTGCTTATCTGCCTTAATACATTTATGAGCAGAGATTAATACTTTGCACAATATACACTAGAAAAAAAGTAAGTCTGATCATTATTTTCTTTTTAAATGTTAGCCCGACTATGAAAACGGGTCAGGGGAGGGGAAGGAATGATGATATGTTGCATGCTAATAAATTCAAGAGATGTAGTATTTTAATTTGTGGCAGTTCTTTCATAGTCTCCCAGACAGTGTGTACAGGCTTTTATTTCTGAAATGATTTTGTGTGTGTGTCAAAAATGCTTCAGCAAAAGATGGGTACAAGCAAAATCATACCCTAACTGAGAAAAAAAATCAAACTTAAAAAGGGACATTAACTAGAGGAGCTCTTGAGTTGGTATTTAAACCACAGAAATGTAAGAAATATGCATGGAAAATTTCTCTATTAAGGTTAACTTCATTTTACAAAATGTTCTCACACATACTTCCAAAGAATTGTACTGGCTCAATTTTTAATGCGGAATAGAGGCTCTCTATATAAATTACATCAGATAAACTATGCCTGCTTAAATTCGCCAGTGAAACCACTCCAGTTTTTTTATTTAAAACACAACATGAACCTAAGACTGTTAGAGCAGAAGCATTTAAATAATTTGGAATTCCTCAGTATAAACATCTATTCCTGGGATTTAATTAAATACTGTTTCATATTTAAGAATCAGTTGCTGGGTTCATCACAGAACTTTCAGACACAATTTTTGGTAGAAAGACACAGTACTGTCTTAAAAGCAAATATAGTTCTCTAAATTTATTCATCCTTCCTAAAATATTAGGGCTCAAATATCGCTCAGGGTTGAAACAAGAAGGGGAAAACAATGATGAAAGCAAAGCTAAAAAAGTCCATTGTCACAGATCCTTTGTTTTTTGGTGGGGGGGGGGGGGGAGTGTCAAATCTTAAGAGCATTATTAACTTAAATATGGCCTCAAATTTAAATTTTCTAAAAATAAGGTTTCATAAAATCTAAGACACCTAGAAATTGTTCCACAGGTTTTTCCCCCCTGAATTCCAACAGAAACAGATTGTTTCTTTTTAGACAAAAAATATTGTGCTGAAGTGTTTGAAATCCAAGCATTGTAGCAGTAAGTACCTGAAAGTGAAACCAACTAAACAAAAGTGAAATTAATTTAAGTGAATTTCCAGTGTTAAAGTAAAAAAAAAAAAAAAAAAAAAAAACTGTACAAATTAAACAAAGAGCTTAACTCATTACAAACAAACTAGATTTTTAAAGATCTCATGTTTAATATATAACATATTATTAGTAGCACAAGGGAAGAAACCTATTTGCATTTAACATATGATCTTAAGCGACAGTGTCTCAGCCAAATGTCCTTGTTTCTTCTTTGCACCATATGTAAGTGAAAACCTAGCAGATAGAAATGTTACCGGAAGTTATTTCAATATTTTTGATTCTCTAAATATCACTATCATCTTCACTGCATGGAAACAACCAGTAGATACAATCAAATATTGTTTTGATTTGCACTGTTCTATAACTGTCATCAAAATAAACTTATTGCTGAGGCTTTCAGACTTTTTCATATGAGTATGTCACAGGAAAACACTCATAACTGGCCTTCAAATGTGTTCCAGAATCTTTAAGACTTACAGCCCCCAAACTTAAAACAATTTCCACAGGAATCAGTGGAATGGTGCATAGGTCACTCTTGGTGTCAGAGAAAGGCCAGTTAGTTACAAATGATTCAACAAATCAGATTCAGTAGAAAACAGGATGTAGGGAATGGGAGTTAGTTTGAAAATCCCCAGCAACTGTAGCGACTCCCACTCTGGGCTAGACACCCCAAAAAAGGGGGGGGAAAAACTGCTGGGCTCACATAAAAGTGACAGCTTATTCTTTTTAAAACAACTTCCAGCTAAAATGATCAAATATTTATACATTTATCCACATTTTACATGACCGTAAAGACAGAATTAATACACATGTGGCAAGATTTGCATTCACACACACTTCTGAGCTGAGAACATGCATGAGGAAGGTCAGCACAAAAATTGTTTTGAAGAAGTCATTAAGCAACTGAAAATAGTGGTATATGGCGGTCATCTCACCTATAAATATACTGTAATATTATCTGTAATGATATCTTGCATTTTAGCAAAACTATTATACAGACTAAGAACTTAGCATGGGGAATACGATGCACTCCTTGTTATATTGCCACACTTCAAGCAATACATTAAAAACAAAAATAGACAGCTGCTTAAAAAATTAACAGAGCACCCAAGAACGTACATGGAAAGATACCTTGACCAAAAAAGTGTAGTAAGTAATAATATATGCCAATGCCAACATCGGCTACTAAATATCACTATACAGAATGTTAGCAAGACAAGGTGGGTGAGATATCATCTTTTATTGCACCAACTTCTGTTGGCGAGAGAGACAAGCTTTTGAACTTACACAGAGCTCTTCTTCTGATCTGGGAAACATACTTAAAGCGTCACAGGTAAATACAAAGTGGAACAGATCCTTTAGATTTCAGTGTAGTAGCCGTGTTAGTCTGTGTCAGCAAAACGAAAATAAGAAAGGAAAACTTGTAGCACCTTAGAGACTAACAAATTTATTTCAGCATAAGCTTTCGTGGGTTAGTACCCAATTCATCGGATGCATGGAATGAAACATACAGTAGACAGATATTTATACAGTCAGACTTTGAAGTGATAAACAAGATGGTCACACAGGTGTAATTAAATTACGTTAATTGAATCTATTTCCCTTAAGTTAACGATCCTCATTCACACCTGTGTGACCATCTTGTTTATCACTTCAAAGGTTTTTCTTCCCCTGCTATTATGGTTCCTCTCAACTAATTAGCCTCTTAACGTTGGTCTATGCACCTCCACCTTATCATGTTTCTCTGACTGTATAAATATCTGTCTACTGTATGTTTCATTCCATGCATCCGATGAAGTGGGTACTAACCCACGAAAGCTTATGCTGAAATAAATTTGTTAGATCCTTTAGAGTAAGTAGTTAACACATATTTCAAGGGACCATTTAAGGTGAAGTGGCCCATTAACACCCCTCAAGTCATAGGGGGCAAAGGGGGGGGGGAGGTAAAATACAATTGGGGAGGTTATAAATTGTTATAATAAGCCATAAATCCAGTGTCTCTATTCAGCCCATGATTTTTTAGAGTCCTAGCAAAGTTATGAATTTAAGCTCTGAGGCTTGTCTTTTGAAAGCATTGTGCAGGTTGTCTTTGAGGATGAGGACTGATCAGTCAGATATAGTGATCGCGTTGTGAAGTGTTCAGGGTGTATGTGTCTTTTATCGGTTTTCCTGTGAGAGTTCATTCGAGAGCATGGTGATTGTCTGGTTTTACCCACATAGTTGCTATTGGGGCATTTAGTGCACTGGATGAGGTACAGCACATGTAATAGGTATGCATAGGACCCATAGATCTCGAAAGGTGTATTGTAGGGGATGTTGATCATTGTAGCAGCGGAGATATGTCTGCAGGTTTTGCATCTGTTGTTCTGACAGGGTCTCATTCCATTTTGAGTTGGTGTGTCCTGGTCTGGCGGGGAGCTTGCTTCTGATGAGCTAGAAGAGGTTGAGGGGTTGTTTGAAGAAGGAGTTCAGGAAAGATTTCTTTCAGCATGGAGTCTCCACAGAGTATGGGTTGTAGTTGTTTGATGATAGCCCGTATGGGTTCTGGTGTGTGGTGACATGTTACAAATAGGGATGTGCAGTCAGAGGGGGTTTTTATTACTGTTTTGTGGCAGGTTCTTTGAGGGTATTTAGGTGGCCTATTCCATAATGCAATCTGTTTCACCATATATTTAGCGGCGCACTCTGAATAAATTTCCCCAGACCTGAAGAAGAGCTCTATCTAAGCTCGAAAGCCTGTCTCTCTCACCAACAAAAGCTGGCCCAATAAAAGATATTACCTCACTCACATTGTCTCTCTAATATCCTGGGACTGACATAGCTACATCAACACTGCACACTATACAGAGTAGAAATGTAGGTGAGGAGAGGAGTCAATGGGACCTAGGTTTTCACGTAGTTTTTTCCACATGTTAAATAGAGAAATCAAGACCTTAAACTGCAAGCTGATAAATCAATTATGTGACTGCTGAACATATGAAAGTAATTGCTTCTTGTTTACTATTCTTTCATCAAATTTCTTATAAGCATTAGTATTATTACAGTATACCATATTTTGATTTATACTAGACATAATTTTTCAGGGTTGTAAGTGGCGGTTTACCTGGCTCACTCATTAATATTATCAGCTAAAAGAAAAGCATTTTGTACACAACCTAAAAATGTGTTTCAAATGAAAATCTCAATCCTTTTAATCACTCACTGTATAAAAGCACAGATATTACAGATTTAGCTTTCTTCATTCCTCCTAAAAACTAGACTGGAAATAGATTTAGATTTGTGAAATTATTTGTTAGGTATAGTTGATATCTGATCTTAAATATTAGGCATTAGTAACAATTTTATATTTTTTCTTTCTAAAGTCAAAGATTTTCCTATTTAAATATTATTGACAGCAAACCTCAGACCTATTTTGCAAAAGTTTTTATGAGTGTCGCACCTTATAATCCTAAGTGTTGCTAAGCAAACTAAATTTAAATGAGTTAAATAGTTAAATAAATTTAAATGAAGTGATACACAAATATATTAAAACAAAACAAAAGCTGAAAGTAAAATAGTCAACTGAAGCTACAGCGTAGCAAACAATATACTATGTATCCGGCATGCAAAAAATACATCCACATCCTTTGAAAAACAAATTCAAAATTACTATTGATCTATTTTTTGATTCGTGCAAATGAAGCTGATCCCTTCGGGTGGGTATCCATGTTATAGAGATAAAATAATTAAACACAGGATATTTACCATGTTAGGAAATGGCAAATTGAATGTCATGTGTTACTTTCTAAACAAAAAACAAAGAGTATCTTTAAGTGCAATACTGAGGCAACAAGTAGTTTGTATAATCAAATAAGAAATTATCTAACCTGTTTTCCTTAGTGAGAAATCATTCCTGGAACTGATTTTTAATTAAATAAATATTCTTAGAGAACAAAAGAGAAAATAAAAAAGTGTAAAAAAGATTATCTTTGATGATTATCTTTAAATTACAGCCAAATGGGCTCCCATACAATATTTCAATTTTAATGTGCTCTCTTTTTAAATGGACATGCTGTTTGATAGGCATTTGTTTGTTCACATTCACCATCTGCACTCCTCTGGTTTTAAGTACAAGATAAGTATTTTCTAATGAGGCTCTCTTATTCAAAGGGAAACCAAGTATTGATCTGTCATGGATTTTCAAATCCTCGATCATTTATTTGACTTTGAAATTGCATGAACTAGTTAGTAATTCTTTTTTTTTTTTTTTGCATATTTGATGAAGGAAAAAAAGCACACTCAATGAGACAGGGCAGCCTCTCATTTATCTACTCAAAGTTCAGCAAATACTAACAGATATAAACATTAGGTTACTGACAACTAAGGATGCACGAGGCCCACCAAACCTATCCAAATTCTTGAAAGCATGGAAACAATTTAAACGAAAAGTCTCTAGCATCCCTTGACACCTTCAATGTCACCTATAATACTGTTGATAACACTGTGCAATGCTTCATAAGACATTCATCTCCATTTCCAGTACATACCAAAAAGCAATACATACCTAACTTCATCCAATTCAGTATGTTATGTAAAAAAACAAAAAACAAAACCAAAAAACCTTACTCTGTTATGCTCATACTCTCGTTTCCACAAACTTGTCACATAGTCCATTCAGTTGGAAAGTTATTCTGATATAACACCAATAAGGTTGTGTGTGTGTGAAAGAGATGGATTAAGTTGGGACATGTGTTATTGCTTTTTGGAGCAATTTGCTGGCGATCCAAATGAGACCACTGCCATTGTACAGCTTGCACAGCAGGGGTTAGTTACTCAGTGAAAGCGAAGCTTAGGCAATCCTTCCACCGAGAGCTTGACACCATTTTTTGAAAGCAGGCCCAGAGTATGCCTGTTGCTTCGAAATTCAGGTCTCCAGTATGGCAGCCCTCATATTTAAATCAGATTTTAATGTTGCTCAGTATCCAGCAGCACCCACTGTAAAAAAAAAAAAAAAAAAAAAAAAAAGATATGCAATGCAACATTCTTAAGAACAATGGGAGTTGTTGCATGCTGAGCACTTTTAAAAATCTGGCCCTTAAATTTTAGTTTGGCATTAGCAAGAAATATATTCTCAATTCTCAATTTAATTTATTCTACTTTTGATATTATGAGACCCATAGGATAGTACATACCAAGAAACAAGAACATTTTGTTAAGCATTAGCATGAAGACAAGCAAAAGAGAATAAGCTTTAAAGCTTAACAGACAATAAGTTTCACATTTTATATACCCAATTATTATAATCCCCCATTTCTCAGGTTATCTGCCTTTCAAAGTAGTAAAATGCCAATTAAGCTATGGAACACTGTCAGGGTTCCCTCCCCACTCTAAACTCTAGGGTGAAGACGTGGGGACCCGCATTCAGAGCCCCTAAGCTTAGTTTTACCAGCTTAGGTTAAATCCCCCAAGGTACAAAATTCCCGGCACCCTGAGAAATGCTTCTTTCGCTGCCACCATCAAGTATCTAACAGGAATCCAGGAAAGGAATCACTTGAACTTCCCTCCCCCCCAAAATACCCCCTCAAGCCGTACACCCCCTTTCCTGGGGAAGTTTGAGAACAATCTCCCAACCAATTGGTTACACAGTGATCTAAAAACCCACCCCCTGGGTTTTAACACCATAGAAAACAGTCAGCTTCTTAAAAGAAGGATTTTATTAAAAATAAAGAAGGTAAAATCATCTCTGTAAAATCAGGATGGTAACTATTTTACAGGACACTATATTTCCAAACTCAGAGAGATTTCCCCCTCTGGACAAAACCTTAAAGTTCCAGAAAACCATGAATAACCGCCCCCTGCCCCTTCTAACACAGGGGATACACCAAGCAAAATTAAACAGAAATCTATACGCTAGGCTATCTAAACTTACTTCAGGAAAGGGAGGCTTGATTTTCTGTAGGTTCCTTCTGTCTTCCAAGATCACTCTCTCTCAGACAAAGACACACACTAAAACCTTCCCCCCTCCCAAAGTTTGAAAGTATCTTGTCCCCTTATTGGTCAGATGCCAGCCAGGTCAGGTGTCGGTCTGACTACCTGCATTTCTTAACCCTTTACTGGAAAGAGGATTTTATAGCACTGCATAAGACCCTCTCCCCCTTCCCTTCATATTTATGACAAACACTCATAACTATTGAACACATTGTCAAGTAAAGCTATATTACCATATTCTGCATTTCTTGGTAAGGTGTGAGAGAGTGTGATAAGGTGGAGACAAATTTCTTACATACTATCTTTTTATTAAAATGAAAATAAGAAAGAAAAACTTGTAGCACCTTAGAGACTAACAAATTTATTTCAGCATAAGCTTTCGTGGGTTAGTACCCACTTCATCGGATGCATGGAATGAAAATATACTTCAGACAGACATTTATACAGTCAGAGAAACATGATGGTCCAGGTGTATAGACCAATCTTAAGAGGCTAATTAGTTGAGAGGAAACATGACAGCAGGGGAAGAAAAAGCTTTTGAAGTGATAAACAAGATGGTCACACAGGTGTGAATGAGGATCGTTAACTTAAGGGAAATAGATTCAATTAACATAATGGCCGAGCCATTCCAAATCACGATTTAATCCAGAGGCAACGCAATCTAGTTTGCATATCAATTCGAGTTCAATAGTTTCTCTTTGAAGTCTGCTTTTGGAGTTAATCTGTCGCAACACTGCTGTCCTCAAATCTGTCATTGAGTGAACAGGGAGGTTGAAGTGTTCACCTACTGGTTTTTGAATGTTATGATTCCTGATGTCAGATTTATGTCCATTTATTCTTTTGCGTAGAGACTGTCCGGTTTGGCCAATGTACATGGCAGAGGGGCATTGCTGGCACATGATGGCATATATCACATTGGTAGATGTGCAGGTGAATGAGCCCCTGATGGCGTGGCGGATGTGATTAGGCCCTGTGATGGTATCACTTGAATCGATATGTTGACAGAGTTGGCATTGGGCTTTGTTGCAAGGATAGGTTCCTGGGTTGGTGTTTTTGTTGTATGGTGTGTGGTTGCTGGTGAGTAATTGCTTCAGGTTGGGGGGCTGTCTGTAAGCAAGGATTGGTCTGTCCCCCAAGATCTGGGAGAGTGAGGGATCATCTTTTAGGATAGGTTGTAGATCTTTGATGATGCGCTGGAGAGGTTTTAGTTGGGGGCTAAAGGTGACGGCTAGTGGTGTTCTGTTATTTTCTTTTTTGGGCCTGTCTTGTAGTAGGTGACTCCTGGGTACTCTTTTGGCCCTGTCGATCTGTTTTTTCACTTCAGCAGGTGGGTATTGTAGTTGTAAGAATGCTTGATAGAGATCTTGTAGGTGTTTGTCTCTGTCTGAGGGATTGGAGCAAATGCGGTTGTATCTTAGAGCTTGGCTGTAAACAATGGATCGTGTGGTGTGTCCAGGATGGAAGCTGGAAGCATGTAGGTAAGTATAGCGGTCAGTAGGTTTCCGGTATAGGGTGGTGTTAATGTGACCATCATTTATTAGCACAGTGGTGTCTAGGAAATGGACCGCTTGTGTGGACTGGTCTAGGCTGAGGTTGATGGTGGGATGGAAATTGTTGAAATCATGGTGGAATTCCTCAAGGGCTTCTTTTCCATGGGTCCAAATGATGAATTTTCTTCCCCTGCTGTCATGTTTCCTCTCAACTAATTAGCCTCTTAAGATTGGTCTATACACCTGGACCATCATGTTTCTCTGACTGTATAAATGTCTGTCTGAAGTATATTTTCATTCCATGCATCCGATGAAGTGGGTACTAACCCACGAAAGCTTATGCTGAAATAAATTTGTTAGTCTCTAAGGTGCTACAAGTTTTTCTTTCTTATTTTCATTTTGCTGACACAGACTAACACGGCTACTACACTTAAACCTATCTTTTTATTGTAACCATACAAAATAATTTCCCCCACACTGTTACACGAGTGGGCACATAAAAGAAACCTTGGAAGTACAATGGGGTACAAAGAGCTGCCAGCAGGAACAACAACAAAAGTACAATATTATCTTAAAAGAAAATGTAAGTGATATGATTTAATCGCTTGTTGTTACAGAGGTGTTTACTAATGATCCAATCCTGAGAGGTGACAAATGTCTTCAACACGTCATGCTCTCTTTCTCCCAACTTCATTCCCTATTCCCTCCCCCACCTCCCACCCCAAAAATTCTTCATGTCTTCCATATTCAAGGAGAGTTTCAAATAGCTCAAGAATTAAAATTTCCCCCCTTCCCTCCTATATCACTTTTAGTTATATCCTACAATCTTTAGTAAATGTTATCATTGATTAACTTTTCAGACTGATTCTTCCATGTTTTGATTGCAGTGGTATCTCCCAAAAACCTGCCAGTTTACCCCTAATAAGGCATCAAATGACACTGAATATCCTAGATGTGGGGAATAACCTTGAATTTTCAACCACAGGACAGTGAAGACAAAGAAAGGTTATTATTGGTGCAGTGCATTGTGATTTAACCACCATGCAGCCGAACCGCCATACATCACACTGGAAATTATCAGAACTTTGTTTATTCCTTATATTTTCCTTACAATACTCTAAACTGCATGTCTCAAAAATCACAAGACCAAGATTTAAGATATGCTATTTATAGAGTTGCTCTTTTAGAAAACAAATTGCATATAAGCGAGAATCAATTGATAGATTCTCCAAAACCTGAAGTCTTTAACTTGAGATTGCACATCTTATGCTCTAGTTCAATCAGGAGTTATGGGGTTGATGAAGGTATTACTGGGTGAAAAATCTATGACCTGAGTTATGCAGAAAGGCAGAATAGACTGTCATAATTGTCCCTTCTGGGCTTTAAATCTACGAATTAATGAAAATTGTTAGTGTTATCCAGGAATCATTCCACAGATAGCCATGAAACAAATCAGTCCCTCAATGTTAAATGTACCTAGTGTTACACTTTCCCAAAGAACGAACAATCTCCTGTCTAGTTCAACAATAACCCACACGAAGGTGTGCATTAGTAGACTAATAATTCAATTCTTGGATAGTTGGAATCACTTGTGTTCATTCCTCACAATGCACCTTAAGCATGTAGTAGCCAGGAAATACATTTACAGCTTACTAATGCACAGCTCTGGTGTAGTTTACTGGTTTTAGAATTGGGTTGTAACAACGTAAGTGAATTCGTGTAGGGCTAAAAGATTATTTTGTGTGGTTAAAACATAGTACTACGAGTAAAGAAACCAAGGACTAATTTCCAGAATGGATGAGAATTAAAAATGGGTGTGCAAGTTAGAGTTCTACAGAGGATGGGTTGTTGACACACTGCACACTGCAGCCCGTAAACGGGTGAAGAGACAGCACTCACTCATCCCACCAGGATCTTCTCTAGAGAACTCAGCATCAAGGATCCCTCCATTCACAGTTTATCTTTTTTTTAAAAAATGAAAATATTATTCCTTGTATTTGGGTGCCCCAAAGAGCTGCCTATCTAAATTATGTCCAAATTGAGCTTAGTGCAAAGTGATGCCTTTTAGAATTAAATTTTGCACAGCTAGGGAAGAAAAAAACAATGCCACTGGCCAGAAAAGTAGCTGTATATGTTAGCATTCTTACAATTTGCTCCTAAAAAATTCACAAGAGAAATGCAGTCAATATAGTGATAGCACCACACTTTGAGCTTTGCATTTGTTTTTTGTGAAGTGAGGAGCCATTGCCCATTCGTGCGAAGGGGGGAAAAGTACCATCCACAGAATATCACCAAGCTAAGCTACAAGGAAGGGAGCAAACTCTCAAAAACAGTGAATAGGTGGGCTCACTGTGCGGCCCGTGGGGGGGGGGTGAGTAGGCAAGTGGCGGGGTGGGGCAAGCCAACGGCCAGCTGGCTGGCCGGCAGGTGAGCAGGCTGGTGAAGAGGCCAGTGGCAGGCTGGGGAGCGAGGGTTGTCCCAATACTGCAAAGAGGGTGTTCCCAAAGGAAGGTGCTTGCTTCTAACCCCCGAGGCTCTCAGTATGTCTGCTCTTCTCTAGTCAGCCCACTTGACAAGTTTGATTGTCCTTGGTCTGATTCTCATCCCCTCTCCAAGGGTTGCAGCTGTCTGGAGGTGCCTGCCTTCCACGCCTTCCTCATTCACACCTCATTCATTCAACAGGGCAATTGAATACAAAGTGGGGGGAAGATCTTATTCTACTTCTAGCAAAAAGACATTTTTCTTTTACATTATACTACCTTGGGGGCCCGCTATAACACATTACCAAGGTTCAATATAAAGTCATATCAAAGTTATACAAAAATGCATAATGCAAAGATTTATCTACAACTGCATTGATTGACTGTTGTGTGCAGTAATATAGTGACCCCTGGGGAGGTGAAGAGGGGTGTGATGGTAGGGCCGAGCAGGGAGGGGGCGGGTCCTATTTTACTACTGTGATCTGGTCACCCTATGTGCGCTGTTTCTTTCTCCCTCTACAGGCTTCCACACCCCTGCGCTGGGGAAAGAGGGGTTGTTTCCTCAGGGCAGGCGGTGCTGGGGGGGGGCTGGGGGGGGGGCGGGGGGGGGAGAGTGTTTCTGCAGGGCCGGGGGGTTTCGACCCTCAGCTGTGGTTTCTTTATCTGTAGTACTGAATAACTGGACCATTCTGCTGAGTGTTCAGTAAGGGTACGTCTATACTTACCCGTCGCGTCGGAGGCGCGGGATCGATGTTCTGGGTTCGATTTATCGCGTCTTGTCAAGACGCGATAAATCGAACCAGGAAGTGCTCCCTCGTCGACGCTGGTAATCCAGCTCGACGAGTGGAGTAGGCGGAGTCGACGGGGGAGCCTGCGCGCCGCGTCTGGACCACAGGTAAGTTCGAACTAAGGTACTTCGACTTCAGCTACGTTATTAACGTAGCTGAAGTTGCGTATCTTAGTTCGACAGGGGGGGTTAGTGTAGACCTGGGCTAAGATATAGTAGTACCCTCAAAAATCATTTGACTGACACCTAGATATCTTCTCCTACCATACCTTCCTCACAGATGACTATAGTTTGCATATGGCCTACAGCTAATGAAGTAAATGTGGTGGAAGATGTATTGCAAATCCAATCAGTGTGTCATGTAGTTTTACTATTCTCATACCACTACCATGGCGAAGAATAAGAACTCATCTTCTTTTCTCACAGTCCAACAAGTTTAATTCTTCAGTGGGGCAGCTGACAAATCAAGAATGTCTCCACTCTGGAACAAATTGATGTTTACTTCCTGTGAAGTGTTTGATATCTTCTTTATGGGAAACAAAGTATATCTGGAGCTTTCTGACTAGTGCTAGCCAGGTGGTAAATGCCTTTTATGTCATTCAGTGAGACAGAGGAGGTATTGAGAGTTTCATCTAACCACCTGGAAGTTGAATCCTTACCTTTGTTTACTGGTAGAAACCTTCCCTACTGGAGAGCAGGAAACGAGCTCCCCTCAGTCAAGAAGGGATTAAGCCCCTGATCAAGAAGCTATCTCTTGACATTAGCAATCATAAATTATTGCCCAGTGCCAATTCTTCCCGTTTTAAACATAAGTTTGCTGATTTTTATAGCCTACTACAAATTCTCCCATTACAAGGAAGTTGCCAAACATCAAGTTAATGTACACCATCCTAGACTTACATTTGTCTACCTTCTATAGGTTTTGGAACAAATACTTCCCATTTCCTATCTTCAATCTATGGAATATGTAAAACGATCACAAAATAAAGGCAACTAATTTTATTTATATCAGTAAACATTTATAGAGTTATTCAGGCTGAATGGATATTTCAAAATATCCAAAGTCTTTTGCTCCTTCACCCATAAGGATATGTTGCTAAAACTCAGCCAGAGTAAGGGAGGAGAGTTCTATAAGGGTGCTTGCTTATGCACTTTTGATTTTGGCCTTGACCCTGCAAAGAAATCGGCCTGCAAAGTCCCTTATGACTTCAGGGGACTTGACATAGGAATATGAATCCAATAAATAGGATCTCTTTGTAAGACTGGGACATAACTTGTCACATACCCTCTTTAGCCCTGTCTTGACAGGCAGAAGGGGACATTTTTCAATTGTTTGCACTCAACTGAGTTAGCTTAACACAACTGAAAATCCCTCTTAATGCTCATTAAGATGTAGGCCTACATGTTTGAAGCCATGTCAGCTAGACGTGTTGCAGTGATTGTGAAACTTTATTGGCTGCAATGTCTCCAGCACATGGAGGATACTCCATTCCACCTCTTCTTTTCATTGAACCCACATTTTGTTTTTTTCTGTGCTTTCTATATACCTGAGTCTTGAACAGGGCCGGCACTGGCTTTTTTGCTGCCCCAGGCAAAAAAGCCACCGCCGCCCCACTCCCCCAGCCGGGAGCGCAGCATGCCTGCCGCCCAGCTGCCCCGTCCGGGTTGCCGGCGGGGAGGGCGGCATGCCCACGGCCCTGTTGCCCGGTTGAGGCGCCGGCGGGGAGCGCGCCATGCCCGTGGCCCTGCTGGGGCCGGGGCTGGGAACACGGCATGCACGCAGCCCAGCTCCGGGTGCCGGCGGGGAGGGCGGCGGCATGGCCCCACTCTCCCCCGGCCGGCCGGAGGAGCGCCGCGGGGAGGGCGGCGGCATGGCCCCGCTCTCCCCCGGCCAGCCGGAGGAGCGCCGCGGGGAGGGCGGCATGCCCATGGCCCTGCTCCCCCAGCCGGGCGGGGAGGAGCGCCACCCCCAGCGGCTTGCCGCCCCAGGCACGCGCTTGCTGCGCTGGTGCCTGGAGCCGCCCCTGGTCTTGAACCCACCTAGATGAGTGCAAATTGGCAAAGATACAACCTGGACAAGGTATAACTGATGCTGCTGAGTCCAGATTCCTAGTGCAATGGAGGGTTAGGACTGCAGCTTTATAAGGGACGTGTTGTGTCACCCTTTTTCCAATATGGTTTGCAGCCTTGGGGTTTGGTTGGACCCATTGCTGCTTCAAGATATACTGACAGTGGCATTAACTCATATTGGATTTTAAATCATTATTTTTGTCTGTATTGTGGACCAAGGTCCTAGCGTGCCAGGTGTTATACAAACACAGAGTAAGACACAGCACTTGCTCTCTGTGGATCACCAGGAATCTCACCAGAGCTATTCATGCCTTTGTCTCCTCCTGGATTATTATAATGCAATTTACTTGAGATGGCCCTTGGTAAGCCTATCGAAATTTCAGTTGCCTGTATTCTAAGGGAGGAGGATCCATTTTACCACATTAAATCTGTATTCACATCCCCTATTGGCTACTATTTGGTTCTTGGTCATTTCTAGGCATTTTCATAAGGAATACTATTTTCTCCGTGAGACCAGAAGCTTTATGTTGATATTCCTCTCATAGTGGTAGTCAAAACAAGAAAGAGGTGCATTATTTATATATTTTTGTCTTCTTCTAGATTAACAAGAAAACATAACAGAATCATATTTTCACAAGTGGTCAGCATTGATAATGGGGACCAGATTTTGAACAGAGCTCAGCACCCAGCAGCTTCTGCTGAGGACAATTTGATCTATTTCATATATTCAAACTTGTATTATTTGTTTACATTCATCCTATAAAGGATGGATATAAACAAATAACACAAGTCTGTAGGGATAACATTAGAAAGGCCAAGGAACAAAATGAGATTAAACTAGCTAGAGACAAAGGGTAACACAAAAAGATAATAGAAATACATTAAAAGCAGGAGGAAGACCAAGGACAGGGTTGGCCCGATATTCAATGAGGGGGGAAAAATAGCCAAAAATGTGGAAATGGCAGAAGTGCTAAATGACTTTTTTATTTTGGTTTTCACCAAAAGGGTTAGTAGTAATTGGATGTCTAACATAGTGAATGCCAGTGAAAATGAGGTAGGATCAGAGGCTAAAATAGGGAAAGAACAAGTTAAAAATTACTTAGACAAGTTATGTATCTTTAAGTCACCAGGGCCTGATGAAATACATCCTAGAATACTCAAGGAGCTGACTGAGGAGATATCTGAGCCATTGGTGATTATCTTTGAAAAGTCATGGAAGACGGGAGAGATTCCAGAGAACTGGAAAAGGCTAAATATAGTGTCCATCCATAAAAAGTGAAATAAGGATAACCAGGGAATTACAGACCAGTCAGCTTAACTTCAGTACCCGGAGAAATAATGAAGCAAATAATTAAGCAATCAATTTGCTAACCGTAGAAGATAATAAGGTAGTAAGTAAAGGTCAGCATGGATTTGTCAAGAACACATCATGTCAAACCAACCTAATAGCCTTCTTTCACAGGGTAACAAGTCTTATGGATTTGGGGGAAAGGCGGAAGCAATAGATGTGATATATCTTAACTTTAATAAGACTTATGATGCTCTCTCTCATGACCGTCTCATAAACGAACTAGGGAAATAAAACCTAGATGGAGCTACTATAAGGTGGGTGCATAACTGGTTGGAAAACTGTTCCCAGAGAGTAATCATCAGTGGTTCACAGCCAAGATGGAAGGTCATATTGAGTGGGATCCTGCAGGGATTAATTCTGGGTCCGGTTCCGTTCAATATCTTCATCAATGATTTAGATAATAGCATAGAGAGAACACTTATAAAGCTTGCGGATGATACCAAGCTGGGAGGGGTGGCGAGTGCTT
Source organism: Chelydra serpentina (assembly GCA_037349315.1). Taxonomy (NCBI): domain Eukaryota; kingdom Metazoa; phylum Chordata; order Testudines; family Chelydridae; genus Chelydra; species Chelydra serpentina. Next base: position 19,791,002 of record JBAIAC010000042.1, read on the forward strand.
TGGAGAATAAGATTAACATTCAAAATGATCTGGATAAACTGGAGAAATGGTCTGAAGTAAATAGGATGAACTTCAATAAGGACAAATGCAAAGTATTCCACTTAGGAAGGAACAATCAGTTGCACAGATACAAAATGGGAAATGACTGCCTAGGAAGGAGTACTGCGGAAAGAGATCTGGGGATCATAGTGGATCACAACTAAATATGAGTCAACAATGTAACACTGCTGCAAAAAAAGTAAACATCATTCTGGGATGCAAGAGTGTTATAAACGAGACACAAGAAAGTAATTCTTCCGCTCTACTATGCGCTGATTAGGCCTCAACTGGATTATTGTGTCCAGTTCTGGGCACCACATTTCAGGAAAGATGTGGACACATTGGAGAAAGTTCAGAGAAGAGCATAAAAAATTATTAAAAGTCTAGAAAACATAACCTATGAGGGAAGATGGAAAAAATGGGTTTGTTTAGTCTGGAGAAGAGAACACTAAGTGAGGACATAACAGTTTTCAGGTACATAAAAGGTTGTTACAAGGAGGGAGAAAAATTGTTCTCCTTAACCTCTGAGGATAGGACAAGAATTGGGCTTAAATTGCATCAAAGGAGGTTTAGGTTGGACATTAGGAAAAACTTCCTAACTGTCAGGGTAGTTAAGCACTGGAATGAATTGCCTAGGGAGGTTATGGAATCTCCATCATTGGAGATTTTTAAGAGCAGGTTAGACAAATACCTGTCAGGAATAGTCTCGATAATACTTAGTCCTGCCATGGATGTAAGGGACTGGATGAGATGACCTCTCTAGGTCCCTTCCAGTCCCACGATTCTATGATTTTGAAAATCTGGCCACTTACTTAGGTGCCTAAATGGGAGCTATTGATATTGAGCTCTGTTAAAAATCTAGTCCTTCGGAAATATAACAAGAGAAACAGGGTAGTATGATTTTTTTGTTCTTTTAAAACTTTTATAGTGCAGTAAATTCTTAAGCAAGAAGTTCCAATATTTTAGAATTTATGGTTGCTTTAACCTGAAAATAAACTATATCCCGTCTTATTTCACAAATTTAGAATAGGACCATGAGAAAACAGATCATGCACATACAGATATTCTACATGGTTAACAACAAAGGCCATAATTTAAAGTCACATGGTTATCAATACGTATACCTTCCCTATACAAATCCAATCACTTCCAGGGGTTCTCAAACTGGGGGTTGTGACCCCCCAAGGGGTCACAAGCTGTCAGCCTCCACCCCAAACCCCACTTCACCTCCAGCATTTATAATAGTGTTAAATATTTTTAAAGTATTTTTAATTTATAGGAGGGGGTCACACTCAGAGGCTTGCTGTGTGAAAGGGGTCACCAGTACAAAAGTTTGAGAACCACTGGCTTAAATTATATGCAAGACAGACTCAGCTGTGATTGTAGCCTTTCATAACAAAAAGTATGTATGTTTTTATACTGAACTCTGTGGGACTAACCACATGTTTAAAGTCAAGCATGCATGTAAGTTTGCAGTGTCAGGGCCTCTGATGCTGGCAGACCAGGTGCCAGCTCATGCCAAGGTCCCCATGACTCAACTGAACACTGACAAATACATAGCTGGAATCAACCTGACTCTCTTGTGTTAGTAAGGTTAAAATGGGTATTAGAATTACAAGAATGTGTTCAGTGTTTAGACTTTATTGAATGCTTGCGAGTTGTTGCATACATTAATCTCACTTATAGCATCTGTATCCCATACTGAAAGATAATATTTAAGCATTTGTATAATGGTATTGCAAGCCTCTGTTACATTATAAATCACCAGACAGGAGACAGATATTAACTAGTGTAAAATGCTGGTCTCCAAGATAAGGTGTTATATCCTGCCGAACAAGGAAAGCACATGGACATCAGGCAGACTATTGTGGAACATTAAAGAGGACAAAATACTTTGTTGCTCTGCTTCCCTCCCCCCTCCTACAACCAAGGAAGGTGAATCATGCAAGTGGATTCCTCCCATCAGTTGAGTTTGCAGCTCAGAGCACATGGGGGGGAAGGGAATGAAAACCCCTAACAAGAAGGAACTATAACTGCTTGGACTCTGGTGGGGCAAGGTTTTCTAGGCATAAGCAAGAGAACCCCCGTGCTTAGCCTGGGTTAGCCCTAAAGGACCTATAGAGCTTGCTTATTATAGACACTACTATTGCTTTCTGAAACTTAAGATTGTAACTCATTTGTGTATGTATGTTTATCTGCTTTAACCTTGTAAATAACTCATTTCCTTTTTAATACATCTGTACATAGTTTTATTAGAAGACTGGCTACAGCATTATCTTTGGTGTGCGATCTAAGGTGCAACTGATCTGGGGTAAATCACTGGTCCTTAGGGACTGCAAGTAACTTGAATATTGCTGTGATTCTTGATGTAAGGGACCATCTACCATACATTTAGGCTTACCTGACTGGCAAGACAGAATTTGGAGTACCCAAAGAGACTGTCTGTGATTCCACATTAACGCTGTTATTGTGCACAAGGAGTTTACACTTGCTACTTGGTTGGTGAAATCTAGGTATAGAATTCACAACTAATTTGAGGATTGTACCCTGCTTCTCAGATTGGTACTCACGCTGCTGAGCTGCTGCATGACAGCTTGACCAGGCCTACATAGTAAAAATGTGTATACAGTGCTTATGTTCTTCTGAAAATAGAGAAATATCTTGACTATTACAGTCAACTAAAAATTGCATCTCTTGTATTTGTCTGAAAATGTTTACCTTATTGTTACGTGTAATGTCTAAGATTACAATAACCGAAGCTACAACAACATTTCCATTTTTTCAGTTTTACATTACATGGGATTTTCAAGAGCACTTGATGTTAGTCTACTCAAAACCTTCTCTATTCCCATTGAAGTCAAGCCAATGGCGAGCACTTTTGAAAATCGCACCCTTTGTGTTTTGACACTGTTTTCCCTGTAGACTCAGTTTTGTTTTTGTTGGGGGTCTTTCACAGCAACAGGTGAGAAAAGTGGAAAAATGTGATCTTAAAACAACAGGAACCGACAGGGTAACTTGGGGACAGGTGTAGTTGTCCAAAACCGAATTCATTTTAAAATTTAAAAATGAAATAATGAAGTCAACTAACTTGAAAACCTGAACAGTTTAATAGATTTGTGGATTTTAAGGCCAGAAGGCACCATTATGATAAATTACTCTGACTTCCTGCATAACTCAGGCCCATAGAATTTCACTCAGTAACTCCTGCTTCAAGCCCGTAGCATCAGGCTGAGCTAAAGCATATATTTTAGAAAAATATTTTTAAAAAGTCTTGATCTGAACACTAAGTGATGAAACCCCAGGTTTCTAGATAAGTTGTTACAATGGTAAATTACCTTCCATTAAAATTTGCATGTTATTTACAGTCTGAATTTCTCTAGCTTCAACCTCCATCCATTGGATCTTGTTATGCCTTTGTCTTCTAGACCAGTGGTTCCCAAACTGCAGCTTGCTCAGGGTAAGCCCCTGGCGTGCCGGGCCGGTGTGTTTACCTGCTGCCTCTGCAGGTACGGCCACTTGTAGCTCCCACTGGCTGCGGTTTGCTGTTCCCGGCCAATGGGAGCCGCAGGAAACAGAGTGGGCCAGCCCGCTGCTTCCCGCAGCTCCTATTGGCCGGGAACAGCAAACCGCGGCCAGAGGCAGCCACGAGCAGCCATATCTGCAGAGGCAGCAGGTAAACAAACCGGCCCGGTGCACCAAGGACTTACCCTGAGCAAGCCACGGATCGAGTTTGGGAACCACTGTTCTAGACTGAAGAGCTTCTACCATCAGATATATTCCATAAGATACCAGCAACTGGTGTTCTCTAAAAATTAAGTTTGGCCCTAACGTAGTCAATATATTTCACTTTGTTTTACATTTAAACAAACAACCAAATATGCCTGTGCAGCATTTCCAGTTGAAACATGGCAATATCATTAAAGTGCACAAAAACGTGAAACTGGACAAAACTAGGAACAACAGTGAAGCTTGTCAATTTGCCCTAGCTAAGAAAATATAAATAAACACCACAACTAAATTCAATTTTTAGACTATTCCATAATCTTCTTTATCAGAGATGTTGTTTGCAACATAGATATGGACTTTTTTTTAAATCTGTGTTTTTTAATATCACACACACACTTGCTACCCCGGATATTTTTTCCTTTGCTTGTAACTCCCTCGTCTGAGTACCTACAATACAGACACATAATATTGCTTGGGGCAGCAAAAAGTTTAGTTTAACGTATACATGACAGATCAAGGAGATCTTTGTGTAAAGAAAGGAGAGGTAAGATCTCCACAGGAGGAAGCAGAGGTAGTGTAAAACCTGCCACGCCTCACTCACTGAAAAGGCAGACTCACACGTTTTTTATAAATTTAATATCCGATGAAAGAGTTTGCTCTGTTTAGATTTCCTCTGAACAGGGACAAATGAAACACTGGCATTTTATCTTCATTCGAGCTCCCACTGCCCTGACAGTAATATATCACACGGATGGCAGTGTAACAGTGGGAAGTTGGAGGCAGAGGCTGTGGAAACCAGGGCCGGCGCTACTAGGGTGACCAGATGTCCCAATTTTATAGGGCCAGTCCCGATTTTGGGGTCTTTTTCTTATATAGGCTCCTATTACCCCCCACCCCCTGTCCCGATTTTTCACATTTGCTGTCTGGTCACCCTAGCTGCTACCATTAGGCGACCCTAGGCCTAGGGTGCCAGGATTGAGGCAGCATTTCAGGTCCCTCGGCAGCTGCGGCGGGAGAGGCTGCCGCCGAAATGCTGCCGAGGACCCCGGCAGCACTTCAGCGGCAGCTTCTTCGGTCGCCAGAGACCTCGGCGGCATTTCGGCGGCAGCCTCTCCCGCCTCCACTGCCTAGGGCAGCAAAAAAGCTGCCGCCGCCCCTGGTGGAAACAGAGGTCAAGTTCTGGGAGAAGTGACTCTGTTTTCTGTGCTCTCTCATTGCACTAAACTCAGACTGTGTCTATGGTGAGCTCTCTTTTTCATAGATTCATAGAGCTGAATGCCAGAAGGGATCTTTAGATCAGTCAGACCTCCTATATATCACAGGCCATTACATTTCACCCACTTACCCCTGCATTCAATCTAATACACTTGTTTTGCTAAAGCCTACCTTCCAGAAAGACATCCAGTGTTTATTTGAAGTCTTCAAAAAATGGGAGAATCCACCATTTCTCCTGGTAGTTTGTTTGAATGGTTAAAAGCTTCCCACTGTTATACGACCAGCCGTGTGATCCCTGATACCGCCAGGGCAGAGGGAGCTCGAATGAAGATAAAATGTCAATGTTTCATTTGTCCCTGCTCAGAGCAAATCTAAACAAGTTGGTAAAAAGGCTTGCAGCTGTCAGCACCTTGTCTCTACTAGAAGTCCCACCAACACTACCACCAGTGGAGCTGCACCACTGCTAATGCAGCCATGGCAAATTTTAAGAAAAAAGCTCAGTGTAGACAGACAGAAATGGACCCAGAATTGTGAAAGGGAGAACTCTTCACCCCCACACACAGCCATTGTGTCCTTGAAGGAAAACTGCAGAGAAGACCCAGCCAGAGACTCCAACCACTATGGATAGAAGCTGCCAAAAGCCGGAACCTCAAAACTCCCTGATGACTGGCTGTTTGTGGGGGAGAGGGAAGGCAAGGTTGGAGAAATCTCTTCGGCTTCACTCCGCATCTCCCCTCTTACCCTCTTCTCCCCACCCTGTCCTCCTCCATTATCTTTCCCTTTCTTTCTATTCAGCTGATCCACTCCTAACTAACTATCCTCCCCCCCAGAAAAACCCAGGGAACCAACATGTTTGTTGGTATCACATTGTTCACTGTGCTTGTGTGTTCTACCTCTTCCCCCACCCGCTGTCCATCTTGTCTGTTTAGACTGTAAGTTTTTTGGAGCAAGAAAACCATCTACTTCTCTGTGCAGTGCCCTGCACAACATGGCCCCATTCTTGTTTGGCCTTTACACCACTGTAGTAAACATGATTTCAACAGTAAAGCTGCTCCAGGCATCTCTCCAGGGCAATGTTTACATACGGATTGGACTAGGCAACCACTCGCTCCCTGCTCTTCACAGATAGTTTATTGACATGATACTATTCAAGTGTTTGTGAAGTGCAAGAATGACTGAAATCTCAAGTGTACGTGAAAAGCAATGGGTCATTTATCTGCCCAGGGCTTGGTTTCATACTGTTGAGGGATTTTATCTCCTGTAGACGCACATCTTAAAAAAAAAGAGTTTGAGTGCAATCGTCCCAACATCACATTGTACAATAGTGTTACTGTGGTAGTCAAGGCCTTTCCTGGTTTTTTTTAAACTTCTGTTCTACAAAAGGGACACCCATGGCCCTGTGGGGCACAAGGAAACGCAGGCCTGTTATCCACCTCTGGAGAAGCGCCACAGGGGGAAGCAGCAGCAGAAGCTGTAGATTAGGCTTTCCCTACACTAGTAAAATGAAAATAAGAAAGAAAAACTTGTAGCACCTTAGAGACTAACAAATTTATTTCAGCATAAGCTTTCGTGGGTTAGTACCCACATTTTTTCTATACAACTCCATGCCATTGCTGTGACCGAGGCCACCAATACCAGTGCTCCTTCCACACCAGCACTCCCACCCACTGTCCTTCCTACCAACAGCAGGGCTGTACTGGTGGGCAGGGACGGGTGGTCTCAGTTTTGCTGCTGTAAATGCAGCCCAGAAGCTGCCTTGCTTACTGTACTTTCCATTGCCAGGTTACCAGACCAAATGAAACGCTCAAAAACACCCAAAGGGAGAATGTCCCTGGCAATGAATGGCGCTGCTCCAGACAAAACGCTAGGGCTGGCCGGCTGACGGACAGACACAAACACCGATTCAAAAATAACTGGTCAAAGTTTGAAATTTTGACTAAAAATGTCATTGAAAAATAGAATTTGGGGAAACGCGGACAAGTTTTGTTATTAGCAGGAGCCAGCTCCCGCCTCCCCCTCAGCCCAGGGATCTCCTCTCTCTCCCCGCAAAAAAGAAGGGCTCAGGACGGGTATTATGCAACCATGCCAGGGGGCATTAGCAGAGGAGGGAGATGGCTAGAGAGCCGCGCATCAACGGAGCCCTCAGCGTCCCCATCCCGGCACGGTCCCGGAGGCCTGGTGCGGAGTAACCGGGCTAGGCTGTAGGGGGAGAGGAGAGGAGACGAGACGGCCACTCACTCACCCAGCAGCAGCAGCTTGAGCTCCCTGCGCGCGTCCCGCTTATCCCTGCGCAGCTGCCGCTCAATCTCCGCGCTGATCCGCTGCGACTCTTTCTCCTCCGCGGATAGGCAACATCCGGCCATGGTCAGCGCGGCAGGGTGCGGGCGAGCAGGAAGGGGGGCTCCGCTCCCGGCGCTGCACGGCAGGGAAAATGACACCCGCCCGCACCTGGTCCGCTGCGGACACTGGCGGGGTCGCGCCTCTCGCCAGCCCCGGGTCCCCGCGGCACCGGCCGGCCAGGGCAGCGCGTCCGCAGGGCTCCGGAGCAGGCGAGTCCCACGCAGGGAGCTGGCAAAGCGAGCGGGGATGTGAGCGCCGCGGCCGCGTCCCCACTGGGAGTCTCTCCGCCTCCCGCGGGAGCGCTCTGTGGGTTGGGCTCTCCTCGCCCCCCAGGAGCTGGGCTCAGAGGCAAGGAGGAGGTGGCGGGGGGGGGGGGGGGGCAGGTGTTTTTGTATCTCGTTGCCCCTCCTCTCGTGGGTTAATATTTGCAAACGCGTCTTCGGGTGTCACGGGAGCCAGGCGGCGATGGGTGGCGGGAGGAAATCCCCCCGAGCCGGTGGTGGGACAAATGAAACCTCCGCGCTGCGGCTCCTTGTCTGGAGAGGGAGGAGCAGCCTCCCACCCTAATGGACTGCTCTCGGCTGTGCCTGCTGCTGCTGGAGACGTGGGGGAGGCGGGGCGTCTTGCAAGCTCAGTCCCACTGGCGGCGGGACTCCAGCAGGGCGCTGGAGCAAATGGCGCCGGGTATTTAATAATAATCAATTCATGATTTAAAAAGGCGGGAGCGGGAGAGGGGAGTCAGTGCCTTAAACCCCTTCGCCCCTCTGGAAACCCCTTTCTCGCGGGAGAAGTCTGTCCCTACGTAACACACGGCCCCGGCTGCTCAGCTGCAGGCGAACAGCCCCGCGCGCCCAGTCTTCCTCCTTAATTGAAATATCCCTGTTCCGACAGGTGAGTGAACACCTCCACCTCCCCAGCAGCGGGGCAGAGGAGGCGCTGACTGCCGGGCAGGGATAGCAAACCAGGGGCGAGCTGCTGAGCTCCAGGGGGCTCGCCTCTCGGGAACAAAACGTGTTTCGCTTGTCAGCCTCTTTCTGCCCACACTTCCCTCGACTGGAATCTGCAGCCTTGATTTATTACCTAGAGGTTAATCAGTTCCAGGGATCTCGCTGGAATGAGTGCAAACCTGTTTGTTGAAGCTGAGACAATTCGAGATGCATACTGTCATTCTGCCAATTTACATGCAGGGTGCTGGTCTTTAAACTACATGGCAGGCTGCTGACTCACCCAGGGACACACCACAAACTAGAAGAGGAAGAAAGCTCAAGTGGATGAGGGATTCGTTTATTTCAGAAGTCTAAAACTTTCACTAACTTTAGGAGAATGATTCCACATTTCTAGTGTTAAGAATTGATAGTACATTAACAAAGTCAGCTAACCCCAGTTTGGTGTGGGAAAAGATTTGACACCTAAACCGAGTGATGTACTTTGTTGTTGGCATGATCTGTTAGTCTCGAGAGACGATGGATATGTGCCCATGGGGAATGTTTTGCTGGAGTGTCCTCTCCAGGGCGCAAGCCAGGGCAGGGTGATATGGAGGAACAGCTGTTGCCCATGCAGCAGAACCCCCCTCTCCACGCAACTGATGGATCCAAGGGAAAGACAATGTCGATAATCTGATGCAATTAAGGGGTATGTTGGGGGTGAGGGGGAGAGAAAGTTCTGTAGCAAAGTAGGTCTGATAGGTCAGGTTTCACATTTGTTATTCTCTCATTTAAAAATGACATTTGTATAAAAACGCATCGTATTATATCTCCCACCATTGTGTGACTCCCTCCCCCCATCTTTCTCCAAAAGAAAAATCACAATAAGTGAAACTATTTGACCCTTTGGTTGTAGCTCTTCATTTCTGAGGCATTGTACAAATTAGTCACATTTCTCTCTTTGGCTTAGATACCTATCTTGTATTTAGCTGTACAAATATTACTTTCCATGTTCTGAAGTATGAAACACAATTTTACAGTTAAGCCTTGTCTGCACTAGTAACATTGCCATATTCCACCAACTGTCAGCAGTGGTGTCAACTGCTAGTAAAACAGGGTTCAGGTGTTTACTACTGTCATGAAAACCTGTTTTAACAACAGTGTTAGACACTTGAATCCTATATGTACTAGTAGCTTTGCACCGGTGAGTTCTCATTTGGGGTCTCCAGTTGCTACTGTTAATAAGTAAAAATGAGCAGCTTTGTTATGTTACAATCAATGTTCCCTCTAATTTTTGACAGGCCGTGTGCGCAAAAACATTTCTTCTGTGCAAATTTTTGTGCATGCGGTGTTTCGCTGTGTGCGCGGGGTTTAGGATCTATCTGTGTGTGCACACACACACAGCTTAGAGGGAACAGTGGTTACAATAGTCTGCTTGCTATTGCTTAACATACAACAGTGACCACTGTGCAATGCAGAATTTTGCAGAAATTAATGTGCGTGCAGAATTTCCTTTCCCCCCACAGAAATGGGCTGCAGTGCTGCTAGCCACCACTGGGGGGGCACTGGACTCGGCAGAGCCCAGCTTGCACATAGAAGACACTGCTGGGGGAAGGGAGAGGGAACTAGTAGGTTCCTGGCAGCTGCAGTGCCCAACATGCTCTGAGGAAGGAGAGGGTCGGCATGCAGGAAACTCCTTGCAAGCCTGGGACGAATCATCAGACTGTTTCTCCCTCTGTTCCCTGGGCTTGGGGGGGCAAGGGGGGAGATAGGTGTCTGGGCAAGGGGGGGCGCCTAGCTGTGTTCTGGGGCATGTGTACAGGTATCTGGGCTGGGGGTCCCCACTGTTGCGCTCTGGGGAGGAAGGAGGTTCAGATTTATTGGCTGGAGGGGCCCGCCGGTGGGGTCTAGGGGAGAGGGGTTGTGGGTGTCTGGCCCCCCAGCTGGGCTCTGGGGGGAAAGAAGGTGGCAGAGAAACAGGAACTGGGTTGTCATAGGGGTTTCTTTAAATCTCTACTCCTGCAGGAATTTGTGTGTGTGTCCCTGTTGTTACAGACATACTTGCTGACAGGTATTTTGAACTAAATTACCAAAATAATTGAAACTGGCATGATTATGTAGTGTTATTTTGACAAATAAAATTTGCAGCATTTTAAAATATTGTGCACAGAATTTTAAATTTTTTGGCACAGAATGGCCCCAGGACTAAAATTATTAAGGTTCAAATATTACCCTCTCCTCCATGGGTGCGGAGGGCTCACTTGCAACAGAAATTATGTAGTACCCTTGCACAAAGGGGAAGGGCTTGTGTGTGTTTCTAAAGGTGATTTTTAAAAAATTGTTTTGGAGGGGGAAGAAATATTTACTATGCATTAAAGGAGGAAGCCGGAAACTGACACAGTTGGGTGCCCTTCTGTGTACAGATACATATATTTGTCTGAACTTTTCTCTCTCCTCCTTATTACTCTATTCCTTGGTCTCTGTCTTGCTTCTCTTGGTTACATTTATTTCATCCAACTTTCCAGTGGATTTTCTCATTTTTTACCTCTCACCTTTCTGTTCTCGCCCCCCCCCCCACACACACACACACACTTACTTCATCTCTTTTAAGCAGAACACAAACCCGGTAAGGATAGCTGCACTTTTGAACTTGCAACATTTGCTTGGATTCAGTACCCAGGAGATGTCTCTTACAGTGTAGGCAGCTATGGACAGTGAAGCCATCACAAAGATAAGCAAATATTTATTTAAACAGGCACAAATGATTAAATTAAAAACATTTCTTCTGCAGTGTGTGGTTGACTTAAGTTTATGCTGTGAATAAACATTTTAAAATAATTTAAATAAAAAATTTCAAGGTGGTGCACTTAGTTAATAACAAATACCTCTAACCTCATGGTTAAAATACCTGAGTGTTTAAGATTTAATAGCTAATGCTAAGTCTTTTTAGGAATATTAACTTCTGATAATATCCATTCTCACATGAGCAGGGTTTAAAGAGGGCAAACTGCCTTACCTTTGCTAACCCTAGAGTTTCATACAAACAGTGATTATTCTTTGAATAATATTATTCAGAGTGTGTCAGCTGATCATTGGTAGTGCAGGTAAATATTTGCCCTGTCCAACAACATTTGACAGCCAGTACGTACAGTTTGAGATAAATGTCAGAGGATTAGTTTATTGTAAACTTTAGAGATGTGTACACAGTAGTATGATTCCCACCCTAACAACTTTAAAAATTCAAACCCTAAAGGTGTTCTAACATTGGGACAGAGAATTATTGTATGGGAAGTTCCAATTCAAGGGGAAGAATTCCAAAGGATCAATAACCTAAATTTAGGTTTAAGTGTAGTAGCCGTGTTAGTCTGTGTCAGTAAAACGAAAATAAGAAAGAAAAACTTGTAGCACCTTAGAGACTAACAAACTTATTTCAGCATAAGCTTTCGTGGGTTAATACCCACTTCATCGGATGCATGGAATGAAATACACTGTAGACAGATATTTATACAGTCAGAGAAACATGATAAGGTCCAGGTGTATAGCCTCTTAAGATTGGTCTATACACCTGGACCTTATCATGTTTCTCTGACTGTATAAATATCTGTCTACAGTGTATTTCATTCCATGCATCCGATGAAGTGGGTATTAACCCACGAAAGCTTATGCTGAAATAAATTTGTTAGTCTCTAAGGTGCTACAAGTTTTTCTAGCCTAAATTTAGTCTCTTATGCCCATGTTTAACTTTGTGCACATGAGTTTGTCCCATTGACTTCTCTGGGATTATTCACATGTATAAAGTTAAGGATTGACACAAGAGTTTTCAGGATTGGGGCCTTATTTATCTGGTTCTGTTAGTGTAAAAGACTCTTTGGGGGCAAAGGTTCGCATCTACTACCCCATCTATGGAGAAAATATCATTTAAAGAAAAAGTGAAACCCAACCCCCTCACCAGGGACTCACCAATAACACAAAGACAGCCCCAACACTACAGTGGTGATCAAGAGAAGAAAGTGGGTGGGAGAAAGGAAAGGGGGGAGGGATAGCTCAGTGGTTTGAGCATTCGCCTGCTAAACCCAGGGTTGAGAGTTCAATCCTTGAGGGGGCCATTTGGGGATTGATCCTGCTTTGAGCAAGGGGTTGGACTAGATGACCTCCTAAGGTCGCTTCCAACCCTGATATTCTATGATTCAGTGAAACCTTTAAACCTTCCTGCCTTAGCAAAAGTCAGGTAGAGATTAGACCTCTTGTGATTTTGATTCTGATTTGTTTGAAAGAGTCTCAAGTTTTGTACAACGATAATGTCCCTAAGGACTTCTCAGCCATTAGGAAGAGTGAGTTCCTTACCTCTAAAGGATTACAGTGATCAGGGTAAAGAATGCCTCTCACTTCCAGATATGCTTACATTTTTAAAAATCCCATCTGATCCCCTTTACAACCTGGAATTATGAGGAGTGACTCCAGCTCAGTCTGTAGGTGGTCAATTAGGCAATAGGGCATTGTATCGCAAACCAGTTATTTCTGGGATTTGGCAATTATGGAATAAGGCCATGTGCTGGAGCTCTCTTTCCTAAATACTGCAATGTTTTTAACTTGTTGCCCAGATAAACTGTTCTTCTCTAGGGATTGATCAGCCTGCAGCTGAGCAACACCTGTTGCCCTCTGGGGTTTATGCAGCTCAGAAGGCTGTGGATATTTTATGCCAGAATGGTCCCTTAAGGCTTTATGTAAATACAAAGAAATTTTATATCAATAGGAAGACTGTGTGCAAATCAAGACCAGTATATACACATGCCTCCTGAACAACCTGGCAGCATGACTCAAACTGTACTACCAGGGCCACCTCTCACTGCCCCAGACCTTCTTAAAAAATGATGCTCCAACATGAGAGGGCTCTGGGAAAGGCCACTTCCTACTAATCTTCATAGAATTACAGAGTACAGATAGGAATATCACACCTCCTACTAGGGTGACCAGATGTCCTGATTTTATAGGGACAGTCCCGATTTTGGGGTCTTTTTATTATGTAGGCTCCTATTACCCCCCACCCCTGTCCCAATTTTTCACATTTGCTGTCTGGTCACCCTACCTCCTACCACTACCAAACCAGGTCTGCTCATTTCCCCCTCCCCCTCCAGTGGATATCCAGACCACATGGAGAACTCTCAAGAAGGTCCCAAGAGGGGTAATGTAAAAAAAAGGATGACGATCCCATTCCCACATTCTGTTTAGGGCAAGCAAAATCTTGGGACCTTGATCTGGTCCTTGGTTCTGAGTTAATTATATTTGAACTATCCACCTGGGAGTGCAATTCTTCCCTTAGATACACAGAACTCCCCTGAACTAAGCAAAGTTGTATGTGTATTTTTGAAAGCAGACTCTAGATCTGTTCCCCACCCGTTGCTAGTTGCAGGGTACTTAAGTATAATCACATATCATCATCAGAACATGAACATCTCTTTATTGTCCCTTACCTTTTAGCAAGCATCTCCAAGTTGTGTGTGTGGGAAAAAATGTTTACATATCACTGTGTAAAGAGGTGGACCATCTTCAGCAACCTTTTGTGGCCAGGTGTTGCACAGCATATGAACCCTACCTTTCTTTCTCCACCCCCCACTCAGCATCAATAAATCTTCTTGCACAGAATGGGGCTATGAGAAACAAAAGCAAATTAATCAAAATAAGACAGTCTTCTTTAATGGAAGGAGCACTTGGAATACAAGTTCCAAGGTCCTTATTTCAGGACCCTGATTAAAATTCAAACCAAAGTCTCTGTACCTGGTCAGGCTACCCTCAATGGAGAGAGATTATCCCTCTTGCAGACTATTCAGGTTCTCTTCTCCTCCCCACTTGCTCACTCTACTCTTCCTGCTTAAGCAGGTCACCAAAGTGAAGCAGGGAGTCTCCATAACTGCACCCAAGCTGTTCTGTTTGTGAGCCCCAGGATGGTCCTTAAAGGGCTAGTATACTCCTTACATACTAGCATTGAGGTTTGCTGATTGACTAACAGTGTTTCTCAACTGGTGGGTCGTGACACCCGAAAAGTCACAAAAGGCAATCAAGGGATCATGAGGTGTTGAACATTTTATTCCAATCTAAGAAAAAGATAATCTCTCTCCTTCACTACCCACAGACCCATAGCCTTCAAGGTCAATTATTTTTTATCAGCCTCTTGCAATCCACACAAAATACAAAAAATCCTGTAAATTTATCATCATTGATACCTTGATAGTAGATGTATGGAGATCACAAATACTTTTTCTTTGAATAAGGGGTCACTAACCTGAAAGTCTACACTATAGCAACCAGGAAAGAATTAAATATGTACTGTATTTTGGTGTGGGGGTCAAGATCTAAGGGAAAGCTGTATTGGAATTCACTTTAATTCTCTAACTTCTTAAACAACTTCCCTACAGAAAGGTAATTGATGGAATGAAAAAACAAACAAAAACCTCATGCCTAACAGAATGAAGAAACATGGAAATTCACAGACTGGAATAAATATAATGCATTGCTCTCTGAGGGTGTGAAAGTCTCTGAACAGGAGTCTAAACTAAGTTGAACTTGCTGCAAGAGCTCATGGTGACAGATTGCTGGAGCCAGATGGCCCAGTCTCAGAGCCATTGAGCCTGAAAAAAGTGTGGACTTTGGAGGCCTGGCACTCTAAAAGGGTACTCTTAAGAGGCTGTATAAAGGCTGGAGGCCTAGCACAGACCCTATACATTCATGACACAATCTTGCTATACACTGTTCCCTCTTTATAATGTTCTGAAAATACACCTATTCAGCTTCGTCTCCGGAGTCCGTTATTAATTCCTTCTCGTGAAACGTGCTCTTTATAACACTGAACACTTGTCTACCAATAGCAAAGGCAGCAGTAGAATGGTATTAGAAATTACTGTTGTGGACACAGCAGAAAAATGAGGACAGACATCCATAGAATTAAACTGCAGGCCACAATTTTTATTAAAGTTTAACACAAGGGAGAGGCATTACCTGCCCATCATCCATATTTCCTATTCTGGCATTTAATTGGTTTCAGTGGGGGAAGAAGGGGCTACAGGGCTCCTTACCATATAAACAATGGTGTGGGATAGGCTGTCCTCGGCCTACACTTCCAGGACTCAGCTCTCTCCGCGGGCTCGTCGACACTACAGCCTAAGTCAATATAACTTGCATCACTCAGGAGTGTGAAAAAGCCTCCCTCCCTGCACAATGCACGTTTTACCTGTCCCCTCAGGCACTACGTCAGCAGGAGATGCTCTCCCATCAACGTAGCTTCTGCTTCTCGCTGAGGTCGAACAATTATGCCGACTGGAGAGTGCTCTTCTGTCGGCATAGCGTCTTCACCGGATGCGGTGCAGCTGCACCGATGTAGCACTGTAGTGTAGACTTGCCCTGAGTCCTAGCCCCCTCCTCCCTGCGAAGGGGACAGAGGGTGAAGAAGTGTGAGCTGTTGGAACAGAGCCAAATGGGCTCCACATGGTCCCCGCGCTGGGCTAAATCTTGGGAGCTCAAAAATGCTGGCCAATCAGCGTCTCTTTCCCCCAGCTGGTCAATGTTTGTCAGGGACTCCCAAGTAGGGTGACCAGATGTCCTGATTTTATAGGGACAGTCCCGATTTTGGGGTCTTTTTCTTATATTGGCTCCTATTACCCCCCACCCTCTGTCCAGATTTTTCACACTTGCTGTCTGGGCACCCTACTCCCAAGGAAGGGGCTACCTATTTTCCCTTGGCAAGTGTCTCCTTCCCTTGCCTCTGGGACTGTCCCCCTTTCACTGCTGGCCTCATCAAGTTCCCCCACCTGTTGATGTGAGTGGGTGGCATTTTTATGATTCAGACAGAAAACAAGGAACATTTTGAAAAATAGGGCCCTGATTCTCCACTGCATTCAGTATGTAGTCATATATATCTGAGAATAATAGGTACAGGCAAGTCTCATCTTACGCGGGGGTTCCATTCCGCGGTTAGCGCGTAAAGCGAAAAACCGCGTATAGTGAAACGCCATTGAGTTGAATGGCGGACGGAACTGCCCGCAGTACCGATGCCGTTTTAAAATGGTTATTTTTCTCTTTTTTTTCTGTTTTTGCCGACCGCGCAAAGCTGAATTCGCGCATGTTAAATGCGCCTAAGATGCGACTCGCCTGTATAAACTATTATCACTGCTCTAAGTGAAGAATTCCAGCATTTTACATCCACTTTCTACAGGATTAATTACTATGGCTACAATGCAGGGAGAACCAGACTCTTAAATGTTATGTGTACTTCCAAATCAGGATATTAAAGTGAATTATGCTCTACAATAACTCAAGAGCTTGTATGACTAAATGGCTTTTCTTCAGAATGGGTGTTTTAGTTTCTGTTTGTATTGTTATTTTACACAGTGATAAAGTTTCGCTCCAGCTGACTTTTTTATTGTCTTTGGCAGTCTGTGTATTTTGTGAATTTCACTGCTCAGTAACTCCCAGTAGCTACACTCCTTAAAAGGAATTGGCTCAGAGAAACTTTCTTACTGGCCCAAACAAGTTTGACAGGTTTAATGACCCCAAAATATTGGTGCAGCGAAAAATAGGCTAGATTCAGTCATCTTCAAAGTACACATTACATCCAGTTTTATCCCTGAGTTGAACAGAAGAATTTGGGTAAGAGGGTGCCTGTCAAAGTACTGTAACATTAAAATAATATAGTCAAATGAAAAATCAGGAGAACAAAATTATGTTTTAAATGAAATAATAATAATTCAATAGATATTAGTGACTACTTGTAATAGAATTACCTTGAAAATGAGCAACAGCAGTACATATTTCATTTTGGCAGAGTTATTTCTCAGACTTTTATCATCACAATCAAATATGATTAATTTTATTGTGTGTTAGGAGAAATCTAATCTTTGCAACATGGAGTAATCCTCCCCCTTGTCCATAAATAAATTACAAAAAATAAAAATAGTGTTGAGATCCAAGAAAAATTGGTGGTAGCCCATCTCATTAGAGGAATGGGAAAGAAGAGATAAAGATGACTAACAAATGATGAAGTAATGAAGGTTAGGAAAATATCAAATGATCTGCTCTTGTAAAGGTGAAAAGGAGATAAGCCTCTCCTTAACCCCCTCACTGCTAAAGGCTTGTCCACACATGGGTTTATTTAGGAACAGCTATTCCGGAATAACTCCATGTGTGATCACTTTAAGTGCCTTGTTCCTGTTAAGAGTCACTGAAGTGTATCTCACAAATTGTTACAAAGCATGCAGGAATGAAGGAGTTAAAGCACCTTCCATAAAGTGTGTTCCATTCAGTAAACCCCAAGTCATTTTGTTGGCAGGGAAAAAACATTTTTTATTATTACAGTGACTAATCATTAATATTATATAAGTATGTTCAACAACTGTGGAAGAATGGAAACCACAGCCTGCTACAGTCTCTTGTAATAACTGTAATTATTGGGTCCAAATGGCTATCTTTAAGGTGTCTCAATTTCAATTTTATTTTTAGGCTTTATTACTCTTACATAGTAATTGTAATCCTTGGGCACCTCCTCAGGAAGATAATTGCTGATCTGATCTTGTCCCATTGTTTGGCATGCCTCATAGACCAGTGGTTCACAAAATGGGATCCCTGGACAGATCTGTTGTGGGTTATGTGGGGGCCCATCCCTTGAGACAGAGCCAGAATGCACACAGTGCATACGTCACACTGGAAGGAGCATTCCCAAGCTAGTGAGGGCATTCCAGTAGTACTGAAAATGAAAGGGGTCCAGGATACTTAATAAGGTGCCAAAGGGATCTTTGGTGGGGGGGAGGGGGAAAGTCTGGGAACCACTGTCATAGACTTTGCTGGTTTTTCCCTTTTGACCTTAATTATTTTTCCCAAAATGATATGAAGGGAATGGGTGGTTCAGATTTTGAAGCAGTTTGAAAATACTTTTTGGTAATTTCTGTACCAAATATCTCTTCTTCCTCCTCAGAATCTTTTCTAATGGGCTCGTCTGATGGAACAACCAAGTATCTAATCACCTTTCATAATATCTTCACATATGATTCAGTTGGGAGAAGATTCTCTTGCTTTGCTTCATTCTGCGATTCACACTGAGATTGAGAGTTCACCTTCCTCCTATGAAGATGATCCTGGCTTTCCTCTTGACTTCTTTTTTCCTCTTTTGGATTAGATTGAACAGATTTCCTATCCTTCTACCTTTGGTGATACCCTAGATGAGGGTGAAAATTAATTAGATGATGATGATGATGAAGAAGAACCAAACACATACACAACTCTGTTCCTTTTGCAGTACTTTTTCTTTCCCTGTATGAAACAGAGCCTTTAGCTCTGGTGCCCTCTGGTGATGAATCAGAGGAAAAGCTATCCCTAGAAGAACAGGCTAGTTTCCCCCTAAGTTTCTAAGGTAATTTCTTGAACACTTTGCCCCAGTTTTTAGTTTTACTCCTTTGGGGAGGTGGGGATTGGGAACCTTGGTCAGATGAGGAGTCCTGAGAACCTCTTTGACTAGCAGGCCTTTATGTCTTAATCTTTGCCCTATAGAGTGGATAGAATGTGTGTAATGGGACACTTCCGCACTGCCTGGGGCTCATAAGATGGTGGGCTCTGAGGTAAAGGCTCTTTTTG
The DNA here is from genome assembly GCA_037349315.1 of Chelydra serpentina. NCBI lineage: Eukaryota > Metazoa > Chordata > Testudines > Chelydridae > Chelydra > Chelydra serpentina. The sequence continues at coordinate 19,809,862 of JBAIAC010000042.1, forward strand.
TGCCAAATCCAAGAGCTCCCTAAGCAAAGAGGGAATTTCTTCCTGAGGGGAGATTCCCTTCTTCTGCCGAGGAGCGGTGCCAGCTTTTTTGCTGCCCTAGGCGGCGGCGGTGGGAGAGGCTGCCGCCGAGGTCCCTGGCGGCCGAAGAAGCTGCCGTCGAAGTGCCACCGGGATCCTCGGCAGCATTTCGGCGGCAGCCTCTCATGCCGGTGGCCGCCAAGGGACCTGAAATGCTGCCCCCCAAATCCTGGTGCCCTAGGCAACTGCTTAGGGTTGCCTAATGGTAGTGTTGGCCTTGTTACTGCCCTCGTTTCAGAATTCCTGGCTTCCCCAGGGTCTAAGGTAGGATGATAATTACCCACAAGGGACGGGAAGGGACCTGTGCTGCAGGAGGGTGCATTCCCCAAATGGTCTAACCACCCACCTCTTGCTCTGTCTATGGTGGATTCAACCCCTGTGGTAGGCCACTGCCCTTTGATGTGACTGCCTCTGGTGGCCAAAAGGCTCTCCATTTTTTTGCCATCCTTTGAGGCATTTGCAGCCCAGCTGTCACTCCCCGCTGGTGGGGAACTCCTGGGGAACCATCTCCTGGGTTGGGGTCAGGAGGCCAAAGCTAAACCTTTCTGCCCCAGCAGATGAGGAGTCTGGAATGCACAAGGCACAAACCTCTCCCCTTCTGCGCCCTCGGGCAGGGATACAGAACAGGAGGAAGGCAGCCTCGTTCTCCTGTTTCGATTCTTCTTCTCCATCCTCTTAGCCTTTATCTGAGCAGTCAGTGGGTGTGCGGGAGGCACTGTGGTAATTCCAGGAAGGAGACAAACTACCTCTTCAGGTTTGTTTGGTTTGTTTGGTGAATTCTTTCTCTCGCAGGTGATTCCCCCATCCTGCCAGTAACTATAGGAGGCAGAACAAAAGTGAGGTGGGGACTAGTCCCTCATCCAATCAGCTTTGATTCTGCCCCCTGCAGCTACAGACAGGGGACAGCTAGGGTTGCGAACAGTCCCATATTACAAGGGACGTCCCTTATTTAAATAGAAAATTGCCTGTCCCTTACTAAATCAGTATGGGACGCCTTTTATCCCATATTTCAACATATTAAAAATAATACCATTATGCAAAGCCAGTTTTATTATTACCTTACCTTCCAATTATATAAAGTTTGTAAAATAATACAATGTAGTAATGCAGAATCGGTCCCATGATTTACTGAGCCAATGTTCCTATTGCGCAGAGGTTCCCAAATTATGGTGCACGGCATAAGGTTATCAGGGGCCATGCTGAAAAGCTAGAGCCAGGAGGGGGCTCTCTCAGGCAGGGGAAGTGGACAGGCCTCTGTGCAGCTGGTCTTGGCTGCCAGGACTAGGCTCCCTGCCTGCTTTACTCCTCTACTACTGCAGTTGCCACAAACTAGTAGTTATGCTCCTCTGCTGGGGATGCTGGCAGAGACTCCGTCAGAGGGAAACGAAAGGATACACCCTGGGAGTACTGACCCCCTTGCCAGCAGTGGCCTCCCCAGGAATTGAAATGGGGGGGGGGGTTCGAATTTACTCGGGGGGGGGGGGGAGGTTGTCACTAAATTGGCATGTAACTAGTTCACAAAACTGGGGGGGGTGTTGGGGAAATTCAGGGAGGGTGTAGAGAAATCACTGCTTGCCAGACAAAGCCCTTTCCTGACCCTGGCCCTTCAGTGCAGCTCCAAGGCACACCGCCCCACTCACTTGCCCTGACAGACAGAGCCTGCACACAGAAAGCAGACAGGACCATGCTTACAGGCTGGAGTCAGTAGGGGGCCAGTACTCACAGGTGCCTCTTTCCACTCCCTTCCAGACCCTGTTCATTTCTGGAGCTGCGTCTCCGCAGCCAACACTGACTGCAGTGAGCAGAAAGTTTCCTCAACTGTCACATAGTTAGTACCTCTACTCCTCAGGGCATTCTGCACCAACAAAATTCTGTGCCAAAGAAAATTAACATTCTGCACACAGTATTTTAAAATTTGGCAAAAGTTGGCAAATTTTATTTGTCAAATAAATGTGGAGGCTCCAGCATGGCATCAGGGAGCACAGGCCACTAGCTGCACAGAGGTGGGAGATCACTGTGTATTCCCCCCCCCCTCACCCAGGACACAGACTCAGCGGTGAGGCTACACCCAACCCTGACACAGCGCAAGGACCTGGTCTGCCTCAGAAACACCCCAGGGCCCAGCCCCTCTGTATGGGCAGGCAGGCTCAGCAAGCCAGGAGCTAAATATGGAGGGGATTAATATGGGAGGGATCCAGGTGTGGGTTGAGAGGGTTTTGTGTGGGGCAATCTGGGTGTGGGTGGCTCAGTGGGACATCTGGGTGCAATGGTAATGGGACTCTGCAGGGGGGTCCAGGTGAAGGTGGTTGGAGCTCAGCGGTGGGGTGCGGAGGTCTGTGTGTGAGGCGAGAGCTCAGCAGGGGGGTCTGAGTGGGCAGTCCAGATGCTGAGGGAGTGGGGCTCAGTGGCGTGGGGATCCAGGTTGGGGCTTGGTGGGGTGGGGAGCTGGGTGCGGGTGGATCATCAGGGTGGTCCCAGTACAGGGGAAGTGGGGCTTATCGGGGGGGAGGGGTTCTGAGTGCAGGGCGGGATGAGACTCGGCAGGAGGGTCTGGGTTTGAGGGGGTCTGCATGCATGGGGTTAGGCAGATGGGGGAGCATCTCTATGTACAGGAATCCCTCCCTGTGCAGCTGAGGAGCAATGGGTGCAGGAAGCTTGGGGAAGGAGGAGTTTGCAGAACTTCCTGCAGCCAGGGGATAAATATGAAGGGTGGGTCTGACCCGGCCCCAGATGCCGTGCAGGGGAAGAAGAAGTCCTGTCCTGCCCAACCCAGTCGGGACTATCAGCTGAGCCTGGCGCAGGGTAGGAGCCACCAGCTAGGTCTTCCCCAGTCCTGCCTCCTGCCCTACAGTGATTTACCTCTCTGCCAGCTGTCCTGGGCACCTGAAACATACTGCTGGGGAGTGTTGTATGACCGCTCTTGTAGCTTCCCTTTGCTTCCCTGTCAGAAAGTCATTTTTCTGTGAGGAAGCAAAGAAATCTGCAGGGGACATAAATGCTGTGCATGTGCAGTGGTGCAGAATTCCCCCAGGAGTATAAGTCCCACCCTCTGTGGTACTGGGCACCCCACTGTTGACCCCTGTGGGTACAGTGTACTCCTCCCCCAGAGGGGTGCTAAGGAAACAATCCTGTATTTTTTAAATACAATGTTGGCAACCCTAGGGGCAGCCCACACAGAAAATGTGTGGACCTAGCCCTGAGGGAGAATCTAACAATACATTTGTGGATACAGAGATATGTAGACAAGGAAAGCACTTAAATAAGGAATGTGTGGGGTGGTCAGCTGGGGATAGCTGAAGCAACAACAAAAATCAGATGAGACAAGTGTTTGTGAGCCAACTGTGACATGGATTGACCAGTGCAAAGAGGTCCATACAATAGTTGAACCATAAAAGAATGCTCATGCTAAAATTTTGCATTAGTGTTTTAAAATGTATATATTTTAAATATGTAGTAAAAGTCTTGTGTAATGACAGCTTCAGTCTGAGGATGAAATGACAGAAACGGGAATACTAGTGGGGTTTTAGCTCAAAATGTTGTACGCTAACTCAGTAGTGAATAAGTGAGTGACAGAGCCAAAAACCAGAATGTCAGTATTTATGTCTAGAAATGAAGTTAATCTAATCAGAGGTATTACACAAGCAGCAGAAGAAATAAGAATGCAAAGACTCAGAAAATACAAGAAAACAAGCATAAATATTTGTGTCATCAGCATACAAGAAATAAGGAAAGCAAGAAAAACTAAAAAGGGCACCATGTGGTTGACAGTATAAAGAGAAAAGCAGCAGGTCTAAAATCTAGAACCTGGTAGAACAGCCACCCACAGATTATGCAAAGATGATTGCGGCCTTGTGACTATGAAGCTACAAGGCTAACAAGAAAATACTGCTGTAGATACCAGCTATTAATGAGTTCAGATAAAGGCATCATATCATCCAGTGTGTCAAATACTGCAAAAAAATCCAGTAGAATCAGAGCAGATGTCAGTCTACCCAATTTAGCCACAATAAAAGCGAAGACACTTTAACAATAGCAGTTTACGTTGAGTGTCTTGATTTGAACCTCAACTCAACCAGATTAAAAGGAGGAAGGAGATGTTTCAAGAAGGAATGCAGCACCAAGCATTCTAAACATTTTGAGATAAATAGTCACAGAATTAAAATAGTAATAATTCATTATAGGTGGAAGAAAGTTTGATTAAAAAAATAAAACCAACATCAAATGTTTAAAATGCATAAAGACTCCTCAGGAAAACATGATATACACTAAAACTAAGTTAATAAAAGAAGCAATGGCAGAAATAACAGCTGGCATATTTGTTAGAGAAGAAAGGAATTAAAAACAGGATCATTTAAAACAAGTGGTCACTTTACCAAAAGAAAGCTGTGTATCTATCTGCAGACTAAACTGGAGAAAATGCATCAGATAAGATGGAAATGGAGGGTGGGGTGGATTGCCTGGGGAGAGAATAGCAATACAGGTGATCTTAAGTTCCACCCACAATCCCAAGTAACCACTTAAAATGTCAGAGTAGCTGGATATCTCGCTAAAATGATCAGCAGAGAAAGGTACTGTAGAAATTTAAATAGTTTTGCTTCAGAGTTAACACAGGATAAAACTAGAATCAGTAGTGGCTGCCACACCATGGGAGAGACAATTATTTAAAAAAGCAAATCAGAAGCAGCTACCTCCATACAAGCTAACATTAAAAGCCCTCAAACAAGATGTCAATGTATCACAGTCTAATACAAACAACTCCCTCTACTTCTATTTTGTTGGGGGGAAGGGAGAAATAAAGCCCCCCATCTTTAGAGCCCTGCAAATCTGTAGATTACGGATGGATCCGGATCTAAATTTTATATCTAGAGCCCTGCAAATCTGCTGATGTCCGCAGACCATGTTTGTGGTTCACAGATCGGACACGGATACAAATTTTGTATCCACACAGGGGTCTGCCCATCTTACTTGTGATGAGCTGCCAGCTAAGTGAACAAGAGAAACAAAGGACATCTAGCAGGTATCTGCCACCTCAGCAAAAGTCTCAAGCAAAAATAACTAGGGGTAACAACTAGTACCAGAAAAAAAAATCATATCGTTGTCCCTATCCACAGACTTAAATGGAGTTACACGAGAGATTAATTTGGCCCAGTTAGACTGTCAACACACAGGACACATGTAAAAGAAATGTATTTCCAAAACAATAAAATTAAGGACACACACCTAGGAGACACAAACCAAAGGACATACTATCTTTCCTAGAGTTCTCCATGCCATCCTAAGTCACAAGATCAAAGGATGTAAAAGTTCTGGAGTTAAAGTGATTGGTCTAGTTCAGGGATGGACAACCTTTCAGAAGTGGTGTGCTGAGTCTTCATTTATTCACTCTAATTTAAGGTTTCGCGTGCCGGTAATACATTTTAACATTTTTAGAAGGTCTCTTTCTATGTGTCTTTAATGTATAACTCAACTATTGTTGTATATAAAGTAAATAAGGTTTTAAAAATGTTTAAGAAGCTTCACTTAAAATTAAATTAAAATGGAAAGCTCCCCAGACTGGTGGCCAGGACCCAGGCACTGTGAGTGCCACTGAAAATCAGCTCGCGTGCCGCCTTCATGCCATAGGTTGCCTACCCCTGGTCTAGTTATTGGTGAGTTCAGACCTCCAGAAAATATGCCTCAAAATAGTAATCCATTCCAAACAGACACCCAATAAACAACTATTTCCAACATTGTACACCAACATCAACTTCTCTGTTGTCTGCTCACTTCAGACAACGTCAACTTCTAGTTATCACAGACACCAGTCTCAGTTTATTCACTAGAGCCTGCTGTACACTTTAGCCTGCAGCTGTACATCAGAGCCCAAATCCATTGCTTCTCAGGGATTAACATCAGCAAGGTATCCCCAGGGCACTCTATTGTTGGGCTGCAGATCTGCTCCAGAAAACAGAGTAGAAAGCTCTAGCTATAGCCAAACAATGCTTAAACTATGGAGAAAATATTGCATTAGAGCTACGTTATGGGTCTCCAACAGGCTCTGAGTATTACTTACAGAAAGACTAAGCAGTTGAATTGTACCACCATAGTAACTTCCTTTCACTAGTGTAGAAAATCTCACTGGTGAACCACCTCCTAACAGAGCTAGCAAAATGGCAAGTCTGGATAATGCACTGTGTTTTTGAACTTCATCCGGTCTCTGAGAGGAAAGAAGAGAACAAACTAAAGTGCTGCATAGACAAGAGTAGAGCACCCCATTATGAAGATCCCTCATTCAATCTCCAGTACTTTCTAGTGTGTAATACTGCGCCATTTAAGTCAATTGGAGTTTTGCCATTGGCTTCATAAGGAGTAGGGCCCTAAGCAAGTGTTCTTTGGACTGGTCTACCAGAGCACACAGTTTGAGCAGATTTTTTTTTACCGATTTAAACTACATTGAAATAGGATAATCTCCCCAAGATAAGTGTCCACACAAAAAGCCTGCATCAATTTAAAATAGTTTGTGTGTAAACAAGCCCTTTGAGTCTCTGTAATGTTCTTCAATTCATGTTCTTTGAACAAACTACAAAATCATATGAATCCATTTTAAGGCCAGAAGGGACCATTAGATTATCTGGTCTGACCTCCAATATAATAGTGACCATAGAATTTCACCTAGTTACTTCTGGCTTGAGTCCAATAAGTTCTGTTTGACTATAACTAGAAGCTATCCATATTAGAAAGGAGAGAGATTTATAACAAATAAAAACCTCCATATAGTTGGGAATAAAGTCATCTTCCTCATGTATTCTTAAATTTAAATACTTTGAACTGCACTTCATTAGAATGATTCCAGCTGCTTCCTTCTCTTGCATTAACCCGACTAACATGTAGTTACAACTACTCCTGTAAATGAAATAGAAGTTTAAAAAAATAACAGACACAGAGACAGATGCTGTCTTTCCTCTCGTGTCTCCTTGGAAAGAAAAGGCTATTTTTGAGTACCAGTTTTTCAGTTTCTGGAAGGTTTTCATATGTGAACTAAGCCTTTCACTGGCTTTTTATAGCAGCAATCTTAATCCCTGTAAAGTCAACAAACCAAAACCATTGTGAATTCAGTTTATGTGACTTTCTACCTGCATGTGTGTGCTTGCTCCTGACATTCTAACTCTGCAACAACTGCCCTCCTCGGTCTCTGTAGGCAAAACAGAGTGGACAGGATAGCATACAGGAATTGAAGTATATTTTAAAAGTTGTGTGAGACTTTCAAAGAGGCAGATGTCAGGAAAACAACAGGTGTCTGACAAAGGTAGCAGAGGGCCCTTTAATAGGAAATGAACACGACAGATGAAGACTCAGATGATATACAAGAATTAGAAGTGGTCAAACATTGTAACCATACTCTTTATTGCAGCTCCTGAGGCCAGGGGGTGGCACATTTGTGCTGAAGCCATAATGATCCCACTGGCACTCTGCCTCTATTTTACATAATGTACTTTTCCTGCAGGACTCATTTAGTCTCATACCTCTTTCCCTTATCATTCTTAGACACATTTCCTTGTGAGTGTGACTTTTTGAAAATACTGTGGATGGATTTAGCACACTCATGGCATCTGGCTACTCTAAAGAGTACAGTTAAAGAGCCCCATATTAAAGCACCAGCTCCTGGTATCTAATATATAATATAGAAGAGGAAGAAGAGGCCTTCTCACTTTAAATGATGAAGTAATTTACAACAGACAACAGGAGAGGTGTTCGTATAAAGCTCCTGAACTGGCTTTTCCACATGCCTTTTGCTTGTAAAGTGCAAACATTCTAAGAACCTACAGTGAATTCAAGCAGAAATGAGTGTTCATCCATAGAATTTAAAAAGGTATAACATTCTATTATGATATTTTAAATAATCTGAAATAAAGCAAATGAGTTTAATGATTACACCTGCATCCCTTTTAAGAACATCAGCAACAGGCTAGATAGATGGTGCTTGTTCCAGAAAACATAAATTACATCATCAAAAATGGGAGGGTATCTTGTGAGAAAATGTGACATATAAAAAAGAGATAAGGAGGAAGATAAAACTAAGACCATTACAGAAAAAGTAGAATGAAGACAGGGATGTGTCAGCAGCCAGATGGCAACTGATATAGGCACAAGGAAGTAGAGCTTGCAGCCAAGAAAAAGAATGGCTCCAAGTGAATTAAATGTTTGTGTAAAGCTGACATGCCAGGAGACCGCAGTTTTCTGCTCCCTCCTAGGACAGACACAGTAAGTATAAGAGAGTGAAAACTCGCTTAACCTCACCAATGTGTCTCACCAGGATTCACTGCCCTATATGGGGTGAGGTATTTGCTGAGACTGACAACAAGGCATACCGCCAATTGGGTTCTCCACTGAGACTGTCCATTAACATAATGATCAGAGCATTTGCCCTGTAGAAATGGGTTGACAACACCCACTCATATCATATCATACATGACTAAGCCCCCATACAGATCAGATTCTAACCTTTGGTTCTGTGCAGATGAAGGCTGGATTTGAACTAATGATATAAAGTTAAAGGGTCCATACCCCATTACTAATTCTCTGTATTAGTTAGACTAACAAAATAACTTTAGTCTTTACTAAAAGACAATAAAGTAATAGCAGTTTATGAAAATGGTGGAAGACAATCTTTATAAAGGGAAAAAAGAGAGAAAAAAAGTGAACAGGCATAATTGCAACCTGGCTGAGGTCTCAGGCTACAAAATGACTGTTTGTCAGAGGGGGGTGATGGATGGCAGGAGAGAGATCACTTGATCATTACCTGTTAGGTCCACTCACTCCAGGGCATCTGGCATTGGCCACTGTCGGTGGACAGGATACTGGGCTGGATGGACCTTTGGTCTGACCCAGTATGGCCATTATTATGTTCTTATGTTCTTAAAATATATAACGAATGACAAAATAGGTCGTGCTGGTGGGGAAGTAGCACAATGTGTCAAAGAAAGCCTTGAGTCAAATATAGTAAAAATCTTAAATGAATCAAACTGCACCATACAATTTCTATGGATAGAAATTACATGCTTGACTAATAAGAGTAAGCCTATGCTACTGACCACCTGACTAAAATAATGATTGTGAAATGTTCAGCGAGACTAGAAATGCTACAAAAGTAGAAAACCCAATAATAATAGGAGATTTCCAACTATCCCTATATTGATTGGTTATCTGACCTCAGGATGGGAGGCAGAGATAAAATTTCTAGACACCATTCATGACTGCTTCTTGGAGCAGCTACTCCTGGAACCCACAAAGGGAGAGTCAATTCGTGATTTAGTCCCAAATGCAGCACAGGCTCTGGTGCAGGAAGTTAATATAGAGACCATAATGTAATTACATTAACATTAAATTAAAAAACAGCAAAGAAATCCACCACAGTAACATTTAACCTCAAAAAGAGGAACTACACAAAAATGAGGAAGCTAGTTAAATGGAAATTAAAAGGAATAGTCACAAGGGTGAAATGCCTGCAAGATGCATGGAAAGTATTTTAAAAGACCATAATAGAGACTCAAACTAAATTTATACTCCAAATAAAAAAAACCCAAAAACTGTAAGAGGACAAAAAAATGCCACCATAGCTGAACAGTAGAGTAAAAGAGGGAGTTAGAGGCACAAAGGCATCTTTTAAAAATTAGAAGTCAGATCCTACTGAGGAAAACAGAAAAGAGCATACACACTGGTAAGTCAAGTGTAAACATATAATTAGGCAGCCCCAAATTTTTTTTTGAAGAGCAACTAACAGAAGACACAAATATTAACAGCAAATATATGTTTAAGTACATCAGAAACAGGAAACCTGCCAAACAAGGAGTGGGGCCACTGGATGATCAAGGTGCTATAGAAACACTCAAGGAAGACAAGGCCACTGCAGAGAAGCTGAATGTCTTCACTGCAGACAATGTGCGCCCACACCCGAGCCATTCTTTTAAGGTGACTATCTGAGGAACTGTCCCAGGTCGAGGTGTCAGTTGAGGTGGTTTTGGAACACATTGATAAATTAAACAGTAATAAGTTAGCAGATGGTATTCATGCAAGAGTTCTGAAGGAACTGAAATATGAAATTGCAGAACTACTAACTGTGGTATGTAACCTATCACTTAAATAAGCCTCTGTACCAGATGACTAGATTTTTTTAAAAGACTCCAGAGATGATCCTGGCAATTCCTGGCAGGTAAACTTAACTTCAGTATCAGGCAGATTGGTTGAAACTATAGTAAACAACAAAATGATCAGAAACACAGATGAACACAATATGTTGGGGAAGAGTCAGCATGACTTTTGTAAAGGGAAACATGCCTCATGTCAGTATGCAAGTGGACAAGGGTGATCCAGCAAATATAGTGTCAAAGGCTTTCTGAAAGTCCAAGTGCAAGGTCCATCACCAAGGGCTCTTAAGCAAAGTAAGGAATCATGGGATAAGAGGGAAGGTCCTTTCATGGATCAGTAACTTGTTAAAAGACACGAAACAAAGGGTAGGAATAAATGGTCAGTTTTCAGAATTGTGAGCGGTAAATTGTGAGGTCCTCCAGGGAGCTGTACTGGGACCAGTGCTGTTCAACATGTTCATAAATTATCTGGAAAAAGGAGTAAACAGTGAAGTGGTGAAAACATCCGCTCAATGTGCAGCAGCAGTAAAAAATACAACACTACGTTAGGAACCATTAGGAAAGAGATAGATAATAAGACAAAAAATATATGTAAATCCATGGCACACCTGTACCTTGAATACTGAGTGAAGTTCTGGTTGCCCCATCTCAAAAAAAATATATTAGAATTGGAAAAGGCAAAGAGAAGAGCAACAGAAATTATTTGGCGTATGGAACAACTTCCATACGAGAAGAGTTTAAAACGACAGTTCATTTTAGAAAAGAGATGACTAAGGGAGGATATGTCAGAGGTGTATAAAATCATAAATGGTGCATAGAAAGTGAACAGTGCATTGTCATTTACCCCTTCACATAACACAAGAACCAGGAGTCACCCAACAAAATTAATACACAGGCGGTTTAAAAACAAACCTAAGGAAGTATTTATCCTGTGGAACTCATTGCCAGGGGATGTTGTGAAGGCCAAAAGTACAACTGAGTTCAAAAAAGAATTAGATAAATTCATGGGGCATAGGTCCATCAGTAGCTATTAGCCAAGGTGGACAGGGATGCCACCACATGGTCTGTGTGTCCCTAAACCTCCGATTGCCGAAAGATCGGACTGGACAACAGGGAATGGATCATTTGATAAATGTTCTCTTCTGTTCATTCCCTCTGAAGCATCTGGCACTGGCCACTGTCATCCAAATGGACTATTGGTCTGGAATGGACTGACTCGGCCATTCTTATGTTCTTATCATCTCTAGGAGATACTACAATAGAAATGTTAAATAATAATAGTTGTAATATGTGGTATACCTTGATTTTTGATAAATTATCTATAAGTGCCTCTAATGGCTCAAAATTTCTAAAGCAATTTTTAACCAGTTCATGGCTTTGTTGGGACCTGGTGGGGGATTATGTGGTGGAATAGAGAGGTATGAAGAAAGTGAATCAGAAGGCATGAAGTTTTGTTCATCTAATCCACCAATCAGATACAAACAGTCATATTCTGCACAGACTGACATGCTTGTCTTGCACCATTGCATCAATATGCCTGCTACAAAAGTTAAGATACCTATGTTTCTTAGGGAACAATCTGATGGAATAAATTAGGTTCCATGAGCTAGTAAAGAGGTTACAACTTTTTGGAAACAAGAAACAGGTGGGGGAGGGATAGCTCAGTGACTTGAGCATTGGCCTGCTAAACCCAGGGTTGTGAGTTCAATCCTTGAGGGGGCCATTTAGGGATCTGGGGAAAAAATCTGTCAGGGGACAGTACTTGGTCCTCTAGTGAAGGCAGGAGACTGGACTCAATGACCTTTCAAGGTTGTTCCAGTTCTAGGAGATTGGCATATCTCCATTTATAAATTATAAATTTATAAAGATAGAAGCCAGTCAAACAAGAAAAGCCCTTCTTGTTTAAACCTAAAACAACCAACGTTAGCAGGCAAGCAGGAAATCCTGATGGAAAACAATAGACAAGGGAGGAGGAATGATTAATCCATCTGTGAAATGTATGCAGTTCCAGAGAAGGAGTCTAATGATAGAAGGGTAGTTAGGAGTTTCAGCCAGTGCTTCAACTAGGGCCAAAGTATCTGAGATAATCATCAGTGTGCACACTTTTTTAGTATGATGTCACTGTTACAATAAACTAAAGTAGGTATTTGCTTCTCGTAACTTGCCCATCATTTTATCAAAATATATATTTAGCTTATGGTGAGATTGCATGGCCTCTGATTTCCTCATGAATAAATTCTAACCTACTTTATTAGTTAAACAAACCATTTCCTATGCTAAAGTTCTGGGAGTTAGTTGTTACACCATTGAAACAACCTGCTTAGTATTCCTGGTGTATGCTGTGGCACCTAACTTAAAGCATATTAAGTGCCTTTCTTAAATGTTTAGGGAGAACTTAAATGCTACTTTCCATTTAGTTTGGAAAACTCTCTCACAGGTGGTTAACCTGTAAACTAGTAAATTAGCAATCAATATACTAAGATTTCAAACTGTGGCTAAAGGTATTACTCATGTCCCATTGAGATATTGTACTTGAAAACACATGAGGATCAGGAGAAAGGTTTGGCGGAACCGCTACATAAGCACATACCTTTTATTTTTCATGGGTAATCAATCATCCAAATAATAAAATGTTCCTATATTAACATTAATAAAAATAAGTCTATGTAAATTTAATGTTTTTATTCCACAAATAGGTGATTTTTATGTTCGAAAGTTTGTTATAAATGTATGATATTGATGAGATGCATCTGCACTGATGGCTGGCGTGTAAAGAAAGATGCACTGTAAAATTGTAAACTGCACATTGCCTATAAATGCAAGGTAGGGACAAGTTTTAATTGCTGGTGACGTCAAACAAGAAATTGTTTCTATTCATCCATCAAGGAAAGAAGTGCATCAAATATTACAGTTGTGTTAATTGATTTTTGAGTTTGTACTTTGGACTTGATTTTCAGAAATGCTGAACATGTGTTGCTTAATTGCTACATCCTCTTGATATTTTCAATCTTGAAAATACCCTTTAGTTCTATGTCTTGAGAGGATAATAGCTGAGCATCCAGGAATCTTTTGTCATCATCCTAGTTCATGAAAATCCATGTAATTCTCTCCAGAGCAACTCAGAGCTTCACTGGGTAGAAAATTGCCACTTTAACTCCAAGGAGAGAGAATTCAATTATTAATATTAGAAATTTCCATCTCTGTGGTTACACACAAGACATTGCAAAACATAGGAACCCAGCCAACCAAATTAAATGCCTTTAAAAAAAGAAACTTGGGCTTTCTTTAAAACAAAACCTTAAGAACAAAATCCAGTCTCTATTCCTTATCAGAAATGAAAGAAACTACAGGGCTTTGATACCTCTCTGGAAACACATTAAGTAGATTAGTTTTATCTGTATGGATATATTTAATATGCAAAATACAAAATGCTTTATCCATCTGATTTTTCCCCACTAGATTGGTTATTGGAATGTGTGTATATGTGCATGCACACATATTTTAGAGTGTTTTTGCCTTTTTCTGCTAAAACATTAAAAAATATAAAGGCTTGAAGTTGGGCTTATCAGCAAGTTGGGTTTATGAGTTGGGCTTATCAGCCACTTCATGTCCCAGGAAGGAGTACATTTGACCTCAAGGCTTGTCTGTATTAAATTCCTTATACCATTACCCATATCCACCATTTTTCAAGTGGTTGTTTTCTAATATTTCAAGATCTTTTGTGCATGTGTGTTTTCTTCAGTGAGACCTCCAAGTTTACAACCTCTATCTGCAAAACCCATCAGTTTTTTTAACAGATTGGACTTGCCCTGAGTATTTTCAAAAGAACTAGGATTCAGTGGTTAAAAGGGGTATGGTGGTATCCATTTTGCCTGGCACTGCTTACTCTATATATTCTTGGCTTAAGAATTAGTAGTTTCAAAGTTAGTTTCCCACAAAAACAAAGTTCCCCTTGCCCTAGTTCTTGTACTGTGTGAGAGTCAGAAGCCAGAACTGAGGCAGGTCAGAGTACACAGCCTGTTCTCCTGATTGCATGGGCTTGTTCTTAAGTAGTCCTCCACCGGTCATCATTGTGTCTTCTTCAATTGTTTCTTTTTTGACTGCTTTAGAAGCACTACATCTGAAAACCCTCTGTACAAAGAAGCAAACTGCTGTGCAATCAGAAAAGATGCTGAGTCAGCTGGGCCATCCTTAGGATATGGGGCCCTGCACAGTATTATTAAACTGGTGACCCTATGCCTAGCTTGCTCTTAGCAACACAAACATAAGCATACAGTATTGGAAAACTTGCCACATGAACTTTATTAAAAGCAGCTTAATTGTGCCACCTTTACCCCTAACCTCTGCACAGTGCAGCCTTCACCCCAACCCCTGCACTTCCCTCCCACCAGCGCCCCCAACCTCAGCCCTGCGTTGCCAGCATGCCCTGCCCCCCCACCCAGTACCCTCCAATTCCCATGCCCAGTGGCCCCTCACCCAGAGATCTCCACCACACATCCCTATGCCTAGCGATCTCTCACCCACAGCCCAGTGCCCCTCTCACAGCCCCCCCAACTGCCCAGCACCCCATATTCCCAAGAGAATTCAGCACCAAAAAATTAAATTCTGTGCACAATATTTTAAAATTCTGCAAAATTCTGCAAATTTTGTCAATAAATAAATGTGGAGGCTCCAGCCTGGCAGTGGCAAGCATAAGCCACTGGCTGCATGGAGGTGGGAGATCACCCTGCAGCCTTCCCTCTCCCCTCCTCTCCTCGGATAGGGACTTGGCAGTGAGATACCTCTGTGTGCATGTCAAAAGGCCACACAAAAATGTTTTACATGATGGCTGGGATGTCAGCCATGATCCAAAATCGATTTGAATGACTAAAAAGAAATAGCTGATACCAATCATAGAATCTCAGGGTTGGAAGGGACCTCAGGAGGCCATCTAAGCCAACCCCCTGCTCAAAGCAGGACCAACCCAACTAAATCATCCCAGCCAGGGCTTTGTCAAGCCTGACCTTAAAAACCTCCAAGGAAGGAGATTCCACCACCTCCCTAGATAACCCATTCCAGTGCTTCACCACCCTACTAGTGAAAAAGTTTTTCCTAATATCCAACCTAAACCTCCCCCTCTGCAACTTGAGACCATTACTCCTTGTTCTGTCATCTTCTACCACTGAGAACAGTCTAGATCCATCCTCTTTGGAAACCCCTTTCAGGTAGTTGAAAGCAGCTATCAAATCCCCCCTCATTCTTCTCTTCTGCAGGCTAAACAATCCCAGTTCCCTCAGCCTCTCCTCATAAGTCATGTGCTCCAGTCCCCTAATCATTTTTGTTGCCCTCCGCTGGACTCTTTCCAATTTATCCACATCCTTCTTGTAGTGTGGGGCCCAAAACTGGACACAGTACTCCAAATGAGGCCTCACCAGTGCCGAATAGAGGGGAATAATCACGTCCCTCGATCTGCTGGAAATGCCCCTACTTATACAACCCAAAATGCCATTAGCCTTCTTGGCAACAAGGGCACACTGTTGACTCATATTCAGCTTTTCGTCCACCGTAACCCCTAGGTCCTTTTCTGCAGAACTGCTGCCCAGCCATTCGGTCCCTAGTCTGTAGCAGTGCATGGGATTCTTCCGTCCTAAGTGCAGGACTCTGCACTTGTCCTTGTTGAACCTCATCAGATTTCTTTTGGCCCAATCCTCTAATTTGTCTAGGTCCCTCTGTATCCTATCCCTACCCTCCAGCGTATCAACCACTCCTCCCAGTTTAGTGTCATCTGCAAACTTGCTAAGGGTGCAGTCCACACCATCCTCCAAATCGTTAATGAAGATATTGAACAAAACCGGCCCCAGCACCGACCCTTGGGGCACTCCACTTGATACCGGCTGCCAACTAGACATGGAACCATTGATCACTACCTGTTGAGCCCGACCATCTAGCCAGTTTTCTATCCACCTTACCGTCCATTCATCCAGCCCATACTTCTTTAACTTGCTGGCAAGAATACTGTGGGAGACTGTATCAAAAGCTTTGCTAAAGTCAAGAGCCCAGCTTCCCCCAGCCCTCATCTAGGCCCTTGCCTGCCACCGCTCTGGGCCATCAACTCCCAAATGGTCTTTCAGTCTTCCTAAAATAGAGCATGTCCCTCTAATCCTGAAAAGTAAGGAGGTGCTTGAGATGTGCAGTGTAATAAGAAAAAGAATTATATTCAGGCACCAGTCTTTTTTTCTGCTGTGATTTGCACACTTAGTTGCCACACGGCTCAGTGGGATTGTACTAGGTATAACTCAGCACGCAGTTTCAACAATGCTTCAACAGTGGGGCTGGAGCCATAAGCAGCCAAGTCTCATTTGAACAGTGGCTCGTTTTGGATTATTTAAGGCAGTTTTTAAAGGTCTTTCCCACGGGTGAGGAAGAAGGTGCTGCATTCTTGAAGGGACCTTTAAAATCCCACTCAACTCTGCACTGTTTAGAACTCTCCCTCCTTCAAAATGCTACCAGCTTGAGAGACAGCCCTAGAGATACAAGAAAAAAAAATCATGTCCCTTTTCCCTAAATAAAAGTTTTGAGCTACACCAGCCCTGTCAAATGCAAGTCCATCTTCCTCCCCAGCTAAGAGATTGCTCCCTCCTTTACATTCTGCAGCCCTGATTGCTGCTTTTCCGCTACAGGTATATTCCCCTCCTCCCATTGTTTTAGTGTCATTTTCTTCCTGTTGACACCGGAATATTGTGAATGGGCAGGAAAAGCAAACGCCACCTTCTTTTATTTTCCTTTAAATTTCCCGCCTCCCCAGCCAGGTTGTGTGCGCTTCTCCCTCCTCCCCGCCTCTGCCTGTGGCTGATCCCTGCTGGGGAAGGAGGAGAGAAAAAGGTGAAGGTCCAAAGGGGATCCTTGGTGTCTGGGCTTAAACTTCAGAGAACGGGAGGTGGAGTGAAAAGGAGACTAGGAGAGAGATTGTAGGGAGTTGCTGGCAGGGCAGGGCACGTGGGCAGAAGAGGGGAGAGGTGCAGGCACAGTGTGGGGCTGCTGGGAACAGCTGCTCTCCCCCAAGGCCACCAGCCTGCTCCTCAGGAGGCCCTAGCGCGTTCACTGCTCGCTCACTGAGCCAGACAAAGAACCCCCTGCTCTTTTCCCCAGCCCAGCTCCCCCCAGCCCAGTTCCTCCTCTGACACCCCACTCCCCAAAGTCCCGTGCCCGGCTCTACTCCCCACCCCAGAGCTCGTACTCTCCGCCCCAGAGCTCAGCTCCTCCCCCCTCTTCCCAGCCTCCGGGTATCCCCCCCACTCTGTTCCCAGCCTGGCCTGGCTCCCCCTGCTCACTCACATGCAAACTTTCGCTCCTGGCCCCATGAGGCCCCGCCCGAGCCCTCAGCCCATAGGAGCCAACTCCATGGGTGCTCCGGGGCTGGAGAACCCACGGAGAAAAATTGGTGGGTGCTGAGCACCCACTGGCAGCTCCCCGCCAGCACCGCCCCCGCGCCCGGCTGCTCACCTCTTCCTCGGCTTCCCCAGGCAGGCGCCGCGCTGCTCAGCCTCTGGCTGCCGCGGCGCCTGCCTGGGGAAGCCAAGGAGGAGGTGAGCAGCCGGGCGCGGGGGCGGGGCTGGCAAGGAGCTGCAGGGCCCTGTGGGTGCTCTGCTGCTCGCTCCCCCACCCTGGCTTGCAAGCCGCGGGGGGGGGGGGGGGAGGATGCAGCATGCCCGGGGCCAGGATAGGAGGTGGGGCCGGGGCCACGAGCACACACCGGCAGCTCCCCCCCCCCCCCCCCCCGGGGGATGCAGCGCGCCCGGGACCGGGGGAGGAGGCGGGGCTGGGGGCACGAGCACCCACCGGCAGCTTCCCCCCCCCCCCGGATGCAGCGCGCCCGGGGCTGGGGGAGGAGGCGGGGCCGGGGGAGCGAACACCCACCAGCAGCTCCCCACCAGCCCCCCCGCTGCGCACCCAGCTCCCCTCCGCCTCTCGGACTGGGAGGCTGAGACAGACGCGAAGCGGAAGCCCACTGCTTTTCTTAGCTCCCTCTCCAGCTGGGGTGGGGGGGCGGTTACGGGCAGGAGGCAGAGCCAGGCCCTCCGCCTCCTCCCCATACCCCCCCGACCAGCTGGAAAGGAAGCCAAGAAAAGCAGCGGGATACCTTTTTGCGTCTGGCTCAGCCTCCGAGAGGTGAGCTGGGGGCGGGCGGGGAGCTGCCGGGCCCAGTGGGTGCTCTGCTGTGCGCCCAGGAGCGGGGGTGGAGTTGGGGCGGTGCCAGGGGTGGAGTTGGGGGGGGGCAGGGGCGCGAGCACCCACCGGCGCCGACAAAAGTCAGCGCCTATGCCTCAGCCAGCTGGCTAAGGAGTGAGTGGGAGGAGGATAGGGGCCAGAGGGTCAGGTCGGGGAGAAGCCTGCTGGCCCAACACGGGGGAGGGGCCGGAGAGGCGAGGAGTCTGCGCTGCAGTCAGTGAGGGGGGTTCCCCAAATTTTCAGGTCCCCTATGCATCCGCGTATGCCTAAGAATGGCCCTGTGAGTCAGTAAAGACAACTTCCAACAGAGCAGAGACTCAGCACATCAACTCTCACAAGAAGTTACAGGATTGTGCCCTAGATTTTTTAAACAAAATTTCCCACCATTGAGAGTATGGGTTCAGTGGCACAGGAGGTAGCAATGATGGGAGTGCTAGTGTAAATGAGGCTCCTAGTAGTTGTTGGCATTTTAGGCCACAGTCATCTAACCCTGAGCCAGTTTACACAAGATAGTACTTTAATCACTGGTGGCTACCAGCACCATCTACATTAATGCTCCAACCTTTATTACCACTGATGAAGCTGAACCAACAGTTGCAATATTGGGAAATTTTAGGAATAAAGTCCTAGCATAAACAAAGCCTTACCCACCAGCCTACTGGAAGCTAGTGCCACTGATTTCAAAGAAGCCAGGACTTCACCCAGGGACTTTTGTGGGAGGTGGGGAAATGGACTCCATTTCCACTCCATTTAAATGCATTGGGCACAGAGCTTATGGGAGGGACAGTGTGAAAAATCAATAAATTTATTGCTAAAAACTAACAATAGGACACTCAGCTATATGCTATTTCAGTAAGGGACTGCTGGTAGGTATCTGTCTTTTTACTTGTTCTGCAAAGCACTGTGCAATCATGAAACACTGTATAAATAATAAACCATACAATTAATAAATACAGATAGTGTGCATCATCCAAGGAGGGCCATTTAGTTTCCATTTTCTTATTAAGGCATTACAATGTCACTGGGAAAAATAATATTACAATAGAAAGCAGAGGATTATCAGAATTATTGATTCTTGAGATTGAAGGCTGGAGGTTGAGTTAAAAATCTGATTAAACTACCAGAACTCACACTAATATGTTCTGATCTTAAGCCATACCAAAATAATTAACCATATTTTGAAGGTTATCCAGAAGGGATTCAGATGCACTTGCTTGACTAAGAATGCAAGATCAATCTTACTTTTCTGACTATTGTTTTTCCTTTGTTGCATTCTGAAGCCCTGATTCTGCAAAAAGTTGCACTACCATTGCACCGCTGAAGGATCAGAACCTAAGTAAAAAAGAACTTTTAGCACTACCTTTTGATTTTGTTTTGAACTAATCATGCAAGAATATTTAATGGACTCATTAGAGATTTGCTGTCAAGCAGTCTATATTTAAATGTGAACATACTTTTAATTAAACTCAAATTGTTACATACATACTACACTAAAATAATGGGAAAGAAAGTTTATGTATAATCTTCTCTCTAGCTATGCGGTTCATTTAAGAAAGAAGACGTAAGATTCACTATGCTAACTTAGGCCAGAATCATATTTTAGGATCTGACCTTGAGATGAGAATCCAACAATTATTATTTACCTGCAAACACATTTTGTTTACTATCTCTGGGC
The DNA here is from genome assembly GCA_037349315.1 of Chelydra serpentina. NCBI lineage: Eukaryota > Metazoa > Chordata > Testudines > Chelydridae > Chelydra > Chelydra serpentina. The sequence goes on from JBAIAC010000042.1 coordinate 19,829,947, forward strand.
TAGATTCTGATCTCATTAGTGTAACACTGAAATTATACTTTATTGTCTTCCGTGGAGTTGCTTTTGTTTTAGACTGGCATAAGTGAAACCAGAATTTGGTCCTGCACATTCGCAACAGCGTGGTATATATCAAAATGCAGTTAACTTCATCTGCACCCAGAGAATCCTCTTCCTTCCACCACCATCTCTGCAAGAGAAGCAAAGGGCTTCATAACCATACTTCAGTCCTACTCTAGACAGTGTTTGTCTTCCCCCTCTGTATTCTGTTATCAGTATTTTCCAGGTAGGCCTCAAGGCAGGCCCAAGAAGGGTTCCTCCAGAAAACAAAAATAAACCAATTTACAAACGCAAAAGGGGAATACCATCCCCGCCCCTACCCCATTTTGCTGGGGTAGTGTTGTCCTGCTGTTGACCCCAGGGCACATCAGTCCCTCACCTAATCAGGGGCTCCACTTTGGGGGTTTGGGGGAGCAGCTTCCTCTCTGGAGAAGCCTGTCTCCCTGCTGCTACCAGCCCTGCAGCATTTTCGTCTCTCCTTCTCTCTAACCAGAGTTAATCCCTTTTCAGTTTATAGGAAAAAGGGCCTTTACCATGCCACCACTCCCTCACAGCTGCCCAGCCTGACTTTGTCACAATGGCTTCTGCTCCACAATAATTACTCAAGGCTGCTGAACCATCTGATAAGGTAGGTAGGGTAAAAGTTAAAAATTTATCTGACAGAACACCATAATCATGGCTCCTACCATTGCACCTTGCAGAAGCAGATTATTCTTTTTTACTAAGCCAAATCAGGCTATGCTATGCCAACAGTTGTAAAAGAATCTTGGATTTTGCCATATTTTACTATAATAAAGAACCACTTAGAAAGGTAGCAATCAGAATATTGATATAAATCCTGAGTAGCTGACCATCAATCTAATTCTCCATAATAGACATTTAAAAATACTCAAAAATCTGATACGCCATTGATTTTGACCTTTAGCATATAAAATAAGCATTAACAGTACCTACGTGCAATTTTATAAATACATATTCATTTAATAATTTTTAAGAGAATTCAAATCAGAGCTGGCCCTAGATCAAATGGCATGCCATACGAGGAGCGTCTTCGGCACCCCCTCCATTTGTTAAACTTTTGAATTCCTTATTTTTCATTGCATTTGTAGCCCATCTCATCACTTTGATTCACATTTTGCATGAATGATTTATCCCTGTCATATAAGACGATAAATTTGCACACTAGGATCTGTAAATCTATATTTATTAATGCTGTTTATAAGCAAATTAAAAAAAAATCCTTTAAGTTTATAGAAACTTTTTAATTTTACAAATAACTGAAATGTTCTAACATCAAGAAATTGAACTTTGCACCAACATTGGGTGGACCAGTATTAAGTAGTGTTACAGTACAGTAAATAGTGTTAGTATAAATAGTATTACAGTAGGTGATAACCTTAGAATGTTAACCCTAGTCATTTAGTTCAAAAGGTCGCTTTTCTTGCCTTTGCCCTTGCAAATGGAAGCACAGTGTTAGAGAGATCCAAAGACTGGCCAATGGCATTTTCAAGTGATAAAATAGCAAGCGATGTCAGTCTCTCATTAGCCATCATCGATCAAAGATATTTTTTGACAAGCCTGAGTTTTGAAAAGCTGCACTCACCACTCACGACTGTGACTGGCAGCATTAACAGAATCCTCAAAGCTATCCACACATTAGGAAAAGTATCCTTCAGCTCTGTATCATGAATGAATTGGAGAACTTGGAGTGGCAAGTGCTTCCCATGTCGCAAAACATGATGGATGTTGTCCAATTCAACATAGAGGTCTTTATCATTGACATCTGAACATTCCCCATGTGTCAACATCTGGTGAAGGTCCATACAATTGTTCAAGAGTTTTTTCCTGTCTCCTAGCAGCTCACTAAGGTCACACAAACCCCCCCCAGGTCTTTTCATGGTGCTTCATTTGCCCAAACTTTTCTTCGCTGGACACTCGAGCAGTGTGAATGAGCAAGCAAAAAAACTCCCTCTTGAATTTTTCTTCCGAACTTCCCATCCCTCATCTCTGCCCTCGTAACCAAACTGTCTTTTCTCTCAATGAATATGAGTTTCCTTGAGGACAGGCTCAACTCCTAAGTTTCCCACCATTTTTTTGGAAGCAGTGATGGCATCTTCAAATCCATTGTCTCTGTAGGCCACAATGAAATCAAGGCAGCTTCTCATCAAAGTAGTAGTGGTCGCGTTGTCCATCAACTGAGTTTGTAATACCTTGCTTACAATGTTGAATTGGGACAGGATATCGGGCCAAACCACAACTGAGACTAGAAATTTGATCTGATTTGCCAGGCTTTGCACCTTATGTCGGATTCTGGCCTAAGCTTTACTCGACTGCACCAGTTCCATCAGGGGTTTTAAACTTCGGTCACTTGGTACGCAGCCGCGTTGCCAGGTCCAGAGTACAGGGGGAGCGGAGCTAAACAAGGCGCCGCCCCCTGTACTCACCTGGCCAAAGACCCGGCGTGAGTGAAGGACCCACTGCCGAAGTGCTGCCGAACAGCTGGAGCGCCGCCGGGTGAGTGCAAGAAGTGGCACCGTAAAAAGAAGCGGTGCCTTTTTTTAGCTCCGCTCCCCCTTTAAAAAAAGGCACCTCTTCCTTTTTAAGGTGCAGCTTCTGCTCACAGGGGGAGCAGCCGCTACCTCCACTCCCCCCCTGGCTACGCTATTGTTGGTACGTCCCTGGCCTTATGCTGTCAATGCGGCTCTTCCAGCGAGTGTCACTTAGGCTCCACAGCCAGATCTGTAACTTTGTCCATGACGATCTTCCACCTGATAGCTGATACTGAAAACAGGATGTATACCCTTTGCAGTCCTCCGAAGAGATACTAAATCTAAAGATGATGATGCTGCATCTGATACAACCAGGTTGATGGAATGGAAGCCACAAGGCAGGAAGAAAGCTCTTAGAGTCAAGGGTTGTTGCCTGGATGCCACTATTTCTTCCCTTCATGTTTGCACTGTTGTCATAGCTTTGGCCGCAGCTATCCTGAAGCTTTAATTTATTCCCATTCAAAAAGTTCATAAACAGTTCTGGTAAGCCTTTTCCAGTAGAGTCATCCACAGACCGGAAACAGAAAAAGGGTTCCTATATTTGGACACAGCCATCCTGGTTGTCAACAAATTTTAGTACAAATGACGTTTTCACTGTGACTAATGTTGGGAGTGCAGACAATTATTATGGCATAGTACTTCGCTTTGCCGAGCCACATCAATATGTTATCAAGCACCTTCCTTGCCATAAGGTCAATCAATTCATTTTGAATTGTTTTGCTGTAGTAATGATCCATAGCTTCTTTATAAACTACTTGACATAGGTCTTATGCAGACACTCAAGCATGTTTCTTTAATGATGAGTTTCTACATTAATAATGCACTGGTTTTCTGCATCTACGCATTTATTCAGCTTGAGCCTGGACTCGACCTCCATCCATTTGGAGTGGGTCGTAAAATGGCTGGGTGACTTTTCTTGTTGCTTCAGAGCATCAGCTTAGTTATGCCAGTAATTGTACCCAGAAAGTGCAAGCAATGATTTGGCATTCTTGTCAAATATTTTGCAACAAAACCAGAACATTCTGTCAGTTGATATTGAGTAAACTAGCCAGTGCTGATTCAGTTTCTCACCGTTCTTGAGCACTTTTGCAGTGTGACTTTGACAAGTGTCGCTTCTGCTCATTAACTGGAAACATCATATGCTTGATTTTGCCCGGCCCATTCAAAATTGTACAATCAATATCAACACTGTTTAGGATCACTGGCCATAAAGTAGGATCTGATATATGGATTTGTGGTGTGCACTGCTGTTTTCTCACTGATGTTTCTGTCATCATGACAGGTTGATTCTTCTTTATCATTTCTCTCCTTTTCATGTAAACCATATTTTTCTTTGTCATTACTCTTTTTCATATAAACCACATTCTTCTTTATCATCACTCTTCCTACGCTGCCAGGAAAACTGGATGATTCTCCATCATTTTCCTCACATTTCCATTCCTTATCTTCAGGTAAATCTGCTAATTCCTTAGTAATAGGACTTCAGTCATTTAAGCTTCGGCCCTCAATTTCTTCTGTACTGGGATGATTGCTACTGCTTAAAGCCTGATCTATGTTGTTCTGTTTCAGATATTTTCCCATCAAATTTACCCCTTGCTACAGACTAGATTGCAGTTGAGCTTTTTGCTTCCTATACTGAGCTCCTGAAAACAGACAGTAGTAGGGAGAGCAAAAGTCTATGTTCTGCAGCCTTAGAAAGTCATAAAACATTATGTATTAAGTATGGCAAAAGAAGTAACAGTATTTCTTTTATATTGTTGTGTAGATAGGGGTTTGATAGATATCTCTGGCATCTCATTAAATATGTCCTTTATTAGTTGCTACTTACAGTCTTCAAGTCTTAAAACACAAGTACACTTTCACAATTACACAATAAAACAAGGTTCACAATATTGCAGCTGGGCTCCCACTTTGTTCTTATATCTCATTGACTGATTGGTTATACCCCGCTCCTTATGCTTATGCCCTTCGTGAAGGCATGGCTGACAACATTCTAGGAGGTTCAAGGAAAATGTTGTTCTCGGAAAGTCTGGAAGTTTCCATGAGATTCTACAAAGGTCCAGAACATTCTAGGAGGTTAGTGAAAAATGAATCCAGATATGGAATACTTGAAACATTTTACTTCAAACATTCTATTTCCCCTTTTGTCACTAACAACAAAAACAGCACCCTGAGCCTGGCACCCTCCAAACCTGGCATCCCAGGTGGTCGCCTGCCCCTAAATCTGGTTCTGATTCAAATAGTGCATCTTGAGATAAATGAAGTTTATTTTTATGATAGAATGATTTATTTGTTTTATAATAAATGTATACAAGTTCAATATCTGTAAACATTTACTTCATGGAATTCTTCTTTTGTGAGTAGCACTTTAAAAGGTAATTAGTAGTTTATGTCAGAGGGAATACATTTAACTTATTGTCAATTTAATGCTTCTCTCAATTTCATCATCAATCTTTAACCAACTGGTTGCCTACTATCATGGCTATGAAACATTTAGGTAAGAGGACTACAGAAGAAAAGTAAATTTTCAATAATATTGTGGCAAATATACTCCTCCATTGAAATTGTGCCCTCACTGGAGTTGCATATGATAATGGGTAAGGTTAGGCACAATTTCACCCATTGTATCTTTTGGTGACTTATATCACAACTTAACTGTTGCTATAAGATTTTGTCTTTCTGAGATATTTGCCCACAAAGTTAATTAGGGCAACCCCCTACTGAGAGGAACTTTCTGATCCTTTCTTATCTCTTATTTTAAACCTATGCCTTGTTTTTTAAGTCCTTTCACTTTTGTAACCACTGCTGGAACTGATTTGACCTCTGCAAGACAGCCCTTCCTGATAACAATAGGAAAAGAAAAAGGAGGAAATAAAGAAGATGAAGAAAAAAGGATCAGAGTAATGCAGAAATGTTTTCACTAACCACACACATAGAGCACCACCGTAAAAATGTTTTCTGGGGGGTGCAAAGAGGCAGCTAATCAATATATTACACAAAAAAGTGGGGGAAAGGAAATTTTGGAGAAGGATACAAGAACAAACTCTTACAGTTTATGAACAGTGCCATAGTTTTTTTAATGTGCCTAGGGAGAGTAGGCAAGCCCTCAGTTTTTAAGGTCTGACCTAAAAGCCCAGGAATTCAATATCATCTACCTCAAAAGGATGAAAAGTCTGATTTGAAAGCACCAGGATTTCAGTCTGGGGTTGCAGAGTACCTAGTTATTTCAAAGCTGAGACTTTCATGGCTTAGCCATCTCCTCTGACATATCTTGGCATTTATAGGAATGTATTTAACATTCTTCCTGTGTTAGTATGCTACATATAGAGAATACATGCAGGATGTTGTGTGCTGATAGAGGCTTTGTTGTATGTGTTTTGGATGGTTGTATTACTCACAAGTTGTCCAGATCATCCCAAATGAGTGCAGATAAAACCTTTATACAGCACCATCATGCATTCTGTATACATCATATATGTTACAGAAAAAAGTTTCTTAGAACTGTTTTAGTGTTCTAAAAACTCTATAAGGATACTTGTTCTTTTTACTCCATCTCTAAAACCAAGTGCCTTAGTTGCCATCAGTCCAACTAATAACGTATTTCCAAAAATAGCCTAGCATACTTTTTCTGTATATAAATTTGTCACTCCTTTAAAATGTCATATCTCAGGCACGCTCAGGACAAATGCCACTGGAATCCCACTGGAAATTTCCCCCTCCCAATAAAGTTTCCATTTTTAGCCCTGCAGGGCCACAGACAAAGTCATGACATTTTGATTATAGAAAGGCTGACAATAGCCCATCCTAGGCCTCTAACAGATGCAATTTTTGGTGAAATTCCATATTTTTGTGGAAGACTGAATTTTAAAATAATGGCATTTGTTTGAAGCTCCCTAAGCATTTTGAATGTAAGTTCGGGGAGATGGATTAGTGATCAGGTGATATGGTCATAGGTATGTGATAAACTGCACTGATGAGTGCTAAATTTATCAGATGGATATCACTTCTACCTGTACTGTATACAGTATAACTAAGTATCACAAATTACAGGGCTTTTCTTGCTGAAGTTATCCTTATAAGGGTGATATAAATGAATATCAAATAATTCTTCATACTTTCCCATCTCCTTACATTCTACTACATAAAATAAATAAATAAATAAATAAATACATAAAAAAATTGGTGGCAATTCACTGAATACCTCAGGCAGACTATTGGAATTCTAAGAATCGGATTTAAACAGACACATATTAGAGCAAAACAGATTTCTACAAATGGCCACTTCCTCTGTGACAGAAGTGTGTTATTGGTCACTGTTTAAGTATTAACCAGAGAAGTTGAAAAGCAAAATATTGTACATATCACTTTGTTATGCTTGTCATCACTTAAACAGACAATCAAAAAGATTATGAGAAACATAATGAGGAGTCCAGTGGCACCTTAAAGACTAACAGTTTTATTAGGGCATAAGAGTTTGTGAATAAAAAATCCCACTTCTTCAGATGCGTGGAGTGAAAGTTACAGATAGAGGCATAATATACCGGCACATGAAGAGAAGGGAGTTACCTTACAAGTGGAGAACCAATGTTGACACGGCCAATTCAGTCAGGGTTAGGGTGACCAGATAGCAAGTGTGAAAAACCAGGACAGGGGGTAGGGGGTAGTAGGTGCCTATATAAAAGAAAGCCCCATATATCGGGACTGTCCCTATAAAATCGGACCATCTGGTCACCCTAGTCGGGGTGGATGTGGTCCACTCCCAATAACTGATGAGGAGGTGTTAATACCAAGAGAGGGAAAATTGCTTTTGTAGTGAGCCAGCCACTCCCAGTCCCTATTCAAGCCCAAATTAATGGTGTTAAGTTTGCAAATGAATTGTAGCTCTGCAGTTTCTCTTTGAAGTTTGTTTTTGAAATGTTTTTGTTGAAGTATGGCTACTTTTAAATCCGTTATTGAATGTCCAGGGAGATTGAAGTGTTCACCTAATAGCTTTTGTATGTTACTATTCTGGATGTCTGATTTGTGTCCATTTATTCTTTTACATAGAGACTGTCCAGTTTGGCCAATGTACATGGCAGAGGGCATTGCTGGCACATATCACGTTAGTAGATGTGCAGGTGAATGAGCCCCTGATGGTGTGGCTGATGTCGTTGGGTTCTCTGATGGTGTCGCTAGAGTAGGCAATGGGGTTTGTTACAGGGACTGGTTCCTGGTTAGGTGTTTCTGTGGTGTGGTGTGTAGTTGCTGGTGAGTATTTGCTTCAGGTTGGGGGGCTGTCTGTAAGTGAGGACTGGCCTGCCTCCCAAGGTCTGTGAGAGTGAGGGATCATTTTCCAGGATAGGTTGTAGATCGTTGTTGATGTGCTGTAGAGATTTTAGCTGGAGGCTGTACGTGATGGCCAGTGGTGTTCTGTTATTTTCCTTGTTTTGCCTGTCCTGTAGTAGGTGACTTCTGGGTACCCGTCTGGCTCTGTCAATCTGTTCCCTCACTTCCCCAGGTGGGTATTGTAGTTTTAAGAATGCTTGATAAAGATCTTGTAGGTGTTTGTTTCTGTCTGAGGGATTGGAGCAAATGCAGTTGTATCTGAGGGCATGGCTGTAGACAATGGACCGTGTGATGTGTTCTGGATGGAAGCTGGAGGCATGTAGGTAAGTATAATGGTCAGTAGGTGACACCTCCTCATCAATTATTGGGAGTGGGCCACACCCACCCTGACTGAATTGGCCTTGTCAACACTGGTTCTCCACTTGTAAGGTAACTCCCTTCTCTTCATGTGCCAGTATATTTATGCCTCTATCTGTAATTTTCACTCCATGCATCTGAAGAATTGGGGGTTTTTACCCACGAAAGCTTATGCCCCCAAAAATCTGTTAGTCTTTAAGGTGCCACCAGACTCATCGTTGTTTTTGTGGATAAAGACTAACATGGCTACTGCTCTGTTATGAGAAACATGTCTACTACTGCTGTACCACTGACATTCAGCCAACCCAATTTAAAAGAATACATACTGAAGCCTAGCAGATTTTGTTGATTTTCTGGTAATAGGATGGTGGTTAAATATCTTATTTCTTTCCCTTACTGCCTCTTAAGTTTTTGTTTTACATAAGCTAACCAATCCTTAGTAATATCATCAAGTGATTTTCTCCATTGCAGAGAGACCAGCCTTAAAGGGTTTGAAATTTCTGCTTGTACTAGAGATATGCAAGAAGTTTCATGGTTAGAGATTACTGTATCTAATGAGGATAAAACATGTACAGTCTAAAAAAAGTAATCACCGGAATAAAAAGATTTATTCCAATGTTCATTATCATAAAAAGCATTCCAGGAGAACAATAAGCCAGAGTACTTGAAGAGAAGCAAACTTCAAAGAATGAAGATACTTTAGTACAAAAGTATGGCCAAAAATACTGTATTTTTAACCAGCAAGATCATTTGGGGGCAGTATTTATACATTAGTTTTTTTCAAAAACTAGTTCCCATCCCCGAACAACAGACAATACATGCATTTGAATGACATTTTAAGAACAGCAAGTATGATTTTTTAAATACTGTAAGTTAAAAATGTATCTGACAAAACCCCCTAAATATACAGGGCATATAAGGACTACCTCCAGGTTGGTACGTGAAGAATCCAGCAACAGCTTGTAGATTAGAGTATTCTTTGAAAAAAACAATTCCTTACAATCAGATTTGTCTGGCTCATTTTATCTAATACTTTCCCCACCATCACATTAATATTCAACTGAATAACCATTTTTTTAAGAGCTAAAGCTTATGTGAGAATTATAGTATTCCCTTTCACCAGCAAAGCAATGACTCAGTGGGATTTTACTTACACTTAAATGATATTTCTTTTTTTGTTTGATGTAACTCAGAATCATATGGTTGAACAAACAGCAGTTTGGGACATATGGTTTTGAGAACCTGGTAGGCAAGTTCATTACTGAATTGACCATAGGACATGGATAAAGGACATAAATTATTAGTGCATGCTAAACTGTAAAATGTATAGATTATGCCCAAAACGAGAATTGTATTTACAAAAAAAGCAGATGTCTAAATGTCCAAAATACAGCAGTTAACCTCATGCAACGAAGCCACTTTAATTTTCGAGTCAGATGGTGACAACATGATGAAATCCCAAAGACACATGTGGACTATATAATTGGCTTTTAAACTAGAGGTAGGTCTTTGGTAGGCCATGTTAACATATTGTGCACACATCATTAGTTAAACAAATTAATGTAGTAGTTAGTATGCAGGGTAACCCTTATAAAGAGTTTCAAGAACAGCAGCACATATAATAAATTATTTGGGTACATTTTATTTTTTACACGTGGGTTAACATGTTTTTGTGTTTTCCTATTATTTCAATCTTTTGTGAGGAATGCAAAACAAGGGAAGAGTCATGAGAGTAAGTGATTTGAAGGTCATTTGCATCTTACAACCAAAAGCGGGGAGTCTAGCGGTATCTTAATATGCAGCCCTTTCCCCCCCCCATTTAAAGGTTTTGCAAATCATGCAGTCAATTCTGACTCATATCCAGCATAAAAAGTCTCTTCTCAACTTTCAAACTTAAAAAAATTGATTCACAATCATGTGGCAGTATGATTAAAAAATTACAGTTCATACACCTTGACAATCAAAATAGTCTTAATTATAAAAAGTAAAACTGCCCTTATAGCTGTATTATCCTCTATACCTCAGGACAGTGCCAGTTAATTTGTGAAAAAGGCAAGTTTAAGGTTTTTGTAAAACACATATTACAGCTTTCTTGTGCTAGTAAACATCTAGTATACACAGGTTCCCAAGAGGTTTTCTTTCCCTCCTCCCCCATTTATGACATTCAATAAAATCACATTGAAAGTTGAAAGGGTTTTTGTATTTTGTTTTTTTGCCCTCAGCTTAGAGGCACAAAATTCTGCTCTATAAGGCATAGTAGAAACCATCAATTGACCAAAAAAACCCAACAACCCCAAACCAGAAAAGGAATATATTGCAAGTGGGAACAGCTGTGTCATTTAAAAAGGAAAATGTGTTTTTGTAAACTGGCATACTGCAACGCTGTGTTAGGTGATTCATGAAAAGCTTGCCTTGGCATTTTGAAGATTTTTTCCCCCCGCCCCAAAACATGCTCAAATGATTTAAACATTTGCCACAGGTTCAACTTACCTAAAACATACCAGAAGTATCCCAGTGGCACACACTCTTGGAAAGTTTTGCAATCACAATATAACTACAAAGCATGAGTAAACTTTTGTTTTTTGTTTGTATACAAAACTTAAAACCAACTCTCCCCTCCCACTCCACCCCAAGCCCCTGGCAAAAAATAAAATAAAATAAAATAAAATCCCATAAAACAACAAAACTCCTTGAGGCTCCATTGGCCTCTATTTGCCACAATTCCATTTATATCACCATATCTGGGATGGTCAATCTATTCCCATCTTAAAGAAGGGATATTATCATGTACCCCAGAGTCAACAGTGGAAAATCAGGAGCATTTTTATAATGCCATATATAACAAGACTAACTGTTCTGATAGTCCATTCAGAACATCAGTGTCACTTTTTATCTTCTATATCTACCTGCTGTAGCTTTATTAAATAAAATACCTTGACTCACTGGACACTGATTTTGTTTTTTGTTTTTTTATATTTAAGGTGTTCATAACCTTTCAAACACTATTCCATTGGATTTCTGTATTATATTCTGTCATATGGTGTTTTTAGGGAAGTGGTGATGTATAACTGTTCGTACATTTGTACAACAGGCTACAATAGTTTCTAAATTCACTTTTCTAATAAAAGCCATCAGAGAGGTAAAAATAACCTGCTGTGCATTTTCCAAAAAAAATATATTGAAGAGCTCACATTCCAATCCTAGATCATATGGCAAAAGTTCTTCTAACAAAGCTGGTTTCTACATCTGTATAAAGTCCTGTCAAAACTCAAGCATTATTTTGAAAGTGAGTGACCTTTGGGTGTTGTTTTCAATTTACCTCTAATCGAGAATGTACAAATGATTTTATACAGCATGATGCTAGTACCGCTCTGTACTATAGTAAAGTATTTTGTTTTCTAAATAAAAAAAAAATCCCTAGTCAGAAATAAACTGACAAAATTTACATTCTTCTCTCTTAAAAAAGTAAATAAAATAACATTATTTAAAACGTGAATTAGCTATAAGACATACAATACAATTACATAGATACATATCAATACAGCACATTCAATCTGCCAAAAAATTAATGATTACAAAGCCAATATGGATGCTGCCATATATATATATATATATATATATATATATATATATATATATATATGTATGTATGTACAATGATTATAGCATTCATAATTGCACTATACCTACAACCAATTTTAAATTACACGGTGTCTCATGAGGGAGAAAAAAATACAACATTTGTTATTATTGTTGTTTTGCATTGGGGGGGTGGGTTAAAGATGAACCACATCTCATTAGTATTTATTGTTAACTTTGGTACTCAACTAGTAAGCCATTCTTTTCCCCCCTCCCCTCTGCTGCTCTGAAGGAGCAATTTCTACATAAGTCCACTCTAGTGCTGCATGGTATTGCGGATAATCAGTCCAATTACATGTCAGACCTCTGAGATCTCTGCAGCTCTCTAGCAGTCTTGTGAGCTGTTAAAAAATGTTTTTTCAACCCAACCTGCAGAATAGAGCCTCATAAATGTGTGTGCTGTCTTTGTTGTTTAAAAAAATTGCACATTTAGAGTTCAAAAGTACGATCTTTGCTGTTTCATTTACATTACTAAATCTTTCTATGGAACACGGAGAGTGGCTACTTTGTATTAAGCCTATTAGATATCTGTCAATCAATTAACAAGCAAGGGTATCAAGATAGGGTCCTGAATGTGATTACTCATCAGTAATTTAATGTTTCACAACTAAAGGTGCCTTGATATTATGCAGAAAATGTTCCCTGTACTCTCATACTATCTTTGACATGACAGAGTAAAATTGTCTTTAAATTAGTGTAGACAATATGCATGTGCATGATGCACCCAACAGCATTTTCACTCATGCTGCTGTTTTTGGCATTGAAAACGGAACACTTTCTATGGAAAAAAAGGGAACATATGAGCTAAAACTTTAATTCTTTACCATTTGGCAGTTGTCTCAATCAGGCCGCTTCCCAATCAATCAATTTGGCATTTCAATTAGTATCTTACGTTTCAAAGCTGTTAGTTTTATAAAAAGCCACGTTTGGCAACATTAATTTTTTTTATACAATAAAAATAATGTTTAAATTGTGGTGAAAATATTTAAAAAGCTCTAACTAAAAAAAAAACCCCAAACCAAAACAAAAAATAAAACAAATAAAACCAACCTGAAAAAACACTGTTTCAGGCTGCAGCCGCAGGGGAAAATGTAGTGTCTATGGCATTTTTGTTTGGCATCTATGATTTGAAAGAAAGAAAGAAAGAGAAAGAGAGAAAGAAAGAAAGGACACATGGCAATTAAAAAGAAATTCTATCATATTCCATGTCGCCATTTTGCCTTAGTCATTTCATTACTGTCTTCTGTGCATCGTTTTGATTTACCACGTTATAGCTAAAGTTAAAATCCATGTTATTACAACTGCTGTTTTTAATCCCAATATCCTAGCCCAGTGTGAAGACAGTTGCAAAATATCCATGTCAAGAATTTTAAAATCACAGTATCAATACTTTTGATCTTTCAGAAAAAAAGTACATACTGTAAAATTAAAATGACTGATGGCTTAAATTGTGATGACAGTATTTTCCTGATCAGATCACTGTAGAGAAAACAGTTTACGAAGGAATGCAACTGGGAAAAAAGGCCATTGTACCTTTGAAAACAATAATAAAATGTAGCGGAGAAAAGGGGATAGAGTGAGAAAGAAAGAGTCAGGGAAAGGGGAAACCAGCTTGATTTTCCCTCAATAGCAAAAAACCCCTCTTCTTTGTGAGTGAATGACTGAGAATTTAAAACACACTGAGTCACAAGGTTTTGCCTAAAAAAATGAGGAAACATGCTGTGAATGTATTTCAGCATCTTTTGTTTTTCCTCAATATAGTTTAAATAAAATCATAATATTTACTACAAACTCTGTGAACATTCACAGAGTCCAGGCCGGCAATAAATTAGTATTATGCAAGTCGTTTTCACAGATAATACAGTCCCTCTTGTACATCTTCAATTGCCCAAAGGGAATTTTGGGGGGCCTACTAGGCACAGTTAGACCAGGTTGTACTCCTTCAGGTTTAACTGTAGGATAGTGTCCTTGACAGCAGCAAAGACGAAGCGGATATTCTCTGTGTCTGTAGCGCATGTGAAGTGAGAGTAGATAATTTTGTCACTGTCTGGATTCAGGTCTACGAACATCTTCAAAATGAACTCTCGTGCCGCCTGTGCATCTCGCTGGGGTCCTGTTAGGTTAGAAAAGAAAGTTAGTTTTGTGAAAGCTAGTCAAATGCATGAGCTTCTTCTTTGTCAGAGAGAATCCTACTATGTCTAGCAGTATGTGGAAGAAAGTTGTAGTCTGTGATACCTGCGTAAGAGAAATAGGGAAAGATTATTTTATAAATCAACTCACACCATGCTCTTGCTCTTTTCTTCTCAGTAGGACCTTTTAAAATAAAATTGAGGGAAATTACAGAAATAAAATTATGTTTATGAGGGCATAAGTATTTTCCTGCCAATTATTCCCCTTCCCCACCAAGATACCTTATTAAATGGGAGAATGAAATGGACAATCTCTAACCACAAAGGATAAGCAAAACAGAAATCAATCCTTCTATAATTAATCTTTCAGTAATTTCAAAGGGTTAACCAGTGTTTTGGGTATTGTAATTCAGTGTACATATTTAAACTAAAAACTAATCTTATACTGTAACATTTACTACTTTTACAGCTATGTCTGAGGATTTTAATACATAGTTTAAGTGAGTTACATTCTAAACTAAGATGACACTGTCTCAGATAGAACTTCATTAATTTTAATGTTAGCTGATACTGAAATACAGTTGCTTTGTAGTCGATGCACTTCTGTTACAAAGTTCTTACATTACAAAAGTTAATGATCTAACTAATCAATTGTTATCTAAATTACACACAATAATTATCCTATTAAATAAAAATTAAAGCTGCAATTCTCAGAAGGGCACGCAGTCTATGTAACCAGGCTGCATGTTCGGCTATATGCACATGAGGCAAATGGACCAAACACTCACTCCCAACTTGGAGTAGCCAATGTGCATCCATTGCACAGCCAGTACTTCAGGGAATCGGTAGGAGTGTTCACCACATGTTGCTGCTTTCCCAGACCAGCATTTGTGAATGTGCTCCAAAGTGTAGAGGCCCCAGAGTATCTCAAAGAAAAGGTCCCCAGATTTTTTTTTTACAATGGGCAAAGCCACATATTCTTCACTAGCTTTGTCTTTAGATAGGGCTGAACCATTTGGGCTGAAATTTTCCAGAAAAATTCAGCCTGGGGCAGATACCTAGCATAGACAATTTCAACCCAAATAGTTAGAAGTTTGTCAAAGTTATAAACAACTGAAAACAGGATCTTATAAAGGGAAGTGTTGGGACACCTTAGGTGGGACTGACCTAGGCTTGAAAGAATACTAAAAATAATTACTATTCAACTGTCAGCTTTCAAATAGATAGAGGATTATCAAACTAAAATGATGCTGAATTGTAAATAACAACTATGGTCTGATCCTTGTGGTTGTTCTACATGAGTGGACCCCTGCAACTGCACAGAACTATTTGCAGGACCATGACCTAAGTCTCTCAAATCATAAATTAGTGTTTTCCTAATCTCGGTCTTGAAAATTAGAGATACTATCTTTTTGAAGCCTCATCAAACTTGTAGCCTAATCTGCTGTTCACTCTCTGGTAAGGACAATGGAGCCTTTAGGTTAAGTACTCAGCCCTTCAGTCCACTCACCAGATGAACCTGGGACTTTTCTTCCACTCCAAGCAAAGCCTCCACTCAGATACCTTAAATAACTTTACTTTCGCCTCATGAAAACTTCCAGAATGTACATCCTGCGAGTTTCCTTAGCAACTGGTATGTGACCTGCATAATGTTCTCTGGAACAGGCACATTAAACCTTATATAAGTAACATAAAATTAGAATGAAGGAAACTCCATTATAAAAATGAAGTGGTGGAAGGGTGGGAGGAGTCAGATCTCTTTGAAGCACTGAAAGGACTTATGACATGTTCCCTTCAGATATCCAGTTCTTAACAAAAATTTCTTTTGCACTGTAAAGCCAAGTTAAATGTAAATCTGCAAGAAAATGTATATATTTGGTGAAAAATTGTGTTCAAAACCAGCAGCAAAATATCTTAAATTCCTAGAAAAAAAGATCTGCTTTTAATTAGATCAGCAAGCACACAGTTATAGGCTAGGTTGAAATTAGGTCCATTGATAACATGAGAATATTTCCTCAAAAATCTAAGCATTCTGAAGACATAAAACCCTCATAAATCATAAATCTAAAATCACAAATCACAACAGCAAATCAGAAATAATTTAGTATCACACAGACACTGTTCCATTCCCCACAAACAATGGAGGTAGAGAATAAAATCCTGGTCTCAGTGAAGTCAATGGCAAAATTCCTATTGATTTTAATAGGATCAGGATTTTACCCATAGACTTTATACATTTAGGGAAACCTTATTTAATATGGTACATGGTTTGTGATTACTTCGTGTGAAGCTGGTGAAAATCTACCTGATGTTTCATCTGTTTTCCTATAGCCATTATAAAAAATGCTACAAGGCTGTGGACTATTTGAAATCATTGGAAGTTCTCAAAATTGCTGTTTTCATTTGTATTTTTTCTTTTTCTCATGTTTTTAAATCTAGTACTTTACAACCTCATCTTCCCAACCATCAGTTAATCATCTGACGCCATAAGTACATATTCTATTAACTCTGCAAAAAAATGTTGATTATTATTGCATTAAAAGCTTCTATGTACCATATAAACTAAATACATTTCTAAGCAATATGTACTGGAAAGATCTGTCTGTTTGCAATTTAGACAATGCTGTTTATCACATCTCACCATTGTAGTGTAAATGCAATCAGTATCTCAAGATCTGGAGCATGAATTCTGGTGTTGCAATATTACTTACCATCATACTCTGGGAAATAGTCAACTAGATGGGAGTACATAATTTTCTCCTCTAGAAGATCTTTTTTATTTAAGAACAGAATGACCGAAGAGTTCTGGAACCATGGATATGTGATAATTGTCCTAAACAGTGCTTTGCTTTCCTCCATTCGGTTCTGGAATAAAATAAGAAAAAGAGAAAGGAAATGATGTGGTCACAAAATATGTTAGCTGTGTTTATTTTGCAAACTGAACCATTCCATCATCTGAGTTTACTTGTTGCTCCCTAGGGTTTTACAGCTTCGGATCACAATTTCTGTATAAACAGTTTGTTAAATCAGTAGGATGTTTCAGTTATGCAAGTTGAGGCTAATGTATAATAAGTACGAATTTTTTTTAATGGGCCAAGGTTAAAGGTGTAATAGGAACTGACAAAGTCTGGCTATTTATGTGTACAGCTGTACACAAACCCACATTACTGGAAAGTGTGTGGAGAGAAAGCCAAATGTACAAAAACAAAGCATAAGAGCCGAGTTAAGGAGAGAGCATTCTCCTTTGTTTTCAATTGCCTAGTTTTTGTTTGTTTAGTGTTTCAACCTTAACTGCTTAACCACTACTGAAATATAAGCTGGATTTGTATGATTATAGATTTCAGGACTATGAAAACAATTATGTCTGAAAGGACTTGACTATATTGCAAAATGTTATTGAGTTTTAATACAATTGAGAAGAATTTAATTATCTGACACAATGCTGACTTTACTTAGGGCTGGTCTACACTATGGGGGGGTTCATGTAAAGTACGCAACTTCAGCTACGTGAATAACGTAGCTGAAGTCGACGTACCTCGCTCGACTTACCTCGCCGTGGGGACGCTGCAATGTCGACTGCTGCCGCTCCCCCGTCGACTCCGCTTCCGCCTCTTGTCAGTGTGGATTACCGGAGTCGAAAGGAGAGCGATCGGGGATCGATTTATCGCGTCTACATTAGACGCAAAAAATCGATCCCCGAAAGATCAATTGCTACCCGCCGAATCGGCGGGCAGTGTAGACCAGCCCTTAGAGGCAGTACAAACTGGGTTCCACATTGTTTCAGATAACTATGGTAAAACTCTTCTTCCTCTTCTCCTGTGAACAGTTCTACAGCATAACTCTTGTTGCCCATAGACTTGCACAGAAGTAGCAACAGCATGATGAAAGTGAAGGATTGTTACAGTCTAGCCCTTGCCTGCAAGGTTGTAAAGAGCATCAATGAAAAAATCAGGAGCCCTGCTAATTTTACCACTGCTTGGCTATAAGCCCCAGCATAGGCACTGAAGCCGCATGTATGGAGACAAAGATAATGCTTCATAGTTGGGTTTTATTTACTTGTGTGCTTTTGTAAATTTTACATTCCGTTCCTTGGAACATTTTTGTTAAAAAAAAAAAAATCAATTCTGCAGAAATTGATAGGTTAGTCCTCTCATACCAGGGTAAGATTCCCATTGGTGGATAAGCAACTGGAATGTTCAAAGCTCTGCAATAATTAATTAAATCTCACAACATATTTTTAAGACAGTAAATATGGGAAAACTAAAGCACAGAAGGTGGGATTCACATAGGTACTTGGATGCCTAAGTCCCATTTTTAGGTGCCATTGTGTTCCACAAAACTCACGCTCGGCTGCTGCCTAACCCTGTAGGCACCTAAACTCACTTAGCACCTACATTTTTGCAGTAAAAGTTCCCTAGGCGCCTATGTTCCTCCCTTTGGGCATGCACACTACTGCCTCCCTCTAGACACCTATCTCCCACCTAAATCCCAGAGTGATCTACACACCTGGGGAAGACATACGTTCGGCTGCCTAAGTCACATGTGGGGCCTGAACTGGTAGGTGTGATCAGAGGCTGCCTAACTCCACACAAAGCAGCTAGGGGGTGCGGGAGGAGGTGGCTACTCTTATAACCTTTAGTCCAGTATATAACCTTTTATCCAAAGCGCTTTATAATAGTTAGCTAACGGTACAAACAACATTTGGAAAGACCGTTAAGTGGTCCCCCGAGACCCTCAGCAATTTTCAAGTTGTCCGTGAAAAAAAAAGTTTGGGAACCCTTGGTATAGATTTCTTGCTACAAACCTATGCCCAAATCCATTTATAACTCACAACAGTAATTCAATTGAAATAGTTTTTATTTCCAGTTTGGCCTTCATAATTATAGAGCTGTATCCTAACTTCATCTGACATCAGCAAACCATTTCTGCATTTCTGAATCCCTACTTTTTATAACTTAAAGTTTGATTCAACTCCCCAAATCCCTAACTGAATTTGGCATTTACAGATACAGTGTGAGTATAGATCTTCGTTTGTGGGCTAACTGGATGTTCTCCTTCCACAGCAAATTAAAGAGCTATTGAAAACACTTTAAACCTTATGAATAATTAGCAAAGTGCACAGGAAACATAGTGGCTTGAATTACTAATGCAAGCTTGAATTATATGCCCTTTGCAGAACTCTTAATGGGAGTTGCATCATTCTCATCCAGCGATCTGACTATACTGCAGAAGTCTCTCTCTCTGATTTTCACAACACAGTGTTACACAGACAAAATGTGCCAGTTTGCAGTGGCAGATTAGCCACTGGGCCAATGGGGTTTGTGCCAGGAGCCATGGCCAATTGGGGTGCCCCTGCATCCTGACCTGCTCTGCCCGCTCGGTCGGTACTCCTGCTGGGGAGTGAGTTGGGGCGTGGGGGCTTCCCCCGCTCCTCAGCAGAAACGCCAGGTGGGGGCAGGACAGGGCAAGCCCCTGTGCCCCGATCCAATTTCCCCAGCAGGAGTGCCGGGAGGACTACAGGTGGAAGGGTTGAGGAGGGGGCACCCACTTGGTCTGGCCAAGGGCCCCACAAAAGCTTAATTCGCCTCTGCCAGTTTGCATAATCTTCTGATTCTTGATCCAAAAAAACTCCAGAAAGCTATGATCGGCAAAGATGGTTATTAGACAGTTAACATGTTTTAAATTTTCTTTTTCAAAAGGATGCTAAACAAGATGAAGTAGAAAAGGCACACAGCCTAAGTCAACCTTCAGACTTAAAACAGGTCTTTTACCAAAATTCATCTAACTCTACATATGCAAGTCTGCATTACCGCAAATAGTGAAATTTGCTATGGGACACATACAATAAAAAAGCAACACCTCATTAATGAAAAGTATATACCATTCATTATAACATACAGTTATAAATTCCTTGAATATGAAAGGTGCCATATATAGTCACCTTTTTTGTTCTTATAGGCTTATCAGTTACTGAAAAATGTGCAGTTTTGTATTTTACAGTCAGACACTATAAAGGTATGAAATATTGATGTCATGCTTAGAACTCTGAGGGACACATTCTGTCTTCAATTACATCACTGGAGTCAATGAGTTTGCATAGGCGTAACTGAGGGTAAATTTCACCCTAAGTGTGTAAAATGAGTTTTAGTTACTACACTGTAAAAAATTGCCTACAAAAAATGTACTAATTTATCAGAAAAACAGTGAGATAGAAACAAGCAGATCATTCCATATACAAGTAAAGAAGAAGAAGAAGAAAAGAAAGATGATAAGTGTTTTAATTTACATTATGGGCCTGATTTTCCTGTCTTACTGATGCACATAAGGAATAATGCCACTGAAATCAACTGAGTTACACTGGTATAAAAGAGGTGTGAGAGGAGATGTGCCGTTTTTGTTTGCTGGTATCTAAGACAAATGGATGGTGATTTACCAAAAAAATCAAGTATCATCAGTATTGGGCTTATATCCCGAATGTACCTAGTTAGAAGACAGCAGAACGCAAACTGACTGGCACTTGGATGGGCATAAGGCAGAGATCATCAATCAGGTCCTCACTCTGCCCGGCAGTGCTTAATTTGCAGAGCCCTGTTTCCCTTCTGAATATGTGGACAGTGGAGAAAGACTGGCTCTGACTTCCCTAGCTTCAGTAGGGAGGGGAAAGACTTGCTCCACTCCCGTTTCTGATGACTAAGAGAGAGCGAGATCTCTTTTCTGAACCAAATGCACTTGGATGACCTTTTGAAGTCACTTGCTATTGCCAGTGATGCACACTCCACAGGAGCCCTTGCCTGAGAGGGCTATTCAGAGAGTGCTCACCTAACTGCATGGAAAAATCCGGGAAAGCAAAGTTAGTAGCAATCACAACCAGTCCTGCCTCATTCGCTGCACAACAACTATAAGGTGCAGTAAAGAGCAACCATAGCACCTATCCAGAACTTTAAAAATATCTCTATAAGCTAACATTTGACAGGCTACCATGAGCACAAACTGTAGAACAGTTAGAAATAGAGAGAGAGTTTAAATTTCAGTATGCGGGTCACATTCAGCTCCGTGTCTGTATTTCACTGGATTCAGATGGTGCAATCCACAGGTTTTCTCAGTGCTTTGAGCTTGGATGAAAACTAGCTAGTTGTTGCTCAGCCCAGTTAAAACAAAGGCAATACTTGTAGGTTAGAGGAAACCACTAAAGGAAATGGCAGAGGTAACATCTGCTCCTCGTCTGATGGAATTTGTCCACATTTTGGTACTTCAAGTTTGCAATTTTGTGAGTTCTCACTGAATCCTAAGTTATTTCTGGAAGTTCCCATAGTAACAATGACTAAGACTGGCTTTTTTTTCTTCCCCATCTGCTCTTGGCAAAGTGGATATTCCATTTTCTTTTACATGTGGATTGTTTTATAATTATAATTAGAGCCCTACCAAATTCACTGTCCATTTTGATAAATTTCATGGTCAGAGGATTTTAAAAATTTGAAATTTCATGGATTCAGATATTTAAATCTGAAATTTCATGGTGTTATAACTGTGGTGGTCCCAACTCCAAAGGAGGTTGTGGGGAGGTCTGCAAGACTATTGTGGGGGTGGGGTATTGCCACCATTACTTCTGCACTGCTGCTGGCCACAGCACTGCCTTCAGAGCTGGGCAGACGTAGAGCAGCAGCTGCTGGCCAGGCACCCAGCTCTGAAGGCAGCACCCCTGCCAACGGCAGTGCAGAAGTCAGGTTGGCAATACCGTACCATGCCACCCTGACTTCGGCGATGGTGCTGGAGGTGGTGCTGCCTTCAGAGCTGGGCTCCCAGCCAACAGATGTGAAGCTTCCTGCAGCCAGGAGAGGTTCCTGGAGGTGGGTCTGACCTGGCCCCTGGAGCAGCCTGTGCTGGGGAAGAGGAAGTCACATCCCTCCCCTGCTCAGCCAGGACTAGCAGCTGCAGTCCGACGCACGGTAGGAGCCCCGGGCTGGGGCGCCTGCAGCCCTGCTTCTCCCCGGCTCTGGGACCAGCACTCGGGGTTAAAGAGGCCTTGGGTTCGCTGTCTGTATGTGTCGGGGAGAGTTCGGGGGTGACGAAGGCACTCCCCCTCCAGCCACGGCTCCCTGGGTGGTTGCCCACGTTGCCCACACACAAGGCCAGCCCTACCCCCCAAAATTGAGAACCCCCCATACCATGCCACCCTCTCTTCTGCCCTGTTGCTGGCAGTGGTGCTGCCTTCCGAGCTAATTGCCCGCCCAGCAGCTGCCACTTTCCAGCCGTCCAGCTCTGAAGGCAACGCAGAAGTTCGGGTGGCAATATGCGACCCTTCTACACTAGCCAGATTTCATGGTTCATGATGAGTTTTTCAAGGCTATTTGGCACAGAATTTGGTAGGGCCCTAATTATAATAATCACTTCTAGACTGGACTATTGCAGTGACCTCTGCATGGGGATAAACCTCAAGTTCACTTGGAAACTTTAGATGATGATAAATGCAGCTGCCTGTTTGCTTAGTAGTGCACACAGGTGCCGGCTTTTTCCTTTGCCCAGGGGTGCTCAACCCCTGCTCAGCCCCAGGCCTCGTCCCCACTC
Organism: Chelydra serpentina; assembly: GCA_037349315.1. Lineage (NCBI taxonomy): Eukaryota > Metazoa > Chordata > Testudines > Chelydridae > Chelydra > Chelydra serpentina. Next base: position 19,852,568 of record JBAIAC010000042.1, read on the forward strand.
CACCCCTTCCCCCAAGCCTGCACGCCCACTCCTGCTCTGCCCCCACTCCACACCTTCCCACAAGGCCCTACCCCTGCCCTGCCTCTTCCTCCCTCCGCTCCGCCTCTTACTATCCAGTTCCACCTCTTCCCCTGGGCCCGCCCCGTTCCTGCTCCTCCCCCATTCCTCCCAGTGCCTCCTGCACACCGCGGAACAGCTGATCATGGTGGGCGGGAGGCACTGGGAGGGAGGAGGAGGAGTTGATTGGCGGGGCTGCCAATAGGCAGGAGGCGCTGGGAGGGGCGGGGGTGGGGGGAGCTGGCTGCCCGTGGATGCTAAGCACCTGCTAATTTTTTTCCATGGGTGCTCCAGCGCTGGAGCACCCACGAAATCAGCGTCTATGGTAGTGCATCTCAAAGAGAGCATATTATATACGTTACACTTGTTTTCAATTTGATCCTAGGTGAAATTCAAGGTCATGGTTTGGACTTAAGGAAGGTCTCAGAAACAGCTGCTTCACCTAAATAGTTCAGATCACCTGGGATGCTCAAGTTCATGATGCTTCTAAAACAAATCACCTTTTGATTCCACAGAGTCTAAGTCTGTTGACTTTTAGGGCATGCTGCAAAGTCTTTTTTCACATGACTTTTTTAAGGGGAGGGAGGAATGGGAGAGTATGGGCTGAGTGGGAAAGATCAGAGGCCACAATCCTGCAACTACCTAAGCATGTACTTGGCTTACCCGTGGGTGTAATGTTATCAGATGTAACCTATCTGTCTGCAAGGTCAAGTCGCAGAAGTGTTGCGGGGGTGGAAGAGTGTTGGTGTTTATAATGGGTTAACTAGGGGTTATTGTATTATTTTATAAAATATCAATTGTAAACACATCTAGAACACTGGATACATGTGGTTTTACGAATTGTAATAAATAAATGAATAATGAAAACCTAAGAGTAGGTAACCTACGCTCATACGTCACAACTAACAGCTAAATACAATTTCAGATAATTTTTTTCCATAGAGAATATTCTAATACTGCTTATACCCTGGTTTTCCTTTAAAAACAAACCTACTCTCTATTGTAAGAACACAGATGGAAAACATTATGGCTCCATCCTGTAAACCTCATGTTAATTGCTGTATAATAATTTGTAACGAATAATTTGATTTTCAAACAAACACACAGAAAAGAAAAGGGGAGGGGGAACCACTCTGAAAGTATTACAGAAAACACTGACCATTTGTGACCATCATACATGTGGAAGTACTTTCTCTTTTTAATTAATTAATTAATTTGGTCATCTGTTAAGAATAAAGCTCTTTATTTGCCTTTGTATCCTGCACAGGATCACATAATTATGTGGCCTATCCGACATAAAAACTAAAATAATACAAACACACTTTGTGCCAAGTTCCTGTTTGGAGGTTAAAAATTAAAACAAAAATAAAAAGAAGAGTTGACAAATTTGATAATGTGCGAGCTGTTTTCAGCAGGACTCTTATATTAAAGGACTACAGATGCGAGGAGTTTTTGAACCCTGCTTGCCACACCCAGTCCCAGATATGTCTGCAATCTTCCCCCAAAAAGACTGCCAATTCATGATTGTAAGTATTACAGTCACAGTTAAAAAGATGGGCTGGATTTTCACCAAACCAATCACACTTATGCAGGCATTCCCCCCACCTCCAATCTTTCCTTCTGTTCCATGGCTGAAGATGGCTCTTATCTGGCAGGAGTACATTTCTAGCTGTCCATTCATGTATATCCTTGTTTGCAGGCCATTTTTGGACAGTGTAAGCAAAATGTGGTTACTTCCTGAGCACCATCAACAATGCTCCTGAAACTTGGCCAACAGAGGCAGCGACTGTAGTGCATTATGCCAAGGTTAGCCAGCTCTAGAACGGATGATTTTGATTCTGCAAACCTTCCTGCCTCAGTTAACACTTGGAACAAACAATTGTTTAAGTTCAGATTTGGAATAACCTCTTGGCTATGGGCTAGCAACAGTAGGTTTAAATGTAACACATAATTTCTGCATATTCATGCATGTACACTATATATATACTGTACAAACCATGAGACAGTGACTACTCAGGGGAGTAAGCACTACACCTAACAAGAGTTTGCAAGATCATTTTGTCCTCTTCAGTAGGATACAATAGATTTTACTTTCTTGTAGTCTTTTAATGCAAAAAAGGTATCACAAGAGAACAAAGGTTTGGTTTTGAACACATCCCATACAAACAGTGGTTATTCCCCCAACCCCATTCTTTCTTTGCTCATTTAGAGCCAGAACCTCGTATGGTGTAAATCAGCATACCTCCGCTGGAGCGATGCCAATTTATACAGCTGAGGATCAGGCCCAACTTATGTGCTGTTATGGAGGCATAAAGTAAACAACAAATAGTGTATGGGCTTTTTTTTTTAAGAATACTCTCTCTCAGATTACATACGAAGTAATGAGCATTGTGCCCAATCTCCAACTTGGGTAATTATTAGAACTATGCAAAACCTGCTGGTGTTTGGTTTGTGCTGCTGTTTGCAGCTTCTGTTTTGTAGGTACTAGCTTGAAGACCCCAAGAAGCAAATCTGGTTACCTCTTCCATGACTGCAGAAGAGCACTTTGAATGAGAACCAGTGTGGTGCTGCCATTCGAGAGAGGAATCCCCAGTGCGTGCACCTCTTCCTGCACAGTGGTTGGTGTGTGGGGTGGAAGGCATGACATGAACATGGCTTCGCTACTGAGAGTGGGCTCTGGGGTCTAGATTTGCCTGCAAATTAATCTCAATGTAAACTTGGTAAATGTTGCCATGAAATCAGAGTAATTCACTATCCTGCTTCACTCCCTCATTTAGTTATCTCACTATTGTCAGCCCTCAGTGTTCACAAATCATGAGTCAGACCCATACACTCATGAGATTGCCTTAAAAATCACAAGATTTTTTAAAAAAGTAATACATTTGGGGTTGCTTTTATTTGCCTTCTTGGTTTTGAGCCTTTAGGACTTCATGTTTTCAAAGCTTTTTTCCACAAGTATGAGAGCTGGAAACGTTCTTGCTTTTTAAATACAAGCTGAGAGTCTCACATAAGCCCATGATTCCATGAACTGACACTTTCGTGAGACTTGCCATCAAATCAGAAGAATCAGTAAAAATCGATGTTGTAAGGAATGGCCATGCTATTACCATTTCCTGCCTGTTCAAGCTTCTCAGTTCTCCCAGATACCACATGAATGCAGATGTTATTGACACAGTTATCAGTGGAACTGGAGGACTGTTGCCCAAGTTACCAAACTGGGTGGGAGACAGTTCACTCTTCCAAGGAGGCTTCTCATGAAAGACCTACTTATTTGCCCATTCTGAAGGAACAGGCCAAACAGCACCCGTTCCTATTCCATCCCTCGAAAACAACCCCCAAAATGAGGAATCATACCAGTTGATTTTCCCAGAATACTATGGAGAGGATAATTTGCAGACCACCATTTGCCCTCAGAAGACAGGGGGAACTGGAGGACTGTAAAAGAGAGAAAGGGTCTGGAGACTGCCCAAACAGTCTCCAAGGTTCACTTCAGTTTTGAAATTCAAAGGCAGGTTTCACATAGTTTTGGGGGTTTGATGCAAAAGTTTTTCACAGCCCTTGTAATAATCTGCATGCCTCAATTTTCCTTACAGTATCACCTAGCAATATTTGGCAGAATTAGCTGCTGGCCTAATGCCACTGAATTCTGACCCATTATTCTTCATTTCCTCTCCTCAAGTGTTATGTAGTGTTGATATACATTAGTAAGTAGCTGCTGCATTTTATCCCACAGTTAGTTGCATTTCACTGATTGCGAAAATGACTCATTTAATTTGTAATGTACACTGGGATCCTTTTGAATAAAAGGTACAATGTAAATAAGTCAACATCACTTATTACCGAGTTTTAATTGCATTGACATCCAGGGACCCCATTTGGATCAGCTCTTTTTGAACCCATAGGTGGCAAAGGTACAATCATAACTAGAGAAAGACAGTAATGGTCATTAACAAAATGTGGCCATGGGCATGTAACGGGAAGGTTATTTGCACGGGGGAAGGTTCCTCTAATGCAACTTATTTTATTTTCATCATAAAGCATAATTGCAAATTACTTTTGTTAGCCATATTAGTGTTGAGTGGTTGTCTGTATTTAATACTAATAGTAACAAAACAACAAAAATATTATAACTCTGTAAATTAAATCCAACTAGCCTTTTTTCAATAACACATGAAGATACACTGATAAATTCTAAGCCTTTATAAAGCCACACTATATATTTATATGGCATGGTTATAAAAAACAGACTTTTGGAAACTGTCCTTATCCTTCTGAAAGCAAACAGTATTCTTGCTTGCTTGCCCAGAGCGGAGCTGATTTGGCAGACCTTTTCCTCTGATTCAGGAGAGTCAGAGCATTATCATGTATTCTCTTTCACTGAGTAATAAAATCCCTTATAAGGCAACCCCTTGACTACTCTCTTCATAGGAATTGCTAACTAGTTACATGTTCTTGGGTTTGTTTATTTATTTAGAATACACTATATATGTATGGCTTGACTTTTTTGCATTTGTATTTACAGTTAGCTGTTTTTCAGGTATTTTACAATTTTCTTTGTTGGTTCTTATGTTGCTAATTTGTTTTCTCAAAGTAACTGCTGTAATAAAATAATAATAATAATGATTCAAGTTTACAAAGCCCAAACTTGTAAGTAGATGAGGTTCCCACCACCTCAGAAGAGAACAGACACCCACTGTACATAATTCAAACATGGAGCTTATCTAGTGCAAATCATAATAAAATCTGTGGCACAAAACTTGCAAACAGGGAACTATTAATAAGCAAGAAGAAGGGTGAAAATCTACGTTTTCCCATTTCAGAACCCTTAGTTTTGGCTGTGTGCTCCTTTCAGAATTGAGCTCAGCTTCAGGCCGCAAGTAAAAGTAAAAATGTCTGCTGTTGGTTCTGTGTGCTATGGGGAGGGACCATCAACAGTGCCCTTTCCTTGTCCTTATCAGAAAAGTACAGAGGAGGGTTTTCCTTAATGCCCCTTTAAAACTCTCCCTGGTTTACAAGAATCTTCAGAAGCCACCATGGATAACCAGCAACTGAAACCATCAATACCACACATCAGCAGTCTGTGGCTTCTATTAAAAATAAAAGACCTCATATAAAACCTTTTAACTGCTATAATGTTTGCCAGAGGAGAGTGAGAAGTGAAGTGGGGAGCAGACAGACCTCTCAGAAATCACGTGGATGAGAAATTATAGCATAAATTCCAACAGAAACTGAACTTTCCAGTAAAATGTTGCAATGCAAATTCCCACGCACGATGTGTATTATTACTGTTCTGTATTAGTATGACTTTTTGTTAGTCTATCACTAAACAATTTAATATAATTACAATGAAGAACAAGAGCTCTATGATTGATAGAATAACTTCCTTCAGCTCCCAAAACAAATACTGGGGGAAGAGAAGAATTCACTTGATATCACACACAAAGAATTCTGATCTAACTTTAAGCACATGAGTATGTTAATGGAACAATTCCTCTGCTTAATGTTAGGCACATGCTTAACTGCTCTGCTGAATTGGGGTCTAAATTGCTCTGATAAACTGTCATTTTCACAACAGAGTGAAAAAAATCTACAGCATGCAACTACTACCTCTGCGTGGCCTCTCCCAGTTTGTGGCCTGCATGGAGAAAAGCCATACTGATTGCTGTGTGTCTCTGGGGCTTTTGCATTTGGAGAAGGATTTGCCCCTTAGCGTATTTCACTGAGATTTACCCATTATGAAAAATAAGTAAATATATTTTACATTTTTACTCTAAGCCAGACCTTCTATTAATAATAATTATTCCCATCTGCTATGCTCCACAGTTTTATACAGAGATTGGCTTCAGAATGATGACGACTTCTACTAATTAGTGCATGGTAAAGGAATGGCTATTAAATGAGAACAGATACTGTATCCGGTGATAGACATACAGCACAAATGTGTTTGTACAGTGCCTAGCAGAATGGAGCCAGGATCTGCAACTGGGGCCTCTAGGAGTTATCACAATACATATAAATAATAATGATAACAACAATATATTTACTGTATTTAAGGTTTAAGTCCTGATGACTTAAGACACTTCTTTTCTGACAGCTGAAAACAGCTAGGATCTCAGACTAACTGCTTTCAGATTTAAATGAGTGGAGCTGTTGTCAGGGAGGGTTGCCAACTTTCTAATTGCACCAAACCATACCCCCTTCCCCGAGGCCTGTCCCCAGCTCACTACATTCCCCCTCCCTCGGTGGCTCGCTGTCCCCCACCCTCACTCACTTTCATTGGGCTGGGGCAGGGAGTTGGGGTGCAGGGGGGGAAGGGCTCTAACTGGGGATGTGGGCTCTGGGGTGGAGCCAGAAATGAAGGGTTCAGGGTTTGGGAGGGGGTGAGGGCTCCATTTGGGGTGTGGGCCCTGGGGTGGGGCCGGGGATGAGTGGTTTGGGATGCAGGAGGGGGCTCCAGGCTGGGGTGGGGTTGGGGCGCATGCTTACCTTGGGCGGCTCTCAATCAGCGGTGCAGAGGGCCTAAGGCAGGCTCCCTGACTGTCCAGACTCCGCGCTGCACCCCAGAAGCAGCCAGGCCTGGCTCCTAGGCGTGGGGAGGCAGGAGGCTCTGTGCGCTGCTCTCACCCGCACACACCAGCTGCGCAGCTCCCATTCATAGGCGCCGACTCCGTGGGTGCTCCGGGGCTGGAGCACCCATGGGGAAAAATTGGTTGGTGCTGAGCACCCACTGGCAGCTCTCCACCAGCCACGCGCCCGGGCCCAGCTCAACTCACCTCCGCCCAGGATGCCGGGCGACGCTGTGGGGCCCCGCCCCCGACGCACCCACCGGAGCCGACGAAAGTCGGCTCCTATGCTCCCACTGACCACAGTTCCCGGCCAATGGGAGTGTGGAGCTGGTGTTCGGGGCAGGGGCAGCGTGCGGAGCCCTGTGGGCCCCCCGCCTAGGAGCCAAACCTGCTGGCTGCTTCTGGGGCGCAGCGTGGAGCCAGGACAGGTAGGGAGTAGCCTGCCTTAGACCTGCAGCACCACCAACCAGACTTTTAATGGCCTGGTCAGCGATGCTGACTGGAGCCGCAAGGGTCCCTTTTTGACCGGGTGTTCCAGTTGAAACCTGGACACTTGGGTCACCCTATTGTCAGGTTTCAAATGAAGGGCCTTCAATTCTGAATATTTTCCTACTTTCCTGCCCCTTCCGATGGCATTTATAAACCCATCTATTTATTTACACATTTCCTGTTGGAAGGGACTTTTATGGGTGATGGTGTAGTTTTATATTAATTGTAAGATCGCTGAGAGATTTGTTAAGCAGTGACCAGTAAAAGCACTCTGGGTACTGATATGCAAATGAACAAATTAAGCATTCCACTTGTTTTCAGTAAAACCACAAACATGGAGCTTTTAATCTGGCTGAGGTTTCCACAGACCAGGTTTCATACATTTTCTTTGCTGTTATTGAAGCAAATCAGCTTTCACAGAACAAAGATAAAACTGGTATTCCATTGGCTGCTATTACATAGATCTACTAAAAACTTTCTCAAAGATTTATTACAAGAATATTTGTGAAGAAAAGGCCTATAACTTGCATACTTAATTCAGTGTTCGGTTAGTAGCTGCTGTTCATCTCCCTTTGCTTCACTAGCTCTGCTTTATGTAGGTGACAGAATATCAGATGCAGGGTTTATTTCAACTGCTTTCCTTGTTATTTATGTATTTCAACTGCTATCTCCTTTGAAGGGATTATCATTTTGAAAGAAATGGTAGAGTTTTGTATTTCCAAGTCAGAAGAGATCATTTTGAAAGTGTAAGAGTTTGACTGTAGGAAGTTTGTCGCAGCTGAACCAAAGATGCCAGAAGATATGGATTAGTGTGGCTGTCTGTCAATTAACAACATTCTGGACCATATGAGATGGTGTTTTTTCTGAAATTGACCAACAATGTGGTTAAAATTATCTGGTGTAATCAACAAATATATTGATGAAAACAAGCAAGTAGAGCTAATAGAATGATCTTAATTGAACCAAAAACTTGACGAACTTTAGTCATTTATTTTGGAGTGTGAACCATTCCTGATTTCTACTGATATATTAGCTATTGATAAATACTGCAACAGGGTTGGTTAAAAAATATAAATTAACTGTGAAGAAAAATATTAAAAGATTTTTTTTTAATTAAGCTCAACATTTTTCATGGATTTTGGTTTTCAGTGAAAATTTCATTTTGTTTCAGTTTTTAATTTTCTAAAGGGCAGGGGTTGTGGGTTTTGCTTCACCCCTTTCACTTTTTCCTTCCCCTCCCCTCTTTTCAACTGGAAAAAGGGAAAGGAAAATTATTAAATAAATAATACTCTCCAAATGAAAATAAATTAGAACTGAAAATATTAGAGTTTGAGAAAGATGAAACAAATGAAACTTTCATTTATGAAACAAAATTTTTGGTTTAGTTTTATTTCATTTTTTTTTTACTGAAAGTTCCAAACAAATGAAATTTTCTCACTACTCTTTTTAATTCATCTGTAACGTTGGTTTTTTTAAACCCAAACTTTGAGAAGTGATTGGTCACGTTACTTTCTCTTTCCTGACGGAAACTTTGTAAGAGAAATAGCCAGTGGTAAATGAAGAATGGTAAATTATGACTAGTGAAAAATGAATCCCAAATCATATACTTCAGGCATGAATGCATGATATTTTCACAACTACCACTGATAGTCTGAATAATTGTGTGAAATGAATAGCATGAACTCAAGCACAGCAGCGAACTGAATCCAAACTATTTATTCATAAATACGTTTAGAAACCTGCTATACAAGTATGCTCACTTAACAATTGGTATAAATGCGTAATAAACCTTTTCGCTGTTTGGTTTAAGTATAAATCAGATACTGTATGAGAAACAAATATGTGCATGTGTGTGTGCACGCACGCATATGCATGTGTATATTTTGAGCCTAATTCTCCTTTACACCAAGGCCACTTTACACTGCTCTGACAGTGTGAAGGGGCTTTAAAGTAAGAGCAATTATATTTACTTCCACTTTAGGGCCCTCTTGCACTGCTGGAGCAGTGTAAAGTTGTTTTAAGTGTAAATGAAAATTATGCCAATAAAGTTCAGTTTATAACAGCAGATTGCAAAAAGAGCTGTAAAATATTTCATATGCAGAAGCTTTAGGGATCACAGAAAGAACTCTGGAATTGTTTTTATGAAAACTTATATTATAAACTAGAATAAAATAAAATCCAAACCAGCTGTTGTTAGCATGTTGTGCCATACAATTCAAGCACATATCAATCACTTTGAATCTTTCCTAAACCAGCAATATTGAAATTTGCACTCATAGGCTCTCGATAAGTTTCCATCCAAACTGTCACAAACACATTCTGAATTAAGCTTTAGCTCCTTAATTTGTTATATTAATAAAGGGGATGAAAAAATACAGGAGGAAGATTAGGGCAGAAAAAGACTAGCTAAACCAGCTTTTAAATAGTTTCTCGGCTATTATAGAAAGGTTTCCTAGCTATGCTCCCTCTAAGCTGTGCGGCCGTGCACAAGGGTTGCACAGGCGCTCCGGGCTGCGACAGCCCTAGAGCTGCCGTGGCCGGGGACAGACACTCTTCCCCAGCCCCGGAGCTGCTGCAGCCGGGCAGAGGTGCCTCTCCCTCGGCCCCAGGCTGCTGTAGGGAAAGAGGGCTGTGGGGAGTCCTCTGTCTCCGCTGCGGGCCCAGGACAGCCTGCACCCCAAGCCCCTCAGCCTTGGCCCCACCCCAGAGCCCACACCTCCAGCTGGAGCCTTCGCCCCCCCCCACCCCAACCCTCTGCCCCAGCCCTGAGCTCCCTCCCACACCCTGAGCTCCTCACCCCGAGCCCCACCCCAGAGCCCACACCCCCAGCCGGACTCCTCACCCCCCCTGCACCCCAATCCTTTGCCCCAGCCCTGAGCTATCTCCCATACCCTGAACTCTCACCCCCAGCCAGAGCCCTCCCTCCCCTGCACCCCAACCCTCTGCCTCATCCCTGAGCCCCCTCCCACAAGCCAAACCCCTCAGCCCCACCCCCACCACACATCACCCCCATATTGATGCACTTACCAACATTCCTTCTGCACATGCATGGGAAAAATTAGAGGGAACATTGTTTCCTAGTGACTCATGTGTAGACATTCACATGTATGGAGGCATATAAACATTAGCAGAGGTTTTTTCTTTGTTTCCCTTGCTCTTCTCTTCACCAAATATGTGTATCAATGTTTTCTTTGTACCATAGCATTCTTTTAACGTTCTCATTCGCTGTCACCTCATTTACCTTGAAAAAGTATTAAATGATTCACCCAATTTGCAAACCTAATTATTGGCATAATGCACCAATACAAGGAGTGGATTGAACCAATATTTGTGTCATACAGCAGACCATGTATTCTAGGACAACATTATTATATTTCCTTATTAATCATCTGAGATATATTTTTTGTACTTAATTCCCAAACACTGATTTAAGTAACAGAGCCTCTTGTTATGTCATGAAATAGTCCCCTTAAATCAAATAAAATGAGACAACTTCACCTTGATTTTATCATTATGTGTCCCTTTTTTACTATATAGAAATGATATGAATAAATTAGCCTGTTACACTGGGGAGGGAAGAGGAGAAATGGGGAATTAGTAATTTTTTATATCTATAAACGCTAAATACACACACACACAGTGTTTTTCTCACACTTTTTGCCAAATCCAAATTTATAATCTGAGTTAGCCTTAGCAAACCCCAGTTTTACAGATTTATTTCTTCCATATATGGAAAAAGTCTATATTTTTAGTTCAAATGTGAAAAAGCCTAATTTCTCTTTCAGCATTGCAATAGAATTATATTTCTTTATATTTTTCATTTCTTAGAAAAAATTACATATAACTTCTACAATTGCAAAAATAATACATTATATTAATGGTGTCATTTTAACCTCCTAATTTTACACAAATAACCATTATTTGGTAACAATGGGACAAATCCATGTGTGTCTTACGTCTGCGAAAGTGCCAAAGAGCCGATTAAAAGCTGAAGGAAGAAAACAGTGCTTATTCCCAATAGGAAACACTTAATTTTTTTAATCAATAAGATGAGCACAATATTTACATGTACCAATACAGAATCAGTAGTGGAATAAGATTTATTTAACACTTACACTAAATGTCTTTATGGTTGCCTAGAATGCCATCTAGTGGGCAAATTATAAAATTACACAGCAAATAAAATCAGCTATAGAAGTATCAAATAATTGGTTTTCCCCTGAAGTATTTTCAATTTAAACAGTTAATTTTAACAATTTTTGGGGGGTGACCAAGTTTTATAGAGAACCTGGAGTGTGTGTGTGTTTGTGCTGGTAAACTGAGTCAGATCACAAATGAACAGACGAGCATTGATATTTGAAGAGCTTCCAGAGCAGAACTGTGAAGAAGGCAAAGCAGAGAGAAGAAATACAATTAAAATATAAGTGGACTATCCTGACCTTCTGTAGGTTAACAGGAAAAAAATTGCTTTACACAAATCAGTTAATGTGTACTATCATGACACAGTAGAGAGGAAACTCAGAAAACTGGCCTGCTAACCCTACCCCACTTCAGGTCTTTAGGACAATTAAGTTACTTTGTACTATGGCAGTCTCATGTGGGAAAAAAGCAAAGTTTTTAAAATTGGGCTGATTACCTGGATTAAGAGGGCTTTGGAAGAAGGTCTGGACTTTTGCTATGAAGAACAGTATTGTGGAATGTCAGTGAGTTGTAGTGTTTTTAAGTATGTTGAAGATACTCCATTCTGTCACCATTTCGTATGACATAGAGGGTACTGTTGAGCCTCTTTTAGAGTGTGCAGAAGGATGTCTTGCTTAACTTACTAGGAAATGCATCAATTACAAAAGAAGCTGCACTGAATGGCTACAGAAGAAGTCTAACCTAGTGCTTCTTTGCTAGAAATACAAATGGACTGTATGGAAGTAAAATCAGGGAACAGGGGAGGGAGGGAACTGGGAAGTAAGTATGGAGGCTCCCTAGAGCTCCCCTCCACTAGTTCAAAATATCGAAACAATGCACAGCTCTTAAGATTTGTCCCCACTATAAAATATAAACAGACACATGCATATATTTAACTAAGAAACAAAGTCTAAGAAACTAAGAGAATGCCTCAAGCACATACAGAGCTCAGGAAAGATCGCTTTATTCTCTTCACTTGTCTTAAGTCTCGCTGCAGACCAGCACTTCAAAGAGGAGCAAATAGGGGTGTGAAAAATTGGTCTGTGCAATTAAAAACTGTATTTTAAAATCAGATCCAAAACAAAGGCAAATCTTCTCAAGAATCTGAGATAGATATAATTTAACTTGCAATATATTATAAAAAAGTGTCCCTTCATCAGGTAGGATGGGCTCAAATACAGTTGAAATTCATTAAACTTTAGTAGAAGGCTTCATAGTCTAAACAACTATCAAATCACATAACTACCAGAGCTGGTCAAAACATTTTTGTCAAAATGTTTCTTATATATCTATATAATAAATACGGCTCTCAAGTGATTAAAAAATAAATCACGATTAATTGCAGTTTTAATTGCACTGCTAAAAAATAATAGAATAACATGAATTTAAATATTTTTGGAGTTTTCTATAAGGTCAAATATAGGCTCTGGACTGGAGGCTTGGGGCTTCAGCCTGGCTCCGGGCTCCAGCCTCTCTTGGGGCTCAGGGCATGTGGCTCCAGCCGCCTCCAGAGCTGCATACTGGGGCTTCAGCCCCCATTTCCCCGATAACGCCTTCCATGCCCAGAGGTATGCAATTAACGTGTTTGAAAAATTAACGTTATTTTCTTTTCAGTTAATCACAGGTGTTAACTGCAATTAATTGACAGCCCTAATAATGAAGTTCTCAGTTTATAACAAATACCTTTATTAATTATTATTATTATTATTTTTTACAAACATAATATTTTTGTCTGGTTTTTTCACAGGAAAAAATAAGATATTTTCTTGACCATCTCTAATAAGTACTACTGTGAAATGAACGTAGTAGTCTCTGATCAGCTTCAATAAGATAACTGTCTATATGCCAAAATTGCCACCAATAGTGGAATCAATTGGAAACATTGTTGGAAGACTCAGCAAAGGGGCCAGTGATCAGCGGCTAAACTACCTTCTCACTTCTTTACGGGACATGGTATGGTCAAGTCATGGTGATTAACGAGCACAATGCATGTGTGGGAGCCATTTTCAGTATTCAAGACACTCCTTCTCTTTACCTGAGATCACAGAAGAAGTGAGGACAGGAGAAAGTGAGAGCATAGACTGTCCGGGGGCCAACCCCAGAAAGAAAATGCTTTTGACAGTTTCCTGTGTCTCTCTCAAACACTTGTGCAATGCTCCTGTTGTATTTTGGGATCAGTGTTCTTGCTGGCTCACCAGCCTCTAGCACCTGTTCCTCTCGGTTTTCACTACCTTATTGGATTAGATTGTGACCAACAAATCATCATACTCTGGCACCCTACTGGTGGCTCAGCACTGTTCTCTTTCAGGATTGTGCCTTTAATGAGGAACATAAAATTCTGGAAAAGAAGAGAAGACTGAATTGTGAGTGAGCCAGAGGATCCAGAAGTCAATAAAAATATTAGTGCTTCAGAGCATGGCCTCTATAAAACACTAGAAGAATTTTGGACTCCAAAACCTTAAAGTCACCCAATGCCATGTCAGGCTTTTGGCCCACATCAAAATGATAATGTAACTATGATGATGTAATAATTTGTCATTAGTTAATACATCATAGCTGAACATCACATAACTACCATTATGTGAAAACAATTAGGCAGGCCAAAAAAGAATTTGAAGAGCAACTAGCAAAAGACACAAAAACTAACAGCAAATATTTTTAAGTACATCAGAAGCAGGAAGTCTGCCACACAACCAGTGGGGTCACTGGGCACTCAAGGAACTAAAGCAGCACCCAAGAAAAACAAAGCTGTTGTAGAGATGGTAAATGAATTCTATGCATTGGTCTTCACTGCAGAGGGCATGAGGGAGATTCCCACCCCCGAGCCGTTCTTTTTAGGTGACAAATCTGAGGAACTATCCCAGACTGACGTGTCAATAGAGTAGGTTTTGGAACAAATAGATAAATTAAACAGTAATAAGTCACAAGGACCAGATGGTATTCATCCAAAAGTTCTGAAGGGACTCAAATATGAAACTGCAGAACTAGTAACTGTGGTATGTAACCTGTCACTTAAATCAGCCTCTGCACCAGATGAGCAGAGGGTAGCAACTGTGACACAGATTTTTAAAAAAAGGCTCCACAGGCAATTCTGGCATGTACTGGGAGGTAACCCTAACTTCAGTACAAGTAAGACTGGTTGAAAGAACAGAATTATCAGACACATATATGAACATGATATGTTGGGGGAAGAGTGAACACGGATTTTATAAAGAAAAATCATGCCTCACCAATCTATTCAAAATTTTTGAGGGTGTCCACTAACATATGGACAAGGGTGATCCAAGATGAACATAAGAATGGCCATACTGGGTCAAACCAATGGTCCGTCTAATCCAGTATCATGTCTTCTAAAAATAGCTAGTGCCAGATGCTTCATAGGGAGTGGGCAGAACAGGGCAATTTATCAAGTGATCCACCCCCTATCATCCATTCCCAGCTTGTAGCAGTCAGAGGTCTAGGGACACCCAGCACATGGGATTGTGTCCTTGACTATCTTGGCTAATAACAATTGATGGACCTATCCTCAATGAACATTACATTTCATTTTGTTGCTCACTCACCCAGTTGTATGAGATCCCTTTGTAACTCTTCGCAGTCTGTTCTTATGATAAGAACATAAGAATGGCCATACTGGGTCAAACCAATGGTCCATCTAATCCAGTATCATGTCTTCTAAAAATAGCTAGTGCCAGATGCTTCATGATAAGAACATAAGAATGGCCATACTGGGTCAGACCAAAGGTCCATCAAGCCCAGTATCCTGTCCTCTGACAGTGGCCAATGCCAGGTGCCCCAAAGGAAACAAACAGACAGGTTATCATCAAGTGATTCAGGCCCTGTCACCCAA
Organism: Chelydra serpentina; assembly: GCA_037349315.1. NCBI lineage: Eukaryota > Metazoa > Chordata > Testudines > Chelydridae > Chelydra > Chelydra serpentina. The sequence continues at coordinate 19,867,709 of JBAIAC010000042.1, forward strand.
TCCCAGCTTTTGGCAAACAGAGGCTAGGGACACGATTCCTGCCCATCCTGGCTAATAGCCATTGATGAACCTCTCTTCCATGAATCTATCTAGCTCCCTTTTGAACTCCGTTATAGTATTGGCCTTCACAACACCCCCTGGCAAAGAGTTCCAGAGGTTCACAGTGCGTTGCGTGAAAAGACCCAGTCTTATTAATCTCTCCTCATACGGAAGCCGTTCTATACCCATAATCAATTTGAACCTTTTCCAATGCCAATATATCTTTTTTGAGATAGGGCAACTACATTTGCATGCAGTATTCAAGATGTGGGCATACCAAGGATTTATATAGAGGCAATATGATATTTTCTGTCTTATTATCTATCCCTTTCTTAATGATTCCCAACATTCTGTTTGCTTTTTTGACTGCCACTGCACACTGAGTGGATGATTTCAGAGAACTATCACAATGACTCCAAGATCTCTTTCTTGAGTGGTAACAGCTAATTTAGACCCTATCATTGTATATGTATAGTTAGGATTATGTTTTCCAATGTGCATTACTTTGCATTTATCAACATTAAATTTCATCTGTCATTTTGATGCCCAGTCACCCAGTTTTTTTGAGATCCTTTTGTAGCTCTTCAGTTTGCCTGGGACTTAACTATCTTGAGTAGTTTTGTATCATCTGCAAATTTTGTCACCTCACTGTTTACCCCTTTTTCTAGATCGTTTATGAACATGTTCAATAGGACTGGGCCCAGTACAGACACCACTATTTACCTCTCTACATTCTGAAAATTTACCATTTATTCCTACCCTTTGTTCCCTGTCTTTTAACCAGTTACCAATCCATGAGAGAACCTTCCCTCTTATCCCATGACTGCTTATTTTGCTTAAGAGCCTTTGGTGAGGGACCTTGTCAAAGGTGCTCTGAAAATCTAAATACACTATATCCACTCAATCTCCTTTGTCCGAATGCTTGTTGTCTCCCTCAAAGAATTCTAGTAGATTGGTGAGTCAATCAAGTAATCCATTTTGCTGTGATTTAAAAACTCCCAAACCTCAAATCATTCTTAATTGTTTCATTTGTTATGTCACTTAAGGGCAGAACTGGAATCTAAACTTGAATCTGGGAGTGTATTATAAGCTAAAAAAAGCAGGAGCTACTTTCTAAATACTGTAATGCAAGACAGTTGATAGTTCTAAAGATGTAAAGAGAAGACACGAATTATATGAGATATTGGTCTCCTATTAGAAATTATATTCAGCACATATATATAATTTTAAACAGTAATAATTTTAGATACAGTGAAATGGAACAGTTTTGTTATTAAAGGTACATTATTAGCTTCGGCCCCCAGGATAAGATTTGTTTAACAATAAGAATAGAGGGATACAGAACTTAATTTGAATAGAAACATTTTTATAAATTAAAAAAAAATTATATAAGCAATTCTTGAGAGGGTTAAAAATGCCCTCACTGCGTTGAAAAACCATATGAATTAGAACAGAAACTGAAACTGTCTAGTCTGGTTTGTTTCACTGTTCATAATAAAAATAAATGTAAAAATAAAAATAAAAGATAAAAGCTTTTAAAAATTATTTCATTTTTAATTATACAAGTTGTCTTTAATAACAAAAGCAAGAACACATTAATTTTTAGCTTGATTCTGTCTCTTTAGCAACAAAAAAGGGAACTCTTGCTAAAGAGAAACATTTTTTCCCAGGGTATATATACACATTTTGTACACAGAAAGAGTAGAATTTCCACATTGCTCCATTCAGCATTAGTGAAATTCCCGACTTGCTTATGAGAAGCTGAGATGGCAAATAAGAACTGAACAACTACATTACAACAAGCAAAAGATTGGAAAAACTTAAAAGTGTTCTTCTCGCTAATCCTCAGTTACAACATGCATTTAAAATTCACATCTAAGTCTGTACTCTCTCTTTTCTTTATAAAGCAGATGAACTCTGACTATAATGAATTAAACTCATTTTTTTCATTTATTTTGTGTACTAGATGCTCAGATGAGGCCACTAGAATTATTTTCAAATGCCATCTTCTATCATTACATATATTGTTCTATCCAATTTCTCCGGAGCTTTTTCTGTCTATAATAATGGTATCAGGTTGGTAAATCCAATATCTGCCTTTTAACATCTCAGATAAGAGAATTTCATTCCATTTATCAAAACTCATGACCCCATTTATTTTCAGTGATATTATACAAAATTATTCTAGTTAGAATTAAGTGAGGTGTCCCAAAAGTATTAACCCATTTAGGGACATGGAAAGAATATTCGTTAAGTATTAAAAAACCCCTCACAAAATCAAAGAGCAGTTAACTGAAACCAAGCAACACTTACATTATCAATAATTAATATCTTTAACAATATTTACATGTTTTGCTGCCTACAAATTCCATACATTAACACTGTCCACTACTTTGTCTATCCAGTCCCCTTCTTTATAAGATATATAGGAACAATTATCCATCCTCATTTACTCCTGCATGCCCCACTGCTTCTGGATTACAGACAATTACTAAATTTAAATGTTAACATATTTCCTGAACCAAGTGCACTATAATATCCTACTCTATTTCCATATGTTTGCTTTTGTACAGTGTTTACTGCAGACGTATAATATGTTTAACTTATATAATGGCAATATTTTACTTGAATACCCACCCATTTGCCAATTTATAGAGAGGAATCTATGTTACTTTGTGTCACCTATTTCTTACATTGTGCAACATTATAATAATGTATAATTATAACATTATAATAAATGTAATATATTATGTATAATATATAATTTTACAATTTAAAAAGTGTGTGTCTGTCTAATGATAAACAAACCTATATACATGCATTATATGTACATACACACAAACATACATGTTTGTACGTGGTATAAATGTTTTAATGATATAAATTTGAAAGGCCGCTTTACTAGCAAATAACAAAGCCATGAGTTATGCCAATAAAAATAACCTTTATACCTCACAAATATGTATTCTTTATGTGACACATATGTTGCAGGAAATCTATTTTGTAAATATTTTAAAGAGAAACATTTTATGGGGACTATTTCCTGTAAAGTCAGGTGCCTTAATTACCAGGAGTTGCATAGTATAGGGCTAAGAGGAGGCTATAAAAATGACATGAAAATATATTCTCTCTATATAAAATAATATCTTATATAAAATATGATCTCTCCGGCTCTTCCAAGACTGTAAGTGATTGCCAGTTCTGATTGGGAATCTGGTAACTTCCCCTACCAAGCAGCATAAAAGCTTATATTTCTAGCCCTACCGGGCTGTTAGATATCAAACCTTAAAGATCTGTAGGTATAAGAAAGTTGCCCAGGACTGAATCCGACCTATCCTGGGATATGAGCAAGAATAATTTTTCCAGTAAAAATTCCAAATTTAGAGAATAAAGAGAAAACATTTATCTGGCAGGCTTTTTTGTCTTGTTTTTTAAACTGCAGCTGTTTGAAGCCACTCAGACTTGTGGAATGTTAGAAGATCAGGGGAAAATTCGGTAGTGGGAGAGGGTAAGTAAAGTGGTGATATTTGTATGATAAATTACAGAATCATGTGATAAATTAATTTATCACATAGATATCCTCCATCTCCCAGCGTGTGTGTGTATGTGTGTGTGTGTGTATATATATATATTATATATGCATGAACACACCAACCCCTCTATAGAATATACAATTAATGGAATTTTATTTAATTTGCAATACTAATGCTGTGATTAGTATATTATATCCTCTGGGTCAAATTTTGCCCTCATTCACACCAGTGAGTCTAGAGAAACTGCGGTTGTACTGAGCAGCAGAATTTGGAACTTTTAAATGTCTCCTTCCTTCTTCTCTTTTCTATGGGTATTTAAGAAAGCAATAGAAATTCAGCTCTGCTAAATGTTGCTACATCTTATCCCATGTTTGAAAAGGAAAACAAGATGTGCACAGTTTTCTCTTCTATATATTATGTATAATAGGATGCTTGACTGCACAAGCTAGATGTGATATTTAACAGGGAGAGACGACAGTAGGTCAGAGGTAAGTGAGGATTGCTAGTTGAGTCATAATTAAAGTGCAGTCTGGCATCTGTTAATACTTTTCTTCAGGTATAAAACATTCCTCATCAACAGACTGCAATTTTATGAACCCCATCCAAATCAAAATAGCCTCACTGGCTACCGTCACTTAGGGTACACATACACTGCAATTAAAAACTCACGGCTGGCCAGTGCTAAGGTGTTGCTTAATTGCAATGTAGATATTTGGGCTTGGGCTCGAACCCGGGTTCCAGAAACATGTGAAAGGGGAGGGTAAGGGGAGGATGCCAGAGCTCGGGCTGCAGCCTGATCCCAAATGTCTACACCACACAGTTCAACATCCCATTAGCCCAAGCCCCGCTAGCTGAAGTCAGCTGGCATGGGCTAACCGCGGGTGCCTAATTGCAAACTTCAAGTGTCAGTAATAGCTATGGCTGTTCCAATTCCCTACGTAGCACTTTCCTCTCCAAAATGCCTCTGTGGCCCTTGAAGACTAAGTCCTGTTGTGATTAATGCAACTAAAAATTTACTCCAATTGTAAACTCAAATGTAAAAAGTATGTGCAAGTTCTTAAAATGTCTATAACTTTTTGTCTGCTTGGAAATTTAACCATGGAAAATAGGTCAAGTTGTTTTCAATAATTAAATGTTATAAACAGGTGCAAGAAAACCAGACAGAGAAACTGGATTACCCCAAACAAAAAAGGCCCTGCAGATATGATTCAGACTGTTGAAATTATGCTTGTTAAAAACCAGGAGATATGGAACCAGAAGTTAATGAACCAAAATTGGTATGTCAGATATTAGGCCTAACTGGTGGACAAAATAATGAGGATGAACTATGACACCCACTTTTCCCCTTTTCGGGTTTCTAAAAAGAAACTTTGAAAAAAAATGCACTGCTCGCCTGTTCCACCTTGCATCCCAGTTCAGCCTACTAGGGGTCAGGAACAACCCAGTAGACTTCTAAGCAGGAAGATGTTCAGCTCCCAGTTCAGCTCATCTTGTCTCATCTCATCTTCTCTGATCCCAGAGTAGAAAGAGTAGACCAGACTTGTTCATATCACATTTGTTTTCACTTGTGAGTCCTGAAAATCACCATATTATCATGACATCTAGCCCTCAGGGGATACCTAATTGCTGGTTCTGCAAAGGAACGTAAGATTCTGTTCTGTTCCCTTCCTTTTGTGTCGCTTCTCCCCTCGCTTCCTTCCTCCTATCCTTGCTCTTATTTGCTCGGCTTCTCATCAAATCCTGAATCAACTTGAGATGAGAGGACCACAATCCTTCTCTGTCTAAGGGCTGACAGGCTGACCACAGCACCAGTTGCTTAGACCCTGGTTCACATTCCGGTCAGGGGCACCCAACTAGATGATGCCCCTGACCGGAATGTGAACCAGGATCTAAGCAACTGGTGCTGTGGTCAGCCTGTCAGCCAAAGCATTCATTTGTGACTGACCAGCCATCCAGTCTTCCAAAGACAACAGCAAAAGTCTCCACCCTTTCTATCCACTCTCTCCTTCACCTTGTGACTGTTAGAAACAGGAGACGGGAATACCCTTTACACACGAGGACTGAAAGTAAAATTAACCCTTTCCTTTTTTATCAGAGAAAGATAGTTCTGAAAATAAAACTCTGATATTTTGTCTCCAAAAGAAGAGACACTTTAAAGGTTTTACTTAAGTTTGTTCTGCGTAATATCTCAGTTTCAGTATAAATGCTTGTTTCAATTTCTCATTTTTTCTTGTGTTTGATCAATAAACATCAGACTTTAAAATGAATGTTTTGGGGTGTTTGTCAAGAAATCAAGTATACCAAGGTCTATGTAGGAAAAAAACCCAGACCTCTGTATATCACTGTATTTATGCTGGACACTGAAAGAGTTTATAACACCTTAAACTCTTTTGACCCTTGTGATTAATACAACAGCCTTTCACAGACTCTTCCCAACTCGGTCCCATAGGAATGACACTAGGTAACTGTAAACAAACTGTGTCCTCATCTGACAACCAGACAATAAACTAGACAACAAAACTGACAGATTTACATCGAAAATGTAAATTATATCATGAACTGCATTGGAAAAAATACATAAGTATTAAAAGCCCTAAACCAGTTTCATAATGATACAGGGTTGGTATACTTGAATGTTGATACACTGAGTTATGCAACTCCTGTATATTGTTGTTCATACATGAAAACAAGATTATGGAAAGAAACTATTCATAACTGAGAAGCAAGCATTTCCTTCTTTGTAAAAGCACAGTACAAACAAAAGTAAAATTTTTCAGGCAATATCATTCAGTGGATTAACTAGAAAAAAAATAGGCCATTTTACAAAAATCACACTGTTTAATCAGGCCATGAAAACAGTGCAAAGTGGAGCAACAGAGAATTGGTAAAATGCTGAATCAGATCTCTTAATTTGATTAAGAGGCAGAGAGATCAAAGGAGGATTATACTGTATCATAGTAACACATTAGAGATGTTCTGGTTAAGGCCTTTTGGATATTTGGACATTTCATTCCCCCTTTCTCTCAGCATTTTTCCTTTTGGGTGAAATTTGTCATGCCTGTTCTCAGCTCAAAAGTGAGTTTATTTTTTGTTAGTGAGTGGAAAAAAAACATTCAGTTGGTTATTGAGTTGTCCAAGCATGGGAGAAACAAGTTTCACATGTAAAAACAAAAGAAATCAGGAACATTTGGTGCTTGAATAATTCATAAATAGCACTGTTTTAAAACTGAAACTTTATATGTACGTAGTCCTCAATAAGAAATATCTACATTGCTAATTTTTTTAAGAAAGCTTGATATGATTTAAAAGCATATTCTGTGCTTGAAAAATCCTCCACTGTCCCTCATCTATTAATCACCCAAGACGGCTGCTTTCCAGATAAAAGCACACACATGCATGTAGGCACTGATACATTTGAAGTAAACTCACATAGAAAAAAACCTGAAAAAATATAAAGGAACACACAATTGATTGTAGACACACACAGTAAAAATTTTAACCCCTTTGCTAATAAAAAAAAAGCCCAATCAAATTTATGTTAATGCACTGTTAAGTTTGAAAATTTAAATGCAAAAAAGACAGGATATTCAGAAAATAAAGAGTCTAATGCTGTTCTCTGATGGAGCTTTTTTGTCTGACACCAGGGAAAATGGCCTCAAGTCAGCAATACTGGCTATATGAGGATCACCATTGTGCAGGAGGATTTTTTAGTGGTTTAGAGCCAGCACGACCGCTTCTATGCCAATCTTCTCCTGGCTACTGGTGTAAAGACATGGCTGTGGATTGCTTAAGTCCCTGAAATCCACAATGGACCTCTTGGACTACCGGCCATCAACACAAGTTAGAGCAGCTCTGACGCTTCTCTAAAATACGATGGCAACTGGCCCAGCACAGACAGGATTGGGGGAATGCAAGGTGACTTAGAGCTCTCTGTTTCTCCCTTTGCAATGCATGCTTCTCATCCAAAGCCAAGGATCTGGGCTAAGTTTCCCCAAGACAATGTAAACTTACACATATTATTATTATATTAAACAACCATGGAAAGAGCTTAAACAGCAACCCAAAATCCACCTATGCACAAGGTCATATTACTGAATTTCTTAACTTTTGTCAGTATAAATTTGCAAGCTTAATGATGAATTTAGAGCACTTCCATACATTTGTTTTAATTGATATTTGTAGAAACATTCTGTCTAATAGATAACTGTCCTATGCATTTCCAAAGTGAAGTGTCCATCACCACAGTATCTTGGCATTAGAATTCAACATGGCAAAACTACATACAGTAGGATACCTCTATATATGGAAAACAGTCACACAGGTTCACACAGTGGAGAAGCCATGCTTTGCTAATCACTCAACACAGATAACAAATTATTAGAGGCATCATCACTGGTCTGATCCCAGAAAAGCTCTTGAAAGACTACGGAGCATTTTAGCTAAGAACAGTGGTTACATGGTCAAAGGTCTTCCCATGTCCAAAATGCTTAGATGGAAGAGCAGGCTACCTCCACAGGACAGCAACTTGGCCAGGGCCGGTGTAACCACTAGGCGAACTAAGCGGCCCCCTAGGGGCAAGATTTGGGGGTGCCAAAAAGTGGTGGCCAAAAATTATTTTTTACACTATTGCTGGAAAATGAATGAATAAAGAAAAGAGAAACGTCGTTGAATTTGCATTTTAACTTGTCGTTCTCTCATACATTACAGCTATAGCCTATGCCAGCTCTGCATTGCGGACACAAGCGTACTGCTTCACACTACGTACAGTACAAATGGCAATGACGTCATTTTTCTCGTCATACGCAGCCGGGGGAGAGGAGGGAGAGCGCAAGGTGGAAGTTTTTCATATGGCACAAAATATCCTTGCACTGGCCCTGAGCTTGGCACAGTGACTTGGCTGACCCGACAGCTAACAAGATAGAACTCAGCAAAATTCAGTTACATCACTCAGCTTTGCCGAAGTTGAAATCAAAGATATTGTACTTAACAATAAGCCTTTGAGACGTGAATGAAAATTGACAAGAAATATTTAAGACCGAAAAGTAAATATTCAATGTGGTACACATGTGCTGCCTGGCTAAAACCCCGCTGGTCTATGCTGAAAATGTACTGCTCAATGACAAGAACAGTATTTGCAAAAGCCAAACCTTCCCACATCAACATACTGACATCAACAAACAAAAGATTTGTTACATCAATTCAAATTTTTGGCAAAACTGCTTCCCAAGAGCCTTTTGTTTCTCTGATGTGCAATTAATTTCCATGACGTGGCAACACAAGTACAGACAATAGATGCACCCTCCTTGTCTGCTTCAAGTTTTCTAATGCCCACATTTCCTCCTGAACCTCCAGCAGCATTCCCCAGGTAAGAATTTCCAAAGCAGAAATAGGTTAGTCTACACAATATTCCCTATAGGGAAGATTTAGGAGCTCAAGTCCCATTGATTGTTAATAGGAGTAAAGCTCCTAAATCATGTAGGCACTTCTGAAAATCCCACTCTCAGTTTAAACACCACATCTTACTGATATTTTGGTGGGTTTCTCTCCTGGAATTGCCACCTCTAGGAAAAAATTAGCAGTCACGAGAAATTCGTTTTTCTGAGATGTGGCTGGTGCCAGTACAGAATGGGTCTGCCTGGAAAAGGCAGGGGTGAAAGTAGCCAAAAAGGGATTAGGCAGAAGTGGAAGGAGATGTGTGAGGAAAGAAAAGAGAAGGTAGGAGGATGCTTGGAAGGTGAATCAGACTATTCCTCTCCTCTCAGCGCATATCACGAAAGGATTTCAGCTGACATGAATGGAGCACAATGTTGTGGGGGTCTTCACAATTCCACTGCGGAAGCTATCCCTCGGTCAGCTGGGGAAGTAATGGCTGCTCTAACTGAGGAGGCATGCAGATTAAGAGAGCTACTTGATCTAGGTAATACAAGAGTTTGATGCAGCACCTGATCCATCAGGACAGGACATCTCTAGAGGATACTTCTTCCTCCAAAAACCCCTCAAGAAGGAAGAATAGTAACCTAGATTTCCTAAACCCCTCTTTCTGGGAAAGGTAAATTTTGATAGTGCTTTGGACATCTCAAGAATTCCATAGAACTTCCTACCTAACCAGAGGTTTGGGGCATGAGCTGAGGAAGGAGATCTCCACAGAAGGCTTTGAGAGAAAATTAGGGTGAGCATAGAGGCCTGCCTTCCCTATGTGGAACAGCTAGAGAGGGATGCAGACTAAACAACAAGCCACACCATTCAATGGACTGAAGTGATGTCCATAACAAACTCTATCTTAGTTAATGCAGAGGATTATAGCATAGTGACTAAAAGGTAACCTTGAGAGAAGGTTCTGTGGATTAGGCTGAAGGTTCCACAGGGGAAATGATGGTTTAATTAGAGGCCTCAGGCATGTAATTGCCTTTTAAAACACAGGACAAAATTTTCCAAACTTAGATACCTAAAGTGAGGTACCTTCAGCTGCTATAAATCAGCATAGTGTTATCAAGGTCAATAGCGCTATGCTAATGTCCACCTTCTGAGGCTCTGTACCCTAAATTCATAATAGGAGTCCAGTTTGCTTGGAGACTACGGCAACCCAAAAAATGAAGGGCGTACAGAGATTTCTGAAGCCTTTTCTCTGCCCACTGTAACAGGAAAGCGGTCTCTTTCTTGGTCTGTCCCTGGTACTACAGCGATGGTGTAGTACTGTCTGATGAGGATAGGATGCAGATGAGAAATACTCAGGAACAACAGGTCTAGATAGAATGCCCTTGGTCCTCTGAACCTAAGTTTTCATTCTCTATGGGAGTACTTCCCCTGAACAACCTTGTGAACGAACCAGATCCCTCTTCAACTGAGGAAGGCATTCACTTTTTTCTGCAGTTATTCCTGGAGAGGAAGTCTTTTTCAGGGAATGCCAGCTTTAAGCTGGTTCTGCATGTTAGTCTCCAGCTACGTAAGGTCAATCAGCCTATATTATCAGTTTGTGTTAAACAGCTTCAACTTTCCATTTGCATTTAAGAGAATAAACATATAGTGGTGAGCAATGTTCCCTCTAATTTCTGACAGGCCATGTGCGCAAAAAAATTCTTCTGTGCAAATTTTTGACAGGCCATGTGCGCAAAAAATTTCTTCTATGCAAATTTTTGTGCGCACAGTGTTTTGCCTTGTGCGCGGGATTTAGGATCTGTGTGCGCACACACGCACAGCTTAGAGGGAACAGTGGTGGTGAGGAGCAAATTTCAAAAAGTTAGAAAGTTCAGTTTGGACAGCCATTCAAAGTTTCAGATGTTTAATATGAAGAGTATCCTGGAAATCAGGCTGTATATCTGTCATAATTTGCTTTTCCCTATGTGATTTCCAGTGCTTTCTGGTTTCAACTCTGTCATGAAAATGCTTTGAGAATAGCTGCCTCTTGATACTTCAGTTTCTAGTCCATGGCTGCAAGAGGATAATGCAGAGAAGAAACAGAAACCAAAAGGTAAACAAACATTTTCATAACTCAGAAACATTGGGCTTGGTTTGAATAAAGGGCCAAGTTTTGGTTGACTCTTGTTTTATCTGAACCTGTTCAATATCCTTAGTTATCAGACCAAGCTGACATAAGGCAGGCCAATATGAAAATATATCAACTCATTTTAAGATTTTTTTTCTTAGTAATTAACTGTGAATGCAATATTTTATATTACTGCATATAAACTAGATCAGAAATACACTCTACATATGACCCTCATTACAATTCACATAACAGACTTTACATCCAGCCTCCCTCTACTGCCCAAACTAACTTCAATCATGCTTTGTTCTCTGAAGACAGAGGCTTTCATGCATTATGAACTAGCCCTCACTGTGATGGACAGTCCTTAGTTTAGAACCTATGTACCCTCATCCCACATTAAACCTGGTATTATCTGTATGGTAATACAATAAATTATTTATATCACAGATGCAGGATCATGAAAGTGAGGTTTTTAAAAAATGTCCTCTATAATAGAGAGATTAAGCCAACATATTTTGGGCTCAGAGACCACATATGTAATAAGCACCATTTATGCCACATGTTAAGGCCTTACAATGGTTTTGAGAAGCGTATAGGGTGCTGTGTGTGTCCTCTGAAATTAGGTGTATTTAATGCTTTAAGCTTTCTGTCATATTATTTTTATTGTGCCCTTAATTTTGGCTCTTTGTCCCACATTTGGGCTTTGGTGAAAGCAAAATATTGCTGGTACAGCAGTCTAATTTAGAGCATTACACGGATAAAAAATAATTACTATAATGCACATGTTTTGTAAAATAAAATAAAAACATGCTGATGTGAAGCCTAGTTAAAGGAATATAAACTTTGATCATAAACAGAATGAAAAGATGTATCTACTATAATACGTCAGTCTATTCCCGTTCATGACTGATGTGAACATTTTGTGAACATAAGAATGGCCATACTGGGTCAGACCAAAGGTCCATCTAGCCCAGTACCCTGTCTTCCAACAGTGGCCAATGCCAGGTTCTTCAGAGGGAATCAACAGAACAGGTAATCATCAAGTGATCCAGTCCCTGTTGCCCATTCCCAGCTTCTGACAAACAGAGGCTAGGAACACCATCCTTGCCCATCCTGGCTAATAGCTATTGATGGACCTATCCTCCATGAATTTATCTAATTTCTTTTTTGAACCTTGTCATAGTCCTGGCCTTCACAACATCTTCTGGCAAAGAGTTCCACAAGTTGACTGCGTGTTGTGTGAAGAAATACTTCCGTTTGTTTGTTTTAAATCTGCTGCCTGTTAATTTCATTTAGTGACCCCTAGTTATTGTGGTATGAGAAGGAGTAAATAACAATATTTCCTTATTTACTTTCTTCACACCAGTCATGATTTTATAGACCTCTATCATATCCCCCCTTAGTCAATTCTTTTCCAAGCTGAAAAGTCCCGGTCTTATTAATCTCTCCTCATATGCAAGCTGTTCCATACTCCTAATGATTTTTGTTGTCCTTTTCTGAACTTTTTCCAATTCCAATATATCTTTTTTGAGGTGGGGCGACCACACAGTAATCAACATATGTGAATTAAATGTCTGTGTGAATTAAATGTCTGAGTGCATACCAAAGTGATGCGATTGTAAGACTTCTGTTTTATTAGGGATGTACTTTTAGCTGGCTGATGTAACAGGAGCTTTTTCTAAAAAACAAAAAGGCGAATCTACAGGCTCTTGCTCAACTCTTGAAACTGGACTTTATAAGAACTAACACTGAAAAAGAGTCAAGTATAATCATAATGGGAGCCTGTAGGGATACCAAACTTATTTTGCTATAGCTATCATTTTCTGAAGTGATGTAACTTACATCTATGCAGTCATGTAAATATTATGCTGATTCGTTTAAAGTGACTAAATGAAAAAGACTGGCTATGACAGATCTGGCACACCCTATTAGGTTTTGAAGGGTAACTGAAACAGTTTCTGTTTTTTTAAAAAGGAAATATTTCCAAATGTTAAATTATCTTATTACCAGTAGCGTAGCCAGGGGGGAGCAGCCGCTTCCCCACCTAGCAGAAGCGGTGCCTTTAAAAAATTGTTGGTGCCTTTTAAAAGGGGGAGCGGAGCTAAAAAAAAAGGCGCCTCCCCTTGTACTCACCTGGCGGCACTCCAGCTGTTCAGCGGCACTTCGGCGGCGGGTCCTTCCCTCGCTCTGGGTCTTGGGTGGCACTTCGGCGGCGGGTACCACCGAAGACCCGGAGCGAGTGAAGGGATGGGACCCACCGCCGAAGTGCCGCTCCCCCTGTGCTCTGCACCTGGCTATGCCACTGCTTATTACCCTGAAAAAAACTGTCACAAAGTTCAGCTAATATATGTGGTAACTGTTAAATTAACTATTGGTGCGTTTTGCCTGCTGAGTCCAGCCTTTAATTTCTTTTGTTTATCATTTTTTCAGTGCAAATATTTGTAATAAAAATAATATACACTTTGATTTCAATTACAACACATAATCCAATATATATGAATATATATATATGAAAATGTAGAAAAACATCCAAAATATGTAATACATTTCTATTGGTATTCTATTGTTTAACAGTGTGATTAAAACTGCGATTATTTTTTAAAAATTGCGATGAATTTGTTGAGTTAATCATGAGTTAACTGCAATTAATCAACAGCCCTAATATTTTGACATGTGATGTTAACAATTTGTGTTTTAATGGTTATAAAATTTTAATTTTTTGAATCTCAACATTTACGGTCATAAAATAATTATTTTCTCAGCCCCCCCATAATTTCCTGCAACTCTGAAAATTAAAATAGATAATAACAGAACAAAGTGCTGAAAAATAAACATTGATATTATCTGTCAAAATCATAAAAAGCTAATTTTGCGAATGCTATTAATAATATACCATTTTCTTCTTGTTGCTATTTCTCATGGTAACAGCTGCAAGAGAAAATATAACCCAGTGTAAATGCTATGCTGAGAAATATTGAAATGAAGCTGTTAGCCTCTCCCAGTACTTTAGGATCTGGATTTACAATTGCAAGAACACCTAGCATATGCCATCATCAAGGCATTTCATTTTGCATTCCAGATAGCCTGAAATATAAGATTCTTGTAACCACTCCAACCTTACAGACCCTACCTGTAGGGCTCCATCGGAAACTCTAGCTGCACAAATAACTACCATAAATAATTTCTTTGTAATCAATTAGATTCTCCTGCAGCAAAAAACTGCTTGGCTCCACAGATCATCCGTACAGGGGATCAGTTTGTACAATGTCATTTGAAGATCAGCTTTTTGATCTCTACATTACTATTCCTTTTGTAATATGTAGTTGTATGAAACTGCTGGTAGCCACATGGAAAACATTTGGGACTGGACATACCAATCTGTTCATAGACCCTGACAGAACAGCTAGCTACTTTGAGATGAACTGGTAAGTACTAAGTATTATTTCTTTTGTTCTACTCCTTTCCAGGCTCCCCTACATAATTCCCAAATAATCATGTGAAAAACACAGCTCTCCGTAGTTCACCAAACCATGAGCTCAGGTTTCAATCAATTGCAATGCTCAAGAGAGTGCTTTCAGTCAGTGCTTACCTCATTGTCCGACTCCACAAGTACTTGATCATATTCACTAAGGGCTACTAGAAACATGATAGATGTGACATTTTCAAAGCAATGTATCCATTTTCTTCTTTCTGATCGTTGGCCTCCTACATCCACCATTCTGCAAGGTTAACAAAATCCGCATCAATTCCAGGGGAAAACAAAGCCTAATAAAAATCAATGTACATCTCTACTTATGGAGCATCAAATTCAACAATTTAGGTAATGAACAATTTGGGTGGAAACCAAAAAAAAAAATCCCTTTTTTGTTAGCAGCCATTCCATTAATATTTAAAAATCAACAGTGTATGTGTTGCGGGGGAGGCAGGTTGCTATGTTTCCTTTATAAGCCTGACATGGCTTATAGATGTTAATAATTAGGAGCTTCATCCTCTGAAGTGCTCTACATGCAGAAATCTCATTGAAGTAATTCTGAGCACCACTCGGGGAGTGCTTGCAGGACTCAGCCTCATAGATTTAGCAGAAACAGGCGTGCAGAGCCTAGGGTAAAGCAGTTTGTAGCCAAAGTAAAAATGATTTTAACTGAAATAGTTTCTGCATTTTTTCCATATAATTACAAGATATATTTTGAGGAATTAGCAAATAATTTTCAAAAGATAACAAATAAATATATATTGGGGGACAGATGATCTAATGAGAAATAAATTTGAAAATGAACATGAAACTGAAGTAAATGTAATCTTTTGGATGGGATAAATGAGCATGTGACACATAAGTAAACTTAAAATCAACATAAAATTTGAAAAACATGTTTTATTGAACTGCCTAAGATGTTTTGTGTATTTTTCAATTACTGCCAAGAACAGAAGTTAGTCCTTCATATGTGTTTAGATAGGGGTTCATCCATTCATTCAGTAACAGCTGCTTAAAAATGATACAGTATTACAATTAAAAATAATTAAATACAATCAGAAAAAAATTATACTACTCCTATTACACTTTAGTCACTTGAAGAATATGATGGAGTGAGCATATAACAGACTGAAATTTGGTATGATAGCATACATGTCCTCTGTTTACATTTTGAATTTGTAATTGTAACACCTCATTATTCTGTATTAATTAAAAAACTTTAGCACTTGGTGACACAGGTATGGAGGAGCAGTAGTGGAATGCATATGAGGCAGGGATCTCAAACTCAAATAACCAAGAGGGCCACATGAGGACTAGTACATTGGCCCAAGGGCTGCATCACTGACAGCCCCCCTTCGCTGCCCCCGGCCCTGCCCCCACTCCACCTCTTCCATGAGGCCCTGCCCCTGCCCCGCAGGGGGCTCAGGGCAGGGGGTTGGGGTGCAGGAGGGGTTCGGGGTGTGGCAGGGGGCCCAGGGCAGGGGGTTGGGGTGCAGGAGGGGTGTGGGATGCAGCAGGGGGCTGGGAGGGGTTTGGGGTGCGACAGGGGGCCCAGGGCAGGGGGTTGGGGTGCAGGAGGGGTGTGGGGTGCAGCAGGGGGCTCAGGGCAGGGGGCTGGGGTGCAGGAGGGGTTTGGGGTGCGACAGGGGGCCCAGGGCAGGGGGTTGGGGTGCAGGAGGGGTGTGGGATGCAGCAGGGGGCTCAGGGCAGGGGGCTGGGGTGCAGGAGGGGTTTGGGGTGCGACAGGGGGCCCAGGGCAGAGGGTTGGGGTGCAGGAGGGGTTTGGGGTGCGACAGGGGGCCCAGGGCAGAGGGTTGGGGTGCAGGAGGGGTTCGGGGTGAGGGCTCTGGACTGGCGCCACTTACCTAGAGTGGCTCCGGGGTGGCAGTGGCGCCCACCCAAGCCAGGGCAGGCTCCCTGCTTGCCTGCCCTGGCCCTGTGCCCTGCCACTCTGAGAAGCAGCCGGAACCACGTCCCTATGGCTTCTGGGAGAGGGAGGGGCACAGGGCTCCATGTGCTGCCCCTGCCGCTCCTCCAGGTACCTCCCCTGAAGCTCCCATTGGCTGCAGTTCCCCGTTCCCGGCCAATGGGAGCTGTGGGGGGCAGTGCCTGGAAGTGAGGGCAATGCACGGAGCCCTCTGCACTCACCCCCCCCTCAGGGGCCGCAGAGACATGGTTCCAGCCGCTTCAGGGAGTGGTGCGGGGCTCGTGGCACCACAGGGAGCAATCCCGCGGGCTGGATCTGGTCTGTAGTTTGCCCACCCCTGGCCTGGAGGTAGGCAGGGGCAGGGGGGCATGGGGAGCTTGGCGAGCCGCAGAAAATAACCCTGGGGGCCGCATGCGGGCTCGGGCTTGAGACCCCTGATATAAGGTATTGAGTATTCCTACTGAAAAACAATGAATATGAGCTAAAAAATTTGGGCACATAACATATAATAAGCATTTTCAAAGTTTAAGTTGATTCTCATCCTGAATTCAAAAAGAGCCTCAACTCAATCTCCCTTTTGCAGGCAAAGTTTTGCACCCACAATTATCAGCCCAAAAGCTCTTACTTAGATGTTTAATTTGCAGGTGTAATCAAGTATTAATATTTCTAAGTGACAGCATTTGCACTTGAAATTAACTGTGGGTAAAATTATTTGTAGAAGTAAAAGTAAGCTTGCGAATATGTGAACTAGTCATTAAAAATCAAGCCCTCTAACTTTATCTTTGTGCTTCATCTCATAAATAGGAAAAGAGATGCACAACTAACTGACTTTGGTTTATATATATTAATATACATATAATTTGAAATTAAACATTGCTATACATATTTTTAAAAAATCAATTCCAAATGATTCCACTATGACTATAAGAACTGAATTAAAACATACACAGGTTTATTTTCTCTCTCTCTCTTAATCTCTTTACTTATTCCTTATAGTCAATTGGTAACAACTTGTGTACAATAACGAAGAAACAAAATGATCAAACAAATAACTAAAGTGCAGAAACATTTTATGTTTACACACTTTTTGTACCAGTATGTGATATTTTATATAACTAACATACAATAAAAACAAAAAGAAATGTATTAATTGGTTTCTCTTGTTTTCTACCTGAAAATGACGCTTTGTAAGTCGAATGGATATTCAATTATCCCTGTTGTTGGGACTCGAACTCTAAGCACATCTTGTTGGGTGGGCAGATAGGCAGGTTCTGCTATACGGTCCAGGTCATTAAGATAGCTACAGACAGGGAGAAACAACAGGAACACAAGACAGTGACACCATAATCCCACTGAGAGAAGGAGCAGGGCCAGGTGAGGAAGGGAAACGGGGGAGTGGGTGGGAAGAAGTGTAACAGAAATAGAGTATAGGTAAAAAAAAAGGGGGGGGGGGAGAGGGGAGGAGGGTGCAAGGAAGTTCACCATTCTTCCCACCTACAGAACCCTGCTCTTAAAGAAATGCCATCACAGACTGGATGTTGGCAAAGAAACCCTACCACAAGTATCTCAGTATTATTATTTTCCTTTTCACCAGATTATGCTTGGCTTTCTCCTACGGAATTCCTAGATTCAACCCACATAAGAACTCAACGCTTTTAAAAACAAGACAAAAAATATCAGAGAGATAAAATTGTGTAATTCTATATACAAATGTAGATATTAATTACCCGATGTTTTGAAAGAGGTTTTCAAATAGATTTGCATGTTTTTCTACTGTATCTATATATGGGAGCACACACAAAGACAGGCACAACAGATAGCTACATACACATACCTGAAAATCCTGAACTGCTCTAAAACAAAGGTGAATTGACTTAATGTAGATCAATGCCTGGTTAGGAAACTTTAGGAAGACAAATGGACTCCCTAGGAAATATACAACTGGCCAGAGTCAAAACAAAAAGATATACCCTCCAGATCAAAGGATTATTCATTGGTGCCAATTGTTGACAATTCACAGATTTTAAGACCAGAAGCAGGGTGGACAAAATCAATGATTTAAAAAAAATCCGATTTTTTAAATCCGATTTTTTAGATAAAATGCTTTTTGAGGAAAAAACTTATCTAAAGATAGTTTTAATTAAGATACATTATAGCTCAAAGATACCTTATCATGGAAAGCATTATAAATTCTAATTCTATAGTATGAGACAATATATTCATGTAATGTTTAAGAAAAGTTTTGTAAATGAGTTCCAATAGTTCATGGATTAGGGACCCAATTTTATGGGGTTCCAGAGGCTTCTGTATAGATTATTTAGGTTACTCTTTCCATCTACCCAATGGGACTCAGTGCTCAGTCAAGAACAGGTATCGGCAGCCTTTGGCACGCGGCCCAACAGGGAAATCCGCTGGCAGCTTGGGATGGTTTGTTTACCTGCAGCGTCCGCAGGTTCGGCCGATCGCAGCCTCCACTGGCCGTGGTTCGCTGTTCCAGGCCAATGGGGGCTGCGGGAAGTGGCGTGGACCGAGGGATGTACTGGCCGCCGCTTCCCACAGCCCCCATTGGCCTGAAATGGTGAACCGCGGCCAGTTGAGGCTGCAATTGGCTAAACCTGTGGATGCTGCAGGTAAATAAACTGTCCCGGCCCACCAGCGGATTTCCCTGATGGGCTGCCAAAGGTTGCCAATCCCTGGTCTAGAAGATACCATCAGAGATGCTTAGTTTCGCAGTTCTCAAACTGTGGACTTGTGTCTCCAGAGGTAACATGCTTGTTAACAGCAAAAATGTTTTAAAATAAATAAATAATATATACAGGTGAGAAATCACAGACCTCAACCCTATTGTCCCTCTGCAAATTTGTGTACACAGAGCCAATCCCTTACCTCTCTCTAAAAGTGCAAAGTTTCAAAAAGTTCAATGAATAGAAGATTGTTGGGGGCGGAATAGGTCTGGTCAAGGAGAAGTCTGGAGATAAATGTGAGAAGCGAGGGACATATGCTTGTTTTGTTAAAATATTAGATGTTTGCTGTTGAAGAAAAAAAAACCAGAATACTTAACGTTGTTGTTTTAGTTAAATAAAACAATTTAAATGTCTGTCTGGTGATGTTCTCCTCCTAATACAGCATGGCAAGAAAATCCTCCAAATATTAATGATTAACCTGTTGAATTGGAGATAGTTCACCTCCCAATGATTTCATAAATATCTGCTTCAATTACCTTTGGTAAATGAAATAACCAATCATTCATTTTCTGAAATAGCTGTAAAACTAATCTGAAAAGTTTTCAAAATAAATCACTGTTTAAAAATGTATAGTGTGTACCTTCTAAAAATGAAACCTACATCTATCTATGAGTTATGAAGACTATGTATTAAGGTTATAACAACTAACAAGAATGCTCTTTTATCTAGAAATCCATGATTAAATCAAATCTTCCGGACTAGTGATATATAACATGATTTAAATCAAATCCACCCTGGCCAGAAGGGACCATTATGATTAAGACTGCTAGTCTGTCATGGAAGTCATGGATTCTGTGACTTTCTGGGACCTCCATGACTTTTGTGGCGGCCAGTGCAACAAACCCCAGAGCCTACAAGTCCACTCAGTCCTACTTCTTGTTCAGCCAATGGCTAAGACAAACAAGTTTGTTTACATTTACAGGAGATAATACTGCCCTCTTCTTATTTACAATGTCACCAGACAGTGAGAACAGGCATTTGCATGGTACTTTTGTAGCCAGCATTGCAAGGTATTTATGTGCTAGATATGCTAAATATTCATATGCTCCTTCATGTTTCGGCCACCATTCCAGAGGGCATGCTTCCATGATTGTGTAGCCTTAAGGATTAATCTGCTTGCTTGCATAAAATAGATCTTTTCTGATAAATTTAAGTATTTAATGTTTTGTAATAAATTTATATTAGATTAGTTTGGCTGTAATGCAAAAGGGCCTACTGATCAAAAATCTGTATAATGATGCTATGCAAGATTGTATCTAAGACCTTTCACCCAGAAAGTTAACCTTCATCTTGTTACCCAAATAGATAGAAACACCCACACCTCTGTCTACAATCTTTACCTAAACCAATAGACATAAAGGTTGGCATAAGGGGCTTTTTCCAAAGCCGGACGCACAAATGTAACACGTACACCACAAATGCGTATACAGGTGTCATCCCTACGCACAGACATATCAGCCAATGGGCTAAGTAAACCCCAATATTTCTGTGGGGAAGTAATAAAATTTGGGCATGAAAAGAAAAATTTCCGGTAACTAAAAGGTATAAAAAAAGCAACCCTCCACCCTCGTTCAAAAGCGCGCTCACTCTTCATCTTCATCTAACTATCAATGCTATCTACAATGGCTGGTAACTATTTAATTAGTCCGTTACTTATTTTATTTTCAAACTTTAAGTTCTAAAGGGAACTAGGCCAAGCTTGGTTTCCCTAAATCTTTATTTTCAGTTTATTTCATAGTTAGATATAGTTAGTTAGTTAGTATAAGTTAAACTAGCCTTTAGCTTTCGCAAGTTTCCTCTGCAAGAGGTGAGAAACCAAAACTGCCAAAGGCGAGCACCAAAACAGGGTGTAAGTATATTAACCAAAGTCTTGCAGAACACATTATTATTTGTATTTAAATAACAATAATACCATTGTAATTCTGTAACTTTTACTTACCATTTACTTACTATTTTACTAATTTTAATAAAAGGTCTTTATAACTATATCTGTCTCAGTGTAAGTTTCCTGTCATACCCCAAGGGTCCTTTTATAAACTCTGTAAAGCCTGATTCAGGACAAAAACTTTATCTTCTAATCTCTCATTAAAAAAATAACGTGTTAATTAAATTTGTGACTGAACTCCTTGGGGGAGAACTGTATGTCCCCTGCTCTGTTTTACTGGCATTCTGCCATATACTTCATGTTATAGCAATCTCGGATGATGACCGAACAACACATGTTGTTCATTTTAAGAACACTTTCATTGCAGAGCTGACAAAACGCAAAGAAGGTACCAATGTGAGATTTCTAAAGATAGCTACAGCACTTGACCCAAAGTTTAAGAATCTGAAGTGCCTTCCAAAATCTGAGAGGGATGAGGTGTGGAGCATGCTTTCAGAAGTCTTAAGAGAGCAACACTTTCATGCGGAAACTACAGAACCCAAACCACCAAAAAGAAAATCAACCTTCTGCTGGTGGCATCAACTCAAATAATGAAAATGAACATGTATCGGTCCGCACTGCTTTGAATTGTTAGCGAGCAGAACCCATCATCATCATGGATTCATGTCCCCTGGAATGGTGGTTGAAGCATGAAGGGACAAATGAATGTGGTACGTAAATAACTTGAGACACCGGCTGCAACAGTGCCATGAGAACGCCTGTTCTCACTTTCAGGTGACATTGTAAACAAGAAGCAGGCAGCATTATCTCCTGCAAATGTAAATAAACCTGTTTGTCTGAGCGATTGGCTGAACAAGAAGTAGGACAGAGTGGACATGCAGGCTCTAAATTTTTATATGATTTTATTTTTGAATGCAGGTTTTTTTGTACATAATTCTAGGTTTGTAAATTCAGCTTTCATGATAAAGAGATTGCACAACAGTACTTGTATTAGGTGAATTGAAAAATACTATTTCTCTTGGTTTTTAACAGTGTAAATACTTGTAATAAAAAAAAATATATATATATATATATATATATATAAAGTGAGCACTATAAACTTTGCATTTTGTGTTGTAACTGAAATAAATAAATTTGAAATTGTAGAAAACATCCAAAAATATTTAAATAAATTGTATACTATTATTAACAGTGCGATTAATCACATGATAAATTTGATTAATAGCGTGATTAATTTTTAAAATCACGATTACTTTTTTAAATCGCTTGATAGCCCTACTTTGAATCACTTGTTAAAAATTAATGTAAGTAAATGGTTATGAACAACAGTGGAAACAAAACATTGTTGCTTTAAAGTAAAACAGAAGAATAAAAACATACAAGAATTAATCTGTTAGGCCTTGGAGGGAGCTAGAGCAACTTAGATTGTCCTCTTTGCGTTTTTAGTCATAAGAGTTTAAAGTGAAAATAAATTTGCAATGCAGGAAAACACTACAAATCCAGAAAGATATTTTGAACAGCGAATCTCAGACAAATTTAACATATAGTTCCAGAGCTATCCTGAAAACTTTGAAAAAAACCATTCATTTCAGTTGATAAGCCAAAGGGTTTGATAAGAGTTGGATCAGGCCCTTGGGTTTTTATACTGAGAACAGAGTGAACAAACTGGAACTCCTGAAATACCAATTTTTTAAGACAAAACAAAAACCAAAAACACTAAAAACCACCCAACATATCAGCAGTCCAAAACACAAGTAACTTTGTTTTTTGTTAGGCCTCAGGAAAGGAAATCTTCATTCATGGGACTGAATGAGCTGTAAATAGTCTACAAAGAGAGCATTATATCCACTACATTCCCAAATACAGCAGCAGCTCATGAGGAGGAGGAATTTTTGGAGAACCAACCTCTAAGTAGCATAATCAATTTGCTGTAGCCCACTTTAAAAACCTCAGTTGTGGTATGCAATTGACATAGTGGGAGTTTAAATAAACTATGTTATAGTGTGCACCTGCATGGTTTTAAAGGGACAATGATTTAAAGGCACTTTGTTAGATGGTTCAGATCATTGGCCCAGGAAAAGTCCCTTTTGTGTCTCTGGAAACTATCTTAAAAGGGCAGTGGGGGATTTTCATTGTCCTCGTAGTACAAACAAACAAATAAATAATAAATAGTGGAAATTCCCTGGTTGGCATAAAGGTTTTGAAGTAGTCATGTTGAAGGGATCAGAGGAGGGACTGGGAGGCTCCATGTGGCTGGAGTATTAGACTGCAAGGGTACCACTGATGGCAGAAGCTCTGATTGTGTCAGAACTGACAGGTACTGACTTTTTGACTTGGAGGATACCAGTGGAGAAGATGTCGCTGGTAGGAGGTCTGGTACCAGTAGAGCCCTGGGATTTATGGGATATAGAGTCGTAGCCCTCAGAGTTAGGAAGTACTTAGAGGTTAAACGAGTAGAGCTGCGCTGGATGTCTTTGAAGCAGACTTAGGGGGAGACCTGCTTTTATGCTTGTGCAAGCATTCTCTGCCATCCCAACGAGACCCCGACCTGCAGCAAAGTCGGACCTCGTGGTGGGAGGAATGCTCCATGTCAATTCAGGCAGATGTACAGGGAGGTTCCTTAGCCTGGGTCAGACATGGCCTTCTCCCATGAGGTGTTTTCTAAGCCGGAGTTCCTTTCTCCTTATAGGTAGGGTGAGGGAAAGAGTGGCAGATGTTACACCTAGCTGCGACGTGTGCCTCCCTATGACAGTACAAACAGCACCAGTGGTGGTCGCTGACTGAGAAGGGGCAGGCACAGCTTTTGAAGCCCAGAGTTCTGGACATAGTCCAATACCCATAATGGAGTACAGGGGTGGGGGAGTTCCCGAAAAAAGGAATCTATCTAATTAGAAAAGCTCTGCTAAAAGCTATAAAAACGAATTAAACCCTTACTATCTACAGAGAACTATATACAAAAAGACACTAAGATAATTTCTGTAGTATTTTACAGATTGAAAAAATTGAAGGAAAGCTCTGGACACTGGAGGTTCCAACCCAGACCATGTGGTAAGAACTGGAGAGCCAGTTGATCCAGATCACCCTTTGTACCTTTGGCTGGAAATATGAGGCAGGCAGGGGCACGTGCTTGGACCAATGGACACTGCTTTCAAGAATTCTCCAATGCCGGGTGCATGGAGCACATGCCCACCCATAGTGAAATACACACAGGGACCAGCATTTGAAGAAGAAAAATATTTTTGTTTAATTTCTGCACTTGACCACATGTTGTGTACAATCACTTTCACTCTTTTGTAAATGATCAGCTGCACTTCCTGTTTCATGCAATATTATGACAACATCACTCTTCTGCATTACTTTGAGGAAGCTCACATGCATCTTTCCCCAGATCCTGCAACAGGAGGTCTGCCTGCATCAGTAAAACATTTCCTTCCTGTGCTGTTCTGTACAGTGAGTGGCATTTCCTTATTAAATCCCTCCTGAAGACCCATGTCTTCTCCAGTGCAGTGAACCAGAGTTTTCAATCTTTTTGAGTGGAGACCTCTCCTCTGAATTAAAATTTTTGGTTGCGCCCCCACCCAACCCAGATAAAAATAGATATTATACTATTATACCTGCCCCTTTTCCCCCTCGGGTTTTCAGGGTGAGGGAAATTGCATGTGACAGTCTCTAGGGGAGGAGCCAGCACTGGGTGTGGAGGTTGCCAGGAGTGGAAATTGGCATGGCTGTGGCAGATGTTGACACTGACCCACAGGCTGGGTGGGCCGCTGAGGTGAGTCAAGGGGTGGAGGTGGTTCTCCCTCCCTGAGCCCTACCACACGGGGCAGGCCCAAGCCACCTGGTGTCACCACTCACCCACCCATGAACGTTCCTTCGCACCCCCCCTAGTGGGGCCCACAGTTTGAAAACCTCTGCAATAAACTGACTACGTCATCTACTTATTTTGTTTATTAATTAACCTTATTTAAAACACAGTGAGAATGTATTCCATCAAGCTGTGTACCACCTTTGTTGAGTAGGCACAAAGCATTATGGAAGTTGACATGGTCCTTTCTTCCCTACCTGTCCCTATTGTTTTGTTAACCCCTCTCTGCATCATGTCTGAAATGTCTGTAAGCTCTCTGAGGAGGAATCACGTCTTTTTATTTGTTTTGGGAAGTGCCTAGAACACTACTGAGCGTCATTACAATAAATAATCATTATCAATATCACTGTCATTTTAATTAATTGTATAACAGTATATTTTTATATTATTTTAACATTACATAACTGACTCTCCCTTTCTTTCCTTATTCCCAAGACTTGTTTAAATTAAAGATGATGGTCTGATTCTCTTAACTCAGAATCGTCTAGTACTTTGTCATTGGACTAACTGAGTATTTTTAAATGTTGAGGGGGGCTGTGTAAGTGGAACGTGAGATTATGAAAATTCACATAAAAAAAAAAGAGAAAATTGCACAATGTTAAAATGTAAATCCCAACATGTACAGTTTTCAAATCTGACTGTTATTATAACTGTTGTAATCCTATAGAACATTCCAAATTAATGTTATTTATAATCTTTTGATTTAGAATAACAAGAAACATCCGCAACAGTACTGCCAATTTCAAACATTTGAAAATCACAAGACAGGCCCCAAATAATCATGAGATTTTCTTTAAAATCATGACATGTGCAAAAAAACCAACATTTTTTTTCTATTTGCTCTCTGCTTTTTGAACCTTCAGGGTGTGCTTGGATCATATCTTTAAATTTTCCTCAATAGCTATGAAGATTGTAAGCTTACTGTATTTTTTAAATGAAAGCTGAGATTTCTCATGTAGTCATCTGCCTCCAGGAGCTGGGCCGTTAAAAATACACGAAATAGCATGAGGCTCATAATAAAATTTCAGGTTGGCAACACTGCATACACAGGCTGGGGTCACCCTGAGGATTATTTAAAATTACAAAACTAAATACAAATTTCAGTCATCTTCCCTCTTCTACCAAACAACAATTCTAAGTACAAACAGCGCACTCCAATACATTAGCCAGTACTTCAGATACCCTAACTCTGCTCTGACGCCGAGTAAAACAAATGGGCCACACCAAATGCTCTGAAAGTCAGCAAATCCAGGCTATTTTAGATAAGCAGTTTCCAGGATCCCAAATAGCATGGGAAAATTCAGTTCTTCATTCCTTTTTGTTATTGCACTGGTCATTAAGGACCTGATCCTGCAAGGTACTTAAACACATGTCTAATTTAGTCCTAACGGGAATACTGATGTGCTCAAATACCTTGCTGAATTAGGGCCTTAAACCCCAATCCAGCAGGAACTCAATGTAAAGCATATAAAAACGTGAGCAAGGTGCTGCACAATAAGGGCAGGAAAAGACAATTACTTTAAGAAAATTGTACATTCCTGGATACTTGTTTCACCCCTTGGCTCTCTGTGCTAAATTTTCAAAGAAGCCTCCTAAATGGCATTGCAAAATTTGCAAGGCCATCCAAAGGCATGCGTGCACAAAACTCTGGAATGAGCTAATGCAATTACTTGTTTTCTGTGCACTACAAACTGCTGCACACACACATTTTGCGGATATATTATAGGAAGTTGTTTTCAAATACTGGACCTTTCCCTTAAAAAAAATCTTGATGACAACTGTGCTTCTAAAATAGATATTTTCTTCATTTATTAATTTCTCAATTTACAACAGTAATAAGGACCTTTATAGTTGGAATTTCCTGGCAATTGGCATTAGGCCCAGTGCAAAGCCAGAAAAACTATAGCTACTTCTAGCATAGTGCACAGCTAGCAGAAGCAGCAACTCTGTGCACAATTTAGGTCAAAACTACATGGCACTGTGAGTGTATTTTTATAATTTGCTGAGACTTGTTTTATTTGGATTAAATATATTGTAGTTAAGGCCTCTCGCCATATTGCACTTATTCAGCTAAGCATGTAACAAAAGAGACAAAATGGCAAATTGCATACCATTACTTTAAAATACGATCACATAGGTCTGAGTAAATTTAACTTACAGACCAAGTTTAAACAGTTAATTATAGCTGCAATTTGTTTTCTAGAAATGAATTTGAGTGTCTGCTGAGGTAATTTTCAGTGGAGTTGCTATAGTGATAGGCACAAGGTGCATTAGCAAGGTAATGTGTGTGTAACAAGCTCCTGGCAATACCATTCTGCTGACGTCAGGAAAAAACAGCTACAGTATCATAGCATATTTGGGATCTGCACACGGACAAGGAACAGAAAGGCACCTGCAGTTTTCTGGTCAGTGTTAAAAAGGGGTGGCTTTTTAAAATAAAAGCAAGCATTTAAGTCCCAATCCTGAAATGACTTGCACTGAAAGGCTACAGAGCCATAATGCTGCTAGTGATACCTTTGAAATGCACAGTACTCCAAAAGTACTACTTGCCTAGTGTTACAACCTAAGTGGAAAGAGTGGAGCAATGCCAACCTAACTGCTTTTATATTTTCTGACATGGTTGTCTGTAGAGATGGCATGGTTGAACATGACACCAACATTCTTAACTTTGGAATAAAACCACAATGGTTCTGAGGGTTGCCAACCCTTCTGGTTTGGCCAGGAGTCTCCCATTATTGAGCTCTATCTCCTGGAGGCTACTGACGCCAATCCGGGAGACTTTAGGCCACTAAAAGTCTGGTGGCACAGCAGGGCTAAGGCAAGCTCCCAACCTGCCCTGGTTCCGTGCTGCTCCCAGAAGCGGCTGGCATGTCTGGCAGCGGCTCCTAGGAGGAGGCACAGCCAGGGGGTCTCTATGCGCTGTCCCCACCCCGAGCGTCGACTCCGCAACTTTCATTGGCTAGGAACGGGGAACTGCGGCCAATGGGAGCTCCGGGGGCAGTGTCTGCAGGCAGGTGCAGCGTGCAGAGCTGCCTGTGAGCCTAGGAACTGCTGCTGGACATGTGACCACTTCTGGGAGCCGCCTGAGATAAGTGCCGCCCGTCCGGAGCCTGCACCTCAAACCCCTCCTGCACCCCAAACCTCTTCCCCCACCCCGTCCCGCAACCAAACTCCCTCCCAGAGCTTGCACCCTGAACCCCCTGCCCCAGATCGGAACCCCTCTCACACCCAAACTCACTCCCGGAGCTTACACCCCGAATCCCCTTCCACACCCCAACCCCCTGCCTCAGGCTCAGCCCAGAGCCCCTCCCACACTCCAAACCCCTCGGCCCCATCCCCCACCCCAACCCCCTGCCCAGCCCGGTGAAAGTGAGTGAGGATAGGGGACAGTGAGAAACAGAGGAAGGGGGGCTGGAGTGAGTGGGGGTGAGGCCTCAGAAAAGGGGCAGGGAAGGGGCATGGCCTTGGGAAAGGAGTGGGGCAGAGGCGGGGCAAGGGTGTTTGGGTTTGTGCAATTAGACAGTTGGCAACCCTAGTTCTGACCAACCTCTGGGTGCTGCTCTTCAGGAAGGCAAGCACAGTCCCCGTCATCTTTGACCTTGTAACCAATACCTCATTCAATACCTGATACATTTTCCCAAAGTTCAGTTACTCTCCAAGGCACCCATCAGTGCCTGTTCTCAGCTAACAGTATCCAAGATTAATTTCTAGTTGTGTTTACTAAAAAAGACACACAATAGAACTAGAGAGAAGAAACCATAAAACAAAAGTAAAATAATACGCTTGCTTAAATAAATAGTATAGCAGGCTCAACTAAGCTGACCCCCCAAAAGCAACAGAATATTGAGATATTATATATAGCAACAGTTTCCAAATTGTGGTTGGTCAACCAGTGGTGCATGGAGAGCACTTGCTAGCAGTCCCTGGGGAACTGGCCTGCCTTTCTCCTTGTTCCCATGGAACATGGATACATGGAAGAGGAGCCAGCCTAGCTGCCTCGACTACTGACTGTTGCTGTGAAGGACGAAGTCAGGAAACAAGACCTATCCTCTGAGGTAGCAGCTTTTAATGAAACTGCAGTTGGTGGAAGATTGTTTACAACTGAAGGCTAACAGGGAACAAGACAGGTGGGCAACATGTCCAAGGGCAACAGAGAAAAGGGGTTAAGTGACTGGGCAACAAGATCATATGTACAAGGGAATGTGGGAGAAAGGAGGCAAGTGGCAGAGCAGCTTTTTCGAGGGGAGAGGAGTACCAGGCGACAGAGAAGCATGAACAGGAGAAGAAAGGAACCAGGTGGCAGGGAAGCATGAGCAAGGATGGGGCAATGGTGTAGGGAAAGAGGGGAACAGAACAGATGGGAAGGGAAATGAAATGAACAAAACTGGGCAGAATTATTAAGTCTTTTCCAAAAAGGACAAACATCATAATTAAAAATGACTAAAATGCAAACTAACTTTACTCCTATTACTTTACCATGTAAGCAAGTGCCACAAATGTGAGGGAAGTTCACCCCACGTGTTCATGAGTGAGAGGGGAAGTGTCTATTAGTATTGATATTTATTGTTTGTATTTGGGTAGCCAGGGTCCTATTGAGCAGGATGCTCTATGAAGATGTGGTCCACACAATGAACATATTTGAGAAACTACATCATATACAAAAACACCTGTTTTTTGGCCTCCTAGTTTGAGCTGCATGCCTCACTCTGTCCACTCTAAGTCCCAGAAACATGTCACATGTTTTGTCTTTGCCAGCTATAATCCCTCCTCACTTACACATAATGCTCTCTTTGTTGTCCCAAAGTCTGTAATCTTCATAACCGAAGCCAAAAGCTATGTGCGTTAGAGCAGAGCAAAACTAATTTGAGTCTAGTTTGGATGTCTCAAGTGTCTTGAATGATTTCAAGGGTCATTGCTAAGGCTGTGATTCTTTCACGGAGGTCACGGAAGTCACGGATTCCGTGACTTTCCGTAACCTCTGTGACTTCTACAGTGGCCAGCAGCAGCAGCAGTTTGGGTGTGTGAGAGGGGGCTCAGGGCTAGGGGCAGTGGTTTGGTGGGGGCACTTGCCTGGGGTGGGCGGGGGTGTCTCCACGCTGTGCACTACCGGCGCCTGCAGGCCCCACCTCTGCAACTCCCATTGGCTGCAGTTCCCGGCCAACGGGAGCTGCGACAGCCGGCGCTTGTGGTGGGAGCAGCGGAGGAACCCCTGCCCTGGTTTCTGCCTCCGCTGCCTAGGAGCTGCAGGGACAGGGAGCTGGGTAGGGAACCCTGCCAACCCTCCCACCCCCAGCACCAGCAGGGGTCCCGGGCTGTGGCCTGCCCGCCCCCCCCGTCCTCAGTTCCAGGGGGGTCCCCGCTGCACACTGCGACCCGGCCCCCTTTTCCCCACCACCAGAGGGGGTCCCGGGTCACCTCAACCCCCTCCCCCAGCACCTGCGGTGCCCCCAGACGGCCCCGCCCCATAGAGCACATATCCACGCCCAAATTTTAGTCATGGTAGATATTTTTAGTAAAAAAGTCGTGGACAGGTCACAGGCCCATGAACTTTTGTTTGTGGCCCGTGACCTGTCCATGACTTTTACTAAAAATATCTGAGACTAAAACATACCCTTAGTCATTGCTACTTAAAAAAATAAGAACACATTAATATATTTCCACCTTTCCACATCTGCAAGTTGAATTTCTATAATTTCAAACTAAAATTGGCATATAGATTTTGTATAATGCTATGCCAAGAAAATGCACTAAGAGGGTGGGGGGACAAGAAGAAAGAAAGCATTCTTAAAGCCATGACTTCTATTGAACTGCAACACTTCTTATTGTCTCCAAAGTGGTGGATGAAACAGGGTGGATCTGATTTAAATCACTAGTCAGGAAAACTCGATTTAATCATGGTTTTCTACATAAAAGTGCACTCTTGTTGGTTGTTATAACCTTAATACATAGTCTTCACAACTCAGAGATAGATGTAGGTTTCATTTTTAGAAGGTACACACTATACATTTTTAAACAGTGATTTATTTTGAAAATTTTTCAGATCAGATTAGTTTTACAGCTGAAGAGCCAGAAATTAATACTCAGACAGGCCCAAAGTCCAGAGTCTGGTCAAAGACTGAGGCTCAGACATGTGAACTGGACAAATATGAGGTAACCTTGTTTTTCTTTAGGATGATTAGCAAAAACCCAGGTACAAGCACATAATTGGGGCGTTATCTTCAACTGCAAATAGACCACATAGCTATGTGAGGCCCAGCCTTTGAAAACTTAGGGGCACTTCTCTTCAAGAGAAAATAATGATGTTTTCCTCGCATGAAAATCCAGGGTCTTAGATAGTCCAAGGCCAGGCACATGATCATGAGGTTCTTCTTACCACTACCCCCACAGATGTCAGTGTCTGGTTCTCAAACACAAAGCAGCTTTATAACTTTATGCCACATGTCTTTTAATGCTCTCTTTTTCTATTTCCAGATATATATATACCTAATGAACAATCAAGGGAGCTGCTCCATTCATATGGATCCCAGACCAGGATTCAACATATCTACATATTTTTATAATTAACTAACACACTTAAATCATTATATAGATTGTTTAAAAGAAAACACCTGTTTACTAATCATATGTTACTCTGAAAATATGGGCGGAGACATGATGTAACCTCTTGACCATTGGCTTCTGTGTTATCTTGTCTTCTTAGTTGAGCCTATCCGGGGCTCAGAACTGCCCGATTTCTTCCCTCCGCCCATGGTAAAATTCAATATAACCTGTTGTAATTAAATGATTAACAGTGTCTCTAAGCTATGAGCTAAGTGACACTCAGCCAGCGCTGAGCGTAATAAACCCACGTGCTTGATTTACACGGTGTCCGTTTTTGTTCCTTCACAGCTATATCAGAAAATGAATGATTGTTGGTTATTTCATTTACCAAAGGTAATTGAAGCAGATATTTATGAGGTCATTGGGAGGTGAACTATCTCCAATTCAACAGGTTAATCATTAATATTTGGAGGATTTTCTTACCATGCTGTATTAGGAGGAGAACATCACCAGACAGACATTTAAATTGTTTTATTTAACTAAAACAACAATGTTAAGTATTCTGGGTTTTTTTTCTTCAACAGCAAACATCTAATATTTTAACAAAACAAGCATATGTCCCTCGCTTCTCACATTTATCTCCAGACTTCTTCTCCTTGACAAGATCTATTCTGCCCCCAACAATCTTCTATTCATTGAACTTTTTGAAAGTTTGCACTTTTAGAGAGAGGTTAAGGGATTGACTCTGTGTACAAAAATTTGCAGAGGGACAACAGGGTTAAGGTCTGTTAGTTCTCACCTCTATATATTATTTATTTATTTAAAACCATTTTTGCTGTTAACAAGCATGTTACCTCTGGAAACACAAGTCCACAGTTTGAGACCTGCAAAACTTAGCATCTCTGATGGTATCTTCTAGACCAGAGGTCTAGCCAAGCTCCCAGCCAAGCTCCCCGCGCCCCCCCGCTCCTCTACCTACCCTGTGGTGCCGCGAGCAGCTGTGTACAGCACCAGGAAAATTTCCCGTGGGCGGGAGGGGGGGAGCGGGCCCCAGGCCTCCAGGGAGGACGGGGGCTCTCCACTTCCTGCGGGAAGTGACCCGGACCTAGCCTGCTCTGTTCCCCCGACTCGCAGGCTTGGGAGGAGGGGGGAACTGCCCCGCAACACTTGCCGGCAGCGCGGCTGGGAGCCGGGGGAATGGAGCAGGCTGGGGCCGAGTCACTTTCCGCAGGAAGTGGCCAGCCTCCGTCCCCCCCGGAGGCCTGGGGTCAGCTCCCCCACTCTTCCCCGCAGAGGCCTTGGGCCAGCCAACCCCCTTCCCGCTCCTCCCCCTGGAGGCCTAGGGCCAGATACCCCCGTACCCCCCGTGGAGGCCTGCCCCCCCCTCCCGCAGGGGGGCTGCGTAGAGCACCAAAATAGCTAGGGACGGCTCTGCTCACACCCCTCCTGCACCCCAACTCCCTGCCCTGAGCCCCCTGCCACACCCTGCATCCCTGCCACACCCCTCACCCCTCCTGCACCCCACACCCCAATTCCCTGCCCTGAGCCCCCTGCACACCTCCTGCACTCCCTGCCCTGAGCTACCTGCCACACCCTGCACCCCGACCCCCTGCCACACCCCACACTCCTCCTGCACCCCCGGGGGAAGGGAGGTGGCAGAGTTGGGGTGAGGACTTCGGGGAAGGGGTTGGAATGTGGGCAGGGAAGGGGCGGGAAGAGGTGGGGCAGGGCCTCATGTAAGGGGTGGAGTGGGGGCGGGGCCCGGAGTGGGTGTCTGTGATGCGGCCCTTGGGCCAATGCCCTAGTCCTCATGCAGCCCTCGTGGTCATTTGAGTTTGAGACCCCTGTTCTAGACTGAGCACTGAGTCCCATTGGGTAGATAGAAAGATCAACCTAAATAATCTATAAAGAACCCTGTGGAACCCCATAAGACTGGGTCCCTAATCCATGAACTATTGGAACTCATTTACAAAACTTTTCTTAAACATTACATGAATATATTGTCTCGTACTATAGAATTAGAATTTATAATCCCTATTCCATGATGAGATATCTTTGAGCTATAATGTATCTTAATTAAAACTATCTTTAGATAAGTTTTTTCCTCAAAAAGCATTTTATAAAAAAAAATCCAATTTAAATTTAAAAAAATCATTGATTTTTATCTACCCTGGGATGAGATAGCTGTGATGAATCCAGTTGGCAATAGGAACCCAATAAGTCTTCCAAAGCACAGACCCGCAAGGCTAATGTAGCAAGAAGTACCTTGCTGAATTTCATCAGCATAATGATAAGTCTTATGAACATATGATAAATTCTTGAGGGAGGCTGCATATGAAACTTGTTGCTGACGAGACAGAATTGTATACTACCACTTTCTGAGTAACTTCTAAGTATGACTAGAATCACTGGAGGGCAGTTCAAGACATCAAAAATTAATCTCCAAAGCAACAAAACAAACCTGCTGAGATATCCACTGTCAGGAATAGAGTCAATCTAAAGCTAACAAGAATTTGTTCCTTTAAGTCTGCCAGGTTTCTGCCATGACTTGCTATGATGTAGTCAGGCAATCAGGTGACCTTTTTTGTCCAATGGAAAAGAGAAAGCTTGCTCAGGAGACCTCAAAATAACTATTCCCCACATACTGTGTCAGATTTACCAATTACATTCTACATGTAAGCATGTTCATATATGTCCAAAAGTAAAGCCAGGGGGATGAATTTTTCCAAATACAATGGTTGGAGCTACACTGGAGTAGAAATAGTGGACATTTTCATCTTATTCCCAACCTAATGTTCAGTGGACGAAATGCAAATACAAATTTCCAAAAATTGCTGTAGTTCACAGGCCCAAATCTCCCAGAACAAAGTCTTCACAAATGATACCTCTCATACACACACCAGACACAGACACTCTAAATGACAATAAAACCCTTTGTCTAACCAGAGCTTCTGAATAAGGCTGCCTGAAAAATGGAGAGCAAACAATTTAATTGACCTCCCCATGCTCCTGTCTTTTGGGGCTCTGGCTGCAATGGAGCTGAGACTGAAGCCACCCTGGTTTTGTTTTTCCAAAACCAAACTCTGGCAGATGAGACTGTCCAAAACCAGCACTGTCCTGCCATCTACGTCAACTATAAGCTGTGATTTGTATTGTTATTGTAATCATTTTTGATACTAGTTGATGTATGATTTCAAGGAAAACTCTTCCTAAACAATTGTGAATATATGTACATTTTACACGCCTCAAAGCACACACAAGCAAACTATTTCTTGGAGAAATGTCACATTTTAAAAGTTGATGTAGTGGGATTTTTCTAACCTCCAGGATTGATGCCAACAAAACTGAGATAAGTATCCTCTGGGTAATGTCACAGTAACGCTGTTTTATGTATGCAGTGAAGTAAATGGAATTGATTTTCAGTGTATTAAAACAAGCTGTGAACAAAGCTATAATGTAAACAAGTACTGTCTCCATCATTACAGCTTTTATCAACTTGGGAAGGCTCATATTCCTGGGGCTTCGTGCCATTATTGAAAAGTTAACAGGCAAGTTTGAGAAAGCGGTTAGAGTTTCCAGAGTATATCTAACATAAATCTAAAGAGAATGCAATAAACCTCTTGGTTGTATGTGTAGAGTGGAAGGTGAAGGAGGAGGACAAGGGTGTATTATGTTTGTTTTAGTCTTATCCCATCTAAGCACTGCCCAACAACTGCCTTTCTCAACTTGGACTTTTCTACAGGAGTACTTCCAGGCAACCACTACCAGCAACAAGTCTGAAAAAGCAAATCATCAGAACCAAAAATGTTTCCACAAAATTTCAAAACTCTGAATAATTATTGTTTTACTCCCTTCCCTTCAGAAGTTTTTTAATTTCTATCTTAGGGTTTTCTATAGCACCCTATTTTATAAGCACATTCCAGTTTCCATGTTTCTTTAAACATTCTTTGTTTACATAAAGAAGCTTATTAAATGGGGAATCAGTTACAAGTATTATTATTAAAAGTAGGGGAGAGAGAGATCGAGAGATCACATATTATATATTAATATATATTATATAATATTTATACACATTATTTATATACATATTATTTATACATATTATTTATTATTTATACATATAATATATATGTGATCTCTCTTCCCCCTACTTTTAATATAGATACACACACACGAGTGAGAGAGAGCACGAGTGTGTGCAAGCTATTTTCCTCTGACTACCCTATCTCAATGGAAGGCTATAGACTGTATGTTCCTTGGAGTAAGGGCCTGTCATTTTTATTTGCCTGCAAAGCTATATGCATACCTATCTTGTTGTATAAATATTATATAAATAACAACAGCATCTTCTACAACACTGCAGCATGAGTAAACACCTGACAATATGCTGGAACAAATTATTAAACAATCAATTTGTCAGCACCTGGAGGATAACAGGGTGACAAGGAATAGCCAGCATGGATTTGTCAAGAGCAAATCATGCCAAACCAACCTAATTTCTTTCTACAACATGGTTACTGGCCTAGTGGATGGGGAGAAGCAGTAGACATGACACATCTTCATTTTAGTAAGACTTTAGTCCCATATGACAGTCTTATAAGCAAACTAAGGAAATATGGTCTAGATAAAATTAATATAAGGTGGGTGCACGACTGGTTGAAAGACCATGCTCAAGGAGTAATTATCACTAGTTAGCTGTCAAACTGAGAAGGCATATAATGGGGTCCTGCAGGGGTCAATACTGGGTCTGGTATCATTCAATATTTTAACTGGATAATGGAGTGGGGATTATAAAATCTGCCGATGACACCAAGATGGGAAGGGTTGCAAGCATTTTGGCGCATAAGATTAGAATTCAAAATGTGGCTTATCCCTGGGCTATAGAGCATTGGAGTAAGCCAGCCCAGACTACAAGATAAATTTCACCTGGGATGACGTGGGTAAGCCAAGGTACATGGCAGCAGGAAGCTCCCCGGGGAAGGTAGGGAGGTAGGGGTGTGGGGGGGGGGGGGTGGGTGTCCTCACTTTTCAGAGAGGTGCCTGAGCCTGTAGAGCTGGAATTGAGCTAAAACTCTGTTTGTTTTGGACTTCTGGAGTTTTGTGTTTGATGAGTTCTGTTGACAGCCTGGTGAAGAAGAAATGAAAGGACTGTGGACTGAGAATGCAGTTAGAGCTTTTTTGACTGTTTAAAAGGGGCCCTGCTGAGGGGGAGACGGAGACAGGTGGCAGCCACGGGGCTCACTGACACGAAAAACATCCCAGGAAAATATATATTATTGTCTGTTATAGGAAAATAAAGAGAGGAATAAGTAGAGAGAAGTAGCAAGGGGATGAAGGTAGAATAAAAGCATGGGAGACACAGTAAGTTACATTTTGAAAAATATAGGAAATAAAATTGTGATTGTCAATATGTGGCAATCAAATCTAATACCACTGTTCTACTCCTGTAGGCTAGCATTTTCAAAGCAGTCTGACAGAATTTGGTGCTCAACTCCTATTCAAAGTCAATGAGAATTGGGCACTTAACTTCCTTTGGAAGTCCTAGCATTAAATTTCAGGAAGTTTTGTTCTGGATGCTTTGTCACACAGGTATCTTTCTCCCTGACTAGTGACTCTCCAAGCTAATGACAGCTGAATATATTTTTCAGTCCTAAACAAATACATTATAATTTTTCAAAAAGCAAAAGCAAAGTTAGTTTGGTTTGTACTATTTGGTTTTTTTGTCTCTATATTTTATTTGCAAATAGATGTATTAGATATATATGGTGTGTATAAAAATATAGAGACACTCATTTCTGACATTTGATTGCTTATTATTATATTAAATGTTGTAATTAATCCATAATGTGGACTAGAAGCTTTTAATATTAAACAACTGCAAACAATAGTAAATAAAAATTACTCATGTTATAAAATGGCAACATTTTGAGGTTAAAAAATCAGCTACTGCGCATGCAAATAACTTTTTATAAGGAAATGTACCAGAAATTTGCTATTGTGATTGTATAATAAATTCCATCCCAGTACTGTTTATATTACCCAAGGGAGCTATTATGGTGAGTGCTGTGAATAATTTCTTGGAACCATCAATGATCCTGCTAAATCTAAGCAGATCAGTCTAACTCTGTCTGAGGTAGTAATGAACTGCAAAGCATGATGAGATTCCCCAATCCCACTTACTCCCTTTCCATTTTTTCCATGCTACCACTTAAAACCAACTTCAATTTAAAAAACTGTATTAAAGTTATATATGGAGTTTGACTTATAGTCTCTTTGCTTTTGTGGTTCCAAGTTAAAGGTTGGGCTCTGCCCATTTCATCTTGGTGGTCTTCTCAGCACTGCAACAGCACTAAAAAGCAAACAGTCAACCTAGTAAGTCCCTAAAATTTACTTTCCCCATACTTAAACTCTTAAGGATGTAACTGATTAAAATTTCCCTTACAATTTTGCTAGTTTAAAAAATGTATGATTGTTCAGACTATTGGCAAACGAAACATAATACTGTGCATTTTCAGACAGGAGGGATTCTTTGGGCCCTGTATGTCAGTATCCACTACACAAGCTCTCTACTGGCTGACGGAGAATTCCCCTCAGTCCAGGCACTGTGTAGGACAACAAGTCCCATTCTGGCAGGAGTGCTAAGAGTGGGAGGGGCAGATCAGGAGTGGAAGGGGGTGAGGTCATAGCTCAAACCACTATGGCAACTCTGTAGGGTAACCAGACAGCAAATGTGAAAAATCGGGACACGGGGTGGGGGGTAATAGGAGCCTATATAAGAAAAAGATCCAAAAATCGGGACTGTCCCTATAAAATCGGGACATCTGGTCACCCTACAACTGTGGGTAGCTCCAAGTTGCAAAGATGCCTATAGGCAATCAAGGCAGGTTGCCACAACTTAAGAGTAGCTCCCCAAATGCTTACATTATATTAAGGAGGTACTAATATTGTTGTCTTGAGACAGAGACAGAGGTAAGTGCTGGACAAGCTTCCTCATGCTGCTATGCAAATGAATCTCAACCCAGACCTGTATTACACCTCCTATGGCCCAATACAACTCAAATTTAAATAAATGAGTCTTCCCATTGACTTCAGTGGGTGCTGAATTGTGCCCTTAGTTCCATCCTGGGCATCCCTTGAAGAGGAGCCTCCATTTATGCCAAACTGAGTGGTGGCTTTGCCATCTGAACAAAGAGAGGCTGGAATGAGATGATACATTTCATTTGTCCTTCTAATGTACAGGCTCCATCCAGAATAACACTGATACCATGGCTGCACAGCCAGTGGAGGCTATGTGATTTTTTGCATCAGCTCAAATGATCAGAAAAATATGCTAATTGATGTTACTTTTAATGGAATCACCAAGTAGTTCTGAGTCATGGGCAAGCATTTCCTGTCACACCAGAAGAGTTTTACCTTAACTACCTCATTAGAATAACTCAGTAGAGTCAGCAAAAAGAAAATAAGAAAGAAATACTTGTGGCACACTTCTTGGAGCTAGCCTGCAGACTGTCCTCAAACTCCAACTGTAAACCGCCACAGCATTATTTTATGAAAGTTTTGACTCAAAAAATATAAGCACAAGAGGATTCCAGGCTAAGGTTAACCAGATTAATACTTCGGTGTTAATTTATAACATCAAGAATTCAACTTGTAATACTTTTAGAGGCAGATTTAACCAAAGATTCTTTAAAGATTGCTTTCTCTTTTCCAGTTAACTGGACTAAAGTTTCTTATATTGTACTAAGAGTGGCAAGTATTTTGCGCTCCTTTTTAAAATTAAATTTATGTTTCAATTAAGAGCTGGCCTTCCTGACAGATATTTTGTTTTGGTTTCAGGTCCAGTTTGTTCTTCCTGCTGCTTCCAACAATTTTCATAAAAACATCAATCACAGTGCACAAACACAAGAACATCAACAAGCTGTCAGGCATCTTTTAACAATCAGTTTCCCTTTCGTTAGCATAAGAAATATTATACAACCAAGTGCACTGACACCAAAGGAAGTATTACACTAGCTTAAGTTTGTCACTTCCCTGTAATTAGAACTGCAAAATAAATTTCAGTACTAAAGAAGGCAATAAAAAGGCAGGGAAGACAGGAATCAAGTGCAGGGATGCTATTCTTATCAACTCTGTTAAGTTTCAACCACTGAATTTTAGAACCTCACCTCTACTTATGTTACTTTCTGTATACACACCCATGTGTGCACCTTTGGCCCAAAAGAGCTGTCCAAGGCTGTCCCTCTGCCCTGTCAGAGGCTGAGAGCTTGTCTTCACTTCCGGGGTAAGTCAACCTAAGTTACGCTACTCCAACTATGTGAATAATGTAGCTGGAGTCGACGTAGCTTAGGTCGACTTCCCCCACTGTCTTCACTGCGCTGAGTCGATGGGAGATGCTCTCCGGTCGACTTCCCTTACTCTTCTCGAAGAGCTGGAGTACCGAGGTCGACTGGAGAGTGCTCTGCTATCGATTTAGCAGATCTTCACTAGACCCGCTAAATCGACCCCTGCTGCATCGATTGCAGCAGCGCTGATCTCCCCATAATGGAGACCAGCCCTGAGATATTCAAAGGAGCCCAAGTGCATGAATATAATAAATAAAAACTAATCATTATAATGGTAAAAGATTTCTGTTAACAACTCTTATTACAGCTTTTTATATGATAATGGATGCTTGTTTTGGGAAAACTACACTACAGTACTAGCTGTAAATGAGATCCACCTCCTCTAACTTTAGCCTTTGTAATTCAACATACAAAGCATGTGCTGGTGTATA
This sequence comes from Chelydra serpentina, assembly GCA_037349315.1. Taxonomy (NCBI): domain Eukaryota; kingdom Metazoa; phylum Chordata; order Testudines; family Chelydridae; genus Chelydra; species Chelydra serpentina. The sequence continues at coordinate 19,907,973 of JBAIAC010000042.1, forward strand.
TATACATTGTATGTGCCTACACATGCTTATATTGTGGGTACATGTAGACACAAACGTTACGAGCCACTTGAAAGTATAACCAGCATTTTATTTTAAATTCGAAAGTTAAAAAAAAAAGAAAAAGAAATATCTAATTATCCATATCTATGTATACTTACTATTTAGTTGAGTCCGATAGCTGATACTCCCGCCGTCTGTCATAACACTCTTGGATCCCAGGGTCATTCCATAAACTCTTTATTGCATCTACGTAGGGATTCTCAAATGCTGATACCTTCTCTATATCAACTTCTCGAACTAACTGTGCATGGGCCTAATTCAAAACAAACAAAACAATAACTTTCACCCTATTTTCTGTGTTTGCAGATAGCTCATACACACTGTATTTAAACTGTAAAATTGACTTTTACAAATTGGCTATTTCATTATTTTTTTCATATTTATATGAGATTTGACAAATCCACTTCTTTTTTATTTGAGATATTCTGGATATACTTCCTTGCTAGGCGAATACATATCCAAATACCTTGGGAAATACTAGATTAGAGGAAAAGCTGGGCTAGGAGCCACCGCAGTTGGGAGAGATGGTGTAATGTGGGGTGTGGAGGGCTGCAGGAGAAAGCTGGAAGGGGTCCCAGGGAATGAGAAGGGAGAAAAGTCTTCATCCCACATAGAGATTTCTATACATTTTATGTGGATCAACGTATCATTTAGTTTCATACCGCTAGAGACAGGCAAAAAGACATCCGATTTGACACATCTAGCAAGCAGTTGAACTCATGCTATCTGAACAATGTGTACCAGAGATGGGCCCGTGCCAGAGCAAGTAATCCATATTCTTGTGAAAATGAGCATTTTATAAGTATCTGCATTCAAACAAATTAATTTTGTGGTTGGAGACAGGAAGAAATGTTGAACTGGTAGGGAAGAACTGATAACTCAGAATAAATGGTAAATGAGTATATATAGCAGTGGTGTGTGAGCTGAGGAAGAATGATGACTAAGGATGCATCCACACTAGAAAAAAAAGGTGTTTTTTGATGTCATTGCTGTTTCTTAACCACACTAGCTAACAAGTGGTAACATGCGATAAAATCCTAGTGTGGACAAGGCAGTTATTGTTTTAACAGAGGTTATCAGATCAAGGCAAACACTATTAAAGCTACTCTGGTAACCTATGTTAAAATGATAGTGTTTTGTCCACACTCGGATTTAACCACCTGTTAGTGAACATGTGATAAAAATCCAAACATACATCTTTTTTCCTAATGAAGAAAAGGTTTTAAGGGGTTGTCCACACAATAACTGGAACTAAAAGAATCAACACCATTGTAATTCATTATTCCATTGCAAGCCTCTGGGTGGGCGGGCACTCTTACTGCAAAATAAGTGTCATATTTCAATAATTTAAGCCAATAAACTGCTACTATTTGCACATTCAAATATATTTCGTAAGTCAAATTCTCAAAGTAAGTTCTATTTACACTTTTATCTTACAGTTTTCCCAGGTGCAATCTTCCTGTATATAAAACTAAGACTTAAAATAAATAAATAACCAGTTTACAAACTCAGTACATTTAGACACTGAGGGAAAAAAGTACAGTTGCCTTTTACCGTTCAAAGAGATCCCCCAGAAAGCGGACCGTGATTCTATAGCAAAAGCTGGCTAAAACAACTGCTAAAAAAATAAGCACAAATTGGATGTCTAGAAATGGTCTCTAACTACAGGTCAAACAATATTCCATACTGTACACTATGGAGATTCTTTAAAGCACCCCTTAAGATAGGGAGTTGCCTACTGGAAGTGATCTTTAAGGCAGATGTCAATATCTTAAACAATGATTAAAACATGTTGGCAAGGAACTACAAGAAAAACACAGCAGACTCATTTGTAAGTTATGAGCAACAAAAAGTTCTGTACTTTAGAATTTAAAAGAATAGCTCTAGGAATCAGGACAAGCTAAAACATAAGATACAAGTAATTCTGTTCCCATGTCTTTTTATATACACATGGAGATGTGTACCTGTCCCTTATTTAAAATATTCCAGTTAGCTTAGTGTATTGACAGGATTGGTTCTATAGTTTTCTGAAATGTATCTCTGCTTTCACACACATTTAACTTAGAATTCCTAGGAGAAAGGAAATAATGCTCACTTCATGCTTGACAACTATCTTCTATTCAAGCAGAAAACACAGACTCTGATTTCAGTTTGGAAAACAAATACAATTATTAAAATATGTAATTTAAATTTAATACAATATTTTAATTTTCAAAATTTGTTTTGTGTTAAAGTAAGGTCTGAAATGTGGATACCATGCAGCCAGCAAAAAAATAAATATTGTCAGTTACACAGTATCCTGAGTATGAAGTTATTCTTAAAATAGGTATTTTATAGTCTGCTTTGATATACATGAAACTGAAAGAAGGAGAGAGAATATGATATTCTAGAGTACAAAGGCAATCATATGGCTGAGAAGAAAATTCAAAACATCTAGGAGGAGAAATTATACCATTGTGCTTCAGCACATATTTAATACATAAAATATTCACTTATTCAGAGGAAAAATTTGTTTAATACAGAACAAATTATTTTCACTTTTTTCAATTAACAATGTATGTTTTGAGGATATTACAGGATGTAGATACCATTAAACTAATTATAGTGTTTGTCATTATATAGCAATAAAATTATGGCAAAACATACAATATTGTATATTATCAGGATTCATGAGCTGCAAGCTCCAAAGAGTGTTTTCTGGCATATTGTATCCATCTGTCCCCACAATAGGCATTTGGCACAATTTAAAGAAAGCTTTTAAATACAGCCAATAAAAAACAAGAGACAGCATTCTACTAAATATGTACCATAGCTCTTGTGAAACAGTACAGAAACATTTCTAGGACAAATCCTTTATCCAGTCCCAACTGGGTGTGAAGCATCAGCAAGGGGTTGTCAGATGAGCTAGTCAGAAATAGCGCAACAGAATAGATATAAAAAGGACCATCAACGTATCAGCCAATAATTGGATCCTCTATCACCACTATGTCTGGCAGCCATTGACAGCGAATACACCCTTACTAGCTATTAAACTGGTGGTTCTGTCTCCAATGCCTTGGGACACCTACTGATTGTCTAGGTATGACTTTGCTAAGTAGTCCAAAATAACAATCTTGTGATAGAAGTGTGCATTCCTTACACATCCAGGATTCCCACTGAAGTCAAAAGGAGTTTTGGTGCACAAAGAAATGCAGAATTGGGCACTGTGACAGGGCACTGAGCAGGAACTGCTGAGCCAGCCCTCTGTCACTCCAGCTCCAATTAAGGGAGATGAATTGGAGCTGGTTAGACCACTTGGCCCTAATTGGAAAAGTAGGGACAGCTGCTGCCTAATTAGTCTGGGGCTGCATAAAAGCCTCAGAAGGCAGCTTGGGGGGAGGGGAGCAGGAAGAAAGGGAAAAGGCAGGGAGTGGAAGCAGGGAGGTAGCGCTCCCCTTTCTGATGGTAAAGGGCTACTTGTGTGGTGAAAAGGTGGTGGGAGCACAACCTGTAAATAAACTGTACCTGTGGTTACTAAACCCGGGGTCTCCGAGTGACTTTATCAGCCCAACTGGGGCAGGAGCCAAGCAGGCCTGCAACACCAAGATTCATCAGCAAAAGTTACTCAAAACCTTGTTGCTAATTTGGTATTGGGGGATGGATTTGGAGGTTTTGTTCTTACCAAAAATGTTACTCAAGCCAAAACAGTCATATAAAACATCAAAATCATTTCTTCTATTTAAAGGAAGGGATATACTCTTTTGTTTCCTTGTTCTAAAACCTCAGTTTCCTTGTTCTTTGTCCTAAGCCGACTCATTCAGTAGTAACGAGCTTCAGCTTTGAAGGATGCTGAATTTTAGGAGAATACTGTTCTCCAACTACTGTCCTTAAGAATTACTTAACATTTGAAAGACATTAATAGTGACATTTTGATGGTTCAGCCCACTGAAACGCAAAGGATTAGAATAATTTTATTTGAAAGAGAAAAAACGACAAGAATGAAAGTGGCATGAAAGACAAACTGCAAGACTCATTTTTATTTCCCACCAAACCCATATACAATACTGTTCTGTACAGTCAGTTCAACTGAAAGGATAAGTTATTAACTACACTGCTTTTAGATAGTTCCACTTAGAGTTTTCAGCTGAGTCATTTTTAGTCAAACTAAAATATTAGGAAGCAATGTTTGCTGCTTTCCCCCACCCCCTCGTGAAATGTATTTTGTTTACATTTTAGGTTATTAGAATGTAATTGTTTAGTTCTGCTGTATCTGGGTCTGATTATGCAACTCCTGTGTACACTGAATACTCCAAATTCACAAGAGATTGATTTCATTACATGATTTATTTAAGTGCTACTTAGTGAGCTGCAAGGGTCTTTTCAACGAAAATCCTCCTCAGGATATCATTGAAATCCTATCTGCATGTATACCAACAATAGAATCATAGAAATGTAGGACTGGAAGGGACCTTGATAGCTCATATTGTCCAGTCCCTAGTACTCAAAGACAGGGCTAAGTAATAACTAGACCATTCCTGACAGGTGTTTGTCTCACCTGTTCTCAGAAACCTCCAATCAGGGCCGGCTCCAGGCACCAGCAAATCAAGCTGGTGCTTGGGGTGGCACATTTCAAGGGGCGGCATTCTGGCACCGGCCATGCCTCCCCTAGAAATGTGCCCCCTGGCCGGCCGCCCCAGCTCACCTCTGCTCTGTGCCGCTTTCGCGCGCCGCGGTCTGGGTGGCGCCGCTTCTATCCCTCCCTCCTAGGCTTAAAAGCCTGGGAGGGAGGGGGAGAAGAGAACCCAAGCGGCCGCGGCGCGTGTCCCCCCCCTCCCTCCCAGGCATGTCCCATTCGCCCCGGCGCTCCGGCCGGGGAGAGAGGAGCAGCTGGCATGCCCGCATGCTCCCTGCCAGCGCTCCGGCCGGGGAGAGCAGGGCCACCGGCGTGCCAGCATGCTCCCCGCCGGCCGGGGAGAGCAGGGCAGCCGGCATGCCTCGCTCGCTCCCCGCCGGCGCTCCGGCTGGGGAGAGCAGGGCTACCGGCATGAAGCGCTCGCTCCCCACCGGCCGGGCAGAGTGGGGGCCGCGGGCATGCCGCGCTCCCTCCCCGCCAGCCGGGGAGAGCGGGGGCCGTGGGCATGCTGCGCTCCCTCCCCGCCAGCCGGGGAAAGCGGGGGCCGCGGGCATGCCGCACTCCCTCCCTGCCGGCCGGAGAGAAAGGGGGCCGCGGGCATGCCGCACTCCCTACCTGCCGGCCAGAGAGAAAGGGGGCCGCGGGCATACCGCCCGCGCTTCGAGAGACGGGGATGGTTGTTCTTTGGGGGGGGTGTTTTTTTTGTTTGGGGGGGGGTGGCATTTGGGGTTTGTTTTTTTTTGCTTGGGGCGGCAGAAATGTTAGAGCCGCCCCTGCCACCAATGACAGAGATTCAACAACATCCTAGGCAATTAGTTCCAGGCTTAAGTGTCTTGACAGGAAGTTTTTCCTAATGCCCAATCTAAATCTCCCTTGCTGCAATTTAAGCCCATTGCTTCTTGTCCTATCCTCAGAGGTTAAAAAGAACAATTTTTCACCCTCCTGGTTGTAACAACCTCTTATAAACTTGAAAACTGTTATCGTGTCTCCCCTAGGTCTTCTCTTCTCCAGACTAAACAAACCCAATTTTTTCAATATTTCCTCATAGGTCATGGTTTCTCGATTTTTAATAATTTTTTGTTGCTCTCCTCTGGACTTTCTCCAGGTTGTCCACATCTTTCCTGAAATGTCTTGCCCAGAACCTGACACAATACTCCAGTTAAGGCCTTATCAATATGGAATAGAGTAGAATAATTATTTCTCACATCTTGTTTACAACACTCCTGCTGGTATATCCCAGAATGTTGTTCGCTTTTTGTTGCAACAGTGTTACACTGTTGACTCATATTTAGCTTGTGATCCATTATAACCCCACTATCTCTTTCTGCAGTACACATTCCTAGGCAGTTACTTCCCATTTTGCATATGTACATTGATTGTTCCTTTGTAAGTGAAGTAGTTTACCCTATTGCATTTCATCCTATTTACTTCAGACCATTTCTCCAGTTTGTCCAGATCATTTTGAATTTGAATCCTCCTCCAAAGCATTTGCAGACCCTCCCAGTTTGGTACGGTCTGCAAACTTTATAAGTGTACTCTCTATGCCATTATCTAAATCACTGATGAAGATATTGAACAGAATCAGACCCAGGACCGATCCCTGCAGGACCTCACTAAATATGCCTTTCCAGCTTGACTGTGAACCACCGATGATTACTCTCTGAAAGCGGTTTTCCAGACAGTTATGCACCCACCTTACAGTAGCTCCATCTAGGCTATATTTCCCTAAGTTTATAAGAAGGTCATGCCAGACAGTATCAAAAGCCTTACTAAAGTCAAGATATACCACATCTACCGCTTCTGCAAGGCTTGTTACTCTGTCAAAGACAGCTATTAGGTTGGCTTGACATGGTTTGTTCTTCACAAATCCATGTTGACTGTTACTTATCACCTTATCTTCTAGTGCTTGCAAACTGCTTATTTGCTCTATTATATTTGCAGATACTGAAGTTAAATTAACTGGTCTATAATTCCCCTGATTGTTGTTCTTCCCTTTTTATAGATTGGCACTATATTTGCCCTCTTCCAGTCCTCTGGAATCTCCCCTAGCTTCAATGAGTTTTTGAAGATAAATCACTAATGGCTCAGATATCTCCTTAGTCAGCCACTTGAGTATTCTAGTAGGTATTTCATCAGGCCCTGGTGACTTGAAGACATCTAACTTGTCTAAGCAATATTTAACTTGTTCTTTCCCTATTTTAACAACAGATCCTATCTCATTTTCACTGACGTTCACTGTGTTATATGTCCAATCACTACTAAACTTTTTTGTGAAAACAAACAAGATAACTTTGCCTCTGTTTATTAGACATTTAATAATCATATATGCCAGGAGGTTAGGGGGAAAAAAACACAGAAGTGATGAGGACAATATTTATCAAAAAGCACAGTTAACCAAAGTTTTCCTTCACTGCAACATGCTTGTTCATATTTAGTCGCTGCAATTGAACTACATGATACATTCATGAATCACTGCATAATTATAAAAGGAATTGTTATGTTGAAAGATTAGAATAGTGCCCACTGGTGAGTTTTTATCCATTGACACTCAGATACAGGCCATATTTGCCCTATAAACTTTTGCAATAAAAGTTATTTATTTATTTTTTGTTTCTACTGTGTTCAGGGAAAGAGGACTTTGTGTACATTTTTTGTAAACAAGTAAGATTACACCAAAGAAAACACCTGACTCATATTTTCAATTTCTCATCTGAACAGAAACAACTATACAAGGCCCTGAATATTGGCTAACCCCATTGGACCAAAGGAACCACAGAGCGTATATTCAGTTTCTGAATTCTCTATTGTACTTGGAAAAAAACCCCACTTGCTTAATGAAATTAAGATTAATGTATCTCAAAATGCTAAGAGGCAAATGCCTCTGCTGCACTATTCAAAAGGTATGGTACTAAGTTTTCATTGGCAATATCACCATTGAAATATAAAATGTATTCTCCCTCTAAAAGATGCTCAGAAATATTTACATTAAGAATAGTGCATAATTACTGCAAGGCAATTGCTATAGCTATTCATTAAAGGCTCAGAATCAGCAAAGCACTTAAGCGCGTATTTATCTTTAAGCACATGCTTGTGCTTAGATTCTTTGATGAATAGGGACGGAGTTAAGCAAGTACTTAAAATAAAGTACCTCCTTAAGTAATCTGCTGAATCAGGCCCAGTCCTGTTTTCACTGAAGGCATTGGAAGTTTTGCTGTTGACTTGAACAGGAGGCCTTAAACAAGAATTTCCATTTTAGTTTACAATATGTATTGGTTTTGAACCACATGGTTACATTAAGATTTATAGAGAAGAGAAATTCTTTCAACTTGTTCCTGTAATACCCTTTTGTTTTATGTGAAAAACTGTTTGATCTAAATTGTGATATATGCAAGTAAGTTGTACCAACTAGAAAACTCACTTAGCATTTGTAAGTTAAATTTCTCTTTTTCTAAACTGAACACTGTTTATGGTTGTGAATTTTTCTCTTGGTTTTGCTTGGATGGACTCATGATGGCTTTTACTCTTCTGACATTCAGCCCTTGGTTGCATTTGTTTCTTTTGAAAAGAAATCCCTCTGTCACTTAGATATCTATAGTTTTCATAAACCTTGCATATTTTTTCTGGTCCCACTATTGTACTGTACACTTTACTGTATATTACAAATTTCTTCCTTCAATTCTTTTGCCAATTAGTCCTTTTTGTTGGGTTCTGATTTCTGGTTACAGAGTTATCAATGGGCCTGATGCTGCTCTCATTGAAATTAGAAGTAACCCCAAATGAATTGCAGTGACATACATTTGATGCAAAAAGTGAATCAAGCCATATGTCTGTTCACATTGGTTCTAATTATTTGCTTTACCTCTCTCATATTGTTATAATGGCAAATCGGTACTGTTGCTTTTGGTACTATCACCTAAATTATTTACATGCAAAAGCTGAGGACCCAGCATTAATCACTGCAGTTTGTGCAGTATCAACTTTATGTAGACATTTAAAAGTCCCCACTGTAGAAGAAGACAAACCTCTTATGCTAAGAATGTAGATATAATGTAGAGAGAAAAATAAAAAGCCAGTGAAAGATAACAAGAAGCAGAAAAGGGAGTAGGGAGACAAAGTCCATGAGATAGCTTGGAGTTACTTTTTTTTTTCTTTAAAACATCCTTGAAAGACAATATGCACTAATTTCGTTGACATGTACTTGCAATCATCACTACAACTTTTATATGCTATTGTATCACAATAGCAGAGATATAAAAAAGACACTTGTAGCACACTGTAATAGTTATATTATCAGCTCTATTAACATAGCCCTTCTTAAAAATAAATCCCTTTCAGTTATGTAGCAAAGGAACACCATGACAAACCACTTGTTGGATCTCTGGCAGATTCCCCCTTAAGTGAATCCTATTGAACAGATGCGTCCAAGTTGATTGGGGGCGGGGGGGGGGGGGGGGGGGGGAGATAGGGATGTTAAGGGTTCAGATTAGAATAGAACATCAACATCTTGACAAACACATTTTGCAATTATCTTGCCAGTTTCTTCAAAGGCTCCCAGTTCCACCCTCCACACACATTATTGCAAAGGTGAACTTTGAACTGTTTCTTCTTATGTCATTCAGGGTTGAGCAGAGTAAAGAAATTATCCTCTTCTGTGATGACTAGTTCATCCTTTGTGAATAAATATCAGAAATTTAATTTAGTCAGTAAAATTAAATATGAACACACACAAGTTACAGAAAGTAAAACGGTTCACATTCTCCTTCATGGAATGTTAGACATTTCCTACATGAAGTGGAATATATTGATTCCTTTATTTGGGGAGCGGGAGGCCAGCGGAAGATGCAAATATAACAATGCAATTTAGGTACTGTTTATAAGTAAATAGCTCTAGGAATCCAAAGCTAACACACATAGTCTAGTACTACTACTGCCAATCACACTACAGGGCAACAAAGGGGACTGATCGTTTTGTCACTTACTGTCCAGCTTTCATATTTTCCATATACCAACTCCAGGTTGCCTGGCTATCTCTGTTAAGCTGTTGCCTAACAAATAAAAGCAATATAAATTTATCAACATGCACATTACAATTATTTTTGACAGAGTATTTGGCTTAATGCAAAACCTGAATAATTATTTTTATACATGATTTATTTGCTAAAAAAATCCATCAAAAAACAACATGGAATTTATGCACCACAGTTCCCATTATTTGAAAAATGACCAACAGCCTTCGAGCAACTTCTCCAAATATACACCTCTGGCAAACACACTGCACAAAAGAAGTCAGGCTGCAAAACAAAATAAGAAATGGAACAAAGAAAAAGAGGATTGCATCTTTTCATAAACACTTTCCCAGGAGGACATGCAGGCTACGGATGCTATATCTGCTTCCTCCCAAGTATAACAGAACATTTTTATGTTGAGCAGGCGATCTCAGAAAGGCTGTCAAGATCTTTGTCTCCTCCTCTTATTTTGTTGTTAGATTTTGGATGTTCACTCTGACATAACACATAATGGCTTTGGTTTCAGTCTGTCTGCAAAATAAAAATCTATCTATAAATATTTGATATTACATTACTGTAAAAGCATCGTATCTGATCTGCCTATTTCTCAAGCTGCAAGAATGTGGAAATGGCATATACCAGACAGACAGATGCACAATTATACACTTTATACATTATGTGTGAGTGCGCACACGCACACACAAATGCTTGTTCACGCGCTCTCTTTCGTTCGGGGATTGCAAAAAACCAGTTGGTCTGAATCAGAGACAGGCCCAAAACAAAAACGTCAGATTAAGAAAATGTATCTCTGATTACCTGAAAATGTTCTTTTTGGAGTACTGAGACCCACAGATCAATTACAGTGGGCACTTTGGTTTGTTTGATGCTTGGGAGCAGAACGTAACCTGTCAATCACTGGCCGCAGGGGATTGCCCTGCACCTTAAAGTTCCCTTGAGTTCCACAGACAGAATAATTCAGTTCTACTTTTCTAAGTTACAGATGTTGTTAACTATATTTTCAGGAAAAGCACAACAATTTCTTCTCTTGTATAACATGGAAAATTCCCCCTAACAAAACAAACCCAAACCTTTGAATATCAATATCCATCTCTATTCTGGATAATCTGGCGGGCCAGATCTGTGGAGCCTACTACTCATTTTCTACTTCTTCATTGTGCTAAAGTTCACAGATAGGTTACAATGGGATTGTCATAGCAGGGTGCCTCCTTGGTGGCAGGCAGAACCATCCTCTAAATATGGACATGGATAGGTTATCTAGTCCAGTCCTGGGGCTGAGGCAGGACTAAGTACTATCTAGACCAGTGTTTCCCAAACTTGGGACGTCGCTTGTTCAGGGAAAGCCCCTGTCGGGCCGGGCCGGCCACGTCCGCAGGTTCGGCCAATCGCGGCTCCCACTGGCTGCGGTTTGCTGTGCCCGGCAGTGATTTCCCTACAGCCCCCACTGAATTTTCCCAACACGCCCCCCACCCAGTTTTGTGAACTAGTTACGTGCAGTGTTGCCACTTTAGTGATTGTTTGGGAATTTGAATTGAAATTGAAACATTAATACACACTTTAAAAGCATACACGTATTTTATCATACACTTTATATCTGAAAAAGTATAATAGATTTGAAAAATATGACCAGACCAGCACAAGATGGAAATAAATGACAGACTAGCTTCCTTATACAGCTTTTGTTTTATGTGACTGTCAGTGCATTCATTTCGGTGATGTTGGCCAACCTAATAATTTCAAGAAGCGACAAAGAGTCCTGTGGCACCTTATAGACTAACAGACGTATTGGAGCATAAGCTTTCATGGGTGAATACCCACTTCGTCGGATGCAAGAAGTGCATCCAATGAAGTGGGTATTCACCCACGAAAGCTTATGCTCCAATACGTCCAATACATATTTATATATGTTTCCTAGTAGGCCAAGATTATAAAAATGCATTATTTGCCAAGATCATTATCTCACATCATTGCTATCTCAAGAGGTCATTATCTTGGGGAGTTTCTGTACTAAACTTTTTTATTATAATAATTACTTTTTATGTAAGAATGGCTATATTGGGTCAGATCAATGGTCCATCTATCCCAGTATCCTGTCTTCTGACAGTGACTGTTCCAGGTGCTTCATTTTTGTTGCCCTTCTCTGCACCTTTTTCAGTTCCAAGATATCTTTTTTTGAGATGATGTGACCAGAACTACACACAGTATTTAAGATGTGGGCTTGTCATGGATTTATATAGTAAAAGTGGAGGAGCTTGGTTTGCCAGACTGATCAGCTAAGCTAATACTGACAACCTATATGAAAAGGCTGCAAAACACCATCCCTCTGGACTGCATCAACATGCAGAAAGCTTTATAAGCCAGTCACGGTCAAAGCCAATTTTAGAAGAACTTAATGAGGCTGTTAAGAATGCTGGAGACACAACTCAGTTTATGTGGACCAACATGGCTATTGCATCATACTTTCTATTTAAGCAAGAGATACCACACACTACAAAGTAGAGGCCTATGTTAAGTGCATGGTCACTTGTTAATCCTGAAGTTGGACATTGGTTCCGAACAAGACTGGCAAATGCTCACTATCTTTCTGCAAAAAACTCAACTGACTCTCTCTTGAAACGTGGTGCAACAGTGAAAGACTTAGGAGTTGAAAAAGTTAAGAATTCTCTCACTATATTCAAAATATGTGCATGCATGGCCAACAAATGCGCCAATGCAAATAGGCATCAAGTATTAAGTCATTACGTATGTTATCTTGATGTCCGTGGTAGGCCAGTAAATGCATTCTAGATGTTCAGGTTATAGAAGACACATCAGCTGCATCTGTGACATCTTAGAAGAGTTAAATGCGTGTAAATTGAACCCCAGACAGATGGCTGCTTGTGCATTTGATGGAGCTACAAACTTCTCTGGAAGACATAGTGGAGTACAAGCTTTGCTGAGAGAAAATTGTAACCCTAATCTTTCCTAATACACACCGTAGAGGCCATCTACTCCTAGCACTAGTACAAGCTGCAGAATCTTCAGAAGACATTAAAAAGCCATACATTTAATGGCTTTTTTATACTCTTTTTTTCAGCAAGAGTCCAAAAGGACTGAACATTTTGGAAACAAATAGAAGATACACTGGAATTGAAGTTCAAATGAGTCCAACCTGTGAAAACCTGCTGGCTTTCTCATGAGTGATTCTTGGCAGTTGTCTTTAAATTACTGCAACTGTTATTACTGGCTTTAGAAAGTATCCACCAAGATAGGACAGATCTAAGTAGTGAGTCTGGTGACTACTTTTGTTACTAAGTTCAGAGAAGACTCTGGCAATTCTCTCTCTTGTAAGTCTACTGTTGAAACCACTTGGGTCATTAAACAGTAGTAGATCTTTGTCCAGAAATAGAAGCTATCCTTGGATCAATCAGAGATATCCAATGAAAATGTACTGGAAGAAGCAAAGACTTCAGTCCAGAAGTTGACTAATGAAGGTACTTATATTGACTCCATAAGTGAAGAGGACAGGAAGTGTTTGTTAAGCCAGCTGAAAAAGTACAAAGACTTAATTCTTAAAAATCTACAAAAGAGATTTCTGGATTCTATTCAACCTCCAGGTAGCTTTTACAGATGCCTGTCTTATAAAACAGTTGAGTGGAGTGAGGCACTACCAGCAATGGGGCTGCTATGTGATCAGGGCAGAATAGAGAATTTTGAACACAGAGTGGAATATCATACGATGAACGAATGAAGATTTAACTTCAACTTCTTTATCATTACTAATGGTTCGACCCAATCTTTGTGCTATGTTTCCTGGGGTGAAAGTAGGAATTCATCTCTTGCTAATCCCAGTCACAACAGCTACAGTTGAACATATTTTTTCCTCGTTGAATAGAATTTTGTGTTCTGAAAGAAGACGCCTTCTGCCTGATCATGAGCATATCATGAAGGACTGGAAGTAACAGACACACAAGAAGACACCAAAAAGTGCAAAATTACAACAAGAAACCAAGACTGATGTAGATGTAGTGCTTTATAGTAGGCTTGAGTAGCCAACTTTAAGTTTTGTGATGGTTTTAAAACATTAATTAAATCTAATAAAATGGTCGTGAAACATTTTTCAGTTTTTACTATGGTGCCATATAGCCCACCTTCACTCTCACAGTCTCACTCCTCATTGGCCCTGACACCCCCCCACCTCCCAGTAAATTCGAACCCCCCCTCCCCCCCCCAATTTCAATTCCTGGGGAAACCACTGCCCGGCCAATGGGGGCTGCGGGAAGCGGTGCGGGCCGAGGGACATCTCCAGAATATTTGCTTTTTTTGCAACAGTATTACATTGTTGATTCATATTTAGTTTATCTTTAGTATATTACATTACTTATACTGTATTTAGTACATTACATATCCTCTATCGTTCCCTGAGCGGCAAACACTTCTAACCAAAAATGGCATTGGCTAAAGACTGGCTGACCATTATATAGAAATTTGGGGGAATTTATGTATTGAAGGCCATGTGGCTGTCTAACAGATCTCAGTAAAGGATAAATGATTTCTCTGTCCTGAGATAGTCCAAAGGACTGGACATTAATGCTTAATAGAAGGAAAAATATTTATTGAATTTACTTTAATGGATTAATTGCCTGAATTAAAAGTACAATACTGAGTCTCATCTGAGAAAGCGGCCAACTTCAACATTCATCTGGTTGGAGATAGTGGCTATTGGAAGACCTACTTAAATGGATAAGAAATATGATGAAACATTTTGGGCTCGGGTAGTTGCGTAAAGAATACTATGAGGTTCCAAGGTTGTTCTCTGTGACCTTATGGGGCTGCAATAAGGGTTGTTGCCCTAAGGAAGCATCAATGTTGGGATTGGAAAAAACTTCCTTTCCTTGAACGATAACATTATACTTTTTGCTTGTATATTCTTATACACGCACACTAAGACACTCCTGGAGGAATTCATGGCTATGTTTTACTTGTTTACATGGTAGTTAAACTATGGACTTTGCACTAGCCAGTAGAATACATTCGATTAACTCTGTTTAGGGTTCATGTGAGTGACAGTCCCTTCATTCACATATCCATTTTGAATCTTTCTGATCCCATATAGAAGATTGTGGAGGTTTTTGCAACGGCAGACTTCCTCTCTGAGTTAGAGACATTGAAAAGTTCAAAGCTAGGATAATCAGGCACGAGAACGATAGCCTTGTCAGCCTGAATGGCATAAAACAGTATCATTGCCACTCTCTCTTTCCTAGGTTTTGTATGGTCCTGAGAAGCAGTGAGAAATGTGGGAAGGCATATGCCAGAGATAATGGCATCTTTTCAAGAGGTCATTCTCCATCCCACAACCCCACCCCAGACGGAGAGGCACATAGCTCTTTATTGCTTTTGCCACCTCTACCATCCCCAGCTGGCATCTGACATAAAGATCATTCTCCTTAGCGCGCTAATGGGTCGATCCCGTCAAAAAAGTCTGCTTCTCTGCACCCAGTTCTTTGTGCTGCTGAGAATACACAATGGGAACTTGACTTCTGCCAACAGATGAGATGTGGAGGGGATAACAAGAAGTAGTGGACAGATGCCACAGGAATCCCGGATCAGTGAAGTATGTGTATGAGATCAGCATCCCCAGTAGGCTCCCATAAGATCTGGATTTTTTTTTTCTGTGACAAATCGCTTAAAATTCTTCTGAGATGAAACAATGTACCTGATGATATTCAACTTAATCCCAGGCAAGTGAGGGAAACTGCACTCTGTCAACCGAGCCAGCTGAGCTCCTCAATGATACACTTGGTAAGGGGTTAAAGCAGAAGACAGAGATCTTTTTCCTGCGGCTTTTCTCAGCCTCGCTCACTCATTCCCTGAAGTAGGATGACCAGATGTCCCGATTTTATAGGGACAGTTCCAATTTGTGGGTCTTTTTATTATATAGGCTCTTATTACTCCCCACCCCCTGTCCCGATTTTTCACACTTGCTGTCTGGTCACCCTACCCTGAAGCCTGCAGGGACACCAGGCATTGGTGTACCACAACATTATAGAGACCTCATAATAGATAGCAATTACAGGTGTAAAATAAAATAAATCAGATTGGACTATTGTAGTAATCCTTGAATTTAACTGGCTGCATCCAGTTACTGAGTTTTAAAATCACAGAGTTACATTTCATCCGTAAGTACTGAGTTTGCCTATAATAGAAAAAAAAATCTTGCCTTTCGAGGGGCAAGCAGGAGGGACTGAATGGGATAAAACCTCAGCAATTTAAAACCTTTCAGGAAATAAATCATTGTCTTCTTTCCTGCCCTCTATTTATAAAATGGCATTTGCCCATTACAGAACAGACTTCTGGGCACAAGGAGATACAGTAGCCATCTTGACCTTGAATCAAAATGTTATAATGATTTCTCTCTTGGAATGTCTTCCCTGTTTACAATTATAAATCAGTATTTGTTAAAATAAGAAATATAATCTAAATTTTCTCTATAACCACTCAAGGAGGCCACAATTGGAAACTTCCAAGGTTCAACTGGCTGTTTTACTTTCTTGTACTCCGTAGTCTTTTTCCCAGAAGAAACTGCTTGGCTTTCAGACTGCCAATTCAGACACCTATGCTACAACATACAATCTGACCTGCTGGACAAAGGATGTATGTTACCTTACAATTCTCTTTTTTAAAAGGTTTCTTATTTTTGACACTAAAATGTTCTCCTCAGTGGATAATGAGGACTTCAGGCTATTCTCTTTTAGTTAACATTTTTAGGAGGTTAGATCTTTTACAGCATTATGGCTTTGGTTTCTACACGCTGCTACATGATCCTTTAAATATGTATGGGGATAGGAAGGCAGAGCTGGTAGATGACACCATTGTACACACACTATCCAGAGGGGTGCAATTGCGAAGATCTGTCAGGCTGTCTTTAATTCTAACTGTAAAAGTACTACACTTAATGTCTGAACTAAGCCTGTGGTATGCTACCTCTGCAGTGGGTTATAAATTAGGCTCTTCATATCTCCTATTTGCAATAAATGTAACACCAGAACTGAAACTTTTACACACTGGACCTGAAATTGTGTAATTACTGAGTATTTTTCTGGCAGGTGCTGTAAAAATCTCTCACTTATTCTGCAGTTAAGGTTCTCTGTGACAGAGACTACTTTACATTCTGAGCAACACTTGGAGAGGGCAGGGTTGGACAAATTAAACTCATGACTTTCAGATAGTCTCTTTATGGAACAGCCAAGGATTGCATCCTTTCCAATTACACCAGTGATTGACCTCCAACTCATTATTTCTGTCTTGCTGGTAGCCTGGACATTCTGCTCTGCAACTACTCAAGATAATCCTTTTTTTTTTAATGTGTGGTTCCTCCTTTTCCCCTAACTCATTTACTTTTGCTAGGAACCAAAAAGACATTTATGCAAAATCCCATTCTAATCTTGTGGACAGTTTCCTTAGGTCTTTTTATTTGATTACAGAATTCATTGCACAGTATTTATGTAATTTTAACAGATTAGGTCTGATCTTGTTCCACGGACAGGGCAGATTTTAGTCTGTCTAATAAAACTCTCAGTTCCCCTATCCCCCCTCCCCCCAATAAAAAACTGGTTTCAGGCAGCAAAAGTATAAAGAGCACAGTTTTGGGATCAAGACACAGTCTCTCTCTTTCACTCTCTGTGTTTTTATAGGTAACTGGCTGGTGCCCAAGCACAGCACAATATCTTCATGACATTTTTCATCAAACTGTTATATTCTAATTCAGTGAACTCACAGTGCTGTGTGCCAACAAACCATTCAGTTATGATCCAAGTCCCAAATCCCCATATTCCCCAAGCCCTTCCCTGTAAGGGTTTGGTTTTTTGGGAAGAAAAAGGAATTCCATTATTTTTGGTTCAAATATTTCTAATTTAAACCAGTGGTGTCCAACCTTACTACACAGGAGGGCCACATGAACCTATGCACAACCTTGTGTGGGCCAAACAGATTGTACATATTTTAATAAGATTTAAAGTCACCTGTATTGATTTATACTTTAAGTTCAGCTTGTTTTGTATGTATTTAGATAGAAACAACCTATGTACAGTATTGTCTATTTACACACTTGTGTAAACTAAAATGACGTAAACAACATGCTAATGAATCATGTTGAATTGTATACTATGTTGAAGCAGGCCGCAGGCTTTATGAAATGCTCCAGTGGGACATGTATGGCCCCCGTGGGTCGTAGGTTGGGCATCCCTGATTTAAACAATCAGAACATACTAGAGAACCTAAAACTAACTTCCAGACTCCCCCTTTGCTGTCAGTGGCAGTTGGACATGTTCACTAGTAAGAAAATCTACAACCTCATAAAGCATCCCCAGCAAGTCTCAGATGCTAGTCCAAGGGATACAATCTCTTTCACTCAATTTCAAAGATAACACAAATCTGCACTGGCAGAAGCTGACAGAAACATTTTGTTTTTAGATCATCTTAAATTTACATGGGCAGCTAAATTACAGGGTAAGGAGGAAATCGACCACTAATAATCAGTAGGGATCCGTGTCTGTCACGGAGGTGGCGGAAGTCACAGATTCCGTGACTTCTGCAGGGGCCAGTGTGGCTGACCCCACGGCCTCCCTAGCAGCTAGCTCTGGGGTGGCTGGAGCAGCCACGGCCCCGGGCAGCGGTCCCTGGCTAGCTGGCTGAAGCAGCTGTGGCCCACTGGCCCCCGGCAGCTTGTGCAGCTGGCCCCAGGTACTCCCCCTAGCAGTGACCCCCCCAACATCTCCCCCAGCAGCAGCCGCCCCCCCCCCCCAAGTTCTCCCCCGAAGATTTAATCTCAGGTATTTTTAGTATAAGTCATGGACAGGTCACAGGCTATGAATTTTTGTTTATTGCCCATGACCCGTCCATTACTTTTACTAAAAATATGCGTGACTAAATCATAGCCTTAATAATAAAAGATTATTGTGCAAGTATTAAAGATAAGTGGGGCAACATATACACACGCCACATACATACACACTCATAATCATGTGGTTATAAAACACACATGTATTGGGACTCTTTTAAAGAATCATTTTCAGTCCTGCTTTCTCCAACAGATATTCTTTTATAAGCATATACACATTTATGATAGGCAGATAGGCACAAGTATAGGCATATTCTTTTACTCAAGTTTGTTAAACAGTGGATACTTACAGGACAAAAATGAGAAATACAGGACAGGCCCTTTTGCACTGCTCCAACAATCCAAAAGGGCCATAAAGCCAGCAGGTCACTCCAATGGAGTCCAAAGGTTATCTTAATAAAGCCAGTGTATCATGCTCATATGGAGCCCTCCGCCTGAAGGCTTCTGAATAGGGTATGAAAATAGAGAAGAGGGTGAAGCTGGAATGCCAGTAAACTCTGGCTGTATTCAGCTAGGATACTCTAAAACAGCCTCAAGACTGCTTTAAACTTCACAAGGGCTAGGCATAGGCATAGTTTTGGGGGAGGTATTTCACCCCCCCAAATGGCAAGCCTTGGGAAAACGTGGTGTTTGCCCTCTCCCCAGGGCCGGCACGCCCACTAGGCGACCCTAGGCAGTCACCTAGGGCACCCAGATTTGGGGGGTGGCGGGCGGTTGCCTCCCGGCTCCCCGCTCAGCCGCTGAGCAGGGAGCCAAGGGGCAGCCGCAGCGAGCCGCCCCGCTTCCTCTCCGCTCAGCGCCTGAGCGGGGAGCTGCGGGGCAGCCGCTGCGAGGCAGCCGCTGCGACCCGCTCCGCTTCCTCTCCGCTCAGCATCTGAGCGGGGAGCCGCGGGGCAGCCGCCGTGAGCTGCTCCGCTGCCCTGGGCTCCCCGCTCAGCTCCCGCGGGTCACGGGTGGTGGTGGGGGGGAGAGGGCTGAGTGCCCGCAGGCGGGGGAGCTGGCTGGGTGGGGCAGCGGTGCAGGGCTGGTGCAAGGCCTAGGGCGCGAAACTTCCTTGCACCGGCCCTACCTCTCCCCTCCTCCCTCAGCCTCATTGACATGACTGGAGCATGCTCACCCCCCCAAATATAGAAGTCAAACTAAGCCTAAGGGACTAGGGGCAGCATATAAGCAGACTCAGGGTAAGGGAGCCACACTCGATTCTCTTGTGTCCCCTAGCTACACACAGTGGATATTGGGCATAATTGAGAATCTAGATGACAGGGACCTTACTTGTCCACATAAAAAGCCAAGAGCAAACTGTAGTAGCAGTGGGCCACTATAATGGGATCAGGGTAAAAACTCTTCAAATACATTATACCAAAGGAGAATCTTGCATCTGCATTTTCCCAGAGGGCAAATTGGGATGGAGGAAAGTACTAAGGCTTGAAAAACAATCAGCAACTGAACAATGATCTTTCTGCAGTTGTTCCACAGGGCCGGCCCACAACATTTTGGCACCTGAGGTGGGGAGCTCAAATGACGCCCCCATGTCCCCTCACTTGGGCCAGAACTTTGAAAAGTCTCAATTCTGCCTTCTTCCTGTTCTACTCCTCTCATGGTACTACTCTGCTACCTACCCCAATAAAGGAGAACAACTTAAAATGCCTTGTTCAAGAATGTTAAGTAACGCTTAACTTTCAAACGCCTGAACAGCAAATGTAACTTTTCTTGTCTGCATAGTAAACACTGGCATTTTTATCTGTTTGAATAATCAAAGTGGTGCTTTCCGTGCCTTCTTGGTTGCAAAGATTTGAACTGCTTCCTGAAGGTCCACAGTCTGGGCCAGCTCATGCTCTATTGAGATGGTTGCAAGGCAGACCAGCCTCTCCTGTGTCATTGTGGAGCGTAGATGTGTTTTTATTAACTTCAGCTTGGAGAACTGCGTTCTCCACTGGCAACTGTTACAGGAAGTGTTAGAAGTATGAGCAGAGCAACAAAAGCATTTGGAAAGAGAGTGGTCATCTTATTTGTGCACATATATTCCAGAACAGTCTTTGGAATTGATCCTGCTGAAATGTACCTTGAAAGGGCTTTCAGTTCATCACCTAAATCACTCGCATCAATATTGTGCATGTCATCATGTGTCAACACTGTCTCTAGTGCCCTGCATTGTTGGTGTAGGTCTTCTTCAGGTATTGTGAGGAGTTTTGGAATATCATACAACATCCCAAATATACTGCTGTGTTCCTTGAGCTGCATGAAACGTTCTTCAACTGACTGTATTGCACAATCTAGCACCTGGTTAAAGAATTCAACTTTGAATTGTTGTTTGGGGTCTCTTATGGGATTA
The DNA here is from genome assembly GCA_037349315.1 of Chelydra serpentina. Classification (NCBI taxonomy): domain Eukaryota; kingdom Metazoa; phylum Chordata; order Testudines; family Chelydridae; genus Chelydra; species Chelydra serpentina. Next base: position 19,928,879 of record JBAIAC010000042.1, read on the forward strand.
TCCCATGCCCCGTAATCAAAATATCTTCTTCTTCAGTCCTTCTCCTCCTCTGTTACTTCCAACTGATGCATCCCCGGCTTATAACAAAATTTCTTGTTATTAATCCCTAAATACATGACCTTGCACTTTTCACTATTAAATTTCATCCTATTACTATTACTCCAGTTTACAAGGTCATCCAGATCTTCCTGTATGATATCCCAGTCCTTCTCTGTATTGGCAATATCTCCCAGCTTTGTGTCATCTGCAAACTCTATTAGCACACTCCCACTTTTTATGCTGAGGTCAGTAATAAAAAGATTAAATAAGATTGGTCCCAAAACCGATCCCTGAGGAACTCCACTAGTAACCTCCCTCCAGCCTGACAGTTCACCTTTCAGTATGACCAGTTGTAGTTTCCCCTTTAACTAGTTCCTTATCCACCTTTCATTTTTCATATTGATCCCCATCTTTTCCAATTTAACTAATAATTCCCCATGTGGAACCGTATCAAATGCCTTACTGAAATCAAGGTAAATTAGATTCATTGCGTTTCCTTTGTCTAAAAAAATCTGTTACCTTCTCAAAGGAGATCAGGTTGGTTTGGCATGATCTACCTTTTGTGAAAGCATGTTGTATTTGTCGCAATTATCATTGGCCTCAATGTCCTTAACTACTTTCTCCTTAAAGATTTTTTTCCAAGACCTTGCGTACTACAGATGTCAAACTAACAAGCCTGTAGTTACCCGGATCACTTTTTTTCCTTTCTTAAAAATAGGAACTATGTTAGCAATTCTCCAGTCAGATGGTACAACCCCTGAGTTTACAGATTCATTAAAAATTCTTCCTAATGGGCTTGCAATTTCATGTGCCAGTTCCTTTAATATTCTTGGATGAAGATTATCTGGGCCCCTCGATTTAGTCCCAATAAGCTGTTCGAGTTTGGATTAAACTGTTCAAGTTTGGCTTACCGCAGTAGTGTAGACATAGCCTTAGGGCAATATAAATAACTATTAACAATAACTACTTTTCTGAGATGTTAATATTACTTATCCCTTGCATGTAGTTGCATTTTACACATTTTTGTTTGCATACGAACAAATATACCCAAGTCTTTATTCAGCTGAGAGCTATTCAGTGAGAATATAATTAGCAACTATCATTATCAACAAGAATCCATTGCCTTAACAGCATAAGTGTTAATACAATCACAACATTAGAAAGGGTGATCTATATGTATGTGCATGTATACAGCTGGGCCCAAATTCTGTATGCCCGTGCAAAGCCTGGGTGGCTATATCTTGCACAAGGGATCTCTGTAAGGGCCACCGTACAAAACAAACACTGCACACCCTTCCCAAAAAACACAGGTTATGACCAGTGGATCCAGGCAGTTCACAGACACACTGGCCATTTCCAATTGCCACTGTTGCCTACACAGGAAATGCAATGCTTTTAGGGTCTTCCATGCCTTAGACCAGGGGTTATCAAACTGGGGGTTGGGACCCCTCAGGGGGTCGCGAGGTTATTGCATGGGGGGGGGGGGGTCGCGAGCAGTCAGCCTCCACCCCAAACCCTGCTTTGCCTCCAGCACTTATAATGGTGTTAAATATAAAAAAATTTATGGGGGGGATCGCACTCAGAGGCTTGCTATGTGAAAGGGGTTATCAGTACAAAAGTTTGAGAACCACTGCCTTAGACAGTGAAGTTAAGTGAAAATGTAAGCCAGGGACAGGAAAAGAAATTGACAATTGATGAAGAAAATCATTAGGACATCAGTACACCACTTCCTCTTCTAAACTGTACGCATTTTATCTGATTCCTGCACCAGGCAGAATTTTAAGTTTCATATCTTTCATAAGCTATGGCATGGTAGAGCCCAGATAAGTACTGTAGTATTTTTTTTTGCCCATTTGCGAGACACAGTAATCATTGTTTCACTTCTTCGTGGTTTTAAGTTATGCTTTGCTGCATTTCAAAGAAAGAGAGTGCCCTCTGCTGACTAAAGAATGCGCTTCTTCCTTTCCAATAGCCAAAGTAAAATTTCTAGAAGTATGAGGCTTGGGAGGGTCCTTTAAAAAAAAAATTAGATCTTCCCAGTGGGAGTCTTGCTCTGCAAATATTGCATAAAACTTAAATTGTTGTGTTTGTGTCTTTCCCACTCAGAGAGACTGCATTTTAAAACCATTACATCATTCCGTGGAAAGGAATGTCCGAAAATTAGCTACAACCTTAATCTGGGCACGTAAAGCTAGACTTTATCCTATCACTGAGAACCTTCTCACCCAGTTATTCCTGGCATTGTCCAAAATCCTTGTTGTCTCAGCCTATGTCTACACTAGAGAATTGCCATGTCTGAAATAAGGGGTTATATTTAGCCCAGATGTAACTTTGTCCTGAGTGGAGTCATACTAGGCATGAATTTGGCCCAAGGTGTTAAATACAGCAGCCTGACTTTATTCCCTTCAGCCCAATGCTGGATACAGTTACGCTGCTGAGAATGGACTATTTTAAACTTTGTTGAAGGAGCTGAAAAGGAAGGAAGAATGCTACATTTGACACATGAGATCAAACTAACATGGCATCTTATACACTGTAGACACAAGCTGTTTAATTGCTGATTACTTTCTCCTGGGCCAAATCACTGGAGCCAGTGGGAGTTTTGTTTAAGTAAGGACTGAAGAAGGCCTGCTGGATTTTTCCCTTGGTGGCTGATGTAACTGCCAGTCTCATGAAACATGGAGCCAGCTTTCATTATCAGCTAGAAATAATTTCCTACGTGGAGATGGGGGAAGAGAGTCCTGCATAAACAACAATTTGAAAACACTACTGTCTGTATAGCATAGTGTGTGTGTATAAAGCTGATTGTTACTCACAGTTTAACCTAACAGAGACCACATTTCAAAGAGGAGAGAAAAACATTAATTCTGTTTACTAATTTATTTGATATTTAAATGTGTTGGTCTAATTAGGTTACATAATGTTGATTTAGGAAAGGTTATCTATCTGCCAAAATGTAAAAGGAGTTTCTTCTACAAGGTTTTAGTGAGGGGTGAGAGACATATTACTGAATGGTCTCAGTATGTCCAATGATCACAAAGTGGGGAAAATGTGTTTTTAAAAAATTAAAGAAAATTGTTTATATTGTGCCCCAGTCTTTAATGGGTGTTACACCTAGGTGACTAAAAGCAGAAACGGGTTTTTTGGCCTTTAAATTAAATTCAACATTGAGGAGGCTTTCAGGTAAGGGAATAAGAGGAATAGAAAATGAAAGGACAGTCAGATCACTGTCCTTCTGGGAAAACTCTGAATTCTCATTACCAGAAAAGCAAGGATTCTACACTGAATCACTTAATCCTCTTGAGCAATTATCCTGGAGGTTTGCTGGGTCATAGCAGTAATCAGATTCTTACTGAAATTCCTAGGTGAAATTCAGCACTGATGTACATCCCCATAAAACCTCCTGAAGTCAATGGAGTCTGCTTCAGCAGAAGTCAGCTCAGAATTTAGCTCATAAATATTTTTTTCTCCAACACCTAGAGGTATTTCCTGATACACATATAGGACAAGTATATAAAGTTACTTTTTTGCTGGGTGGGAAAGGAAGTTGTTTGTTTTTGTCTTTGCCAAACTCAAATAAATTAGCAATAGCTATCAAATTTGTTTATAAATATTGCTGGAGAGAGAAAACAATTAATAAAAATCCAACCATCTGAACTGAGATTATACTGTCTTAAATTCTAACCCTTGGAGAAAGGATGTACCACTTTTCTATTTAACCCAATTTAAAAAAAAAAAAAAAAGTCTTCACAATTCAAAAGCGAGGATCTTAACTGACAATATAATTTACCTGGAGGAGAAGGAAGAGGAAAGGATTACATTGAAAAGGGGTGGAAAGTACAGTGGACATGTAAAGATTCCCATGGGAAACCACTAAACTTGTATTTTTTTATTTTATCTATTTATGTATTAGGACTGCTCTAATGTACACTGGCTGCCAACAACTCAAAGGGCAGTTCCACAACTGGGGATTGCTGGGGTGGACAGATATCTTGGCCACCCCTACTTTTCCCTGACCATGCCCTCTGTGCCCGGGCTGGGAGGGGATGACATAAAAGTTGCTCGGAAGACACTGTGCCATTTGAAGATTCCTCTACTGTGGGAAAGCCATGAATGGGCTAGTTCAACAGGCTCTAAGTCTGCTTTGTACAATGGAAGCAATGCAAAAGTGAAGGAATGGGGCCAAGGATATGGCCCAGATTGTTTAAACTAACTCCTACCTGTTTGTGTGTTTTCTTTGATGCACAGAGACTTTAAGAATTCTGGGAAAGACTGGGTTAGTGAATGTTAAAACTCTCAGAAGAGCGATTCATTGCAGACACTTTGAAAATGGCAAATATGCTCAAATACATCACAAAAACAGACCTTTTCATGCTCAAGGTCACAGATTTAGGGCACGTTATTTCTATAGTTCAAAACATTTGCAAATCCTTCTTGGAGACATTATTAGTAGGAGTAAATTATTTAAAGCCTGGAAAAGGGAAGGCTGGAGATAGAGGATGAGGACAAAAAACTCAACCCCCTTGTTCAGTTTTTTCTTCTTCTTACACTTAGCTGAATTACCCACTATGACCTTTAATACTCCATGGTAGTACTTCAAAGCTATAATTAATATATATTGTTAAATCACAGGTTTAATTACCAGATACACCATAAGAGAGTAACGCTAATTGGATAGAGTGGACTGTTAATGATACACACTAACCCATTAACAGCTGATGTAGCATGCAAAGGCATATTAATAATAATGAAGTATCAAAACTCCACAACCAAAATATGAGCAAATGTTATGTTACACCTTAACATAAAGATGCTGAACACCTCCTGAGAGGTACTGAGTGCACACAACTCCCATTATTGTCCAGCTGGCAGGAGAATTTATTACCCATCATCATCATGGCAAATCCCAAAGGGACATTATCTCCTTGCAAATAATGCGACGCCCAGATTGATCTCTTGCAAGGTGCTTAAAGTGGTCTGATAGTATACTCGGTTTCTGTCTATCCCTGGCAATCCTGTCACACCTCTGAAGCTTTTGGAACCCAAGTGATCACCAGCCATGTAGCAGCATTCCAGATGCACACAATTCAGAATTCATTGGTCTTTCACTGTTATAATGTGTTCAGACCAAGAAAGATGCTGAAACTGAACCAGTGTTGATGGAAGTGGTTGCTGGGGTCAGTTTAGAATATTCTCATTTCTGATTTTGTCCTTCCACTTGATTTGGAGCAGCTGACAGAGATGACAAGAATCAAAACTGTCAATCCAGTGTTCTTCAGTCTTCCTCAGTGCCCATGTTTCACTTCCATGCAACTCAGTTGATATAACTCCGATTCTACAGATCTGCGGCTTCAGAGCAGGCTTGATGTCATAATATCCTCACAGAGACTGCTGCTATGCACACATCTTTCGAGCATCATCCAGCCCTGTCTAGGACATTGCCCAAATATGTGACAGCTGCCACCTGCTCCATGTCCCGTCCAGCCATGTAATTTTGAGCTCGCTGTAATCTGGAGCTGGAGGCTGCTTGATGGTAATAGCTAGGGACTTAGTTTTATTATTATAGATGTAATATCTGAAAAATTGTGCTTAAAAGATTGAGAGCAATATTCCTTTTGAATCTTATTTTTAAAATGGAAACTCTTATTTAGCAAATCAGAACCTCAGCAAGAGATGAACTGGGATTCTCCATGGGATGGGGGAAAATCAATTTTCCTCCCTTGTGCCTTGCAGCTGCTACTACAGATTTGAGGTCCAGCCCTGCTCCTCTCATCACTCTATCGCAAAACTTCCCCTTGAACAGCAGCACAAAAGTACCTTCACAGAGCTGAGCTCCATGGTGGGCAGAAGTACCACTCCACCTCCCATTCAACTGAACTGCACTGATACCGCTGCATTTGGGGATTCTCACAGCTAGACTGAAGGGGGCAGAATTTGCCCCTAAAAATGTAAATTAAAAGCTCAGTTTGGACTATCAATCATATTTAACTTTTACAAAGTGCAAGTCATGCCACAGTAAAACCAAACAATTTACAAAGAAAAATGTAATGTAATAGTACTCCATAACAGACGGTAAGATTAGAAAATCTTATGCTATTAGTAAATCACCCTCTTTTCAGTTTAACATGCTCTGGCAGGGTGTACCTACCCCACACCAGACCCGAGAGGGTTAACTCTGCTTTGCAGACTGAGGAAGCCCCGCCCCTCCCCTCCGACCCTGCTGGGAATGCTCAGCCTGGAGGCAGTATATAAAAGGTAGCAGCCCTGCTGGAGAAGAAGGATGCGGCTGCGAGCCCTCTCCAGGGAGTTGCTAGAGGCCCCGACTGCAGGACTATGGCTCGCAGAGTTCCAGACAGACTCCAGGCTGCCTGACGAGCCCTGAGAAGGGACTGCATCGGTGGGAGCCCTGCCATTTGAGGACCCCAGAGACCCAGAGGAACCGGGGAGCTTCAACGAGGGGGAAAGGGTAAGAAGCAGCCCAGAGACTTAAACTTTTCATCGGTGAGTGAACCAGAGAACCAGTCAGCATGTTTCGGGAGGATCCCCACTGACTCAGTGGTGACCCACCCCCATCACCGCCGGGCCCTGGGTTGGGACTCGAGAGGAGTAGGGCAGGCCTGAGTCCCCTTACCCTGGGTGCCACACACCCTGAGTGGTGTACCACTCCCCCAGCGGGCCAACAGGCCATGCAATCCCACAGAGGTGGGCTACTCTACTGACTCTGGCCTTTAGGCCACCCGGCCCCGTGTAGAAGGGCCGCTTACTACTCTGGTCATTGGGGCACACAGCCCCTTGTAGAAGGGCTTTTTACTGACTCTGGCCATTGGCCACATTGCCCCGAGTGGAAGGGCTGTATGCTGACTCTGGCCATTGGGCCACACTGCCCTGAACGGAAGGGCCGCTTTATTGACTGTGGCCATTAGGCCAAACTAGCACGGCTACTGTAAAGGTCATCAGCATAAGAACTAACTGGCTGCGGTACAGCCTTTTCCCTTCTTTTGGACCATACATGACCCGACACCCTGTGGCGGGGTGTATCTACCCTGCGACAGAGGCAAAAAGCCAGTGTTTGCTCCCAAGAGTCAACACGTGGCCTAAATATGACAGAGGGGAAAAAATGTCTGAAAAACAGAGCTCTTTGGACAAAACTCTGTCCCAGTACATTTCTGTGACTGCTGCTCTGCAGAAGTTGTCTGAGTCTGCGGCACTATGCAGCCACAGAGGCTACATACTGTTCTAAAGTAGGGTTGCCAACTTTCTAATCACACAAAACCGAACACCCTTGCCCTGCTCCACCCCCGCTTCCTCCATCCCTCCTCCCTCCTTCGCTCACTCTCCCTCAACCTCACTCACTTTCACCGAGCTAGGGCAGGGAGTTAGGATGCGGGAGGGGGTGAGGGCTCCAGCTGGGGGTCGGGCTCTGTGGTGGGGGTGCAGGAGAGGGTGAGGGCTCCGGCTGGGGGTGCCAGAAATGGGTTCAGGGTGAGGGAGGGACTCTGGGCTGGGGCAGGGGATTGGGGCTCTGGCTGGGGGTGTGGGCTCTGGGATGGGGCCAGGGATGAGGGGCTTGGGGTGCAGGATGGGGTCAGGGCTGGGGAAGGGAGGTGGGGTGCAGACTCCAGGAGAGAGTTAAGAGTGCGGGAGGGGTTCTGACCTGGGGCAGAGGATTGGGGTGGGGGAGGGAGTTCAGGGTGCAGACTCCAGGCAGCGCTTATCTCAGGTGGCTTGCAAAAGCAGCCAGCATGTCCTGCCAGCTCCTAGGTGGAGGGGTCAGGAGGCTCTGTGCGCTGCCCACGCCTGCAGGCACTGCACCTGCAACTCCCACTGGCCACGGTTCACGGCCAATGGGAGCTGCAAAGTTGGAGCTTGGGGTGGGGGCAGCACGCACAGCCCCTGTGGCCACCCCTGTGCCTAGGAGACAGACATGCCGACTGCTTCCGGGAGCCGCGCAGAACCAGGGCAGGCAAGGAGCCTGCCTTAGCCCAGCTGTGCCCCCGACCAGACTTTTAGGGACCCGGTCAGGCATGCTGACCGAAGCGCCAACGTCCCTGTGCGACCAGGTGTTCCGGTCGAAAACCGGACACCTGGCAACCCTATTCTAAAGTCATAATTTCTCCTTGGGAGCAGGCACATAATTCGTTCCAGTCGAAAACTGGACACCTGGCAACCCTATTCTAAAGTCATAATTTCTCCTGGGAGCAGGCCATTACCAGACAAGTTTTCAACCTGGGTGATCAGCTTGGAGCAGTTCCATTTTCAGATTTTCTTAGCAAGGAAAAAAGTATTAGAAACTCCCCCCGCCTCCTAGATTTCTGTGTCATTAAAAGAAGCATGGGAAGTAAGGAGGAGTAGTCAGGATTTGTGGGCTTAGCAGATCTGCAAAGACTGGCTCTGTCTCCACATTGGCCAACTGCCTGACAATTGGGCTCATGGGAATGACAATGAGGGGGATACACTAGTGTAGCCATCTCTTTGAATTTCATCATGAATCTCACAATATTTAGTATTCTTAAAACCCCGACTCCTGGAATCATGTGATTATGACAATCATCTTTCATTTAAAAATGTAAGCTTCTAGTCATCATGGTTGTGGAGTAATGGTTGAAAATGTGACCCATAAAAGCTTGAGCAGAAGGCAAATTAAAAGAACCCCACATTTATTATTTTTTTAAGTCTCATGATTTATAAGCCAATTTTAAGAGTTTTGAATGCTTGGCAATACTAATACAGTGTCCACAGAGTGTTCCCATTAACCTGACTGCCGCCTGTGCAGAGTCTGAGACTCTGGAAAAATATCAACCAACCAGGTAAGAATCTTTAGACCCATTCAACCCCTTCTCATCTCTTTGGCTGACAGTTTCAATGGAGCAGCCTTGTGTTCTGAGACCCATGCTCCTTGTGCCACAAACCCAACAAATTGAGATTTAACCCCAACAGATTGCATCCACCCTATAAAAGTAAAGCTGCTTTGGGGAGAAAAACCCAGCTTTACACCCAAATAGCTGAGGAAATCTGATATTCTCTCTACTACAGCCTAGGCTGAGATAACTCCTGTAGTCTGCAGGATGCCAGCAGAAAGGTAGAAGAGTATGGGAATCAGGACTGGGAACAGGAAGATGCAGAGTGTGAACTCCCTTAATATGCCAGAGAAACTCTACAAGAGTCTTGCAAAGACCTGGGTGTTTTGTTTTCCTCCTCTTTTTTGGTGCAATAGACCAGAGCCAAATAGGAAGTGCAGCCAGCACATATACACAGCCATGAGCTGAGTAAGTGGCTCAGAAGGCCATGTTGCCTGGTTACAGACTTCATTTGTTGAAAAATGCCCTATGACCATTTTTCAAGTATATTGTAAAAGCCAGAAGCCTTAATTAAAAATGAATCAACTTTCAGTAATATATATGAAAAACATGATGGCAACAAGGGAGGAAGAGACAGAAGAGGAAATAACTTCTTTAAAAATGACATCCAGAGGGTAGTGCTCCCTTGTGATTTAATAGAATGAGAAACTGCACTGAAAAAAGAAGGGTGTGTAGTTTAAGTCTAGGAGAAAACCTGCTTTAAACTCTTTCAAGTTCCTAGGACATTATTTCAGAGGAATATTTAATCCAATGCTGATTTTCAGAGACTTGTTTTCCCCCTATTTATTCTCAGAGCCAGGATGGACAAGAGAAAATTGTGCGTATTCATTCAAAACATCCAGGAAATACAGCCCACTGCTGTGATTATATCTATTTTGGATGACAAAGAGATAATACCAGCTGTATAAATCTCCCTCTCTGTCAGAAGCAAAAGATGGAAAAGTCTATTTTCAGTGTCTACAAGATGAAGAAAACTGAAAAATGTTAAAGTACAAATGATGTGCTCAGCAGCAATTTAGGTCACACCCCAAGGCAACTTAATGATGGATGACACTTGCAAGTTTTTCACTTTCTAGAAATGGCTTTGACCAGACTAATGCTGTTTTTCCCCTCTGAGATGATGATTAAATAAAGTTGTTGGAACAAGCGGAACAAGTACACTGGGGAAACCCAAATTACTCATCCAAATGTCATAGTGGCAACTAGTCATGAACCTGGGGGACCACATGTAATTTGCATTAAGTAGAGCAGATTGCGGCTGCCCCTCATCAGTGTGGAAATAAGACCCAAAGAGAGACTAAAGGTGTCCCCTTGAATCAAGATGGAAGACTGCATGCTGGGACCTGTAGTCTTCACAGGCTGAACTTCCTTTTAAACATGAGCTGCATTGCAGCACATTGATGGCTGCAGTAGACTCTGAGCTACACTGTAACCAACCCGGAAGTATATTGTCTGAGTTAAATTTGTTTATATTCATCCTATGTAATTTGACCTACTTTCGACTTTTTATAGGACTCACTTTACCCAACTCTTCCTTCCTTTTCTCAGCACTGTCAGTCCAGGTACAGAGGTAGAATAATGAGCCTCCTAAATGGTTAGCAAATTCTAATAATAAAACCATACCAGCCCCATTCATGGTTGCTTTTTCATCTGCTGATCTCTAAGCATTTCATAATGGTGATTAAGCATTATCTCTATTTTATAGATGGAGAAACTGAGGCAATGTGACATAAAATGACTTGCCCAAGGCCACACAGCAAGCCTGAAGCGAAGTCAGTAAACAGAACCCAGAGGTCAACTCTTGGACCCATTGGAGTCAATGGCAAAACTCCCATGGATTTCAGAAGAACCAGGATTTCATCACAGGTCTCCTGCTTCCCAGCTTTTTTGTTTGTTTGCTTATAAAGTCTTTATGTTCTAAGGACAAATGGGGCTGGGGAAAACAACTGACACCTGGAAATTCGGTTACTGTTATAGAAATGGAATTTTAACTAAGGTCTAGATACATTCCAGCTAGTCACTAAGTGTTAGCCACCCTACAGCTTACAAAGTGGCTTTCACCTCGTGTGTTCATATTAAATAATGTGCATTGTTTCACAAATCTGAAATGTGCTGCTCTATTGGTTCATGTCTATACAAGTTTGAAATTTTCATTTTCAAAAATCACACATCAGGGAAATAACCTGCCCTAAGCACCATTTCCTTGAATGAAACACAGTGGCTGTTTTATTGACAATGCAGAGCACTTCAAAGTCAATACAGTAGCAGTGACTCTAAAAGCGAAGACATGACTTGAGAAAATTGTAATATGCACTGTGAAAACAACAGAGAATTGACATAAGAGAATGCAGAGGACCAAGCTTTAATACACAGGATAAGTGCCAGAAATAGTGTATTGTGCACCACTGTCTCATTAAATTTTAAACATGAACATTTTCAAAATTCCGATAGAAAATGAAACACAAAGCTTAATTAGAAAATAGCATTACATGTCCCTTCATACACCATTTCTTAAAATATTTATTAGCTACATCTTCCAGACCAGGAAGGGCCAAACAAATTGGTGTTCAGTTACAACAGTGGTATGAGCCAGAAACTAAATACTGTTGTAGTCTAGAGGGGAAGAGGATTAAGACAAATCTTTAGGTTTTTTCCTGAATTGTAAATTTTTCACTACAACCCTTCTTTTCAAGCACTTTCCCCCAATGCTATGTGAAACTGCTGCAAGTAGAATCGATACCCCCCAATCCCCAATTTCAACATACTCAATATCTCTACACAGCAAAGTCATGCCTGTAGATCAAGATTGAAATTAATGATCGTGCATTCAGAGGAGCTCACACTGTAGCAGTTTATACCAGTGTTTCTCAACCAGGGGTCCGGGGCCCTCTGGGGAGCCACAAGCAGGTTTCAGGAGGGCCACCAAGCAGGGCTGGGGCCCAGGGCAGAAAGCCAAAGCCCCACCGCATGGGGCTGAAATCCCCAGGGCTGCAGCCGAAGCCTGAGCAATGTAGCTTCGTGAGGGGCCCTGTGGCGTAGGGCCCCAGTCAACTCCCTGCTGGCTACCCCACAATGCTGGCCCTGGCATTTATATACAGAAAACCAGTTATTGTGGCACAGTTGGGCCATGGAGATTTTATAGCATGTTGGTGGGGGGAGGAAAGGGGAGGGGATTCAGAAAGAAAAAGGTTGAGAACCCTTGGTCTATACCATATTTAACCTGGAGAGACATTTCTTAAAATATTATTCAGAATACAGGGCTGATAAAAACAAGAGCAGAGCATGAAAAAATATCCAAGGAAATGTATATAGCTATATTAATGCAATGACAGGCTGCTGGAGCAAGACAGCTTTCTGCCTACTGGAGCCAGACAGAAATCTTCTGAAGCATGCAAAGCTATGAGACAAGCCATCAAAAGCGAAAGCTACCAGGGGAAAAAAATTAACTCATTAGTGCCTAGGTCAGCACAGAATACTGGTAATATATTGGTATGTTATTCATTAGTAACAAGTTCCTGTTAAATGCTATATTATATTTTCTCCAAGAACAATCTCTTGTGACCATTTTGCCTTCTACTAGCTGTCACATTTCTCCCTCTTTAACAGTTCATATTAAGCAGTCTAAAACGCCTGTAAATATGTGGGGGAATTCACGTATATAACTCCCAATAATACTCAACATTTGTTGGGCATCTTTTTAGACGGGGGCTTTCAGGTTGATTGATAACACGCCCCCCCACCCCCCCGACCTAAGAAAAAAACCCAAAGCCCCACTAACTACAGCAGTGCTGAATTCCTAGCACTTTTCCTTTGCTATTTGTTCAAGTTGAGTTCAAGAGACAAATATGTAAATCTTCATTTGCTTTCATGCTGGTAAACCATTCCTTGTTCTTTTAATATAGCTTGGAAGCCAGTTAACTTTTATGGTCCTGGACACACAATTATCACCAAAAAGACTTATTTGGGAATAACCACCTTCTTCTCTGGGCATAAGAAACAAAGCTTTAAATTGTGCTCACACTTTGGCAGTGCGGGAGTTTTTACTGACTCACTGGAATTGCAGGATTCCAAAGCTGCATACATCTATTATGTAGTTCTGGGGTGTGTAGAATAATTTATCTCTAGTACATTATACAGTCTGGTTTATATCATATCTGGACTCCAGTAGTTGCTATGATTTCTGCAATTATCCTTGCTGATTAATTTTTTACATGGAATTAGGTTATTGCTTATACAGAGTACTATATGGTATATATTAATAGATGCTCTTCTAAGAGTGTGAGCAATGCGATATAGAAATGCATCCATCACAATTTTATAATCATTTATTTTTAAACAAACTAGGTGGCTCATATATTTTAGTCTACTTTTAAAATCTGTCTAGAGTAGGGTATTCTATAGCACTTATGACTGTAGAATCTAAGTACTTTCCAGTTAGATTAGATTTGCATAGTGAGGCCCCAATGGACTTCAATAAGTTTCTGATTATCTTGATTCACTGGTTATAAGAAGTTCCGCTTGCAATATCCTATTTTCACACACACACCCCCGCCCTTCCTTTCACCTCATCATTCTGGTTAATCCTTATAAAAAATTATAGATCTTGCAATGTACCCTAAAGATGATCAGATCGTGGATTAGTGTGACCTCCTCTGGAAACTTGTTCCATAGGCAAATCCTAATAACCAAGAATGTTTTCGCTCCTGCTCTCTCACATGTTTTGTCCTGGGTTCTGTGTATTGTTTTGTCCCCAAGGAGCACAGCTATCTTGGTGGTTCAGAGACAGAGATGCATGTGCTAACGTAGCCAAGTTCTGACCTATTGCTGTCTTTGAAAACCAGGACCAGCATCTTAAACTGGCAAAGGAAGTGGACTAAAGCACTCGTCTCTTGTGGTCTATTGTGTTACAATTGCAGAAAGATCCAGTAGTATTAGTGAGATGACCTGCTTTTGTCCATGTCATGTAGAGGAGCGTTTTTCAACGTGTGGGTCGCGGCATGTCAGGCACTGGGTCGCTCTGGTCAGCACCACCGACTGGGATGTTAAAAGTCCCGTCGGTGGTGCTGCCCAGCTAAGGCAGGCTAGTGCCTACCTGCTCCAATACCGCGCTGCGCCCCGGAAGCGGCCAGCAGCGGGTCCAGCTTGTAGGCAGGGAATGTCACAGGACTCCGCGCGCTGCCCCTGCCCCAAGGACTGGCTCCGAACTCCTTCCAATGGGACAGAGTGTGGTGCCTGTGGGCAAGAGTTCCTTGCTCGCCTCCGCCTAGGAGCTGGACCAGCTGCTGGCCGCTTCAGGTGCAGTGCAGTCCGCGGAGCCAGTATGGGTGGGAAGCCTCCCTCTGTACCCCAGCTGCACCTCTGACTGGGAGCCACCAGAGGTAATTCCGTCCCACAACCCTGCACCCCAATCCTCTGCCCCAGCCCTGAGCCCCCCCCCCCAAACCCAGAACCCCTTCCTGCACCCCAAAGCCCTCATCCCCAGCCCCACCCCAGAGTCTGCACCCCCAGCACAGAGCCCTGAGCCCCCCCAAACCCAGAACCCCTTCCTGCACCCCAAAGCCCTCATCCCCAGCCCCACCCCAGAGTCTGCACCCCCAGCCCAGAGCCCTGAGCCCCCCCAAACCCGGAACCCCTTCCTGTACCCCAAAGCCCTCATCCCAAGCCCCACCCCAGAGTCTGCACCCCCAGCCCAGAGCCCCCCCAAACCCGGAACCCCTTCCTGCACCCCAAAACCCTCATCCCCAGCCCCACCCCCGAGTCTGCACCCCCAGCACAGAGCCCTGACTCCCTCTCGCACCCCAACCCCCAGCCCTGAGCCCCCCAAACCCAGAACCCCTTCCTGCACCCCAAAGCCCTCATCCCCAGACACACCCCAGAGCCTGCACCCCCAGCCCAGAGCCCTGACCCTCCAGCCTGATCCCAACCTCTGCCTCAGCCCTGAGCTCCCCCACAAAGCCAGAGCCCTGACCCTCCAGCCTGATCCCAACCCCTGCCTCGGCCCTGAGCTCCCCCACAAAGCCAGAGCCCCTCCTGCACCCCAAACCCCTCATCCCTCGTCACAGCCCAGAGCCCTGACCCCAACCCCTGCCTCAGCCCTGAGCTCCTCCCCCGCAAAGCCGGAGCCCCTCCTGCACCCCAAACCCCTCATCCCTGGTCACAGCCCAGAGCCCTGACCCCAACCCCTGCCTCAGCCCTGAGCTCCCCCGCAAAGCCGGAGCCCCTCCTGCACCCCAAACCCCTCATCCCTGGTCACAGCCCAGAGCCCTGACCCCACCCCTGCCTCAGCCCTGAGCTCCCCCGCAAAGCCGGAGCCCCTCCTGCACCCCAAACCCCTCATCCCCAGACCCACCCCAGAGTCTGCATCCCCAGGCCAGAGACCTGACCCCCTCCTGCACCCAAACCTCCTGCCCCAGCCCAGATCCCCCTCCCACACCCTGAACCCCTCATTCTCAGCCCTGCCCCACGTCCCCGCCCTGAAGCCCTCACGCCAACCCTCTGGCCCAGCCCTGAGCCTCTCCGACAGCCCGAGCCCCTCATCCCCAGCTCTGCTGGGTCGCAGGCATCAACAATTTTCTTCAACTGTATCCCCAGAAAAAAAAGTATGAAAACCACTTATGTAGAGTTCCTCATTCAGATCTACCAAGGGCTGGCTCTGTGCTATGAGGCATCCAGGATGTTAGCAGATGTCACATGTTACTAGATCTTGGTAGTTACCACTTTTTCAATATTTTGCCCAGGAATGGGAGGTTGAAGAAGCCTTCTGGGCCACCTGTTGGCTTCTTGAGGACTGAGTGAACTATTGCCGTTTTCAATGTGGCGGGTATGTTTGCTTCTCTGAATGAGTGAATTGATGTGAAATACTATGAATTAAAAGCAAAATTGTGTCATTTAGATTTATCATCCACTGGACTAAATTCACCCCTGGGTTAGACTAGCCTCTGACAGCATCATCAATGGTGGAAGACTTTGGTGGTCACAGTCTTGCCAGAGAAGACTTGCAACAGCACAAGGTACTTCATCCTCTGTTTTGCTATGAGGACTACAGAGAACCCATGCAGACTGTAAAGTTACAATGATCACAAGAGAGAAGATGAGGCCAGGGTGGTTGAGGCTTTCTTTGATTCAACACCACAGACGCCACAACATCCCAGAGCAAACTGCATTATCACACCCCTACACAGCCAGTCAAAATACAGGAAGAAAAACTGAAACATCCAAATCATTGTATAGAATGTTAATGAGACTAACAATTAAAAGAGACTTTTATGAACTATTAAAATGTGCATTTCCTTTTGTTTCTAAGAAAAAATCTAATACGACATGTTCAAATGACGATAAAGTCATTTTGTCAGGTTCGTCTTAAATGAGGTACTTCAATCACTGATGCACAGATTTAATGGAATAATGAGCACCTCACAATTTACACACATTACTAGTATCCCTTATTGTCTGAAAAAACACTATACTGTCATATGCCACAAAAAAAACACTCAACAGAAACAAGAAAAAAATAAATTTAAAACATTCTGAACCAAAACAAAAATTTTCAAAAATACAAAATTTATATAATGTACAAGTAATCGATAATGAAATGTAATAATGTAGAATGTCTGTATATAAGGCCAGATCCTCAGCTGGTGTAAATCAGCAAAGCTCCATTGAATTCAAAGCTGAGTTATACCAGATGAGAAGTTGATCCATTATTGGGGTCTCTTTTTCAGAAAGTTCATAAATAGTAAATACACAGGCATGTGTCTGAAACTATCAGTTAAAGAATACATTATTGTATATCTAGTCTCTCTTCTATGTGGTCTTATATCTAATAATGCTTATATGGTTGGAAACATATGCCACTTAGGAGTGGCTTCTTCAACACAGTTAAAATACAGGTCTTGCACTTCATCAAGTTAATGGGTAAATCTGAAGTAAGCATTAAAGAATTTGAAAGTGCATATTTTAACCATAGACATCAGTTTACATTATGTAGAGAGCAGGGATGCTAAAGTCCTGATCATCCTTCCAAAATAATTAAATCAAAACCATTTGAAAAGGCTACATAGGGAAACAGAGTTGTTGTCTGGTTTAATAGGATACCAAGAACAACAGACATTGAGAAGATAGCCTTGTTTAATAGCACACAGTAATATATATGCATTTTTATAACATGATTCTAAAAGTACATTTTGTGCCACATGCAATGCAACATGCAGGCAAAGGAATATGTACAGGCAGAGTAAGCGTTGATAACTGTACTACTCTGCATAAAACTTCAAATAATTTTCAGTATCATTAACAGTTGGGTTCAAATTACAACAGTGAAGTGTTAATTGAACTATTTCTCCTACTATGTGATTTATGTTGTTTCATTAAGGAACTAACAAGAGACAGCATGTATATGGATGTTTTTATCATAATTTGTTTTAATTATCTCCGTTGTTTGGTTTTTTTTTTAACAAAGCCCTACTATTCAAAGGTTAAAAACTACCAAAGCTGCAGATAATTTGGCGGGTTTAGTAGAAACAGAATCACCCAAAGTCACAATCTCTACAACAATAATGCACTGCAACACTATTTAAGCAAAGTGTTTGGGGGAATCTGAACCATATGGGCAAAGAGATGAATGGGAAAGCCAGCCAGTACATCAGGGGTCAAAACTGCACTTCGATTAATCAGAATTTTCACATTGCTGAGGCTTCTTCATATGGGTTTAGTAAGCACACACATTTTTCACTGAGAAGCTACAGAAAATCATATTGGAAATAATGTCACTTTGGATTAAAAAGAAAAACTACTAAACCTCTCTTTTTTGGGGTAAGAAAGCACTTATCAGTTCATACTACCAGAAGCTTTGCATGCTATAGTCACACCATCTTTTGAAACCAATTACACCGCACTCTCACTAGAATGCAGGATTTGGGAGCCATGCGCGGTACCACGTTAATGTGGGTACCGTGTTATGGCGGGGGGGCGTGTTACCATGGATCCCAATGTAAATAATTTATTTTGGGATCCATGGTCGCTCCCGCTCTAATACCGAATTTGCGCTATGGTGACGCGCATTCTAGCGGGGGTCTCCTGTATTTATATTTTCATATAGGAAGAGCTGTTAACATGAGCAAGATTATAATCAGGGCCAAGTGAAATGATTCTGATAATCCTCATAACTTGAAAATTTGGTACTGGTTCAGTTAAGAAGACACCCTCCAATTCACACCGGAGGAGCTAACGTAGGCCCTGGACTCCCTCCCTCTTTACAACTTACGTGCAGAACTACATTCCCGTATGTCTCAGATGCTCCCATTAAACTCTCTTCTGGTTCCTGGCTTGGCTCTCCCGTACAAGTGCTTATAATGATCTTTATAAGGTCCTTTACATTTTGGCATATTCTTGTATGCAATGCAGCAGGATGCTTGTCAAGCCCTGGACTTAGAGTTAATATAAATTTAAAGTGGAGACATGAAGGGCCCAGCAGAGAGGCAGCTGGGCTCCAAGGCAAACACATATTTCAAGAAAGGTGGACCACACATCTCAAAGAATCTCCAGTTACAGTAAGTAACCTATATGGATTCCAGATGTGGGTGAGTAGTGAGCAGTGCTCAGCGTGGAGGTAGGTGCGTGGACTCGCATGAAGTCAGTCTGCAGGACGGCTCGACCAACAGCCACATCCATTGCCGCTGCCGGGGTGATGGCGTAGTGAGCGGTAAAGGTATGGACAGAGGTCCAAGTGGCCACCTTGCAAATGTCCTGCCAAGGTACATCCACAAGGTAGGCCAATATGGCAGCCTGCGTGGAGTCAGCCTTGATTCCAGGGGGTGGAGGAATGTGAGAGAGCGCATAGCAATCTGCAATGCAATGGAAGATTCATTTAGAGATGCACAGCGAGGAGAGAGCCTGGCCCCTGCACCGTTACACAATGGTGAGAAAGAGCCTGGGCGAAGCACAGAAGACATGGGTCCGTTGGAGATAAAAGGCTAGCACCAGGCAGTCATCAAGAGAATGCAGAGTTTTTGCTCTGGGGAGGTGTGCGATTTGGGGTAGAAGGTCGGAAGGTGGACGCTTTGGGGAGACCACCTTGGGAAGAAACTTAGGGTGCAGGCGCAGGAAGATTTTGTCTTTGTGGAAGATGATATAGGGAAGTTCAGCCATCATAGCTGCCAGCTCGCTAATGCGCCTCGCTGATGTGATAGCCACCTAGAAGATCACCTTTGTGGAAAGTTGGCCGAAGTAGCAGGTCGCGAGGGGTTCAAAGGGCAGTTTACTGAGGGCAGAGAGGACAATATTCAGGTCCCAAGAGGGGGTAGGTTTCCGTGCCAGTGGAAAGATGTTGAGCAAACCTCGAAGGAAGTGAATGGTGATTGGGTGAGCAAAGATGGAGGAGCTGTTCTCAGAGGGGAGGAAAGCACTAAGAGGCACCAGGTCGACCCGTATGGAGGAGTGGGCAAGGCCTGACTTCTCCAACATCTTAAGTTGGAGAAGGTAGTCCAGAGAGATGGGAATAGAGATGGAGTCTAGAGGATAATGATGGTGATGCTTCCAGGTGGTCGAGTGCTTCCATTTCCCTTAATAGCAGGCTCTGGTAGATTGCCTCTTGCTGTGCCTGAGGACGCCAGGCACAAGGTAGAGCACGCGCTGTCTACACGCGAGCCCCATCCAAATACCAAGCTGTAGAGTGGAGCAGGCCCGGGTTGGGGTGCTGCAGGCATCCCTGCGCCTGGGTGAAGACATCCGGGTGGGTGGGAAGGCGGATTGGAGGATGAGCGAAGAGGTAGAGGAAGTCAGTGAACCAATATTGGTGAGGCCAAAAGGGCATTATCAGGATAACTGTCGCTCAATCCTGTTGTATATTATAGAGGACTTTCAGGTGCTGGGGAATGGGCAGAAAGGCATAGCAGACTTTGGCGGTCCATGGCCAGAGCAGGGTTTCACCCCGTGAGTCCATTCCGAGGGCCCCTCTGGAGCAGAACAGGGAGTATTTGTGGTTCTCCATGGCCGTGAAGAGGTCCCAGTGTGGGGTGCCCCACCGGAAGATGGAGTGAAGTGTGGGATCATGGAGCTTCCACTCGTGATTCACATAGAAGGACCTGCTGAGTGTGTCTGCCAGGGAGTGGCAGGTGCCCAGAAGGTGCATGGCATGCAGCGTGACCTTGTGCTGGATGCACCAGTTCCAGTGATGGACAGCCTCCGCACAGAGAGAGTGCAACATGGCGCTGCCTTGCTTGTTGATATACACAACTGCCGACATGTTGTCATATAGCAGCTAAATGTGCCGTGATCTTATGAGGGGGAGGAATGTCCGACAGGCAAGTTAGGGCAGCTTGGAGTTCCATGACATTGATGTGCATCCTTGCCTCTTGTGGTGTCCAGAGGCCCTGGGGCATGTAACCATCCACATGGGTGCTCCACCCTGTGAGGGAGGCATCTGTGGTGAGAGTGGAGAGGGGAATGGGAGGGATGAACAGAGTGCTGCTGACCAAGACATTGGATGGATTGGTCCACCAAGTGAAGTATGCCAGGACAAATTGGGGAGCAGGACCGGCCTGTCCAAGTGATACATCTGAGGTTTGTAGATCAACTGGAGCCAGAGCTGAAGGCAGTACATATGGAGGTGGGCATGGGGCATTACGGAGGTTCAAGGCACCATGTGACCAAGGAGGGAAAGGCATTGGCAGATATGCATGCATGGATTGGGGGGTAGCTGTGTGATGAGAAAGGTGAGGGTGGCAAAGTGGTCTGTCGGGAGGAAAGTGAGGCCCATGATAAGTCCAGGCACACCCCAATAAAGGTGATCTCTCAGGTAAAGATGAGGACTGACTTTTCCTCGTTAATACAAGATACCCAAACTGGCAAGGAAATTGTGAAGGGTCTGGATAGTGGAAAGGAGGAGGGTGTGCGAGGCAACAAGGAGCCAGGTAGGGAAATACAGAGTGGCCAAGGCATTGCATATGGGCTGCGACAAAGGCAAAGAACTTTTGGGAACATGCAAGGAGTGGTGGCATTACTAAAGGGGACGACCTGGAACTGATAATGGGAGTGTCCCACTGCAAAACAGAGAAATTTCTGATGAGCCAGGTGGAAGTCTATGTGGAAATATGCATCTATTATATCGAGAGTCACGAACGAGGAGCCCTGGAGAGGGACAGAATAATGAGGGGGAGCATGACGATCTGGAACAGGAATGAACTTATTTAACAAGCAGAATGGGGTGGCGGCCACCCCCCCTTTTTTTTGGAACAAGGAAATAAGGGGACTAGAACCCTCGGCCGTGGCAACAGTGGGAAAGGTGCTCTATTCCAAAGGAAGGCATCCACTTTCTCTTGGAGGAGATTGCGAGGGGAGGAATCTCCATGGTCACCATGGGTGGGCAACAAGGGGGGAAATGAGAGGAACTCTATTGAGTATCCCTGGTGAATGATGTCCAGCACTCAATGACCAGTGGTGATCTTGTCCCAACTGTGGGTGAACAGGGCAAGATGGCCCCCAAAGATGACATAGGGTACCATGGGAGGGGTGGGAGGAGGTTCGCGGGTCTCGATGAAAGAGTCAAAACGGCTGTTTGGAGTGATGTTGCAAAACACTTGAGGGCGTGGAAGAGATAGAACCGGGGTAATGGGGTTGTTGAGTGTGTGAATGTCGGCGAGACGGCTCCTGTGGTAACTGAAAATAGGGCTGGTAGGTGGCACGGGGCGAAAGGATGACAGTGACTGCCTGTGGACCGGGGCCGGGATGTAGATACCGAGCGACTGCAGAGTGGCGTGGGAATCCTTGAGAGTGGAGGGCTTTTGACTGTCAAAGGGAAGGTCCTCGAGAATGGTCTGGACCTCTTTAGGAAATCTGGAGGACTGGAGCCAGGAGTCTTGGTGGAGAATGATGCCAGCCACTAGGCAGTGGGACGCGGTGTCAGTGGCATCGGCTATTGTCTGGAGCGTCACCTTGGTGACCAGTTTGCCCTCATCCAACAGCGCCTGGAAATCCTGCTGTTTGTCTGCTGGGAGAAAGGTCTGAAACTATTTGAGCTTTCAGTGAGTCAGGAAATCGTACTTTGCCAAGGGGGCCTGGTAATTGGCAACGCAAAACTGAAGTCCCATAGATGAACAAACCTTTCACCCTAAAAGGTCCAGCTCTTTTGATGTCCTGTCTGGGGGGCAGGATGGCCTTAAGGTGTTGTCGTCGAGTACATTTGGTCATCGCATGCACTACAAGGGGTTGAAGGGCGGGTGGTTAAACAGGAAGTCCATTCCCCAGAATGAGACAAAGTACCACCACTCAGTGCACTTCAGAATAGGGGCACAGGAGGCCGACGTGTGCCAGACCGACTGTGCCAGTTGTAGGATGGCTGCATGGATAGAGAGGGCAGTCCGAGAGGGCCCTGGTGGTTGGAGAATATCCAGGAGCTGGTTTTGTGAGTCCTGAACTTCTTCCACTCTGAGTTCGAGAGCCTCTGCTACACGCTGAAGCAGGTTGTGGTACTGGTTATGGTTGTCCAGAGGGGGGAGGAAAGGAGGAATCAATGCCTCGTTTGGGGATGATGAGGCTCCAGTGAGGACTGGCGGTACCAGTGGTGCTGGCTGCACAATGATGTCTTCTTCCTGGTCGTCATACATGGAGGGGGATGCACTGTGGGCAGGGGACAGCTGATAAGATGGCAGAGGCGGTACCCCACGGTTCAAGTAGGGGTCACAGTAGGGCCAAGCACAGGGATCACTGGGCCCCGGTAAGTGGACCCCGGGGGGTAACGGAACCATCACTTGGCTGAAGGGTTATAGGTGGGTGGATAGGGTGGGTGTTGCCAGGGATTTGAACAGAGAGAGCACACAAATGAGAAGGAGAGGTCTGGCTTGGAAAACCAGTCAGTCAGACTCTGAGCAAAGGCAGAGCTGTTGGTATGAGTGGTGCGGGGTGGAACAGGAGCACCACTCTGGGAGGAGTAGGAGAGGGCCATTCACTGGAGAGGAAAGCAGTGAGGTGTCCGAGAGGCCAGAGCGCGGCAAGCAACTGGCATATGGGAGCATCAGCTCGGCATTAGGCATCAGTGGTACCAAGCAACCTGGCATGTGGGGAACTAGGCGTGACAGTCCAGAAGGGTCCGGTGGCATCAACAGTACCAGCGATGAAGATGGTGTCGGACCAGTAACCGTGGTGGTAGGCAGTACCTGTGGCTTGTGGTGGTGTTTCGCCTTATGCTCCATCTGGAGCTTCCTAGGAGCCAGAGCAGCTGGGTGGACGCATGATTTCTCACCCAACCTGGCCCCATTGAAGAGCCGCCCTTATGCCCATGCCTGTGCTTCTTACCCTCACAGTGGATGTGGTGCTTGGGAGGAAGCCGGCAGGGTGGTGACTGGTGTGGCTCTGACAGATCTATTGGCCCCGGATCTGACTGCATGCATCAGCGCATAGCCTCCTCCATCAGAAACTTGCAACGGTGAAGTCCTCTAGCTTCCCGAGTCCGAGGCAGGACTGAGCAGCAGATGGAGCAGCGGGCGACAACATGAGCTTCACCGAGGCACTCGAGCCGGTGTTGGTGCTAATTGCTAATCACAGGCTTTCCTCGATATCAATCCAAAGCAGTCCAGACTGCTGCAGGATCATTTTCATCATCTGAGTCAGATGCCTCCAACAGAAGGTTGATTTTCCTTTTTTGTGGTTCGGGTTCTGTAGTTTCCGCATCAGAGTGTTGCTCTTTTAAGACTTCTGACAGCATGTTCCACACCTCTGTCCCCCTCAGATTTTGGAAGGCACTTCAGATTCTTCAACCTTGGGTCGAGTGCTGTAGCTATCTTTAGAAATCTCACATTTGCGGTTTGTCAAATCTGCAGTGAAAGTGTTCTTAAATTGAACAATGTGCTGGGTTGTCATCCGAGACTGCTATAACATGAAATATATGGCAGAATGTGGGTAAAACAGAGCAGGGGACATACAATTCTCCCCCAAGGAGTTCAGTCACAAATTTAATTAATATGTTATTTTTTTAACCAGAGTCATCGGCATGGAAGCATGTCCTCTGGAATGGTGGACAAAGCATGAAGGGGCTTACAAATGTTTAGCATATCTGGCACATAAATACCTTGCAACGCCGGCTACAAAGGTGCCATGCGAATGCCTGTTCTCACTTTAAGGTGACATTGTAAATAAGAAGCAGGCAGCATTATCTCCCATAAATGTAAACAAACTTGTTTGTCTTAGCGATTGGCTGAATAAGAAGTAGGACTGAGTGGACTTGTAGGCTCTAAAGTTTTACATTGTTTTGTTTTTGTATGCAGTTATGTAACAAAATAAAAATCTACATTTGTAAGTTGTACTCTCACAATAAAGAGATTGCACTACAGTACTTCTATGAGGTGAACTGAGAAATTATTTCTTTTATCTTTTTTTACAGTGCAAATATTTGTAATCAAAAGTAGTAATGTAAAGTGAGCACTGTACTTTGTATTCTGTGTTATAACTGAAATCAATACACTTAAAAATCTAGAAAAGCATCCAAAAATATTTATAATAAATTTCAATTGGTATTCTATTATTGTTTAACGGTGTGATTAAAACTGCGATTAATCATGATTAATTTTTTAATCAAGAACATTTGTTTTGAGTTAATTGCTTGAGTTAACTATGATTGACAGCCCTCGTGTTTACCTCAATGTACATATAAGTTGTAAACATGGTCCTCAGAGAGGGGGAAGACAGGAGACAAGGAAAATGTGCATTTTAGCAGAGATGTGAGAAGAAACAACATGAATCCTCTTTCACCACCAGACAGCATGTTGCCTTCTATATTGTTTGAATCAACTTTAACTAGGGGTAACTTTCAAAGACATTTCCAAATGGTCACTGAATTATAAAAGTGACAGGCAAACACACTTCACATTATCTCTCCCCAGCCATCTCTCTCATTTTCACCTAAGATGACAAAATAAACAGCCATTAGACTTTGGGAACAGATCCTAGCCTGAGAGTTTAGTCAGCAATATCACTGGAAATGTGTGGTAAGAATTTTACCTTGAACCAAATCTAGCTTGTTAAGTTTAGTACTAGGAGGCATTTTATCTTTATTTCTCTTGTATCCATTTCTGACTTTAATGCCTTATAATCAGGGGCGGCTCTTACAATTCTGCCGCCCCAAGCAGGGGTGGCGGCGCACCGCCCCCGACGCAGGCAGTCCCATTCTGGAGCGGCAAGGGGACACCGGCGGACCTGCCGCTCCTTTGCCGCTGCGGCAGGCGAGACTGGGGCGGCAGTCCGAGTCCCGCTGCGGCAATTCGGTGGTGGGAAGAGCGGACCTGCCACCGAATTGCCGCCGCGGGACTCGGACTGCCGCCCCCTTCTCACCTGCCGCCCCAAGCACCAGCTTGGCAAGCTGGTGCCTGGAGCCGGCCCTGCTTATAATTGTAGTCACTTAAAACCTAACTCTCTGTAGTTAAATAAAGTGTTGTGGACTGTGTGGGTAGCATACTGTAGTATGTTGATCCCCTCAAAGTGGCAATGGACCCAATATATTTGGACTGTCCAGGAGAGGGCTGGACAGTGCAGAACACACATTTTGGGGGGGAAAACTGGGAATGTGTTGGGGTCACCCTGCAAGTAACAAGGCTGCAGGAAGCCAGAGTGTGGCTGGTGTTTGCTGACAGGCTGCTGGGGTCAGAGTTGCTGGACCAGGGCTGTGGCTATAAACAGGTATAATCTGTATGCTATTTGTGAGGACGCCAGGTAGGGACATACAGTAGCAAAGCATTGTGAGGTACCCCAGGGTTCACTGGTCTGGCTAGAACCCCGGAATGTCACAGGTCCCGAAAATCGGGACTTCCCACAAAAAAAACAAAACGGCTCAACCAAACTTGTTGAGCAAAAAAAACAATAATAATAAAAAAATGGTCTGATATCGGGACGTCTGGTCACCCTAGCCCCAATTCAGATTGGATGCTGCTGTAATACAAGTCATAATAACCTTCTTTCAGCAGACTCTGCTCTGCACCCATTGCAGTTCCTTCTCTGCCCCTGCCCCTTCATTGTAATACACTCTGGGGAGGGCTGTTTAAAAATGCTGTGGAACTGATGCCTAAACCTCAAAGCCCCCTCTGCTCAACAGACACAGTTCATCTGGCTCCACAGTATGCAGAAGCAGTCCCATCTCCATAGCTAAACTCATTACAGGGAGAACCAAGGTTGGAATATCCCACCTTGCAGCCTCCACCTTGTATGCACTATAAATCTAAAACAAATATCTACATAACACATGCATCCAGCATAACATCTGGCTGCATTTACTATTGTTATATACCAAATCAGAAATGTGTGATTGCAAAGGATTGTGGGACTGAGGTCAGGGAAAGGTTGAGAAGCATTTATATAGTCCATCTTCCTACATGTGCAGAATTGTTGCCTACACTATGTGTTCCAACGGTTTGGGTAGAGTCGTTTAGAACTCGACAACTGATGGGGCTTCCTGTGAGATAGGATTCCACAATCTTCTAGATGACAATCTAAAATCTCCTTGTACTCACAAAATCTTCATAGAGATTAAAAAAGCCATTATTGTAATACTGCACATCTGTTCTAAGCTCTCCAAAAGCAAAGTTCAATTTAAAGTGCAATTGTAAATGCACCTTGGCATGAAGAAGAATCCATATATTTGGTAAAATAGTATTTCAGATTCTTTTTAATATCACAATTAGGGAGGATTAGCAACATCACCTTTAGATTCAGTACAATTATGCTCTGAATTCAGCAGGCAGATTAACAGGCTCTAGATGGAAATTTGACTAAATAAATAAATTGCATTTATTCTCTCCGTAATACTTGTTTCTCAAGTAGGGCAGATTAATGATTTTATGCAACGCTTTAATGGCATACAGTTTTAGCAACCAGGGGTATAGAAGAACCACAAAATGATATGACTGGGGTAAATCTCTTGTCCTTTCTTTCCACCAAAAATGTTACATTTGAAGCCTATTACCTACACACAACTATTAAGAATTCCAAAAACCAATTTGATCTTTAAAAGTAAGACTGCGGGCTCTCAATTAAAGGGAACTATCAATGGAGGCTGGCTGCTTCTGAAAGTGAGTACACAAACCTCACCTATTTCCCCTCTCCCCACACTAGGGGTTTGGAGAAATGGGCTGCCAGGAGGTTTTTGTAAATTTAAAATTAAATGTGTGCACTGCGGTTCACTGTTAGCTATGTTTTAAACTTAGCCCTAGTCTGACTAGATTTATTCACATTTTGTAGCAAACTAGGGTCAAATTATCCTTGCTACTTGACAGGCTGCAGGAAGGCTCCTCCTCTGTGTACAAAGTAGCCATACCTTAGTACCTTTGTTGGTAATCTCAACACAAGAACTCAATGAGCATACACAATGATGTGGGACATGGCATGTGTAATGAGAAGTGGTAGCTAGGTCAATGGGAGGTTAGGTCCACACCGCGGGTTAGGCTGGTTTAACTGCATCACTGAGGGGTGTGGAGTTTTCATACCCTGAGTGATGTAATTATACTGACCTAGTTTCCTAGTGTAGAAAAGGCCTGAGAGTCATCTCTTCTCAAAGGCCTTCTCCCAATAACTTGGTTTCAAATTGGCCCCAAGGATGTTCTCCTACAGACAAACTAGGCAGGCTTGATCTATTGTTACAGCCATTGCATCAGAGAGAAAGTGACAGAACAGTTTTTGTTCTTTTTTTTGAGGGAATGGATGGCAGTTATAGTTCAGTTTTTAGGCCCATTTTATTCAGAATTTAAGCTTTAATTTAAATACTTTGCTTGTTTTCACCTTTTGTGTTTGCAAAGATAACCCGTGTGTCTCAAATATAAGCTAAATCAGTACGGCCTTTCCGAGTTTATAGCCAGAAAGCTCACCTGCCTGTGGCAGCTGTTCATAGGTTTGTCAAGCAGTAGCAGAGAGAAATTTACAACTCTATAGTCAGTTTAATAGTGGCTGTTTAGAACCCCAGAAGCCGCAGTGAAACTGAAGAACCATGTGAATTTTATGCTGCTGCCAGTGCTTGGGAAAGCAGCAGAGATAGATACTAGAGTTATTCAAGGAGAAGAAAACCCCAAAAATAAGAGGCTCTGAAAGAGTAGAGAGGCCAGGAAAGTAGCGGAGCCCCATTTCCCCCATTCTGTGGCAACCAGGGGAGGGATGGAGAATCAGAGATTCTCCCCACTCTCGCAACAACCAGGAGGAAGGGTAGAGTACCCGAGTCTCCCTCCGCCCCCATACACACACTTAATTTACCACCTTTCCAAAAACCAGGAGGCTTGAGATGGTAAACAAGGTTCCTTTTCTCTCCCTACAGCTTGACAGGGCTGGAACTTCACATTTATCAGTCACCTATCAGTTAGAGGCTAATATAAAGAATAGATCCCTCAAGTAGAATGCCAAAAAATTATCGGCGTAGAAATTCCAGCTTAGTATATAGTGGGTGATGCTACAAGTGAATGAATAAATAAATTCCAACCCCTCCCCGTCCCAGCAGCTGGGGCATCTGGAGTGCCAGGTTTCTCACGCGGGTGCCGCCCCAGGATCTTAGGGACATAGGAATTGTAGTCTTATTGTTATTTGTTTAAATTTATTTCCAGTTAGTACATTTTACTACAGGTATCTGGAAAAAGTGCCAAGGCCTTATCAACTGGATAGGCTCAAAAGAAAGCAGTAAGCACTGGAGTATGAAAGACCGAAGTGAAAGGCATGCTGCTGCTACCAACAACAACATATCATGGCCAAATGACCAGAAAATGACTTTCCTTCCCACTTAATTCAATCACTGGTTATCTTGACTCACCATTTATTTTAAGCCTCAGGAACCAAATAATTTGCATTGAAAACAATAATCTCCACCTGATTTACTGTGATCACTTTAAGGAGATTTAATTCAATCAATGACTACAGAAATTTGCCATTTAACTCAATAAGGAATGCAAAAGCTGTGAATTAAATAGAAAAAAAAAAGGCCAAGGAACTACAGAGTAGGTGGTACAAAAAGGACTAGGAATTAGGTAGATAACGTTAGGCCACTTCAGGGCCGGGCGAGAAGCTGCCACTTCCGCCCCCGCGACTCAACAGCAGTAACTGGACTTTTAGAGTCCAGTCAGTACATTTGACTGACGCTGCCGGGTTCCCTTTTCAAAGATCGAAAACCAGACACCTGGCAACCCTACCCTCTGTACTCAAAAGAGCCAAGAATGACAGAGACAGACAGACACAACCAACTACATCCTGGCCAATATGCTCTTTGGCAGTACTTCACATCTGTGAAAAGGTGCAAGATTACTACCTCTGTAGACTTTAAAAAAAAGTTTCAGCAATTACCTCTTTGCAAGCAGAGCTAAAATTAATTAGTTCAATATCTTCCTGATTTGAGCTCCTAATATTTTTTCTGCAAAGTAGTGCAGATCCAGCAGAGAGAGAGAGAGAGACAGAGAGACAGAGAGAGAGAGAGAGAGAGACAGACAGACAGACACACACACAGAGTGAGTAGAGGACAGGACAGGCATATACAAGATCTAGTGGAAAATACTATTAAATATATTGAGGCAAACAAAAGTAATATGATCGTTCTGGTGTCTAAGACACTGATAAGTGAATTTCAATTTATTTTCAATTTGCTTCCTAGTGATTTTTTCCCTCTTCTCCACTTTGCTAAATGAAATGGCCAATAATGTATTTAAAAAATCTCACCTTTTGACGGCCCTGTCATCCAGTCCCAGCTTCTGACAGTCAGAGGTTTAGGGACATTCTGTGCACAGGATTGCATCATGGCTAATAGCCACTGATGGACTCATCCTCTATGAACTTCTCTAATTCTTTTTCAAAGCCAGTTATACTTTCGGCCTACACAACATCCCATAGCAATGAATTCCATGGATTGACTGTGTGTTGGGTGAAGAAGTACTTCCTTATGTTTGTTTTAAACCTGTTGCCTATTAATTTTATTGGGTGACCCCTGGTTCTTGTATTATATTAAGGGGTACATAACACTTCCTTATTCACTTTCTCCATAACATTCATGGTTGTATTTTATCGTATCCCCCCTCAGTCTTCTCTTATCTAATCTGAACTGTTCCAGTCTTTTTAATGTCTTTCAGATGGAAGCTATTCCACATCCTTAATCATTTTTGTTGCCCTTCTCTGTACCTTTTCTAGTTCTAACATGTATCTTTTTTGAGATGGGGCAGTATTCAAGGTGTGGGTGTCACATGGATTTATATAGTGGCATTAAATTTCCTTGTTATCTGTACTCTCTATTCCTTTCCTAATGGTTCCTAACACTCTGTTAGTTTTTTTGACTGCCGCTGCACATTGAGCAAATGTTTTCAGAGAACTATCCACAATGATGACAAGATCTCTTTCTTGAGTGGTAACACCTAATTCAGAACCCATCATTTTGTATGTGTAATTGGAATTATTTTTTTCCAACGTGCATTACTTTGCACTTAACATTGAACTTCATCTGCCATTTTGTTGCCCCGTCACTCAGTTTTGTGAGATCTTGTTTCAACTCTTCACAGTC
Organism: Chelydra serpentina; assembly: GCA_037349315.1. Lineage (NCBI taxonomy): Eukaryota > Metazoa > Chordata > Testudines > Chelydridae > Chelydra > Chelydra serpentina. The sequence goes on from JBAIAC010000042.1 coordinate 19,959,272, forward strand.
TGCTTTGGACTTAACTATCTTGAATAATTTAGTATAAGCTGCAAATTTTGCCATCTCACTGTGTACCCCCTTTTCCAGATCATTTACAAATATGCTAAACAGCAAAGGTCCTTGTATAGATCCTTGGGGGATCCCACTATTTACTTCTCTCCATTCTGAAAACTGACCATTTATTCGGACCCTTTGTGTCCTATCTTTTAACCAGTTACTGATCCATGAGAAGACCTTCCCTCCTATCCCATAACAGCTTACTTTGCTTAAGAGCTTTTGCAGTGGGATCTTGTCAAGGCTTTCTGAAAGTCCAAGCACACTATATCCAGTAGCGTAGCCGGGGGGGAGCAGGGGGAGCGGCTGCTTCCTCTGTGAGCAGAAGCGGTGCCGCTTCTTTTTAAGCGCCGCTTCTTGCACTCACCCGGCGGTGCTCAGGGTCTTCGGCGGCATTTCGGCGGTGGGTACCACCAAAGACCCGGAGCGAGTGAGGACCCAGCGCCAAAGTGTTGCCGAAGACCCGGAGCACTGCCGGAGGCGCCGCCAGGTGAGTACAGGGAGAGCCTGGGGAGGCGCCTTTTTATAGCGCCGCTCCCCCTGTGCTCCGGACCTGCCTACGCTACTGATATATCCACTGGGTCACCACTGGCCACATGTTTGTTGACCTCCTCAAAGAATTCTAGTAGAGTGGTGAGGCATGATTTCCCTTTACAAAAGACATATTGACTGACTCTTCCCCAACATACCATCTATGTATCTGTGTTCTTTACTACAGTTTCAACCAATCTGCCTGGTACTGAAGTCAGGCTTACCAGCCTGTAATTGCCAGGATTACCTCTGGAGCTTTAGCATTAGAACTGACTATGTTTCTGCCCTCACAAGCAATAGCAGAACACAATTCTTGTCAATTATATTCACCTGCAAGATCACAAGAATTAAGCCAATAGGGAGAGCTGAAACCAATCCACAAATGAAACATGCCCAGCACCCTTGGTTTGTTGTTGTGTTACAGTGCTGGGATTTTAATACTGCTAGATACACATTTTGGAAGGTTGAGATTTGCCCTTCACTCCCAGAACAATTAGAAAGCCACTGCAATTTTTTAAAAATTTAATTTTGGACAGAGGGAATCAGTTTTGGGCCTGTCCTTTTAATTTTCCAAATATTTTGAGCACGATTACAGATCCCTCACTCATGCTGAGCCATTACACATGTGAGTAATCCTATATCAATATGAGCAATGGCTCATCAGAATGAGATGAGTTCAACCAGTGGGTCCATCATAAATTAAGGCTTAGTAACATATCTCCTTGGTGACAGCCTGAAGTAATTATGGGCCAAGCCCAGCCCCAGGTCACTGGAATCAATGGAGTTGCTCCCATTTCCACCAGGAATTAAAGGTTTTAGGATTCTTGAAACTATCTGCTCAGTCTAACTATCTGCTCAGTCTGTTGTTATACAAAAAGAGGATTTTCACATAATGGGCTGTGTTGGGAAGCTGTCCCTGGAGTTATTAATGGACCTGCTGCCTGCATAGTGAGGACAACATAGTGCCCTAGCATTTTAAGAATAATTTCAGTTTCAGTTAAATTTTCCATAGTGGCTGTTTTATTGAGGTGGACAAGCATGAAAACTTCCATCACTCACTGCTAACCTGACATGCAAATTGGGGACGGACAAAAAAACCAAACAGTCTGTACTTGCACATGGGGAATCATAAAATATATCTTAATTCAGGCCTGCACAACATGCGGCCTGCGTGGGCTCACTGTGCGGCCCGCAGGGGGTTGAGGAGGTGGGCTCACTGAGCGGCCCACGGGGAGGCGGGGGGTGAGTAGGCAAGTGGCGGGGTGGGGCAGGCTGGTGAAGAGGCCAGTGGCAGGCTGGGGAGTGAGGGTGATCCAGCGGCAGGGGGCGGGGGCAGCGGCAGAAGGTAAGAGGCCAGCAGCGGGCAGGCAGGCGAGCTGGAGGCAGGGGGAGCCAGCGAGCTGGCGGCGGGGCTGAGAAGGCGAGCAGGCGGCAGGGGGTGAGTAGGCGAGCCGGGCGGGGTGGGGGATGATAAGTCGAGTGGGCAGGCAGTGGCAGGGCGGCAGGTGAGCCAGCGGCGTGGGGTGCTGAGGAGGCGAGCCGGGGGAGGGTGGGGGGATGATCAGTCGAGCGGGCGGGCAATGGCGGCGAGGCTTTATACTGGAGGGAGGGAGTGAGGAGGTGAGCGGCGAGTCCGTGACTGGAGGGGGGCAAATATCCCAGATTCAAAATCTGGGACTGTGTCCGTTGGTCCTTTTTGCTGCTTGTCTCTGGACTGGGGGTTGTCCCAATGCTGCAAAGAGGGTGTTCCCAAAGGACGGTGCTTGCTTCTAACCCCCGAGGCCGTCAGTATGTCTGCTCTTCTCTGGTCAGCCCACTTGACAAGTTTGATTGTCTTTGGTCTGGTTCCCATCCCCTCTCCAAGGGGTGCAGTTGTCTGGAGGTGCCTGCCTTCCACGCCTTCCTCATTCACACCTTCATTCAACAGGGCAATTGAATACAAAGTGTGGGGAAGATCTTATTCTACTTCTAGCAAAAAGACATTTTTCTTTTACCTTAATTATACTACCTTAGGGGCCTGCTATAACATATTACCAAGGTTCAATACAAAGTCACATTAAAGTTATACAAAAATGCATAATGCAGAGATTTATCTACAACTGCATTGATTGACTGTTGTGTGCAGTAATATAGTGACCCCTGGGGACGGTGAAGAGGCGTGTGATGGTGGGGCCGAGCAGGGAGGGGAGGGGAGGGTCCTATTTTACTGCTGTGATCTGGTCACCCTATGCACGCTGTTTCTTTCCCCCTCTACAGGCTTCCACACCCCAGCGCTGGGGAAAGAGGGGTTGTTTCGGCGGGGCGAGCGGCACTGGGGGAGGGGGGCGTTTCCACGGGGCCGGGGGTTTTGGCCTTCAGCTGTTTTCTTTGGAGTAATATGGCCCTCGCCGCTTTACGAGTTGTACAGGCCTGTCTTAATTGATTCCTAAGTTAGTGGTTTTGTCTGCAAGAAGAAGCTGACTGCTAGTTCTGCAGACCCCACCCTGTCAACACATGAAACTTGACTGACCTATGGACCGCAGATTACATGTGTATGAATATACTATCTGTATGCAAGTCACATGAATCAGTGACATATGCTGTACACATACAAGTGGTGGGGGCAGGGAACACATTGGCCAACAGAGTCAGTCTTTTTCTGTCATGAGGTGAGGTAAAAATGATTTAATGAAGGGGGGAGGAGAGAGAGAGAAAGGAGGAGAACATCCTGAATAAACTCACTGCACTCATAAATCCTCTTGTGATTACTACCATTTTATTAAAGGAACTGTGAATCTAGGGAAAGGATTTTTAACTTCCCCCCGACAGCTATGTTTGAATTCTTTTCAGCCCACAAACACTATCTTTTTGTTTTCATATAATCCAAACAGCTATTCTAGAAGAATTAAAGGCACTGTATTAAAAAAGGGGAGAGCAGGAGAGGGGAGGGGAAGGAGTTAGAGGGAGAAAAACCATTAATATGTATTTGTTATAAAATAACTGAGCACAAGTGCTGCAAGTTACAAATGACTCCTAATTATTGGAGAGCTTATCAAAGGATTCAGCTTCGCTAACCTTAAATAGAAAATTAGAGAAGATCTCCAACTAAAAATGGAATGAGCTGTTCAGTTACACCCCCTTGTCAAAACCACCCTCAAGCATAAAAACATTGACATCAAATGAACAACTGAAAGCTTTTCCCTGGGTTTTGAAACTGTTAGTATAATTTAGTAACCTATTTTAAAAAGCTTTCAAATACTGACAAACATTTTAGCAGAGAATGGAGATTTTCTTTTTAAATACTGAGAAGAGACAATGCCAGACGAGACAGCATTTATTTCACCATATGAAAGAAAGGTTACTGGAGAGCCTGCCTCTTGACCAAGCAGAGAGAAACTGGATTTGTTCAAGTTTGTAGTTTTACTATATTTGTTTTTTATATACTGAATAGTGATACTAAGGATTTTTTTAAAAGAAAAATGCATTATAAATTGCAGCGTTTAGAAGCTTAACTACAGCTAAATCACTGACAATTGATTTGTATGAGTTTCGCTTCCTAAAAATATTTTTCCATAAATTTAAAAAACAAGTTATTTCTATATTTAACGTGTTACTTGACAATTTGTTGCTTTAAAAGACAGTGACTGGAGAAAAAGCATTAGGAACAGATAATTGTCTATCTGTGCAATGTTAATATTGAGCTGAAAATTATGAGATTTCTTTAAAAAAGAGACATCCACCTTGTGGCCACATTCTGCTCTTGGATGAAAAGGAGATGCAACATTCTATTGATCTGCATATATTCAAAGACAACATTTGATTTAAAAAATGAAAACAAATAAATCAGTTCTGATAGATACTGATGGTAGAATGACAATTGCTTACTCTAACAGTAAGGACACACTGTTTTCTGATTAACTCAGGGAAATAGCTTGTTTTGTGTCTCAGCCAGATACATTTTGATTAATCAGTAACATCTAAAAACAAATGTGTATATTATATATTAAAAAACTGAAGGCAGAGGAGTCTGGTTTTGAGTGACTGATGTTTTCTAGATTAAACTCTCCTGTAATGTGGGAGGCATGAGACTAAACCCAGAGTGGTCCTCTGGGGGTCCTAAGCACTTATTGTGAGATGGTGAGCACCCTCAATCCATGCAAGATCACTCTTAGGGCCAAATTGCTGGGTTCAATCCAGCTACATTCAGGACAGACCTTAGGAGGGAAACGAAGTTGGAGGTATGATACCTTTTTACTCCCCTGGGAACTTCTGTAGGATGGTTTGGCCACAGTATACGTTTGAACAGTCTCAGGCTGCTCTAGCTTACATCACCTGGAATCGACCTTCTGGGTGCCACTCTGCCAGCCTAGGGTAACCAGAACACCTCTGGCCACTCCTCCGGGTACCTTCAGCATACTTCCTGCACTAGGATTAGGGGCAAGAGTGGTGATGCAGAGCTTGGAAGCATGTGATATACAGCCAAGGATTCTGCAGCTGACTGTTTAAGCCAGCTTCCATCTTTTTCTACAAGCAGAGTAGCTCAAAGTATAGAGCAGGGCTGACGATCTGGCCCTGAGCCTTTCACTTCTGCCATCAGACAGGGTTTCGAGAACATAATAGTACACTTAGCCCTGGGGAGCAAGGAATGGAAATACCTTGTGCCATTCCACAGTAACACTTCCATTCAGTTAAGATACATAAAGAAAGAATAACAGGCTGCAAATAAGGAACTTCTCCATCTAGCTTTAAAGCAATGTAAAGATGTTTTCTTCCATGAACTAATAATATAAGGGCTTTACACTGACTTTGCTTGGTTTTCTTAATAAAACAAAAAAAAAGGGAAAAAAGGGAACAACAAAACCTATCACATGTACAGAACTTAGTATTTTCAAAAGTGCTTTACAGACATTAACGCATTAATCCTCACAGCATTCCTATGGAGGTAGGAAATTTTCCCAACTTGCAGAAAGGGAAAATGAGGTTAAAAGGTCATGGCTAACCTGTGCAACTAAAGTTAGGCAACCAAGGGCCCAACTCTGTACCATTACAGTGAATAACAACATTGAGACATCCCAGCCAGAATTTTGTAATCATGAGTCAAATACATTTAAAAAGCCCTTCTAACGGCGGCTTGAAACTGAAGTCTTCATCCAGAAACTGAGGCAGCCTTTAAGCAGGAAGCTGCATGTGAAATACTGGATTCCCTCTATGGCAGGGGTCATGCTGAAAAACCATTCAGAAGCAACAGGTAGCTTATATGAGAAAAGGAAATTTATTAATATAGAAGTGTAAAGCCTGAAGTTGCCTCTTTATAATGATTTTCTGTGTAAGTTGTATGTATTTGCTTTTCCCTACTATTTCATCCTTGACGCTGTGATTATTCCATTAAATAAACTTTGTTTCTATTTACCCCAAACAGGTCTCTGGTGTGCAAACTCTATGGAGTGTGTCCCCCCAAAAAGAACTGATAACTGGGAGGGGGGGCAGATTTCATGCCTTCAGGGGTGACGAACCAGGGGGGGAAAGTCAGAGTGGCTGGTAGTTAAGAACTCGGGAGGACGGCTCTGGGGAGACGCGGGAATGGAAGGGCTGTTGGTGTCACTCTGTAAGGCAGCGGTGTTCAATAGAAATTCGATGTTAGCCACACTGCTAGCCACACTTGTGGTTTTGAATTTTTCTTATTAGCCACATTATAAAAAAGCCACATTTAGCCACATTATAAAAAAGCCCCATGCATTAGCCACAATTCGTCACTAGCCATATGTGGCTAGTGGCGAACGTATTGGACACCGCTGCTCTAAAGAGTAACTAGGCTGGTGGAAGCCAAGGTGACCTTTATGCTTGTCGGCTGGCTACTGGTGTCAGGGCTCTGAGACACAGCTGCACAGTATTCATAGAATCATAGAAGATTAGGGTTGGAAGAGACCTCAGGAGGTCATCTAGTCCAACCCCTTGCTCAAAATAGGACCAACCCCAACTAAATCATCCCAGCCAGGGCTTTGTCAAGCCAGGCCTCAAAAACCTCTAAGGATGGAGATTCCACCGCCTCCTTAGTTAACCCATTCCAGTGCTTCACCACCCTCCTAGTGAAATAGTGTTTCCTAATATCCAACCTAAACCTCCCCCACTGCACCCTATCCCTACCCTCCAGCGTATCTACCTCTCCCCCCATTTTAGTGTCATCTGCGAACTTGCTGAGGATGCAATCTATCCCATCGTCCAGATTATTAATAAAGATGTTGAACAAAACCGGCCCCAGGACTGACCCCTGGGGCACTCAGCTTGATACCGGCTGCCAACTAGACATCGAGCTGTTGATCACTACCCGTTGAGCCCGACAATCTAGCCAGCTTTCTATCCACCTTATAGTCCATTCATCCAATCCATACTTAAGCATAAGCATTAAGGCACCCAAAGTTACAGGGCAGGTGGTGACAGGACCCCTGAGCTCTGGCTGATCCCTGAAACATCACAGTGTGGCAGGCGATTGGTCAAATACCTCCTAGTCTATAAAGTACTTATCAAATCAAGTTCCTGATACAAAAACGCTGTGTGGTAAAAATGTGCGTAAAATATTTGCTCATCATCAGAAGACACACTTGCAGCTTCTCTAAATGTAGCTAATCTCCGTAAGTATTTCCTTTGTTCACTATTCTGTGTAATGTTACTAAAACTATTGGCTTCTGATTGCTAACCCCACATCATAGCCCTGCATTTCTGTTTGCTGGCTCAGCTCTACAGCTACTTGAATGCAGTGTTTCTTATTTTTAATACATACGGGCCTCATTCTCCTCTGCTTTGCACTTTGTACAGTCAATGTCTGTGCAAAGTGGGAGTAAAATCAGAATGGCAGCATTTCACAACCACACTGCCATCGCTTTACACAGATATAAGTGACTACCCAAGATGTAAGACACTGGAGAGTCAGACCCATGTGATCAGTTCCAAGTTATGTGCTGCTGGGGTCAACAAATATCCTGCTGAGATCCTCATCAGGCTTCAACAACTGCCACATATATGATAGGATTATCAGCCTGCTTCTGACTGTTATTTCCTTCCAGTTCCAAGCAGTTCTTGTTTATTCACCCCATTATTCTTTCCAACAAAAGGCAATTGCACCTGATCAATGATGCAGGATACCACAGATGACAGATCAGAGACTGAATCCATCAAAGGGATCCAATCACCAAGTCTAGAATGGCCTCTACTTTAAAAAAATCAAATAAAGGTAGGGGGAAAGGCGTACTTGCCACCTTGAAAGAGAGCAATAATTATGTCATCTTCAAAGGATAATGATTTAATGAGCCCATCTAAACACCGGAGAAGCACTAATGAACAAATTTATCTTTTGAGATTAATCCTTACATTAGAAGTAGGTTCTCAACATTTTAGCCTATATGTCAATTGTCAATCTCTCTTTATTTGTCACACCCTTAACATTTGATCCAAACCTTCCCCCAAATATATTTCTTTAAATCTTCTCTCACTGAGATAGTTTCATGAGAATAATCTAATTTTAATTTCTTTCCTGAGAGGAAAGCAGATCATAAAATCTAATTCCCATATACTTTAGTGCAACAGTACAGGACACAAAAATTATTCTAAAAATGTCTGAACTGCCACAATTCCATTCTATTTTATGTTATCGAGGCTTCTGACGATGGTGTTGGTTTCAGCACAGCCAGAAGCTTATAACATCTGTTTGGGATGTAGCCACAAAAGGCTGCCTCCCGATAGTCTGTTCTACTGTATTAGATTACAGAAATTAGAAACAGAAACAGCCTACTAGATCACAGAAGTACATCTTCCTGCAAATTCAGGATATAGCATTCTGATGTGGATTAGAGTGGAGACTCTCCCTACATAGCCCTGTTGCAGTTTTATTATTTGTCAGATGGATAAAACACTACCCACATTGCTGAGTCACACAGTATCATCGAAGTGCAGTACACAGGAAGCTCTACAGGAAGACCACAAAAGATGAAGAGTGTCCAAAGAGGGACAAGCAGAAGGCTCCCAATGACATACCAGTCAGAATATACATACTGCTGGAATCAGAAAAGAAAAACTACACAGCAAGCTAGTTGCTGCTTCAGTAGATGGTTATTTACCCTTTCTAAATTTGTATCTTTAAATAGGGAGAGGAGGAAACAATTTTATTTATTAATTTTGCAAGAGGGAGCTGCTGTTTAAAATATTTTGCAATGTCGTGTTTGACAGTATCCTGCTAAGGCCAGGGCAGACATACAATGTCATAGTTTATCACACAACAGGACCTGAGCTATGCCGCTCTCATCAATTGATGTACAGTCTATGCCTTTCCCACTTGAGTGCAGTTTTATTTATGTGCGTTTTCTTGCTAAAAGGAAAGGGATTATTTTTATTAGACCTTTTAGAATTAATCGAATAAAAGGGTATGGGATTTTTTCTGTTTTCTTATCTTCGTATTCTTACTTAGTGCCATTAGAATTAGTGACGGGTGAAGCTCAAAAAGCTCAGCGGCTCAGTTTGGATATGTGCTCCTAAAAGTTCAGACTCTTCTCTGAACACTACAGGGCTCAGTTCATTTGTGGTTAGCAAGCCATACCCAATTAAGTGTCATTACTCACACTAAAAGAGAACCAACATGCTCTTACATTTCCTTACAGACCAATATGCTGGCATTCTTATCACCAGATGTGCTCCCTGTGAACCGCCTTTAGAGACTCCCTGATGCAATCCCTGCACACTCCATGTATTTCCCTGAGGAGACCCCTTACATAATCCCATTGTAGTAAAAGACTCCCTGGCATCTCCTTTTCATTTATCCGTTCATTTATATATTTGTATACATGCACTCCCACCTGCATTCCTTAAACTCCTTCTCTGTGCACCTCTGTTGCACACCCTTGTAGAAATCCCCCATGCACTTCTTAGCTACCTTATAAGCACTACCCCATTAAGAGCATGTTTTCTTTTTGTCACACCTCGTGAACTCAGTAAAGACCCCCCAAAATGTGTTTTTCCACGTATTCCATGGAAACTCCTCTCCTTGACTGAATCTTTTAGTGACATCGGAATCCAATGTTTGTGGCATCTCAATTTGTCACCATGGAATCAGCTGACTCCTCTACAAGGAAATCACACCATGATGATCTCTGAAAGCTGCTTACCAACCAACAGAACTGGTTAAAAACAAATACAATCTTTTACAGTTTTTTAATTTTTCCATTCCAAAATGATTTTTGGCCATTTTTTTTTAATTTCTCTGTTATTTATGTATTTATTTGGCCACTGAATGCCATAGAAAAAATTATACCCAGAGTTTTTTGCATTCCCTTTTTTCTTTCAAAAGAATAATTTTCCTGTTGCTATTTGTAACTTTTCAAAGGTTGAGGCAGCTTGGAAAAGTTGCAGAGTGGCAAAATGAAAAATGGGGGAGAAGGAAAAAACAACCACACTCCTCAAAACCCCATAAAATTCTGTAATTTGCAATTTGTAATTGCAAAAACCCCCTTAACTTTTTGCAAAAGTTTCCAGTTTTGAAAAAATGGCCTTTTTGTCTACAAATATCTAAATTAAACGTTTTAACCAGCTCTACAAACTAAAAAGCTTCTGTTTAAAACAAAACAAAAAAGCGTCCACAGTGAAATCAGGAAACACACACACACAAATGACATAATAGGTTTTAAAAAGAAAACCACTTGTCTCAATAGGACTGTGGTTTTGTTAGGTTAAAATTTCCACCCACCAACGTTTGTTTTTTGTTTTATTGCTACATGTACCTTTAAGAAACAAGCAAGCAAGCAAGCAGGGTTTTCAGAAAGCTAACAAAGTGGATGCTTCTGGACTCAGAAGTTAAATGACAGATTAAAGCAGGATGCCTTGGTTTGGACACAGAAATTTATATCAAACAACATGGAATGACCCCATTACTACTGAAATGAGTGACAGTGAAGGGACTGCCAGGCCCTTTAACAGATTTTCTTTTAGACCCTAGAAAGGTAGATTGACAGTTCCTTAACATGTAAGCTAAATTCAATGGTACTTCCATACTAATGTATACTTGTCAGAGCACTTATTAAAATACCTGCACAAGCCCTGCTTCTGCACAATTATGAGTTGTTGATTCTGTCTGAGAGATTACTAAATGAGCCCTGCCAGTGTAAAAGCTATTAAATGTCTATTTAGTATTCAGCAGACTTCTGTTCAAATGATCCTTGAAGGAGTCTTGCATAATTGATGCTACCATATTTCTCCAACTGCAGGCACCAAGCTAAGTAGAACTAGCAGTGTATGATAAATTGAACCACTGGACCACCTCAGAATAGTGATATGTGAATAAACACACATAAGATAAGCATAAAAATAAATCATATTTTATACTTTGCTCTAAACCTCTTATTTATGAGATGAACTGCCACTGTGACCTATTTTTTCCCACTGCTTTACAAATGGTAGAGCTAGGAAACTCAAGTCTTCAGCTAGAGCAATGTCCTTCCAAGGTCAAGATAGCACCATCTCTCAGGAGGAGCATGGTGAAATCATGCTTTTAAGAAAGGAATAAATCTAACAAAGAGAACAAAATATAACAACCATTGGAGCCTATTCTGATCCCAAAGCGCATGCTTATTTGCTTAAATACAATGATGCACAAATATCAAATCAGTCATAAAGCAATGTTACTGGTATCTCGTCCCAGTGTTAGGTGATCCTCTGGTGGTGTACAGCTAGTTGCCATACCATGCCACCTCCCAACTCCAGGTGTTGACATATGGGCTGTGTTTGGAGGCACAGGGGGCAGGGGGAAGCAGATGTGGCCATGGCTTCCTTTTACTCCAGTGATCCACAGCTAATGTATTAATCCCTGGGGACCACAGGAAGCCAGCAGATTATCTGCACTACTATTGCTGAGTGCCAAGTCAAGAACTCCTCAGCTGCACCTGAGGGTCTGGGACCCTGTATTTGTAATGCACACACAGACACACTATATATAGTGCATGTTAGGGAGACACTAGTTAGAGCACTTACCACAGAAATTCAGCTTCTTTGGTCTGTATACAGAATATCATCCACAAATTCAAAACTCTGATTATTTGGGTACAGAATGAATCTTCTTAAGAATTTGCAAATAAGGCCCCAGTCCTGCAAACACTTATGCACGTGCTTTACTTTCATGTAGTCTGTTACTTAGTTTACGAGGTTTATATAGCATTAAACAGTCTGCAAAAATTATCTTATGGTCTCATACTTCTCTGCCAACAGCGTTTATGCCTAAGGGTACGTCCACACTACCAGCCTGATTTGGCGGGTAATAATCGATCTTCTGGGATCAATTTATCGCGTCTCGTCTAGACGCGATAAATTGATCCCAGAAGTGCTTGCCGTCGACACCGGTACTCCTGCTCCGCACGAGGAGTAAGCGGAGTTGACGGGGGAGCCTGCCTGCCGCGTATGGACCCGCGGTAAGTGCTGTTTAGTTCAAACTAGGATACTTCGACTTCAGCTACGTTATTCACGTAGCTGAAGTTGCGTATCTTAGTTCGAACCGGGGGGTTAGTGTGGACCAGCCCTTAGTTATCCTTTGAGAAATCTCTTTCATAATCAACACACTGGGCCTTAATCTCCCATGCCTCTCATCTAAGTAGACATTTTCACCTGTGCAAAGTGAATGTAGAGTGTAAAACGGATGTAAAATGCTAATATTGTGAGGCCCTAATTCTCAAACACACATCCTAGGCATATGGCTAGTGTAAAGTGGGAAGTTATTTATGAGTCTAGGTGTTCACCAGCTTGGGACCCAATTTGGTAGAGTTATACATGCTAAAAAGGGGAAAAAACTATAGATCTTACAGTGAAGTCATTAAGTGCACTCCCCCATCATTCAGTACATTCCAGTGTGCATATTAAACACACACATGAAATTCAAACTAACTTGAGAAAGTAACTTCAGTAACGTTTGTTTTTTTTAAATCTCAGGTGCTCAGGGTTAACCATTTTTCTCAACCAAAGTAGAATTGTATAAGAGGAAGTTTTCTTCATCTCAGAGCCGTTACAACTTTGATCACATAGGAAGTGAATAGAGAAAGGGGCAAACAAAAACCTCCACACAAATGCTGTAGATTTCTTAACACATTCCAGTAAATCTTATTTTAATTTATCACTAGTCCTGTATGATAGTAGAAATAAAGTATTCCAATGTCTACCAAACTTGCACAATCGTTACATAGAACTGGATACAATGTATCTGAAACCCTTTTAGAAAGACCTAATTTAAAAAACAAAACAAAAATCAAGACAATATTTATTTGGATCCAAAGTTATTTTCAAAATTAACTGCGGGATAATTAAGACTCAGATAGTGTTAATTAATAAAATAATGGAGTGGTATTACTGCTAATCAATGTGTCCATTTTGGGGCACATAAAGCAATACTTTCCAGAAAGCAATACTTCAGTATTAGATGTAGAATACAAAACCTCATTTCTCAGGTAAAAAACCCCAAGTCCACATTTCATACAGTAGATGGCCTGATTACCCTTCTCCTTTTGTCCATCCCTCCGTCAGATAGAGTGCCTGAATGAATGTGTGATTATGTGAGCAGACATATACAATGATTATTTAAACAGAATTATGTGCCACACACATTAGAATTGAGATTTAGACAAGAGCAGAGTTAGTTACTGGGGAAACTAAGAATTCTGAAATTATGTTTTCGCACAGCAGGACAGATCATATGAAATGTACAGAGATTGCCAAGCAAGCAGTCACCAGCTCCTGCTTTCCACACTAGCAGATGAAATAAAATATGGCACAGGAAAGATAGAAAACAGACATCACTCCCCAGCCAGCTATGTCCTTCTGTACACACTAATTTCCTCTTGCCTAAGTATAGTCCTTTATTCATAAATTATAATATTTAAAGTGAACAAGAGATTATTTTAAAACGCTAAATAAAAAAGGAAGAGGAAAACATTTTATTGCACAACAAAATGAGTTGCTAACATTGAGCATTTAGAATTATGACTCAGATTTCTTTCTGCAATACCCTATATTATGGCTAGGGCCCTACCAAATTCACAGTCCATTTTGGTCAATTTCACGGTCATAGGATTTTAAAAATCATAAATTTCATGATTTCAGCTATTTAAATCTGAAATTTCACAGTACTGTAATTATAGGGGCACTGACCCAAAAAAAGGAATTGTGGGGAGGGTCACAAGGTTATTGTAGGGGGGTTGCAGTACTGCTCCCCTTACTTCTGCGCTGTTGCTGGCAGGGGTGCTGCCTTCATGGCTGGGCACCCAGCTAACAGCTGCCACTCTCCGGCCGCCCAGCTCTGAAGCAGCACAGACGTAAGAGTGGCAATGCCATGATGCCTCTAAAATAACCTTGTGAACTCCTGCAATTCCCTTTTGGGTCAGGACCCCCAATTTGAGAAATGCTTGTCTCCCATGTGAAATGAGTACAGTATAGGGTAAAAAGCACACAAAAGACCAGATTTCATGGTCCGTGACGTGTTTTTTTTTATGGCTGTGAATTTGGTAGCACCCTAATTATGGCATGTGTATTTCATAATTCAGGCCCTGATCCTATCAAGACTTATAAACAAGCTTAACTTTAAGCACAGGAGCAATTCTGTTACATTTAGGGGGGCTACCTAAATGCTCAGCGTGCACGTAATTCTTTGCATAGAATTGGGGCTCTCTGTTTCAGCAGTTGAGATTTCACCAGGAAGGGGAAAATGTTTTTTTGTTTGTAAGTTTTTTGTAATAAAAAGAAATATTCTCCTGATGCTCGACCTGGTGGCTGCATACAATGTGCGAATTAGTGGTGTGTAAGCCAAGGTACTGTTAAAACACATACATTCATGTATTCAATTCATGGAAGGTTTTCTTTAAACCGTCCTTTTTATTAATTTTTAAATTGACAGAAAGAGAAACACAATGCAGTACGTATAATGAGACTCAATCAGAAGTCTTGCAGCAAATTGTACTGACATTCATAGAGCATGTAGGAAAAAACCCTTGTTTGTGTATGACATTAAAAATACACAATGTGCTTAGATGATTGTATATATTATGTAAAAGCTGGCCAGAGTTTTGAGACTGGAGTAAGGTTGTCCCCCAAAAGGAGTAAAAAAGAAAGGCAAAAATTTAGTGAGTACCACTGAGATCAATGGGAGCTGTGGGTGCTCCATATCTCTGAAAATCTGCCCATGTTTATTTAGGTGCCTTTATCATCATTATTAGTATTATGACAGAACCTACAACTCAGATAGGGACCCCACTGTGCTAGACATGATACACATAAGACAAAGAGTGGGGGAAAGGAAGCATTATTGAGATTTTACAAATGGAGATGTGAGATAGAGTGAAACTAAGACCCCACTTAAGCAAAGCACTTAACACATGCTTGATTTTAAAAATAAGGCCCTGGATTCATTGTAAAGAAATAAAATTATCTTTTTAAGCATGGTTTAGGTAGAAGTGAGAGAGAGGGAAATGGTAAGGAGTGGATGAGGACACAGTGGGAGAAAGAATAATAGAAGAAAGAGGGAAGCTCTCCCATTGAGACGAATGAAGCATAGGCAGTGTTAAAAGAGGAGAGTAGAAGTGCAGTGTGGGGACAGTGAAGTGTGGCAGTAAATGGAGCATGGAAATGAAGGAGGAGTCAGGTGTGGTTAGAACTAATTAATCAGCCAACGAGCAAGTGTAAAGCCAAGTGTTCACATTGTGAGGATGAGGTTTCTAATAACATCAGGATGCTGCTGTGGAGTGTGTCAGCCCTTAGCACTGCTCCCTGTGCTGCTGCTGGAGAAGCAAGTGTTCCAGAGGGTTGTTGTTGGGTTTCTGGGAGGGATTTTTTTATTTTTTTTTTTAAATAAAAACACCCTGAAGTTCCTCTCACCGCTGGTTCCCAAGTGGAAAAAGGGGTGAAGCGATTACTGGGAGCCCACAGCATTCATCTTACAGCACAGTATGATTCCTGCAAATCTATCGTGGGTACAGTCCATGGTTCCTTGTCTGCACCCATGCTGTTCGGTGTGATGCTAATTTAAATCTTGTTACACAGGTTTTCATAGTGTCTGGCTCCCAGAAAATCTATTCCTTGCCAATAAATTGCATCCAGAGGTGACCAGAGTGTAGAAGTACTTCATTATCTTTGTTTGTAAAACTTCTCTTTATTGGACAAATTTCTTCATTTTTGTGTGCCTTGAGGTGGATTTCTGAGACTATAAGGAGATATGATGAATATTAACGAATGCTGACAGGACAAAGCCTTCTTTCCCATAACCTACTTTTAAGACCCTGTCTCAGTCCCTCAGGTTTGAGACTTTGAAGAACATCATGCAGATGGCACAGTTTGGGTCTCTCTATCCACTTTGAGAGCAACTTTACAAGCTTGTTCCAGGTCGATAGGCTGTTCTTGAATACTTCATTTAAATATCACAGGAATCTCATTTTTCTAAAAAAGGACAGTAGTCCCCCAGACTCTTCCCTGTCTAGAAGTCGATGAGCAATTTTACTGAACATACTGACACTTTATTCTTCTTGCATGTCAGGTGAGCTGACTGAGCTAGCCCCTCCTTGTCATCAACAGCGTTTTTGTTTGAGGTGGTTGGGATTCAACAGTGCCCACCTGGATCTCCAAATCATTTACTTGAGAGGTGAGTTTATCTCATTTGGCATCCATAGCTACTACAGATCTTTTACCATTTTTATTAATTTGTTCCAAAAGATTGTGGCTAGAGTTGTCTGGCTTTGAAGCAGAAATTAGACAGCTGGATGCACAATAGCTTGGGGTGAATGCTGCAGTCAGACTGTGCACATAGAATTTTAACTTTAAAAAAGTTTGCCTCATCCATTTAATTTTTGATTTTGAAACATTCCTTTTATAACAGGGTAGTAAATATACTGCTAAGATTGCCTTTTGTAATAGAGTCTCAGGTCATGACCTTGGATGAATGAATACAGAGATATTTGAAACCTACAGCAGAAGTTAGGAACAAACTCCTTGCTCTGCTGGCAAGGCCTGCTCTCGTTTTTGTCTTTTCAGCCTCTTTGAATCAACAATTTCTTGCCGGACACTTCATTATGACAATTTGGCAAGTTAGGTTCACATGGACTTGTTACCTGTGAATAAGATTCTGTGCACACCAACCACCAATCCAGAACTAGTCTATTGCCTCTCTTGTACATGTCTGTTAGGGAGAAATAGCAAACTGTCTTTTAGGAATGGCATACCTCCAGTGTAGTGCCTTGAGTCTTTTGTTTAGTAGTTCCCCAAGAAAGTGCTTCCATAATGGTGGGAGAGAAAAATAAAAAATCCATACATGTAGGAAATACACAACAGGAGGGAGGGCTCAGGACTAGTGTGTCTGAAGCAATGGCTTCCAATCCACTATTAAGAACACAGACTCTGAGAAGAAGTTAGAGGTGAGAATAATGGCTAATAATGCTATGCTGAACTTTGTAGCTGACAGAACTATTGACAGGAGCCTAGACACACATGGCCAAATATCTGAAAGACAGGCCTACATTCTGAATGTAAAAAATGTGAGTGAACTTGAATGTCTCTAGCTGCATATGCAATAATTACTGCTGTAGCTCACACTGTGGATTTTCAGGCATATGTTCCCATTTAGATTCCTGATGAGCCATGTATGGATGCAAAACCTTATTTCTGTATGTAATACTGGTAATTGCCTATGCATTTTTACATGTGAAACTCAGGCTTATCTTTAATTTATAAAATGAGCTTAATTGTACATGTATCTTGACTTGTTATAAAGTTTCAAAAACCTCCACAACTACTTCAACTTTTAGTTTCAAGATATAAAGAGAAAACAATAAGCTCTCACCAAAAACAAACTAAATGCCAACCCATAAATCACCACTCCCCATGTCACGCAATATCCTGAGTGAAGAAACAAGCCGCACCCAATACCCTAAACCTCAAAAGAACTCAAATTCTGTCAGACTAGCAGGGGGAAAGAATTCTGGGTGTCAAGGCCTTGCATGACAGAATCTCCTACCACATGCTCTAAGACATTTCATTCTAGATACCTAGCTTGAGGCTCTCAGCTGACTTTCACCACCATGGCAATGAGTCTTACAAACAGCATAGATCAGAATCACCTTCTTTAATTGCATCAGTTAAGTCTATGCAGTCTATCAGGAAGTCTATGCAGTTCCTGAAGAAATTACCTAATATGTATTCTGTGGCTAACACTGCTTAATAGGTAGGCAGTCATGTTCTACATTAGCTGCCTCTTCCAAGTGGCCCACATAGAACATATTACAGTTATCCAGTCTAGTAGTCACAGAGGCCTAGATTATCATAACAAGGTTCCAATTGTCTATTTAGGTGGACACTGCAGAGGTGGGAAGGGAAAGCCAGCTTTTTTTCCCCACTGGTATCACCTGATATTGCAGGAGCAGTCAGAAGTCCAAAACATCCCCAGATTTTGAGCCTCCTGAACAAAGAATGGAGAAACCCTCGAGACAGAAAATACCCCTGCTATGCCCTCTAGATCCAACCCACAGTTTGTAGCATTTAATGAACAAGGGCCATTCTATTCGCATATCTTTAAGCACAATCAGTGTTACTGTGAGTTGGAAGCTGTGCAGTTTTCAAAACAGGGGGCAAAACAAGTGGTGAGCTAAAAATAGGCTGTTACTCAAACTTCAAGAAATTCTCTAGAGATAGGATTTCCTGATATGAGATTCAAGTTAATAGGAAGTGCCCTTCCTGTGTTTTTTAGGATGCAAGGGTAATGAGTTTGTTTTCAGCAGACTTGAAGTGGAGTCTGATCTGAGTTCATTGTTTTAAAGTGCCTTTTCTACAAAATGTAAATTTGGTAGATCATGTCCCTCAATAGTTAGGCATGATTTTGAAATAACTGTAGTGTCACTTATATTTTTATAAGCAAGGAGTCCTTAAGGAAATTGTGCATTGTCCATATAAATTTAGGATCAGATCCATATATTCTTACTCATGCTGGGTAGTGCCTTACTTCACCGTAGCCCCATCAGAGTCAATGGAACCACTTGTGGCTATTCCGGGAGAATAAGGGTATCAGAATGTGGCCCTTAAAAGTACCTAGGATTTTACATCAGAGTAAGTACAATATCATTAACAACACACAGGCTCTGATGTGCCTTTCATTAAACTCACCTGACATAACATAGTCACCCAACTAGAACTCATACAAGAAAACAACAACTAGTTTAGGTAGAGATTATGATTTACTATAACAGCGTTTCCAAATTCTGATTAAAAACAGGTTGGCCTTGTTTACACTAGCAAGCCACAAGAGGCTCAATACCCCCTATTGCTGAAGCCGATGATATTTTGGATGCTGTATTTGCAGTTCACCTTTAATAATTAAACCTCATATACTTCAACACAGTGGGTGTCCACCTTAACACCAGTTTATTAAATCCTGTTGTTTCTGGTTAATGGAGGTTTAGGTCTGTGGATTTCCTTGCTCTTTGACATTTTGGGTACTTAAACAACAAATACTACAGAAAAAGAATAGTTGAGTGACTGGCAAGAGTTAATCTCACTTTTGTACAGCACGATTAAATAAACAGAGTAACTAACTTCACAAGAATCAGAGTGAGAAGAGCATACACTTCAGAGAAAAAATAATTGAATCATTAGGACCATATCTAGCCAGAATTGCAAGAAAGAAACTCTCACTAAAAGATGAGAGAGTTTGATAACAAAACCCCTGGGAGATTATGGATATTACAAATAATCTCTTTTGATTCTTTGCTGTAGCAGCAAAACACTAAGGTTTTTCAACATTCCCAGCAACTACAAAGAGATGCTATTAGATAAAATTCAGGAGCTTTTTTTTTAAAGAAAAAAATTGCTTAGACCTGTCTTTATGCCTTAAAAGAATACTTTTTCATTCAAATATTTTAAAAATCTATGCAAAGGTAAGCAAATATTATCTCAATTTTATTCTCCTTATCGGAAAACAAACCTCTTCTCTGCTTAAGAGACTTGCTCAATGTTAAATAGTGTGCCAGGAGCAAAACCAGGATTAGAATCCAGGAGCAAATTCTCAAAAACAGGTATGCAATTTCCAGGGGAGTCAGCGGGAGCTGCATGTATGTATTTGACCCCTAGTTTCTATGTTCCAGCTCTGTTCTCTAGCCACTAGTATGAAACCTCCCCTATGTTCTGATGAATATTGGGAGTTTTACTACCTTTCACTGAACGGTTTACTTTTTAAAAGAAAAAGATATTTAAAACTTTTTAAATACAAAAAAGGTCAGAAAGAACTCAGGTTTAGCTATATAAAACCTGACAAATGCTTACATAGATTTTCCCTTTTCATATAAAGCACAAATGTTGTGAGGTTCAGTGATGTCATCAGCCTCAATTTAATTTGTTTGCTTGTCAGTTTGTATCAATAAGCATGACTGAATAGCAATCACACACACATGCACTCACTCCCATTTTGATATTAGTTTGAGTTTCCAAAATATATACATTGAAACAACATTTTAAAAGAACATATGCAAACAAGTTTAGCTTGTATAACAATTTAGCCCTACTTATAGATAAAGCCCTATTTTAATCAATATTTTAAATATTATGGGGCAGATCTCCAGGTCTGGCTGAGCCATGCTCTGCATGGAACCAAGGGTGGGAGAATGGGGGGGAAGATGGTTCCAAGAATCTCAGAGCATGACAATCAAACTCCACCCTGCTCTTGACAATGCCCCCAGCCAGTCCAAAAACACTCCCTATATCAGGTGAATCCCTGGATGCCTTGTTAAGGACTGCAGCCAGAGCAGTGCAAAGGGAAGAGAGCCAGGAACCAGGATGTGGTCCTATGCATCAGCCTTCCATACAATCTGCTGTCTGAAAGATGTTTTCATCTAAATGTTAAGTACAGCATAACTTAAATGCCATGAAGCAACTGTATGAACTTAAAAGCCTTTCTGTACATTCCCGGGTATATATAAGTGGAAGGCATTCAGCTGCGTATTTAAACAAAAATCTCACCTTATTGTGCTCATACTTGTATGGAATTTTGAGTGTATCCATAGCTCTGATCATAGCTTGCATTGCTGTAAATATATTCTGATACACGAGTTTTGTGAAACCCCTTTTGTCTTCATCAGAGTATCCTGATCCATGGATGATTCTCATCTGTTTGATAAATGTGCTTTTGCCACTTTCTCCCGTACCTGCAAGACATCCAATAAGGATACATCATCAAACCAAAATATTCACAGAACACAAACATGAAATTGTTGCACGAATTAAGCAACTTATTCTGTACAGGGCTGAGCAACCTATCAGCACTCAACCACTAATAAATAACAATCACTCTTAATTACAGACAACACTAACAAAGGCCAATACTATATCCAAATAGTGAAGGCATCCAGTCACAACTAAAGTGATGCTTAATTAATAAAAAGTTGCCTTTTTAGGACCAAAATAAGTAAGAGTATAATATGAGAAGGATTCCAAATGTTATCAACTAAAACACCAAAACCTCTAGAACATCAACTGCTGGCCCGCTCTGTCAAGGTGGAATGAATAGAGTCATTAAGGAATTGGCTAAAACCAACCCAGATCAACAAGGTGTTCAGAGAGACGATGCTCCAATGACTCACAGACTGACATTCTCATTAGAGAAGCTGAGCAGAGCCCAACTCGAGGACAAAGGACTGGAAAGTATGAGATGAGGGATACATTGGCTCTGGAAGATGCTTGAGATCTCTCTCACCTGGGAACCCAACTGAGGAAGGAAGAAGTCAGAAAGAAAGAGAGAAGTAGAGAGCCTGGAAACGGAGTTCACTACAACTTGGCTTGGTGGATTGCTCTGGGCTGATCGGAATGGACTGTTCTTTAACCTTCATTTCTCTATGAAAACCTAAGGCCTTTCAATACGGTGTCCCAGTTAATAAACCCTACCATTTGGAAAACGCTGGTTAAGTGTCACTGTAAATGCTTGGTGAAGTGCATTTACCTCCAAAAAGTGCACAAGTCTCTAACCAGGAGAGTATCTCAGTTGGTCTTGCTGAACAGCACTCACAGAGTGAAGCAGGAGTGCTGAAGCCCAGAGATTAAGGCCTTGGCTACACTTGCAGATGTACAGCGCTGTGAGTTAAACCCGTCTTCGTACAGCTGAGTAGGGAAAGCGCTGCAGCCTGTCCACACTGGCAGCTGCCAGCGCAGTAAGGTGGCTACATTTGAGGCATTTGCAGCTGTATTGGGAGCGGTGCATTATGGGCATTCAAGTGGCTGCAACGTGCTTTTCAAATGGGGGGTGGTGAGGGGGACTTTGACAGGGAGCGTTTTGGGAGAGAGAGTGGGTTTTTGGAATCTCCACAGAATGTCAGCTCATTATTTCCACACCTCCACATCCCCTGCCTCTCTCTCAATCACTGAAAGCAAACAGCAGGGGCTTTGTTTGTTTTTAAAGAGCAGATAAAAGAGAACTTGGGGAAACGGAGCCCTCCCCCCCCCCCCCGCCGTCTCTGTCCAAGGCAACTTTGCTGCCGGCATTCCTAATGGAGCCCCCTCCCCCCCCCCGCCTGCAAACAGTAGCTGTGTTTGTAAAGCTGTGTTTGTAGCAGTTCCAGACGGAGCTCCGAACTCCAACCTGGAAGTGCAGTTTCAAAACAAAGGGAGCTTCCGGAGATCAGTAACTGCGTTGTTCCTCGGCTATACTGAAAGACCAGCGTTCCACCCACTTCGCAACAGTTGCTATTTCTCTCGGGGAGGTGGAGTACATGCAGCGCTGTATCTGAGGAGATACACCGTTGCACGTGCCTTGCAAGTGTAGCCAGTTAGTGAGTTACAGCGCTGCAGGCAGTTTTATTGCGCTGTAACTCGTAAGTGTAGCCAAGGCCTCAGTCTCACGGAGGTGGTGAGGCCGCATGGCCTACACACACTGAAGGAAGAGTGAGTCCCCTTAGGGTCTGGCGCATCAAAGGGGTTTCTCCAAGAGACTGTTCCAAAGCTGGGGGTGTAGCACCAATCTTGTGGATCCATGACAAATCTACCAATGACCTTTTGAGCATGTATTTATAGTTGTTTATCATCTGCAAACTGTACAGGAAGGACAGGGAGATTTCAAATGGAAAAGATTCAAGATATTATGGTGATGGGGAGCAGTATAGATGGATACCATCTCCATAAAGAAACATAAATAAATCTGAAGACACATTAACAATTAGGGCTCTGCAAAACTTTAAATTTGATCCTAATTTGTTAACAAGCATTCATTCATTCACATGAATTTATTTTGAATTTGTTCCATAAAATGTTAGCCAGAGCTAGTGAGAACAAAAAATTGTTTTAGCTGGATGTCCGAATACATTTTGAGTACTGGTTCATTTACAGTTTGGGTTGTATTTGCTTGGAAAGGTCACATGGGGTATGTCACATGGCATTTTTCTTTGTCTGTGATTGGCTGAGCACATCAGGAGAGTCAACAGAAGCTATTTTACTCGTTTTCTTAGAAGGAGGGGCCATATTTTAGAACAAACAAAAAATCAAAACATTTTATCCTCACCTTTAACTCTGGCAGATGTGGCCCAGGAAAGCATGTTAATATTCTTATTATTCCAACAGTTAAAAGAGAGAAAAATTGTTTTATTTATACTTATTAATGGAGAGGTGAATCCATAAAGCTTTCTATATAAGTGTGTTTTTAAAAATGCACTGACTTTTCCATGGTGCCCATTACTGTGGTATCCAAGCACTTCACAAACATTAATTAAATTACTCTCATAACACTTCTCTGGAGAAGGGAAGTATAATTATCCCTATTTTACAGATGGGGGAACAGAGCCCAGGAGAAATTAAATGACTTCCCCAAGGTCATACAGGAAACCTCTTGCAGAACAGAGATAGAACCTCATTAGTATTACTCATAAGGCCACAGTTCCTTGCGCTGAGAACAATAAAACGAATTCCCCATAAAATTCTATCCCACTAAAACAGCAAATTTGACTTCATGGAATACTCTCTCCCACTCCTTCCAGAGAGACATGTGGAGTTGTGGGTATCATGCCACTAGGCTCCTCCTCTTCCACATTGCTACTCTCATCTATTCTGCAGTCTGTCCCCCCGTTATCTTCATTACTGGTGTCCTCACTCATTCTCCTCTTTTCTATATTTACTTTTATCTATTTCAATTTGTAATAATACATTAAATCAAAACATTCTTACTCAAGCACAATATTTTGAAAACAAAAAGTTTTACTAAGTGGCACAATGCCTAACTTTCCCCACATAAAAGAACCATAAATCCCTTCAGAACAACCTCTGTGGGAATAGACAGGCCTTGCAGAGTATTAGAAAGGTCGGCAAACTCTTCGTATGTTGGACCAGTGAGGGGCAATGAGCTTCAGAGAACCCTCTCAGCCCTCTCTCATGACATTCAAAGATGAAAAGCCAGATTCTCTTGAACCCTAATCTTTTCATACACCAGAGCCTCAGATCCCATGGGAGTTTGTTGTGACCATACAACACTGTCCATTTCAATCTGATGAGATGGTTCAATTAAAAAATCTTTTTTACCCAATATACATTTGAGAGCAGCTTTAGAATATTTGCTTTTAAAGTGTGTTAGCTGTCTAACAAGAGTTAAATCTGGAGATGACAGTGCACATTGACAACTGCTCACAAAGAAATAGCAAGGGGGGAGGGGAAAGACCATGAGGTTTATGAAGTGGATATGTGCACAAACACACACACATACACTACAGTTTTCCATTACACAAATGTCTATCCATATAAACATATGGATGCAATTTTTGAACTTTTACTAGAAGGCTTACCATAATCTACTGATTCCAGAGTTGGCATTAATCAAAATGTGTCCCACTGATAGGCCACATTTTATTCATACAGAATATGATATAAAAGTATTTAAATTATATCTGAGTGTAAATACATCCTTGATCCCCATTACCCTTAAATGCTAGGAGGTACCTCACAGAGCACCCAAGCTCCTGCTGGACCAAGAAAATCAGAACTCAAATTTAGATCAGCCTGTATGGTATAGCATGCACAGTTTACTGGATTCTGGGGTAAAATATGAAACCAAGATTGGCCTTAACAACTATAGGAGCTTAAACTGCAATCTTATTTTTGGAGTTTTTGTTTTCAACTGTATAACTTTTATTAGTAGTTTTATATTTATTTATTTTTTCAAATGATGGCAAGATTAGGTACTAGAGAAAAGAGAAAAATGGCAGCTGATTTTCTGGGATTTTTTCCATCTGTTGCCCCCTCCTTCCCACTTCCCTCCAAAAGGAAGAGAACAGTGAGAGTTGAGGTTACACTGTCAACATGAATTTTGCTACTTCAAATAACTATTACTCATGAATAGTCCCACTGAAGCCAATTGGACTACTAATGTGTTTAAATTTAAACACATATGTAAATGTTTGAAGGATCAGAGCCTCAATGACTCTCACAAAGTGGCGGACATGCTAGCGTGTTCTTTTTTCTGTTCCTGTATATTATTGTGCATTTCTTTTGAAGTGGGAACAAAGTCTTTAAACATAATTGCTAGAAATTACTTAACCCAGCAACAAGAGCAGCTGTTCAAAAATTCTTTAAAGCCATTTTTTTATTTACATTTTTATGTGGACGTGGAAAAGAAATGTAATGAGAGACTTCCACCAGGTTTTGTCTGCAGCATTGAATGGAATACAGCAAAACTACTCACTGGTAGAATCTTTTAAGGACACAGATGGCTCTTATCTCCTGTTTATGTACGGGGGAATTACATGCATGAAAATTCCTTCTGCATTCAGGGTAACACTGACCACAAACAGGGTTCAAGAATTCAGGTAGATGTTTCCATGTAAAATATGTTTAGATCTCTTTTATATGGAAAAGAGTTTGGTTATAAGAGTTTGACTACACATTTTGGAGCAGTGACCGAATTTATTTTACACATGCATAAAGCATAGGGTTGCCAATTTTGGTTGGATGTATTCCTGGAGGTTTCCTCACATGATATAATCTTTAGTTACAGATTGATCTTACATTCCTGGAGACTCCAGGTCAATCCTGGAGGCTTGACAACCCTAGTAAAGTGCCACTGACGGTAGGCAGAAGGCCCTCAACAGCACAGGTGCTGGATGGTGTACAAAATCACCCCATTCCTGGTATTTGCCTTCATTATTAACCTTAAGTAAGATAAGAAACCTCTCCTGCATTTGCCTGTTCCTGGGGTTTCTCTCTATTCCCGCCCTCACTTTATTTTGAAGCAGTGGAAGGCTCACACCTTTCTTTTATTGCTGGATTGGAGATTACAGGAGCTACCTGGGTTCATGTGCATCAGCAGAAATAGCTCTGCATCTTTATGCAGGGTCCTAGAACCTGACTGTTCTCACAACCATATACACTTAGGATGCTTTATAAATACAAGCCAACAATAACAAGGTGAAATACACCTTTGATAGAGCTGGATTGTAAGCTCTTGGAGCTGGGACCCTGGCTCCAATTCTTTTCTCACATCTATATAAATCAGGTATAATTCTATTGAAGAAATTAGGCCAGTGTAAAATCAGTTCACATGAAAAGAGAACTGAGTCCATTGTCTTCTGTCTGTACAGCACCAAGTACGCTAGCAGAGCGTTATAAAAGACAAACAACCTAGTTTGCCAAGACACAAGCCTTTCTTATTAAGGCATCTGGCACATATGATCATTTCCTCAGGTAGAAAAATTAGGAAATATCTCTTTTTGTTTGGCAGTTTTATGTAACCAGTGTTGGCCTGATTTTACACTAATATTGTTATGAAATGACACAATAAATTTTCCCTTGAATGGTTAATCTCATTCCTGAGGTCACCCTTCTTCCTTTTAACCCCCATCATGCCCTTTGTCATGGCTACCAACTAACCATCCAACCTTCCAGAGAAAAGATGATGAGATTTTCTTTGCAGGATTTCAGGATCCTCCTAAAGGGCTGAATGTGCTGCCTCTGCAGCAATTTCATCCCCCAGGAGTGAAAGGTCATCATTTAAAATTTAGAGGAAAAAAGAGTCAGTTAATAAAAACCATTAGCAGATGTAATTCTACCACAGACATTCCAGACAAAAGACATATTGTCTTGATCAGTATAGAGCAAATGTTCTATTTTTCATACCCCTTTTCTTTTGAACTAGCATAACATGAAAGACCTTTACAATTTTAAAACTAGACAGCCATGAGCACTCTACACTATTAAATACTATGAGCAGTCACCTTATGTAGAAGCTAAAATGAAAATATTTAAACTACACTAAGGAAGGTTTAATGCAGAATATCAAACCTAAGACCAAACTGAATGAACTAAAAGTATGCCTGCAAATCTCAAAACAAATATTTTACTTTCGATCAGAACTGTTTACTGTGTTGTATGCAACTCTAACTCCTAGAAAGGGATTTAGACAAAAAAAGAATAAAGTCTCTCTGTGACGGTGTTCCCCATAAAACTGTATGGGGAGATGCTTATAAATGTATACATGATGTAACTGGACTATGCTTTATGCTACATGTGCCATGTAACATATCTCTGTGAAAGTTATGACCTACTGAATTTATTCCTCCCGTTTATATGCATGTATCATTGTTGTAGTTGAAGTTATGAATATTGGTTGTATTTCTTGAGAAAGGAATGTGCAGGTTAAGTGCCCAGTCAAGAAGCAATTAACAGACAATAGAACTTGCAGACACCAATCCACATCTGAACTTTGCCAGGAATGTGGATTGGTGTCTGCAAGTTCTATTGTCTGTTAAGTGCTTTTTGACTGGGCACTTAACCTGCACAACATGGCACATGTAGCATAAAGCATAGTCCAGTTACATCATGTATACATTTATAAGCATCTCCCCATACAGTTTTATGGGGAACACCGTCACACTCTCCTACCACCAGGAAGAAGAGTGAGCCCATGGATAACACACACATGCTGTAATGCTTACCTATGTTGCCAGTGACTTGGGAATCAAATACAGGAGACTGAAAATCAGTTTCCATCCCAATATAATAATCAGAGCTAGACTTTGCAGAGGGACTTTTGGCATAACTATTTTTTGTAATGAACTAAACACACATACTAAACTATATATTTATGTATTTTGGTGGTCCTTCTATACTGGTTACTGTTATCTTAAAGAAAATAAGCTTTATAGCTTAATATATATGTTCTTTGTCTCAAAAATTAAATAGGGCAAGAAAAACTGTACATGATGCCTGTTTCATCCCTTCCCCTTCCTTAATTGGGCCTCATGGAAACTTGAGATAAAAATGCTTTTTTTCTGAATATTTTCTTGTTTGATACATTTTTCAACAGCAGTTAAAAGAATTGACTTTAAAAAAAAAAGCATGGTACACAGTAATACAGGTCTCAAATGTTCTGCACTGAAAAAAGAAATTACTAATGCAAAAGTTTCTCTTCATCCACAACCTCAAAAAAAAAAAAAAAAGAGTGATGCATGCAAACCTCATTTTTGACCCCCTCAGCAGACACACACATTTCTACAGTAACAAAAAAAATCTCAATAGAAAAATCAAGGTTACAAGTGAAACAAACAAGTCAACCTATTCTCCATTAGGACCCCAATTCTGCATTGTAATCTTCAGGAGTGGACCACTGCACCCGTTCACTATCAATTGTGGGCTGAGGCCTACATTTCCAATACCAACCAGAACTCTTCCCTTGGAAAAAATTAAGCATGGGCCAACAGGTTCAACCAAAATAAAAATCTTTACACTGGTCTAGTATGATGGGCAATATTCAGTCCTAGACCAGCAATAAATGTATAGTTCAACATCTTGTGACCCATTAGATCTAGAGAAGGGAGTTTTAATACTTTTGGAAATACTTTCCAAAGGGGAAACACATCACTTGGATAGGAGGCTATGAAATACTAGACCTGAAAATCACAGAATTATGACATATTGAAAAACTATTTTAGGTAATTGTTAAGGGGTTCTAATTATATATTTTTCGCTCTGTGGCC
Organism: Chelydra serpentina; assembly: GCA_037349315.1. NCBI lineage: Eukaryota > Metazoa > Chordata > Testudines > Chelydridae > Chelydra > Chelydra serpentina. The sequence continues at coordinate 19,987,816 of JBAIAC010000042.1, forward strand.
TGTACAATGAATTCATGGTGACTAAGACACTTGGCTTTATAGGTGGGAAGAAATAAAATACCATACCAAAGTAATTTTTAAAAACACTACAAGATTTCTAACAGCTTTTCTGCAAAACGTATAGCACACACAAAATACATGGTGGTGCAGTACAAATGTCTGCCTAAGGCCAATGCTGCATGGCACACACCTTTTCATTTAATCTATATTGCATGTTCATTAGCAGTTATTAGTTCTTATTCAACAATTCTGCTAGAAGCAAATGCATTGAGAAAACACTTGGATCAAGCTTAACTAAATCTTTTAAAAAGAACAAAGCAATTGACACTTCTGGTAAAGGTGGAGCTACCCTAAAAGAGAAATTGCCCTCCTTCAGACTGACTGTACAGTAATCTAAGCATAAAGACAGGCAGAAGAATCCATACATTTGCAATATTATTATTTTGCTTGGTTTTGATTGGTGAAGCTTTTAGCTCTCATTTTTCTTTGTTGAGAGTTTGGATAGCGATGAAACCAATACAGATGGAAACAGATTATGTTCAGTTTGTCGACAATGCAATTTTCATTAGGTTAAACAGGACAGTATTTCAGGTGATATACAATTTCAAAATGAGGTTATGGAGGTTACAGTATATAGGTATTCAAATATGTAAGTACACAGAAGGCTCTAAGGCTTAAAGAGTTTATACTTTGTCCAACCTTGTGGATCTATGTGTGCACCATTCCCCAGAGGGGTCTTTAATTGGGTGATGCTGTGCTGGGGTTTCCTCTCATATCTAGTCATGATAATTACATAGCATATCCACCAAAGTAGTTTTCAAAGAAGGATGGTTTTGTGGCTAAGGCACTAGACTAGAACTCTGTTCTCAGCTCTGCCACAGACTTCCTGTGAGTCCTTGGGCAATGAATTTAATCCCTTTGTGCCTCAATGCCCCATCTGTATAGTGGGATTCAAAGGAAGTAGGATCAGACACTATATGAATTTACCACAGATGCACAGAACTGGCCTTGCCGGTAGTACTCCCTGCTCACGAGGAACATCTGGGCTGCTTCCAATCCTCCCCTCTCATTTCCCAAATCAGCAGAGAGTGGCCTCAAGAAGAAATGCCCCACCTTGTTCTACAGAGCTGTCTTCTGGCCATTCAAGGAGCACCTTTAATGTGCTTTGAAGAGAATAGTCTGTCAAGTCTTCCGTGGCTGGAAGGGTAATAATGACTGCAATACAGACTGAGAGATGTCGGAGTGTGCATGTAATGGGGTAAAAATGGAAATCCACAGGACTCTGATGGGAATATTAAGGAGTTCCAAGAAAAGAGCAGAAATCACTAAATCTGTTACACACATATACATGACTCAACTATGTGATTCCATGAAGATTATTATGAAATGAAAAGGCCCCTTTTTTAGCACAGTGCACAGGGATTTACACACTATTGCTATTAATAATTTTTCCTGGACTGCTATGATCAAGGAAAAAGAAATATGGTGTCTTACATTGTTGATGACAAGAGATGCTAAGAAAGAGAAAGATTCTAGTATGGCATTTTTTCTATTTGAGGTCAGATTCTTCTATAAAAGATCCTTGTTCATGAAAAAGGAAAACTGGATAAAATAAAGCTGATAGCCAAACAAACTCCACAAGGCTACATGTTTGTATTTCCCCCAAAACTAAAATAATTGGTAACAAAACAAATGAACAGTTATTGTAACAGAACAAGAAAAATTGGAAACAGTGAATCACCAGGCTTAGCTAAACCAAGTTACATAATAGGACAATTATAGCATTAATTCCAGGTGGGGCAAGGGGTTTAAATGTACTCTTATTATACCATTATCAAACCTAGATTTCTTATCCTTGGTCTTTTAACATAGATACTTAGCATTATGGGAAGATGGTTACACTGACCAAAACTCATGCCCATTGTGCCTTCCCATAGTATCTCCTTATTCACTACAGAGTTAAGAAATTTAACTTAGGAAATCAGGCTTCTAAAACTACTTATCAATGTAATAAATAATAGTAAAAATTAATACTAGTATAGGGCTGGATTCTCAACTAAGCCAAGTTAACTTAGAGCAACTGGAGAATTCCCCTGTGTAGAAGGAAAGCTGGTGAGTGCAAAACTGATGGTGTCTCCTGCACTGACTCTGCTGACACGAATACTTGAGGCCAAACACAAGGGGAGGGAGGGTTGTGTCAAGGCAGGAGAGGAGGAGTGTGGCAGAGCAAAACTGCCCTAGAGCAGATCCCACGCTGGCCATCCCCCTGCAGCTTTAATTTAACTGGGTCAAGCTCTCTGTCAGCCTTCCAGGGCCTAAAGTCTGTTCACATGCAGGACCCAGTTGGTACATGACCATACACTGTACCTGCACCTCTCTGAAGCTGCTGCTATCTTCTCCAGAATCTCAGCTTTCATTTTAAAACAGTGTTGTCTCTCAAAAATGTGACCCAGGTGTCACCAATGCAGATATAAGTCTGAAGAGAGCCTGGAACAACAGCTCTAAGAGGTGTGAACTGTCCCATTCATCTCAGGTGAAGCTTTAGTTCATATGTCCAATGACGGTAATTTAAACATCACATTGTTGTTAACTATTTAATCCCTCATGTAAAAAAAGGAGGAAGAATCAGAGACGCCCACAATTTATGGTGTGAGACATCTCCTTCTGGTGCATTTGTGACTTGTCCCCATCCTTTGGCACCCTCCCCCTAATCAAGAAGGAGCCAAGCCTGTGGGCACATTCAAGGCCCATGGAGGAGCAGCCCAGTTCAAGAAGCCTAGCAGAGCTCAGAGAGTCCCATGATCAGTTCTGCAAAAAAGGACCTGGGAATTACAGTGGACAGGAAGCTGGATATGAGTCGGCAGTGTGCCATTGTTGCCAAGAAGGCTAAAGGCCTATTGGGCTGCATTAGTAGGAGCACTGCCAGCAGATCGAGGGAAGTGATTATTCCCCTCTATTTGGTACTGGTGAGTTCACATCTGGAGTACTGTGTCCAGTTTTGGGGCCCCCCACTACAGAAAGGATGTGGACAAATTGGAGAGAGTCCAGCAGAGGACAACGAAAATGATTAGGGGTCTGGGGCACATGACTTATGAGGAGAGGCTGTGGGAACTGGGGTTATTTAGTCTTCAGAAGAGAAGAGTGAGGGGGGGATTTGATAGCAGCCTTCAACTACCTGAAGGGGAATTCCAAAGAGGATAGAGCTAGGATGTTCAAAGTGCTGGCAAATGACAGAACAAGAAGCAATGGTCTCAAGTTGCAGTGGGGGAGGTCTAGGTTGGATATTAGGAAAAACTATTTCACTAGAAGGGTGGTGAAGCACACGAATGGGTTACCTAGGGAGGTGGTGGAATTTCCATTCTTAGAGGTCTTTAAGGCCCAGCTTGACAAAGCCGTGGCTGGGATGATTTAGTTGGGGTTGGTCCTGCTTTGAGCAGGGGGTTGGACTAGATGACTGCCTGAGGTCTCTTCCAACCCTAATCTTCTATGATTTTTGTATGATTCTATCATCACATTTTGAACATCTGCCCATCTCCTGTGAGTGACATCTCGTTTTGGTGCTTCCCATGTGTGGAACTGGGAGAGTGATACCACCATCTTTTTCCCTAATCTGACCATGGCTTGCACTCCCGTAGTACTTTTTACTTGAAAAGTTGACTTTTACAATACAATTTTAAAAACCCATAGCATTTCTACAACCACACCAACCTATAATTTGAAAGAAATAGGACAAATGGGTATGGGGGGGGTGATACACAAAGTTACAAAATGAGGAAGATAAATATGGGGCTGACGGAAGCTATTCAAAAAAAACCCAGTGCGTTTAAAAATAAAGGTTTAGATGTTTTGAAAAGATGGAGCATGTTTCAGGAGGTGAGCAATCTTTCTAAAGGCCATTTCAGCCAAGCTATGTTTTCCTGTCAACCAAAGGCACAATGGGGGGACCTTTCGAGACAACTCCAGCAGAGGGACTCTGGTGATCTACAGATCTCCTGACAAACTTCCAGATATCCCAGCAGCTTCCTTCTGGAACTGAAAGCTACGATCAAATCTGCTATGTTAATACTTCTTAGTGACTTTAGTGCCTATGTGAATGATTTCAGCAATCCTCTAGCCCAGAAACTCATCTCCACCATAGCAATTTTAGATACTGGTTTTACCAATTCAGCTGGTTACACAATGGATCCAGTATTTAGTGTTGGAATAGACACAGGGGTCATAGCTACTGTGTCCTCATCATGGTTTGACAGCCACACCCTGTCCTGCCTAGCAAACAAACACACATCAAGACTCAACCCTGAACTTTCATGAACCCAGAGGCTTTACTAATTCCTATAAAGGCTATGCCATCCTCCCCTAACACTGGATGGTTTTTACTGCTCATTTTTGCAATTTAGATGTCATGCTAGATGCTGGGCTCCTAGTGGATGCTCAGGAAGAAGATTGTGACAAAGATTGGTTTCTTTCATCTGTGCATGGCAAGGTTTTGAACTTTCCACTCAGAAGCAGGCCTCCCTCTTGTGCCTTCATTATTTCAACTTCAAAATTAGACTCACAAAATGTAATTTACACATGAGGCTATACCTCAAGACCATTCAGTAACTCGGTTTAGTGAAGAACATGGTTGCTCAGTTATTATGCGGTACTTCAAAAAGTGAGCACATAGCAAAAGAACTGTACTCACAATGAGTAAAGTTAAGCATGTGCTCAAGTCTTTGCAGGATACGGGTCCAAGTAGGTATATCCCTCACTACCGGCTTACAATTGCAGAAAGGTAGGACACTGGCCTTTTCCTACTCATCCTGTTTCTGTACAAAACTGAAGGCTCTGGGCAGGAAAACAGGTACACAGATGTGCACTTTCCTCTGGCAACTCTTACTGAGAGCACAAGATTTTTGTGTGGCAATAATAGCCTACACAAATATCAAGCCCAGTTTGCTGCATTACTCCTGTCTTACACTGGTGGAAATGCAAAACTGGAATAACAAAGTGGTACTATGTTTGTACTGATAAGAAACCTGGGGGGGGGGGGGGGGGGGGAATAGACACATTATTCAGTTTTAAAAGGTAGTAGATAGTGCAATTAAAAATGTCCGTATCATCAGCTCCCCCTTCTTCCCCCTCTACCCCCCGCCCCTGGCAAAGAGCTCTCAAACCTCACCCCCTGTGTTTTAGCTAATAAAAACTTGGCTTTATCACTTGAAAAAGACTTGAGACTAGGGAGCCTGTCTAGTAAGAGGTTTACTTGTCCAATAGCTTCCCCATTGCTGTACCCAAACATTGTTTCTCATGGGGCAGTATACAGTAACTGAAATGAAAAGTGGCATAAGCTCTTGTGTGCTCTGATTTAAATTTGTTTCTAACTGAAATAACAAGAAAACCATTTTCAAAGTGAAATCATACTAAGTGTTGTCTATTTCTCAGAAAACAAAATAATTTTCTAAGCTAAGCATATCAAAAATATCTTAGTTAATAGGCTAAACTATGCTCCACACTGTACATTTCTTAAATTTTATCCTTTTTTACAACAAAAATGTCATGATTTTGTTGGGTGAGGCTTTATAATGATCTAAAATAGATAAGTGGAAAATGATGAAAAGGGGATTCTCAATGAGAAAAGACCACTCTAGAAATATATTACGGTATTACTCTAATTAAATGGTCAGTCACCATTCACAGAAGCTGATTATGAATCAAGAAACTGCAGCAGCTTGGTTTGGTGTGGAGCCAGTCATGAGAAGAAATACTGTATTCTCCTGAAGGTGGAAACAACAGACTGGACTTCTACATAGATTGCTTCCGCCGATGTGCATGAGCTGAAATTGTGGAAAAGCAGCATCACTTGCCCCATAACCTCAGCCGTGCAGAACACAACACCATCCACAGCCTCAGAAACAACTCTGACATCATAATCAAAAAGGCTGACAAAGGAGCTGCTGTAGTCATCATGAATAGATCTGAATATGAACGATAGGCTGCTAGGCAACTCTCTGACACCACATTCTACAGGCCATTACCCTCTGATCCCAGTGAGGATTACCAAAAGAAACTACACCATCTGCTCCAGAAACTCCCTGAAGAAGCACAGGAATAAATCTACACAGGCACACCCCCAGAGCCCCGACCAGGGGTATTCTATCTGCTACCCAAGATCCATAAACCTGGTAATCCTGGATGCCCCATCATCTCAGGCATTGGCACCCTGACAGCAGGATTGTCTGGCTAGGTAGACTCTCTCCTCAGGCCCTACGATACCAGCACTCCCAGCTATCTTCGAGACACCACTGACTTCCTGAGGAAACTACAGTCAATTGGTGATCTTCCAGAAAACACCATCCTAGCCACTATGGATGTAGAAGCTCTCTACACCAACATTCCACACAAAGATGGACTACAAGCTGTCAGGAACAGTATCCCCAATAATGTCAAAGCAAACCTGGTGGCTGAACTTTGTGACTTTGTCCTCACCCACAACTATTTCAGATTTGGGGACAATTTATATCTTCAAGTGAGCAGAACTGCTGTGGGTACCCGCATGGCCCCACAGTATGCCAACATTTTTATGGCTGACTTAGAACAACGCTTTCTCAGCTCTCGTCCCCTAACACCCCTACTCTACTTGCGCTACATTGATGACATCTTCACCATCTGGACCCATGGGAAGGAGGCCCTTGAGGAATTCCACCAGGATTTCAACAATTTCCACCCCACCATCAACCTCAGCCTGGACCAGTCCACACAGAAGAGATTCACTTCCTAGACACTACAGTGCAAATAAGTGATGGTCAGATAAACACCACTCTATACCGGAAACCTACTGACCACTATACTTACCTATATGTCTCCAGCTTTCATCCAGATCACATCACACGATCCATGTATCTTACATCCAAGCTCTAAGATACAACCCCATTTTCTCCAATCCCTCAGTCAGAGACAAACACCTACACGATCTCTATCAAGAGTTCTTAAAACTACAATACCCATCTGGGGAAGTGAAGAAACAGACTAACAGAGCCAGAAGGGTACCCAGAAGTCACCACCCAGAAGAATACAGGACCGGCCCAACAGAAAGTAACAGAACGCTACTAGCCGTCACCTTTAGCCCCCAACTAAAACCTCTCCAGCGTATCATCAAGGATCTACAACCTATCCTGAAGGACGATCCCTCACTCTCACAGACCTTGGGAGACAGGCCAGTCCTCGCTTACAGACAGCCCCCCAACCTGAAGCAAATACTCACTAGCAACTACACACTACACAATAAAAACACCAACCCAGGAACCAAACCATGCAACAAACCCCGGTGCCAACTCTGTCCGCATATCTATTCAAAGGACACCATCATAGGACTTAACCACATCAGCCACACCATCAGGGGCTCGTTCACCTGCACATCTACCAATGTGATATATGCCATCATGTGCCAGTAATGCCCCTCTGCCATGCACATTGGCCAAACCAGACAGTCTCTACACAAAAGAATAAATGGACACAAATCTGACATCAAGAATTATAACGTTCAAAAACCAGTAGGAGAACACTTCAATCTCCCTGGACACTCAACAACAGACTTAAAAGAGGCAATTCTTCAACAAAAAAACTTCAAAAACAGACTTCAACGAGAAACTGCAGAACTGGAATTAATTTTCAAACTGCACACCATCAAATTAGGCCTGAATAAAGACTGGGAATGGATGGGTCACTACAAAAATTATTTTGCCTCTGCTGATACTCACACCTTCTTGTCAACTGTTTGAAATGGGCCACCTTGATTACATTGGCCTCATTAGCACTACAAAAGTGATTTCCACCCCTTCTTGTCAACTGTTAAGAACAGCCCACTTCCACCTTACTTGAAGTAGCTCATTAGCACTGATAACCCCACTTGGTAAGGCAACTCCCATCATTTCATATGCTGTGTATGTATACCTCCCTACTGTATTTTCCACTCCATGCATCTGATGAAGTGGGTTTTAGCCCACAAAAGCTTATGCCCAAATAAATGTGTTAGTCTCTAAGGTGCCACAAGGACTTCTTGTTGTTTTTGCTAACTTACAGACTACTAACATGGCTACCACTCTGAAACCTGTACTCTGGAAGGGGAGGATGAGAAAGTGACTGAGTGGCTTCCAGTAGACTGGAATACAGCTTGAAAGTACTACACAAAATTTTCTACCTGCAAAATTACTATAGATTGTAGAGTAGGCATCCAATAATCGTTCATAAAAACACTGTTGTGGACTGTTGCCTAATTAATGCACAGAGAAGTATGGAAACCCCAGAAAGTACAAAAGAGATAGATTAACTTGTAGGAGGAAAGAGCTGTGAAAGCAATGGAGACTGTGACAAGATTAAATGAAAAATACTTGATTGCAATTATAAGGTTGTTTTTAAGGATATCCTTAAGCCAGAAGAACTCTTTTATAGCCTCTCAGGTTGTAAAAATCCAGCTAGAGAGAAAAGGCAAACATATCCTTTCTTTCTTTCTTTTTTTCCTTCCCAGGGGAAGAATATAAACACTCTCTCTCTCTCTCTCTCTCTCACACACACACACATACCCCTGGGATTGGTTTTCTAGAGAGCTAGGATATTCAAAGTGCATTGTAATAATTTATCAGCTCATTCAGGGGGCTAAGCAGAAGGAAGATTATCATAAGATGTAGAAGATGCAACTGGGTCTCAAGAATACCTTTGGTACCATGAGTCATATTGTTTGACGCAATAAGTTCCTTCATTTCTCCAACAGTATTATGAAAGGTCATATTTACAAAGTATGTACACATGAAGAGATTCATGGTACCATTTTGTGCTATGATCAGGATAGTCAGAGGCTGCTATATGAGCCCCACCATTTTCACCTTGTCCATATAAATTTGAATATAAGAACTAAGGAATTAGATGGCTGAGATCTGCCTGGAGACAGGACTGAGTGTTCTACCAGTGTATATCGGTCTGAATGGCCTGATAATGGTGCTCAAGCTAGAGTGTATGCCACACATATATTTATATATTATAAAGAATAATTTGCACTTCTATAGTGTCTTCCATCTGAGTTTATCAAAGTGCTTTACTAGCATTAATTAATCCTCACAAGAACCAGATGAGTTCAGGAAGTATCATTATCCCAACAATACAAATGAGGAAACCAGGACCACATGTACACTGCAGGGACTATAGTGGCATAGTGATGGCACCATAGCTATGCTGACATAACCCGTAGCGTAGACACAGCCTACAGCAATGGAAGGGGTTTTTCCAATGCTGTAGGAACAGCATCTCCCCAAGTGACAGTACTATTCTTCCAACGACCTAGCTGGGGTTAGTCTCTAAGGTGGATAACCCCTAACTGGGGTTAGTCTTCCAACGACTCCTGGGATTAGGTCAGCATAGCTATGGTGCTCTGAGGTGTGGATTTCTCATACTCCTGAGCACCATACCTACATCAACTTAAATTTTAAATATAGACGAGGCCTAGAACCCAGAAAGATCAGGTGACTGGTCCAAGGTCAAATAGAAGCTATATATATATTGGGGGAGGGATAACTCAGTGGTTTGAGCATTGGCCTGCTAAACCCAGGGTTGTGAGTTCAATCCTTGAGGGGCCCATTTAGGGATCCGGGGCAAAAATCTGTCAGCGGACAGTACTTGGTCCTGCTAGTGAAGGCAGGGGACTGGACTCGATGACCTTTCAAGGTCCTTTCAGTTAGGGATCTCTCTCTCTCTCTCTCTCTCTCTCTCTCTCTCTATATATATATATATATATATCTTAAGCCTGTAGAACAGTCAGGAACAGAACCCAGGTCTACTGACTTCCAGTCCCATGTCAAAACTACCTCTCTGTTTTTGTACTTCTATTGAAAAAGTAGGCTAGAGCACATACAAAGTGAAGCTCTAAACTTAAGACATAGAAGTATATAAAACTGTTTGGATAGGAAACAGATCTGAACTGTTACCTCTGGGACTTTAATTTTCCCAACACAGAAGCAAATGTTATCAAAAAGCCTGGGAAGGGTATTTACACCATGCAGTTGCCAGGCAAGGGGAAGGGGAGGTGTGTAAGCCAAGGCACAAGTCCCAAACTATCCCTGATGGGATCCCTTTAAAGTAAATTCCCAAGTACCCTTCTTTAAAATATGTACTTTACTGCAATCCATGTTTTCAAATTCAACTTTCTGTGTTGGATTAGAAAGCATATCATTTCACTACTCATCAAAAGATTTTGTTTAGCTACTTTGTATTGTTTAATAATTTATAAACATATATCTAAGAAGACTGTCAATAAATTATGAAAGATAACAAAATATCACTTTCCATGAGAATGACTCATCTAAAAAAAATACTCTGGCAATGATTCCTTCCACACACAAAAAAAAGCTCATAGGAGTCTATGAATACAGCTTAGAATGCAAAAAATTATAATGAAACAAGTGACTTGAAACCTCAAAGTCAGTTTTCTGTGAACTGTTTCCAGAATATAAGGTTGAATGATTTTGAAATGTTTATGTGAACCAAACAAATGTATTCATAAGAAACAGAACAGAATGGTCAGTTAAGTCACTGTATACTTTTCTTTGTAAAATCAGATTTACAAAAAACGTATTCATTACACATACTTATGAGTCAAATCTTACTGCACACTCTCTCTATTACATACATACACAGGAACTCCTGAAAATCAAAGCATGTCAACTGATTTTTCTCACTTTCTTAAAAAAAAATATCTCTGAATAGAGTTAGTTTGTGAATGCTTTCTGAAGCAGAGTAATCCTTTTACAGCAGCACTTAATCTGGCTATGTTTGAGCAGATAATAAACTTTGCTTAGATTTCTAGTGTAGCTACTAAATCCAGTGAAATAAAACTATTACACATCTATTGAATCTGTGACACAATTGAGGTGCACAAAAAGTGACTGCTACAAGAATGCCTAAATTAGGACACTAACCTGACTGTTAAGGAAGAATGCATTACTAGACTAAATGGTGGAGGAAAAAATCATCTTTTTCCTTTCCCTCACTTTTAATTCTAAAAAGAAATGAAAAATTGTTTTTATTATTTTTATTCTGAAGCTATGAAGACCAGGACAATTTCCAGATCTCTTCAAACTAATCTCAGGTAATATTCACAAGTCCAGCTCTGTCCTTTTGTCATTAAGGCTTATATTAAAGGCTAAACTCTAAAGTACATAACCACAGCCCAGCACTGTTCCACAAGAAACATCATATAGGCACAAGAACTCCTGGAGCTCCCAAAGAGTGCAGAGGCCATATCATCAAGCTTCGTGGAACAGTTCCAAAAAGGGTGGGGAGGCATGCCCCACTCCCACCTATCTCAGCTTGCTTCTCTTACCTCCCTTTGCAGAGGCTAGTTCTGCTAGCTCTGGGGATTCCTGGAACTTCCTAGGTGCAATATGTTTGACCCTTAGTTTCAGAGGGTATGGAAGGTCTGGGGATACTCCCAGTACATGCGGACAGAGAGTGAAAACATGCTGACCAACAATGTCATTCTCACAAAGCAGAGTGCTGCAACGAGTGTTTCACCCTCGAGAATTGATTTTCTCAATGATATTCAGTATTCTGTTGGCAGCAGCGAAGCTGTTGAGAATCATGCCTATTTCATGCTGGTACTTCTTCGGAGAGCTATGAGCAACAGCAGAGGTAGGCACTGGAGTTAGTTACATGCACTGATGAGCTGCCAAAATCTTAACAATCGGTTCCCATCCACCTCCACCTGCTCCTTGTCCCCAACCACCCCCTCCCGAGACCCCCCACCCTAACTGCCCCCCAGGACCGCACCCCCTACCCAACTTGCCCCGCTCCCTGTCCCCTGACCACCCCCCCAGAACCTCTGACCACTCACCCCGTCCCAATTTTTCACACTTGCTATCTGGTCACCCTAGGGTGTGCACACGTGTGGGTCCCAGCTGCTCCCTGCCCCCATCATTGAAGCAGGTGTGCAGGGTTACAGCCCTGGGAACTGCAGGGCACCAGTGGACGTGGCGCCGGCTGCAGACGGGACATGGGGCAAGGCTGGCTGGAGGCAGGGGGGTGCGGAGCTGGCTGAAGACAGGAGGGTGAGGGGTTGGCTGGAGACGGGGGGGTGTGGGGCTGGCTGGAGGCAGGGCAGGGGCTGACTGGAGATAGGGGGTGGCTGCAGGCAGGGCAGGGGGGTGCGGGGCTGGCTGGAGACAGGGGGGAGTGGGGCTGGCTGGAGACAGGGCAGGGGCTGGAGACAGGAGCTTGCTGGAGGCAGAGCAGGCGCTGGCTGCGGGCAGGAGGTGTGGGGTGGCTGGAGGCAGGGCAGGGGCTGGCTGGAGACAGGGGGGTGTGGGGCTGGCTGGCTTTGGGCAGGGGGTGCGGCAGGGGTTGGCTGGAGCCAGGGCAGGGGCTGGAGACAGGGGCTGACTGGAGACAGGGGGGAGTGGGGCTGGCTGGAGGCAGGGCAGGGGCTGGCTTGAGACAAGGGGGAGTGGGGCTGGCTGGAGGCAGGGCAGGGGCTGGAGACGGGCTGGCTGCGGGCAGGGGGAGTGGGGCTGGCTGCAGACAGGGCAGGGGCTGGAGACAGGAGCTGGCTGCGGGCAGGGGGAGTGGGGCTGGCTGCAGACAGGGCAGGGGCTGGAGACAGGGGCTGGCTGCGGGCAGGGGGAGTGGGGCTGGCTGCAGACAGGGCAGGGGCTGGAGACAGGGGCTGGCTGCGGGCAGGGGGAGTGGGGCTGGCTGCAGACAGGGCAGGGGCTGGAGACAGGAGCTGGCTGAGGGCAGGGGGAGTGGGGCTGGCTGCAGACAGGGCAGGGGCTGGAGACGGGCTGGCTGGAGACAGGGGGGAGTGGGGCTGGCTGGAGGCAGGGCAGGGGCTGGCTGGAGACAGGGGGGAGTGGGGCTGGCTGGAGGCAGGGCAGGGGCTGGCTGGAGACAGGGGGGAGTGGGGCTGGCTGGAGGCAGGGCAGGGGCTGGCTGGAGACAGGGGGGAGTGGGGCTGGCTGGAGGCAGGGCAGGGGCTGGCTGGAGACAGGGGGGAGTGGGGCTGGCTGCAGACAGGGCAGGGGCTGGAGACAGGGGCTGGCTGCGGGCAGGGGGAGTGGGGCTGGCTGGAGGCAGGGCAGGGGCTGGAGACAGGAGCTGGCTGCGGGCAGGGGGAGTGGGGCTGGCTGGAGGCAGGGCAGGGGCTGGCTCGAGACGGGGGGGAGTGGGGCTGGCTGGAGGCAGGGCAGGGGCTGGCTCGAGACAGGGGGGAGTGGGGCTGGCTGCAGACAGGGCAGGGGCTGGAGACAGGGGCTGGCTGCGGGCAGGGGGAGTGGGGCTGGCTGCAGACAGGGCAGGGGCTGGAGACAGGGGCTGGCTGCGGGCAGGGGGAGTGGGGCTGGCTGCAGACAGGGCAGGGGCTGGAGACAGGAGCTGGCTGCGGGCAGGGGGAGTGGGGCTGGCTGCAGACAGGGCAGGGGCTGGAGACAGGGGCTGACTGGAGACAGGGGGGAGTGGGGCTGGCTGGAGGCAGGGCAGGGGCTGGCTCGAGACAGGGGGGAGTGGGGCTGGCTGGAGGCAGGGCAGGGGCTGGCTCGAGACAGGGGGGAGTGGGGCTGGCTGGAGGCAGGGCAGGGGCTGGCTGCGGGCAGGGGGAGTGGGGCTGGCTGCAGACAGGGCAGGGGCTGGAGACAGGGGCTGGCTGCGGGCAGGGGGAGTGGGGCTGGCTGCAGACAGGGCAGGGGCTGGAGACAGGAGCTGGCTGCGGGCAGGGTGGCGGGTACTCATGGGGAGAGCGGGTCGGGGCAGCAGGGCACAGAGCAGCCCGAGCAGCAGGACGCAGCCCAGGCCCAGCAGGCAGCAGCCCCAGGGCCAGGGGAGCAGCAGCAGCAGCAGCAGCAGCAGCAAGAGGGTCTGTGCCCAGGGCCAGGAGGTGGCCCACATGGCTCCCGCAGCGCAGCGCCCCTAGCAGCTGGAGGAGGAATTACATCACTTCCCAGCCAGAGCCCATCAAAGCCACAGCGCCCCCTGGCGGGTTAACAACCCGTTCTAAAACTGCAACAAAATTTAACAACCGGTTCCCATGAACCGATGCGAGCCGGCTCCAGCTCACCACTGGTTACATGATATGTAAACCCAAAAAATTAAACCTGGGGAAAAGGTAGATTAGCAGAGACCTCTTTCCCTCCTTTCACAGCAGCCAGGAGGTTCTGGAGCAGGAGATAGAAAACCACACTGAAAGGATCTGCACTAATCTTTCTCCCTGCAACACATACACCTCCACCTTTTCTTCCTCTGAATAGTAAGCGTCTAGTAAATTTTTCATCCCCTGGTATTACTCATACAAAATATACACATTAAGATAAGCTCTTCTCTGCCTCACACACAAAGTGAAAACTTGAATATAAACGTCTAACAACTTGCTTCCAATTGGATTTGTGCACACCCATCCAAAAGCAGAATACGGCCTTAAGACAGCAGACCCAGTTAAGTAAACTCACAAGCATAAATCTTTCACTGTTGTGATCCTTGTTCCCAAAGGTATTCAGTTATCACCATGGTGATGAGCATGATATAAAAACCTAGGCAGAGACAGAGAGAGAGATTGATATCTTCTCCACCAACCCTTTGTTTATTTTCCCTTGTTGTTTTTAAGGCTAATTTAAACTGTAATCACTTTAGAGGAGAGATCTGTCATTTAAATTTGTCTACAAAGCACCATGTACACTTCTGGCAGTGTATTAATTGATAGTAATTAATAATTATGTGACACACCACTAAAATTAAAGAGAAACGTGCTTGATTTGCTATTAACTTTTCCCCTCAACTAACAAGAATGACCCAGTCCCTTCTCCAGATAAAAAGGGAGGAGTGTTGAAACTTTTAATTTACTTGTATGAGCCACATAATGTTCTTGATCTGCTCACATAATTACCCATGTTAGTGGAAGCTGCATATGTAGATCAGATAGCCCTATGGGATTTATTCTCCAGTCAGGTTCTCTAGACCCTATGCAAGTGAAACTGCCATTAACTTCAATGTGAGTTTTACCTGCTTAAAATACTGCAATATCAGCCATGAATGTGCTTGTGAACTCTCATTAACTTTATTAACCCATTAAAGTTGATGGGGGTTATGTAAATACTGTATGTGGAGGAGGAGACGCAGGAAATAACTCCCACCATGAATGTAATTTCAGATCAGCAAAGCCAAATATGGCATTAAATATAGCTGTTGAGCTTTCTGTGTTTGGTATATTGGTTTGAACCATTAAGGAATTCTAACCAGTGAAAGGGTTTCAAATAATGTTTTAACAAATTAAACCAAACCAAATAAACTTACAAACAGGTTAATATGCAGTTTATTCATCTGAAAAGCAATTTTAAAAATGCAAGAAAAACTAAGTCATCATCAGATAGATGACTGAGGTGGGAGGTGAATACGAGGTAATGTTATCTGTAAAATCTTCAAGCAGAATATATACTCTTCATATTATAAATACTACTTATTCATTTAAAAATAAGCATTTACATGTTTTAATAACATACTTCTTTATGTTATAATAGAAAGTCATAGAATGGAATGATAGCATTAACACTTGAAGTTTATGTTTAAGAAGAATATGAGTGTTTCTAATGAGGAAGTTTATTGTTTAACATTCTTCTCAAATCTCTTTCATTTTCTCTTATTTAGAGGGATTATGAACAGACAAGCAGAAACATTCTATACTAGTCCTAGCAATTTCTCACATATTCCATTTCAAACCACACTACAAATCACTATTATTTGGTCAATAAAATGCACAAAGCATATAGCATTATTATTTAAAATCTTAACATGTTTCCTGCATTTGTACAGTGAGGGAATAAGAAACCATTACTCCTTTACAAAGCAAAGTTGTCCAATATTGTTTGTCTTTAAGAAATTTGTGAGGAAATCTCTAATGTCAAATATTATAGATGGGGATGATAACACTGCCTATTATGCAGGTTTCCTGACACTTTACATTATAATACCCTGTTTTCAGTTGCTTATAATTTTGCCAGACTTTAGCCATTCAGGCTGAAATCTTCTATGCCAGGTGTCTACCCAGGCTGATTGTTATTTTATTTATTTATTTTGAAAATTTCAGCCAAAATGGTTCAGACATTTCTGAGAATGATGTTAGAGAAAAATACATTGTTTTTCAATGTTAGAAAAATACTGGTGACCTTTTCTCTGGAAAGCTCTAGTGCCCACATGCTTTGGAGCAGAGACCTGAAATCTGACACAGGGGATGTGTCAGGGATTTATATCAGGGATGTGCCTTTTGCTGTCCTCGTGAAAAGCAACCTAAATCTGGCCACGTTACAAGTCTTTGGGGGGGGGATCACAATTTGTACATGTTCTGGAGAGACTTGAGAGATTTTAGCAGTTAGAGACTCTAGCAAGGTTCCATTCCTTCAGAGTTCCTAGTGCTGCAGACTGTGCATATCTCATCCCCACAGAGCTATGGAGCATGCTTTATCCCCTCACAGCTCCTAGAATGCACAAGAGCCATCCCCACAAAGCAAATTAACATATTTAATCAGCCCAGAGCTCCGGCGTTGCACAGGCACACTGAATGCTGGCATTTTCTAACTTTTGAGTGTTTGACTTTGCAACCTTATGCAACTCGGTTCTTCTATCACCGCGTGTGCGTGTGTGTAATATAACAGCTTCAAGTTTTTTCTATTTGCAATGCCTTTCACTGAATGAGATTTCAATCATCTGAAAAGAAGGGTCTGGATCGGTCTAATTTTAAGTTTTTTGGTGTCACCAAACATCTAATCATCATTTACAAAAACAAGTCAAAGGGACAAAAAGTCACAATAAACTACACAACTACAACCCTTATGATTTATGTGTTGTGCTTTTATGAACTGAGTATATCGTAAACCACTGTAATTTAGATGTACCACCTTTTAATACCATAAGGTATTTACTCAATTGATATTTTTAACAATGATACTTACTTGTGAAATATACTGCATTGGATATACATTTTTATACTTTATAAATGCTGATAACACTGGCACGTTGGGTAACATTTTTATTAGCAATATGTTACTAACTGGAACTTAAAATCATTAAGGCCACACCTTCAACGGAAGGTCTAGTTGTAATACTATATTCTGCATGTGTTGCGCTTCTAAAGTCTACTTGAGGACACATATTAGCCTTATACCTCCCACTCATATCAAGAGATTTTCATCCATGTATCGACAGTAGTATAGTATACAGCACTTAGACATTGTTACACCAACACTGCAAGCATTTTTCAAATTAGAATAGCATAAATATATATTTATTTAAAATAAACATCAGAGAGACAACTATGTCAAGCAGCAACTTCGATGCTAATGAATATCACTATACTTTATCTTAAGCAGGCCTGCACAACATGCGGCCCAGGGGCCGCATGCGGCCCACGTGGGCTCACTGTGCAGCCCGCTGGGGGGTGAGTAGGTGGGCTCACTGTGAGGCCCAAAATCTGGGACTGTGTCCGTTGGTCCTTTTTGCTGCTTGTCTCTGGGCTGGGGGTTGTCCCAATGCTGCAAAGAGGGTGTTCCCAAAGGATGGTGCTTGCTTCTAACCCCCGAGGCCGTCAGTATGTCTGCTCTTCTCTAGTCAGCCCACTTGACAAGTTTGATTGTCCTTGGTCTGGTTCCCATCCCCTCTCCAAGGATTGCAGCTGTCTGGAGGTGCCCGCCTTCCACGCCTTCCTCATTCACACCTCATTTATTCAACAGGGCAATTGAATACAAAGTGGGGGGCAGATCTTATTCTACTTCTAGCAAAAAGACATTTTTCTTTTACCTTAATTATACTACCTTAGGGGCCCGCTATAACATATTACCAAGGTTCAATACAAAGTCATATAACATTTATACAAAAATGCATAATGCAGAGATTTATCTACAACTGCATTGATTGACTGTTGTGTGCAGTAATATAGTGACCCCTGGGCGTGTGAAGGGGGGTGTGATGGTGGGTCCGGGCAGGGAGGGGGCGGGTCCTATTTTACTGCTGTGATCTGGTCACTCTATGCGCGCTGTTTCTTTCCCCCTCTACAGGCTTCCATACCCCAGCACTGGGGAAGAAGGGGTTGTTTCCATGGGGCCAGGCGGCGCGGGGGGGGGGGGGGGGGGGGGGGAGAGGGGGTGTTCCGAGGGGCCAGGAGGTTTCGGCCCTCAGCTGTTTTCTTTTGAGTAATATGGCCCTCGCCGCTTTACGAGTTGTGCAGGCCTGATCTTAAGTAAAAGACAAAGTACTACAGTAGCTCTGCCACTTGTGTGTTTTTTTCTTTGAAAATGGTTGGCCACTGTTCCCAGGAAAGATATTCACCTTAATTCTATGCTTATTCTATAGATATTCCAGTGTATTAGCAAGCATTCCTTCTTCAAAAATTTACTTAACACTTACAGAAACTGAACACACATGCTTTGGTTTTAAATTTGTTTTAAAAAGGACATCCACACATACTGAATGATGATGCCAATCCTCACACTTTTAAGTATCTTAGACTTATTTATGCAAAAGTAGAATAAAAAAACCCCTTCAATTTAGGCTCTAGAGGGTAAGACAAATTCAAATTCAGATCACGGTGATTCTTCGAACAGACCCCGACCTACCCACTCCCCTACCTAGTCATTTACGATGCTGTCTGGACACCGGTGCACAGTAGTAGAGGGGGCATACCAATAGTCCCATTAATCTCTTGTGCCAGTGCACCACACTGCTGCTTCCTGAGCATGGGTGTATGTGGCGGTAGCAAGTTCCACAGAGCGGCTATGGGCCACCCCTATAGATGTGAGTAGGATGGAGTAGAGCCTTGAATCCAATTCTTCCCCCCCAACCCCCTTGTGCTGAGCAGGGTAGCTATGTCAACATGTTGGGAAATCTACGCTGTGACACGGACAGATACAGACCCCTCACAGATTACTTCCTCCCAGCGCAGTGGGCAGGTGACAACTCCGCAAGCCCCAGTTTCTCTCCCGGGCTGCTCCAGGGCAGTGCCTTACTTTGGACTAGATTACAAACTAGCCCTTCCATAGCTATGCTGTCAGTTACAGAGCTGCACGCTATGTCCAGCTGCACAGCATGACTGTGTAGAACAGGACCTGAGCAGATAGATCATTTCTCATCACATCCGACCTTGCTTCTAACCCACTTAGAAAAATGGAACTACAACGAAGCCCAAGGCAAATCAGGAACAGAGAGGTATTCTGTTATAAAATTAAATTTTTTGTTGTTGCTGTTGGATAAATAATTTAAAATCGAAAAATTTCCAAACATTACAAGCCTTTGGTATTAATAAGATAAGGAATTTATAGCCACTTCTTTTTGTCTAAAAAAACACATGCAATTTAATTTTATTAACTCTGTCCTGGCTAGAAAAAAAAGTCATTCAGACAAATGTCTATCAGATGCCACAATTCAGATCCTTACATTTTAGTTGCCCCCTTCTTCTGACTCCTCAGACACAAACTGTGCTGCAAGACAGTATCAACTTGCCTTCTGAGCCAACTGGCCCAATCTCAACAAGTTAATTGTATTTAATTAAAAAGACTTTTCCTAAACCTATCATTCCCCACTACTAAAGCCTGCTCCACACACAGATTTTGTATCTATTTCATTATTTTTGTCTAGAGCTGTGATTTTTTTCAACCGAAATAGTTAAATTGGTACAACCGCCTCCTCTCTGCAATGTGGACACACATATTGGTTTAATACACACACACCTACCCACACGACTAGATAAAAATACATTCTGCCCCTCTTGTACTGCTCCAGCCCTCATATGTGCTACCCACTTGGGCATGTGAGGGGCCCTTGGTCTCTGAGCGCCTCTCTTCCCCTGGCATCCTTAAAAATAATTAGCCTGGGCTGCTCTCTCCTTGTGATCCTATTAAAGGAGCAGCAGTACTTGAACTGATCTGCTTCTTCCTCCTCCTCCTACATCCCATCCAGAGACAAGATCCAGAAACTCCCCAGCTATTCAGCCAATAAGCATTTTTGCTCACCCTGGGTGAGCAGGTGAGTGGGCTTGTCAAGTCTCAATTATAACAGAAACACTTACATGACAAAATTATGAGTTACTTTATTCAAACCTCACAGACACAAATTAAGCGCACAGGCCTACTGTGCCTACGTGGGTAAACTTCCATTGATTTCTGTGAAATTCTGCCTGTGTAATAACTGCAGGATTAGACTCTAAAAATAAAATGCTTTTTGCAGCCAATTACAGATGATGATTTTCAAAATAAGAATTCTTAAGGGCCATGTAAAGACATCAGTTTTAAACCATATTCTCACTGGTGTCGGGGAAGAATTCTGCTTCAAAATAATCAGTAACATGATATGGTCTTTAAAACACAAACAAAATATAAAGTCTCACATTTGATACTTTTTTCACATTCCATTCTCCTTCCTCCTACCACTGTGTCTTTTAAGGGCATCTTCTACATATTAGTGTTTCCTTCCTCAAGTAAAC
Organism: Chelydra serpentina; assembly: GCA_037349315.1. Classification (NCBI taxonomy): domain Eukaryota; kingdom Metazoa; phylum Chordata; order Testudines; family Chelydridae; genus Chelydra; species Chelydra serpentina. Next base: position 20,008,292 of record JBAIAC010000042.1, read on the forward strand.
TGAACCAGCAGTCAAGCGATGCCAACATTTCTTGCCTAAATACCTAGATTTGCCTGATCTTCAGGCTGCTAATTTCTCCTCCACTGATGGATCTCTCTCTCTCTTCTCTTTGTGCTCTGACATCCCTCCTACCCAGCCTCAGGATGATATGGCTTAACTTCATAACATTTGGATTCACTATTAAAGGTGATCCCCCCGGTCGACCTCCAAGAAGATGGGAAGATGACATCGTTAAACGTTTCGGACGAACATGGAAAAGAAAGGCAAGAGTGCGAGAAGAATGGCAGACGTGTTGTGATCGGCGCAGTCTTAACGACAGCCGAAGTCCGATCGATCCAGGTGATCCAGGTGATTAAAGGTGAATTATATCTAGGCTAGCTAGGAAAATCTCCCAAAGACTTAAATTTTTCCTAAGCACTAAGACCTTAAAAAACCATCACCCCTTCATAAAAAAACCTAGGAAAGGAAACTTTAGCTACACAGAGCTTCCTAGCCACTGGGGGTGGGGTGTGACAAAGGAGGGATTTATGGGTACACCAAGGAAACAGAGGGTATGGCTTTTCAATCACCAATCCTGAGAATCCATGGGGACCTCAGTACTGCGGTTTCACTGGTTTTAAAGTATCTGATTCTGCAGAACTCAGAGGCCAGTTCCTCCATGACCAACTGGATCATGCAGGATGCTTGCTGCAATTGACTCCTTGGACACACGTAATCTTACTCTCCCTTAGGAAAAGAGATTGTACAAGGTGCAAATTTTCACTGGAGGTTAAGCAGCAATGACAAGCAACAATGCTAGAGAAAAAAGGTGGGTGGGATAGTAAAAAGCTTTTATTTAATAGGACCAACAAGGCTACAATAACACTGCAAGCAACAATGCTGATCGGGCACAAGCCCAGAGCTGGGGGTAGATCTAACATAATATAACCCCCCCATAATAAATCTGTGCAGCCCCAATCTCTTTGAGTTCACACCAACGGCCTCCTGCAGGCTTGTGACGTGTGAGACTGAGGTGGAGAAAACTGAGAGTTACTCTGTTGTTTTTGCTTTCCTTAAAACAACACAGGGCATAGGGGTTGAATTTCCAGTGGTCAACAGGGCCCTAACTTGGTAATGGTACTTACAGTTTTATCTCTCTCACACATATTTGGACACACAAGCAAATCCGTACTGGTTCCAAGGGCAACAGTATTATAAATCCGCCCACAGGGAAACACAGTTCCAGATATTGTGGCATATTTCCTGCAGCCTAAGGCAGATTGTCCTTAACCTGAGAATGCTTTTTTAACTGCCATTTCCCTTGAGAGTCACTAGCTACTTGTTTTCTTATCCCCTTGGATTTTTAAGCTCTGAAGTTTTAACAGGCATTCAAGGCAATACATGAAGATGGTTGAGCTGACCAGTTCCACTGCAGAGGAGTCAGCCAACCAGCCTGCCTGATCCCACCAGCAAGGAGAGATATGGAGTAGGGCCAGACAGCTCCCTTTGGACCAGAGTCATCAAGGGACCAACTAGGTTCTGTTAGAAGATTCATGGAAGCCAGCCAGTATGCTTCTGGAGGGTTTCTGCATCAGAGGTGTGGGAGCACAACAGACACCCTATCATACTCCTGGGAAAGAAAAAGCATAAGTCTAATTTTGGCCATGTGAACAACAAAACTAACATGACTAGTAATAAACATGCAAGGAGTTAATGAATTCGCAGTGAAATGTATTTATTTCTTGTATGTTTTATATATACTCATATGGTGTCAGACACTTTATATCCACAAATATACAACATGCACTCAGCTAGTTAAAAAAAATTAGGTCAAGGGTAATGTTACTAGAGAACAAGTTTTTAATTAAAAGTTTATAATTAGATTGTCCAGAAAAAAGCCTCTGCTTTTTATTGAGAAAAGAATAGAATAAAAGAACTGAATTGCTGGGTTCCAAGAGAATACCTTTCCTAGCAATATGCACTGTATCATTTTGGGCATTTTTATAACATCTATATGTTAACTGAAATACTATGAATTATTTCCTGAAGCTGTAATAATTTCTCATGAAAATAAAATAACAACAAATCAAGATACTTTAACCTCTCCATAGAAAAAAAGCCTTTTGTGAGTCATTCTGAACACAGGACTAGTAGATATCAGTAACAAATGCATGTACTTCCTTGGCTGAAGTGCCTTGCAACTTGCATACAACACATTTTGTTGCATGTTTATTCATGAAACCATCATATATTAAAGTAAGTCTGTACCAACCTTTTACTGTTATTTTTCTTCTGAGATATTATTCGGCAGCACAGAATTGCCTCTCATTATTATGCAGGCAGCATTCGCCTATTTTACCCAATCAACCTAGCAAGTTCAAAGCCATCTCCATTCAGTTGACCTGCTTAGCTGAGGTGTTCCAATGGCTAGGCTGAAAATGGTTTCTGGCTATGTTTCCATTCAAATTAAATTGATGTTACTAGGACCCTAACATCCTCTTAAGATAGCTACTGTTTATCATTACAATTACCTGGCAGCTTTGTCCATCCCGTGCAATCTAGCTGTTTTCTTAGCGTACACATTTATTTGGATCTGAACTTCTATTCTCATATGTATGGTAAGACTAATTACTCAAATGCTTTTCATTTTCACATTTTTGCATTATACATATATTGCAGCATCATAATATCCAAAGGATGGATATAGGAATAAATATTCAAAAAATGATTTCTATTGGTATCCAGTAAATATACTAGGTGTCATTATAGCATTTCTCAAAAAGAATGTCAGTTGCAACAGAACAGGAATTATGGGTAGGAAATGTTACTCATCCACTTAAGTTTGTTCCAAGGAGGAGGGAAAATATATCCATATGCTGTGATCTTAAAAGTGAAATATTCATACATGACTAAATTTGAGTTGCTTCAGTTACAGTTAATCTTTCTTTTATTCACATAGCATCAGCTTTAGTTAATAAAATTGTACTGCTATGACATATGACTTTATTTTCACCCATTAAAATAAAATCTAAAATCCCTATATTATGGTCAGTGCATAGTTCTGCTCTCACTTGAAATGATTTGCTGTTTAATACCCACACATTGTTTATCTGCCATCTATAAACCGCCGCACTAGTGGTGTTAAATCATGACCCAAATGAAGTCAATGACAAACCTCCCATTGAGTTCAGTGGAACTAGGATTTCACCCTGGGGACATTCACTTACCTACAGTAAAAAGGGGACACCAATCCAAAACTCTAGGTGTCCTCGACTCAAGTTACAAAAATTAAATTAAAAAATAGAAGCTTTTACCCCTCACAACCTTCAGAATTGAAGCCAGTACAAAACATAGGCACCATTTGTGTCTTAACAATATGAGACACACAATTTGTATTCTAGTTAAAAAAATACACACACCTGTGGTACTTCAGTGCAGATGATTAGCTAACAACCTTTCCTCCAACACCCCCCAAAGAAAAAAGCACTGGTAAAGCATTGATCCCAGATAAAAGCTGAAAGGTTTATTGACATAATGTCAAATTAATTTTTCTTTTCTTTTCAGAAGTACCTTTTACTTCCAGGAAATAAACATTTATTTGATATGTCACTCCTGTGGATAACATTCAAACATAAATGAGTCAACCCAAATTTCTACTTTACATTTTATAGCTAGTGAAATGCTTTTCATAGAGATAATTTTTTAAAATTAAAATTATTACTACATTATAAGCTCCATATAACAGAAAATAATACAGCACACACTCAATTCATAGATTCAGATGCCAAGGCCAGAAGGGACCATTGTGATCATTCAGTCTGACCTCCTGTTTAACACAGGGCCATAGAACTTCCCCAAAATAATTCCTACATCGTATCTCTTAGAAAAACATCCAATAATGATTTACAAATTGCTAATAATGGAGAACCCACCACAACCCTTGGTGAATTGTTCCAAAGGTTAACTACCCTCACTGTTGAAAATGTATGTTTTCTTTCTGGTCTGAATTTGCCTAGCTTCAATTTACAGCCATTGGCTCATGTTATACCCTTCTCTGACAGACTGAAGAGCCCATTATTAAATATTTGTTCTCCATGTAGGTACTTATAGACTGTGATCAATACACCCTTAACCTTCTCTCTATAAACAGATTGAGCTCCTTAAGTCTATCACTCTGAGGCATGTTTTCTAATCCTTTAATCATTCTCGTGGCTCTTCTCTGAACCATCTCCGATTTTTCTAACATTCTTCTTGAATTGTGGACACCACAGCTGGCCACCGTATTCCAGCAGTAGTTGCACCAGTGTCAAATATAGAGGTAAAATAAACTCTCTGCTCCTACTCAAGATTCCCCTAACATGCATCTAAGAATCACATTAGTGCTTTTGGCCACAGTGTTGCAGTGGAAGCTCATGTTCAGCTGATTATCCACCATAATCCCAAAATCTTTTTCAGAGTCACTGCTTCTTGGGATAGAGTCTCCTATCATATAAGTATGGCCTACATTCTTTGTTCCCAGATGTATATACTTACATTTGGCCATAGTAGAATGCATATTGTTTGCTTGCCCCAAGCTTACCTAATTGCTCTGAATTAGTGACCTATCCTTTTCACTAATTACCTCTCCCCCAATTTTTGTGTCATCTCATAGACTTTAAAGCCAGAAGGGACCATCGTGATCATCTAATCTGACCTCCTGCACATTGCAGGCCACAGAACCCCACCTCCCACTCCTGTAACAGACCCCTAACCTCTGGCTGAGTTACTGAAGTCCTCAAATCATGATTTAAAGACTTCGCATTAGAGAAGCCACCATTTACTGTAGTTTAAACATGCAAGTGACCCATGCCCCATGCTTCACAGAAAAGTAAAAAAATCCCATGGTCTCTGTCAATCTGACCTGGGGGAAAATTCCTTCCAACACAAAATATGGTGATCAGTTGGACCTGAGCATTTGGGCAAGACCAATCATCCAGACACCTAAGAAATAGTTCTCTGTAACAACTCAGAGCCCTCCCCATCTAGTGTTCCATCTCTGACCATTGGAGATATTTGCTAATAGCATTCATGGCTGGGCCATATCCCACTGTAGGCAAACTCATCGTATCATCTTCTCCGTAAACTTATCAAGCTCAGGCTTAAAGCCAGTTAGGTTTTTTGCCCCCACTGCACCCCTTGGAAGGCTGTTCTAGGATTTCACTCCTGTGATAATCAGAAACATTCATCTAATTTCAAGCATAAACTTATTGATGGCCACTTTATATTCATTTGTTCTTGTATCAACATTGGGTTAACTTAAATAACTCCTCTCCCTCCCTGGTATTTATCTTTCTGATGTATTTATAGAGAGCAATCATATCTCCTTTCAGCCTTAATTTTGTTTGGCTAAACAAGCTAAGCTTGTTTACCTTTTCTGTCTCCACTCATAAGGTAGGTTTCCATTCCTCTGATCATCCTAGTAGCCCTTCTCTGCATCTGTTGCAGTTTGAATTCATCTTTCTTAAACATGGGAGACCAGAATTGCATGCAGCATTCCAGAGGAAGTCTCACTCATGCTTTGTATAATAGTAATAACACTTTCCTATCTCCACTGGAAATACCTCTCCTGATGCACTCTAGGATGACATTAGCTTTGTTCAAGGTCGCATCACACTGGCAGCTCATAGTCATCCTTTGATCAACCAATACATCCATGTCTTTCTCCTCCACTGTCGCTTCCAACTGATAGTTCCCCAACGTATGGAAATAATTCTTCCTGTTAGTCCCTAAATACACAACCTTAAACTTTGCACTATTAAATTTCATCCCATTTCTATTACTCCAGTTTTCAAGGTCCTCCAGATCTTCTTGAATGATAGTCCAGTACTCCTTCGTATTATCAATACCTCCCCATTGCTGTGTTATCCACAAATTTTATTAGCGCACTCCTACTTTTAGTGCCAAGGTCATTAATGAAAATGTTAAATAAGATTGGTCCCAAGACCAGTCCTTGAGGAACTCCACTAGTAACCTCTCTCTAGCCTGACAGTTCACCTTTCAGTATAACCAGTTGCAATCTCCCCTTGAACCAGTTTCTTATCCACCTTTCAATCCTCATATTAATCTCTATCTTCCCCAATTTCACAAATAATTTCCCATGTGGAACTGTATCAAATGCTTTACTGAAATCCAGGTAGATTAGATCTACTGCATTTCCTTTCTCTAAAAAAATCAATTATCTTCTCAAAGAAAGAGATTGGGTTGGTCTGGCAAGATGTTCCATTTGTAAAACCATGTTGTATGTTACCCTAATTACCATCACATGATATGACTACATCATCAGTTTTCCTTCTCAAATACAGAACAGAAATATTTATTGAACACCTCTGCCCTCTCTGCATTATTACTGATAATACTACCATTTCTATCTAGCAATGGACTAATCACCACGGTTAGGATTATTTTTGTTCCTAATGTATTTTAAACAATCCTTCTTATTGTTCTTCACTCTGTTGGCTATAGATGTTGCTTTGTGTCCCTTTGCTTCCCGTATCAATTTTCTACAGTTCCTAACTTCTGATTTATGTTCATTACTATCAGCTTTCCCTTTCTTCCATTTTTTATGGCTACCTTCACTTCTCCAGAAAAGTCATTTTTTATTAACTAATATGGCTTTCTTCCTCAATTGTGGAATCGTGACTTTTTTGGGGCATTTAGTAATTCTTAAACAATTCCCAATTATCACACATTTTTCTGAGTAAGTTCGTCCTCCCAGCTGATTTGGCTCATAATTGTTTTCAGCTTTGTGAAACTGGCTCTTTTATATATTACTGGTTTGTCTTTAGTCTGTTTGCACATTATAAATGTAATAAAATAATGACCACTTGTACCTAAACTACATTAATTTTTAGTTCTGTTATCAGTTCCTCTTTATCTGTCAAGGCATTGTGTAATACAGAATTCCCCCAAGATTACTGAGATCAAAACCTAGAAGATTAACTGCTGAAGAGGAGATTTTGTTTTGTTTTAAAACTGGCCTTGGATCTATTTTCCAGGGATGGAGAGAACAATGAAGTTTTGTATTGGTGACCATTTTATTTGGCCTTTACTATAGTGTAGTCTGGTGGGTCTGTCCATCAGCCTGAGGACAAAACAGTCAGCCATGCCCAACTCTGATTTAACCTGGTACATAGGCTCTTTTATTCTTCTGCCACACAAACACAAGAAATATGGAAAACAAAAGTGATAGTCCTGACCTGCAGGGCCCTCCATCCCTAATAGTTCAGGGTTCCAGCCCTCCCTTAGTCTTGGTGGAGGGAGCACAGGGCAGCATTTCCCTGAACAGCAGAAGGAGAAGGCTGCAACCGGGCAGGTAAGTCCTGTTGCAGCCTTCTGCTACTGCCCAGGGAAACGTTTGTCTCTTGTGACTTTCCTTCTCTTGCAGAGCTGGATCCTTACTTATATTTTACAGCAGGGAATCAGAGTGAATCATTAGCTACTGTTTAGCTGGATCAGCTGCTTCCCAACACCTGTCTGTTGGACTTCTCCTTGGGCCAGGGCTTGTTGTTCCCTGACTCCGCAGGCCCTTAAAGGGGCAGGCTGCCCTGCTATATATGGTTTGTTGGTTTCTGTAAATCTGTCCAAATATCATGTGATGGAAGTACAGTAACAAAAGAAAACAACTGATTTATAAAGTCACATCAGGCCTACAAATCCTAATCTTCTCCTTTTAGCAACTGTGAGTGCACACACATTTGAGTGTGTGAAGGAAACAAAGTTGGCTAGATTTTTTGTTTCAAAGTTAAAAATTGACAAAAAATTGAAAAAACTTCACTTTTTTTTCTTTTTTAAACAAATCTATAACTAGTTGGAAAATTTCAGAATTCCAATGACAAATGAGGGTATGGGAATGGCAAAAATTTTCAAGGATTTTGTCTTCATTCTCAGACCAGCTGTAGAATGGAGGTAGAAGAAAATCACAATGACATTTGATGATTGATTTAAAAAACAAAACAAAAACAACCTTTCAGATGCATAAATCAACCATCACAACAATGTTAACAGGATAATGAAGGCCAATCACTCATCAAAGTTAATTTCTTCTCACCCTGAACAAAGAAATGTAATGATTGAAGGAACAGTACTACCCTTAAAGCTACTCTCTCTGCTTCATTGAAGAACTTCTGCCTACAAACTTCCCCAAGTCCCTGTCTATATGGCTTTCCGATACAGTTTTAAACAAACCACCCCTCCGCTGACTGACCACACTCTTCGGATATCTTCTCTTCACATGGGCACTTATTCTGCATTTGGATCTGCATGGGTGGATCCTTGCACCATATGGATCTAGACTGAAGTAATGGAGTTCTGTGCGGAACAAATGGATTCAACAACAGGATCGAAGCTTTTGATTGAAATCTTTATAGGGCAAAGACGGGCTGAGATTTTCAAAGCAACAAGAGGGAACTTAACCACATACCTTCCATTCATTTAAAAAGAATTAGGTGATTAAGTCCCCTGCATAGCTTTAAAAAAAATCACAACTCCTTTTCACTTTTTGTCTGTAGATCACCTTGCCTCGGTCATTACGTTAATTGAATCTATTTCCTCCAGTTAAATACCCTTAACACCTTTGTGTCAACTGTCTGTAATGGGCCATGTTGATTATCACTTCAAAAGTTTCTTTCCTACTGATAACAGTTCCTTTCAATTAATTAGCCTTTTACAGTTGGTATGGTTACTTCCACCTTTTCATGTTTCTCTGAATGAATAAATATCCTCCTACTGTATGTTCCATTCTATGCATCCGACGAAGCGGACTGTAGTCCACGAAAGCTTATGCTGAAATAAATTTGTTAGTCTAAGGTGCCACAAGTATTCCTTTCTTTTTTTTTGCTGACACAGACTAACACGGGTACTACACTGAAACTTGCCTATTTATAGTGCTCCAGAAATCAATCAGTAGTAAACAGGAGACAAGTTGCTTCCCACTGTTTTCGAGTGTAAAGCAGTCACTTGGTTGCCATCATAGTGGAGAGCAAGAAGGGCCTAAAGAAGCATTACCATGTCATGCTGATATCAGCATTTATGGCAAACTCTGGCTAATACTCCTTAACGTTTTCTGTTACCAGAAGGAGAAGGAAGTACCAGGCTGTTGTCAGCCTGATGTGCTGATACTTCTGAACTCTCCTTTTCCTCTGGCTGATGGTCAGACTTTTGGAGCCTACTGATCGATCATCCTGCTATTCTGCCTGCCATACAACAAATGCAGCAAAAATGCCAGCTGCTCCAATCTCATTCTGGCAGACACAAGGTTGTTGGTCAGCGTCTACAGATCAACCAGAAATTAACCAATGCCCTCTCCCAGATAAGTATGTGGGGGACTGTTGAATCATGTGTGTATAATGCGTATAACCAACACCTCTCTCTACTGAGCTGTAGTCATGTCCACAGATATGTTTGTTACAGAGCAATTGCAGCATATTTTACCTGTCTTAAAATAAGAAATAAAAGGATTTTTTTTAAGTATGGTATGCTGTGCCCCTATATTTTTTGCTGAAAACATAGGGGCTGAGCCTATAATCTCTTACTCAGATGAGTATGAGGGGACTCTCTCCTCAGGGGGACTGAGTCATCTATCTGCCGCCCTGACCGGGAAAACCGAGAGGTGTGCTGCTTGCCAGGGGCTAGGATTCGTGATGTGACGGAGAGACTGCCGAGACTCATCAAGCCCTCAGATCGCTACCCCTTCCTGCTTCTCCACGTGGGCACCAATGATACTGCCAAGAATGACCTTGAGCGTATTACTGCAGACTACGTGGCTCTGGGAAGAAGGATAAAGGCGTTTGAGGCGCAAGTGGTGTTCTCGTCCATTCTCCCTGTGGCAGGAAAAGGCCGGGGTAGAGACCGTCGAATCGTGGAAGTCAACGAATGGCTACGCAGATGGTGTCGGAGAGAAGGGTTTGGATTCTTTGACCATGGGATGGTGTTCCAAGAAGAAGGAGTGCTAGGCAGAGATGGGCTCCACCTGACGAAGAGAGGGAAGAGCATCTTTGGAAGCAGGCTGGCCAACCTAGTGAGGAGGGCTTTAAACTAGGTTCACCGGGGGAAGGAGACCAAAGCCCCGAGGTAAGTGGGGAAGTGGGATACTGGGAGGAAGCACAAGTAAGTGAGTGCAAGAGGGGAGGGCTCCTGCCCCATACTGGGACAGCAGGACGATCGGTGAGTTATCTTAAATGCCTATACACAAATGCAAGAAGCCTGGGGAACAAGCAGGGAGAACTGGAAGTCCTGGCACAGTCAAGGAATTATGACGTAATTGGAATAACAGAGACTTGGTGGGATAACTCACACGATTGGAGTACTGTCATGGATGGATATAAACTGTTCAGGAAGGATAGGCAGGGCAGAAAAGGTGGGGGAGTTGCATTGTATGTAAGAGAGCAGTATGACTGCTCAGAGCTCCAGTATGAAACTGCAGAAAAACCTGAGAGTCTCTGGATTAAATTGAGAAGTGTGAGCAACAAGGGTAATGTCGTGGTGGGAGTCTGCTACAGACCACCAGACCAGGGGGATGAGGTGGACGCGGCTTTCTTCCAGCAACTAACAGAAGTTACTAGATCACAGGCCCTGGTTCTCATGGGTGACTTTAATCACCCCGACATCTGCTGGGAGAGCAATACAGCGGTCCACAGACAATCCAGGAAGTTTTTGGAAAGTGTAGGGGACAATTTCCTGGTGCAAGTGCTGGAGGAACCAACTAGGGGAAAAGCTCTTCTTGACCTGCTGCTCACAAACAGGGAAGAAATAGTCGAGGAAGCAATAGTGGATGGGAACCTGGGAGGCAGTGACCATGAGATGGTCGAGTTCAGGATCCTGACACAAGGAAGAAAGGAGAGCAGTAGAATACAGAGCCTGGACTTCAGAAAAGCAGACTTTGACTCCCTCAGGGAACTGATGGGCAAGGTCCCCTGGGAGAATAACATGAGGGGGAAAGGAGTCGAGGAAAGCTGGCTGTATTTTAAAGAAACCTTATTGAGGTTGCAGGAACAAACCATCCCGATGTGTAGAAAGAAAAGTAAATATGGCAGGCGACCAGCTTGGCTTAACAGTGAAATCCTTGCTCGTCTTAAACACAAAAAAGCAGCTTACAAGAAGTGGAAGATTGGACAAATGACCAGGGAGGAGTATAAAAATATTGCTCAGGCATGCAGGAGTGAAATTAGGAAGGCCAAATCACACTTGGAGTTGCAGCTAGCTGGAGATGTTAGGAGTAACAAGAAGGGTTTCTTCAGGTATGTTAGCAACAAGAAGAAAGTCAAGGAAAGTGTGGGCCCCTTGCTGAATGAGGGAGGGAACCTTGTGACAGAGGATGTGGAGAAAGCTAGTGTACTCAATGCTTTTTTTGCCTCTGTCTTCACAGACAAGGGCAGCTCCCAGACGGCTGCACTCCGCAGCACGGTATGGGGAGGAGGTGACCAGCCCTCTGTGGAGAAAGAAGTAGTTCGGGACTATTTAGAAAAGCTGGACAAACACAAGTCCATGGGGCCGGATGCACTGCATCCGAGGGTGCTAAAGGAGTTGGCCGATGTGATTGCAGAGCCATTGGCCATTATCTTTGACAAATCATGGCAATCGGGGGAGGTCCCGGATGACTGGAAAAAAGCTAATGTAGTGCCCATCTTTAAAAAAGGGAAGAAGGAAGATCCGGGGAACTACAGGCCAGTCAGTCTCACCTCAATCCCTGGAAAAATCATGGAACAGGTCCTCAAGGAATCAATTCTGAACCACTTAAAGGAGGGGAAAGTGATCAGGAACAGTCAGCATGGATTCACCAAGGGCAAGTCATGCCTGACTAACCTAATTGCCTTCTATGATGAGATAACTGGCTCTGTGGATGAGGGGAAAGCAGTGGATGTGCTATTTCTTGACTTTAGCAAAGCTTCTGATACAGTCTCGCACAGTGTTCTTGCCAGCAAGTTAAAGAAGTATGGGCTGGATGAATGGACGGTAAGGTGGATAGAAAACTGGCTGGATGGTCGTGCTCAACGGGTAGTGATCAATGGCTCCATGTCTAGTTGGCAGCCGGTCTCAAGTGGAGTGCCCCAAGGGTCGGTGCTGGGGCCGGTTTTGTTCAATATCTTCATCAACGACTTGGAGGATGGTGTGGACTGCACCCTTAGCAAGTTTGCAGATGACACTAAACTGGGAGGAGTGGTTGATACGCTGGAGGGTAGGGATAGGATACAGAGGGACCTAGACAAATTAGAGGATTGGGCCAAAAGAAATCTGATGAGGTTCAACAAGGACAAGTGCAGAGTCCTGCACTTAGGACGGAAGAATCCCATGCACTGCTACAGACTAGGGACCGAATGGCTGGGCAGCAGTTCTGCAGAAAAGGACCTAGGGGTTACAGTGGACGAAAAGCTGAATATGAGTCAACAGTGTGCCCTTGTTGCCAAGAAGGCTAACGGCATTTTGGGCTGTATAAGTAGGGGCATTCCAGCAGATCGAGGGACGTGATTATTCCCCTCTATTCGGCATTGGTGAGGCCTCATTTGGAGTACTGTGTCCAGTTTTGGGCCCCACACTACAAGAAGGATGTGGATAAATTGGAAAGAGTCCAACGGAGGGCAACAAAAATGATTAGGGGGCTGGAGCACATGACTTATGAGGAGAGGCTGAGGGAACTGGGATTGTTTAGCCTGCAGAAGAGAAGAGTGAGGGGGGATTTGATAGCTGCTTTCAACTACCTAAAAGGGGGTTCCAAAGAGGATGGATCTAGACTGTTCTCAGTGGTGGCAGATGACAGAACAAGGAGTAATGGTCTCAAGTTGCAGAGGGGGAGGTTTAGGTTGGATATTAGGAAAAACATTTTCACTAGTAGGGTGGTGAAGCACTGGAATGGGTTACCTAGGGAGGTGGTGGAATCTCCTTCCTTAGAGGTTTTTAAGGTCAGGCTTGACAAAGCCCTGGCTGGGATGATCTAGTTGGGGTTGGTCCTGCTTTGAGCAGGGGGTTGGACTAGATGACCTCCTGAGGTCCCTTCCAACCCTGAGATTCTATGATTCTATGATTCTATGAGCAGTCCAATAATAGAACACAGATGTAAGAGGCTCAAAATTGGGCACTTATTTTGTAACAGTTTAGAAGAATATTATCCAGTGACTCACAACAGGTAGCCCAACAAGAACCAAGAACTATTCTCTCGATCTCTCCTTGGAAAAGCATCACAGTAAAAAAAGTGCTTTTAAATCAGGATATTGGCTGTTTTGACACTGTGGTGTCAAGTGCTCAATGGTGAACTAACACTGCTCCCACTGAAGTCAAAATGAGTGTTACCATTTAGGCCAACACTGAGCACAGTGGAAAATCCTACCCCAAGAATAAAGTCTAAATTCAGATGATCAAACTTCCCTTCCCGTCATCCTGGCTGGCTTTCTGTATTGCAAATTCTCATCTGTTTTTAAAGATCATAAATACATTTTCTTTTTAAGTTCGTCCCATACTCGGACACTAACATTTTAAAATATTCTAATATGCGTGTTTGCACAGTGGGATTTTCAGAGACTTGAATATGCTTCATGCATCATATAGTTTGACCTTAATCTGCCAAATTGCAGTACTTCATGGAAGCCAAAAAATATTGTGAGACACTTTTCTTCTATTTCAATAAAAAAAAAATATTTAAAATAATCACTTAAAAATAAGGTTTTAAGTGAGTGAAAAGCTATTATTCTAATTTGATATATAAAAATAAAACCTGAATAGCTCATACTCAGCTCATACAAAGAATGTGGATTATCAGTGTGTGCAATTCATAGCTCAGATACTAGAATGCAGTGCCAAAACCATAAAGGTGTAAATCTCTCTGTAGCTATGTATCTTCGAGTTATGCCCAATTCAGGCCAGATTCAATAAAAACTAGCTCTGGCTTCCATGTCAGGATGTGTGATCCTCCCACAATCAATTTGTATGACTTTCGGTGGCATAGAAACTGAACAAAGCTTTCACTGAAACAGGCCTCAAGAAAAGAAAAAGGCAGGATTACGAAACGGCTAGGAAAAGACAATAGGGAAAGTGAAAGTTTTCAGCAGAGAATAAATCACAAAATGCCCTTTTTTATTACTAAGGGCTTCATTCTGCCATCCTTATTCTGCATGTAGTCCCCTTGATTTCAATGGCACTATTGCTTAGTAAGGTGAGTGCAGGTGGCAACAGGAGGGCCTAACTATCAAGGAATTTTTTTCAAATGTATATTTTGCTAGTTTTAGAGGCACTCTCTAACAGATAAGTAATGAAGAGAATTGGACCCTTTTAAAAGTTTTACCCTGTATGATTTAGAAGCCTAAGTCCCATTTTTAAAACGATTTAGGCACTTGAAAGTCAATGTGTGTGTGTGTGTGTGTGCATGCGCACGCCCCCCCCCCCCCCCCGCATGTAGAATTCTAATGGGGGATGGGGGAAACAACAGGGACAGTCTTTTGTTCTGTGTTTGTACAGCACACAGCACAAAGGAGCCCTAGTCCCATGACTGCAGGGCTCATGGGTGCTACCATAAGCTACCACAAACAACAAAACAAAAACTAAATGGTGGAAAAATCTTGGATATTAAACATTTGTAATTGGAATCATAATATATAGAAGATACACAATTAAATCTTTTAACCCTTGGTATTAAGACCACAAAACTTTAAAATGCAAATAATTTCAAATCTGCTTTCTAATAACCCAAATCTGTAATTTTCAACAACTATCATACTTTTACAGTACATTGTTCTACCCTTTCAACCTTACAAATTAATTTTCTAGTAATTCACTACATTTACTTTCATGAAGGAATGCAACTCAGTAGCTACAAGCTTATTAGTAACTTGTTCTAATATTTTCTTTTTTATTTGAGAAATAGAAAGAAATATCTTCCAAAAAACTATCACGTGAGTCGGAAACGACATGTAGAGAGCCTGATTCTTTGAAATCAATGTCAAAACTCTCATTTATTCAAATGGGAACAAGATGGAGCCCAGGGTTATTGTGCTGCTTACATGTGTTGTTGGTACACCATGTTACCTCTCAATTCTTCATCAGTTCTTTGAAAAGAATCACATGCTTCATTCTTACAGCCATCCTTCATTTTGAAAAGAAGACCATTTGTTTTCTTTTAAAACAATCAAAAGTAGTAAAAATCACTAGAATTCTGAAAGTAATTTCATGCACCAACATAAAAGCCTATTTATATTTAACTTGCTCACCATTTTATTAGGTTGTTTTTTAATCTCATCTTTATACCAGATCTTCCTGAAATGTTTAGCAAAATTCTAAATGTAGGGATTTTTTTAAATGCACTTATGTTTTCTTATTTCAGTTCATAAAATGATATACTACCTGATGGTTTGTCACTTGGTGTTTTGACATATGTGCATTTTCCTTGCATAAACCAAATGATAATGTTTGTCTTTCTGAACAAAAATAAAAACTGAATTATATCGTTGCACAGTGCCATTTGAATTACTTTACAACTCTGCCTAATGGAGTTCCATTACTATACATTTTCCCAGTTTACAGATCAGTAGAATGTGCAATAACGGTCTTCAGTTACATGCCATAGAAGCCACAAAAAGAGCAACAACAACCCTGGATAAAATAATTGTAGATGAAATGGCTTGTACTCCATTCTGTATTACAATTTACATTTAAGTAAACATTGGCGTCTAAGATCAATTCACTTAAGAGGTGAGGCTCTATAACTATTAGATTAACTTTGGCAGGCCTAGCAAGTTTTATAATACTTTGGCTCTTAAATATGAAGGACAATGCTTATATTGTTATAGCCCTCAATTTTACAGGCGGACACGGGGTTTTACATTTGCTCCCTTCCCTTCCATGGTTCTTTTCTGAATTAGGAAGACTGAAATGCAACCACATTGCTTCTGTATTTCTTTACATATACCTTAGTCTTAAAGGGCTACTATTCAGGATCTTTTCAGAGGTTAAACACTGACGAAATACAATCACCTTCATCTGTCTCCTTGAAGAATTACTCAATTTATTCTTAAGGAAATACTAGTCTTGCTCAATATAGCACTCTTTATCACAAAACATTTTACAAACATACATTGGGGTCACTTCACCCATTGATGAAAAGCATCCGCCTTTTGGGTAAAACACTGGAGATAGTTTAAAACATGCAGTGCTACTGATACTCTACTGAACAGTTTAGTACACAACTATAACTATTATTCCCGGGGAAATTCTGCACCACTGCGCAATGCAGAATTTTGCAGAAGTTAATGCTGTGTGCGCAGAATTTCTGTTTTTCCCCCCACAGAAATGGGCTGCAGAAATGTTGGCCGCAGAGCCCAGCTCGCAAATAGAAGACAAGGCCAGCGGGAGGGAACTGGAAGGTTCCCAGAAGTTGCAGTTCCCCGCACACTCTAAAGGAAGGAGGTGGTGGCCCACAGGAAACTTCATGCAAGCCCGCAACCCAGCATCAGGCTGTTTCTCCCTTTGGATCCCTGGGCTCTAGGAGGTAGGATCTGCGAGTGTCTGGGCTGGTGGGAGGGCGGCGGCCAGCTGGCCTCTAGGCAGGGGGTGAGTGTCTGGGTTGGGGGGAGGGCAGCTGGACTGGGGGGGAGGGGGCCCCACAGCTGGCCTCTGGGGGGAGAGAGGCATGGCAGGGCTCGGGGGGATGTTTGAGCATCTGGACCCCTGGCTGGGGTCTGTGGGAAGGGGGGCAGAGAAGCAGGAACTGGGTTGTTGTATGGGGTTTCTTTAACTCTCTACTCCTGGGGGGAAAGTTTGTGTGTGTGTATTGTTAAAGACATACTAGCTGACAAGTATTTTGAAATAAATAACGAAAATAATTTAAACTGGTGTGATTATATAGTGTTATTTTGACAAATAACATTTGCAGAATTTTAAAATATTGTGCACGGAATTTTTAATTTTTTGGCGCAGAAGCCCCTCAGGAGTAAACGGTCATCTCTGGAACCTGGTTAGGATCCCAACATCAATAATCCTAACTAGATGGAGCAGTGATGTGTCACAGGAGATGTCTATGGAGGGGTGTTAATTCAAAGCTTTCTGTTGAGCATCTGGAAAAGCACTGAAGCCACACCAACAGCATGCACATGGAATGCCTGTTCTGTTTTTCAGTTTGCATCGTGTGTCCACATGGTAGCAGCTTGTTGCAAACGAGGGTGTTGGTTCTTGGAGGCCATGGTCTCCTGCTTCACAACACAGCAGCCTGCATGCTGGGATTGTTTTCACTGTGAAATGTGGGAAGCCAGGTGGCTTAAATTTTTTGAAAAATCCCATGTCTCTGCCTCCTGTTTACTTTCTGATCAGGTTAGGGCCATTTTCAAATTGCTCTCAGCCAGCATGGACCCAGCAATGCTTCGCTCCGCTATGGTGACAGCTGCAAATACACAGCGGCTACTTCCGGTGTATTTCAGCACTCAGACAAATTCAGCTTTGGAGACCGCTCCTCACAGCAGCTCCTTCAACAACAGGAGAAGATTCAGCAGAGGTGGAAGTGAGACAGGGAAGAAGACGACGTCACCGAACAGTTGGTAGTAGAGGACAGTTTCCTGGATCAGCTATATACCATGCAAAGCCGTTTCTGTACTTGGGAGACCAGCGTGGATTGGTGGGCTACCTTTTTTCAGAGATATGTGCTGAACTGACCCCAGAGCTACAGCAGCAGCATACCAACATGCACGACGCCATACCTGAATGCTACCAGTCTGTGGCCAACCAATTCGGTGTAGAGTAATCAGCTGTTGGGCCCACTGTTATGCAGGTCTGTCATGCCATTGAAAAGGTACTGTTGCACCAGATTATAAAGCTGGGAAATGTTCAAGGGAATTATTTTTGACTTTGCAAGCAGAGGGTTTCCAAACTATTGGGGCAATTGATGGAGGACAAAATCAAAATCATTTGCCCCACCACCAGGGTGCAGAATTTATAAACAGAAAGGGGAATTTCGCCAGGGTGCTCCAAGAGCTGGTTGACCTCCATATTGGGTTTACAGTCATAAACAGAGTGGTCAGGAAGGGTGCAAAATGATAGGCTCTTTCAGAACCCTACTGTATTTGCATAAATGGAGAGAGGACTGTCCACCCCCACGAACACTATGGACATTATGATGTTGAGGTTTCTCCCATTATTTTGAGAGACCTGGCTTATCCCCCTGCCCTCTTACTTAATTAAGTCATTCACAGGCCCCTTGGACAGAAGGAAAGACCTTTTTAACTACTAACTCAGCAGCTGCAGAATGGTAGTCGAGTGTGCATCTGGTTGTTTGAAATGAAAGTGGCACTGTTAATGGAATTTGGAAGCATCAGAAAAATTTGCTGACCATTATAGCAGCATGTTGTATTCTGAAAAATATTTGCGAGATCAAGGGAGAAACCCTTAACGATGGGTAGGAGGCGGACATGCAGACACTGCTCAGTCATTTGAGCTACCACCAAGCTG
Source organism: Chelydra serpentina (assembly GCA_037349315.1). Taxonomy (NCBI): domain Eukaryota; kingdom Metazoa; phylum Chordata; order Testudines; family Chelydridae; genus Chelydra; species Chelydra serpentina. Next base: position 20,026,727 of record JBAIAC010000042.1, read on the forward strand.
TTCCATAGAAAACAGAAACAGCCAGGGGAATATTGTTAGAGATGCCTATTGTTCTTATTTGGAATCTCATGCCCGAAAACGTGTGGCTGTGCACATCTAGATGGTAGCCTGTGGGGGAGGGGAGGAAATATTTGGGTTCATTGTGAACTGTGGGATGTAGTCATTTTTATGTTGGAAGTGGGACCTTTATTTCAGTGGCTGGCCACAAGAGCTTCCTGGTGATTGGGTCCAGGGTCTCGGCACATCTCCAAGCAGCAGCGTAAGGCATGTTGTGGGTTTTCTGACATACAACTGCGGTAATACCATAAAAATGCTGATATACTTGAATACAGAAACAAGCTTTTAAATGTAGAACAGGTCATTCTGGACTTGACACCAGAGGAGGAGAGGGCACATAGATAAACAGACAGGCCAGTAACAGCTGACCACAAAGCAGAGTATGCAAAAAGCGATGGGCAGCTGTTGCATATACACAAACAACAGACCAAAATAATTAAATTTGCAGCAAACATTCTCTTTGCAGGAGGCCTCCAGAGTTTACAGTAAGTGCAGAATTAATGTCCTGTAATACACTGTGTCATGGTAGCATTTTAGAAACGGATTAATTTGACTTGAACTGGTTCAAAACATGGGTCCATCTGTAATTCTAGATCTAAACTGTCTCTGGGATTTCACAGATCCCAGTTTTAGTTCTGCCTCTTTTAGTTAATAAATTACTTCACAACTACTTTGCGTATTAAAATTATTTAATATTTTCATTATAGGAGGGCCCAAAGGGCCCAACCAAAATAAGAATCCCTTTGTTCTAGGTGCTGCATAACCACATAGGAAGAGACAGTCCCTGCCCCAAATAGTTTACAATGTAAGAACTATTTAAAACACACCTCCGATTGCTCTTTCACCATTTTGTGTGTGCAAGTGAGAGACAAAATGAGTATTTCCCATCCCCACCTCCCATGAGTGGTAGGGTATTTTCTTAAACCTGTACTGCTCCAGCAATCTGAACCCCTCCTACCCTCCTTCTGAGACAGTCATTTCTTCTCTTTATAACCTTAAAACCTTCTTTTTCTGTTTAGATTACCTAAACCCCCTCTAAAACATTTTGAGAAACACATGAAAAAGAGTCTATGAACCAAGTTATAGGCACCTAATCCACTTTGGGCATGGATTAAATAATAATTCACAAAGAAAAGTAATAACAGTACATCACCTTGGTAGACTTAGAACTGCCATTTGGAAGATCCAGGTTCAAACCTACCACTAAGCACTCAACAGCTCATCGTATGGCAATATGTACTGGCTAGTCAACATTAAGGGTGACATGAATGGGTGCGGGGAGTTGTCTTTTGGCCCTGTTTGCTTCTTTCTGATGCATAAATAAAGTCTGAAAGATTTGTTTGCTTTTTTTCCTGCTTGACTTTTTAAACATATCAGGAACATCTACTTGTCTTTCCTCTTTTGTTGGTGGATCCCCTTAGAGGACTCAGGGCTGTGGACTGACAATCCTTGCAGCCATTAACTGAAAGGCAGGAAAATGTTGAAACTTGAACAAAAAAAATGTTTCCTCCAACTGTTTATTCAGATGTTTGAATTACATAGGGGTAAACAAAAACAAATAAAAGTCAAAGAATTTTAAACTATTGAAATGAAAACTCTCAATCAGGTATCATAAATCTAATTGTTCTTCAGTTGTCTGCCAGAGAAGAAAACATGAAATAAAAAAATAAATTAAAAAGAACTCCTTAATGTATCACAAAGAAGCAAAAACAGAACCAAAACAAAGCACAACCACGTTTATTTTTCCTCTCCTTTGCAGGTCACCATCAAGTTCCTCTGTCCCAAACAGAAAGTCATGGTTATGTGAGCAAGGTGCATAGAGAGAAAGCAGTTATGGTTGTAGAAAAAGAAATAAATGAATTCTTGAAAAAGTCCAGATTCTGGCCAGCCCCACAGAAGCTTACACCCTGGGTTTCCCTGGCCAAACAGGTTGGCCCCCAACCTGGTAGAAGTCCAGTTTGTACATGTTTGTGTTGATCAACAGTAGAGCTAGAAGGCAGTTATACAGCATTGTCGAAATCTAGCACTGGCATGGGATAGACAAAACACATTTTTAAATGTAAAATAACCTAAAAAGAATCACATCTTTCCCAACCTGCTAGATCTGTGATGTCAAAATCTCTTAACTCGCCTGTCATCCTGACATTGATGTGCAAACAAAGTTGTGTTATTCTTAAGATTGAGAAAGAATAAAAGATGATCTATTACTTCTTAGAGAGAGAGAAATTTTTTATTAAGGCAAAGTTACAATAAAATGTTAACATACTACATTGTACATTACTTACTCAGGATCAGGTTAATAAAGAACCTGACTAAAGATCTGGCTTGCTAGCTGGAGATCCCTCCTTCTCTGAATATTCTAAAAAAAGGTGACCACATTTCTAAATACCTATCCTTTCTTTTTGGCACTTCTCTTATGTACGTAGTTGGTGTGAAAGCTTTTTCATTACAAGCACAGTCCACATCTTAATATACTATAATTCCACAAGAGGAGAAGTCAAATAATGTATTTTTAATATCTTGGAAGTTTACAATAAGATCTTCCCCAACTCTAACCAACCTATGTAGAGTATTATCAGCAAGGTCTACTGGACAGAGAATGGGACAAGTAACCCAGAATCCTGAATTCTAATTCGGAATCTGCCACTAATTCTGCATGTGATCTTGGACAAACCACTTAGGGCTAAATTTTTATGTTGGATTCCCAAAATGAGAAAGTTAGTACTAGATTTTTGAGGTGCTTAGCACATGTAAGTCTACTGAATTTCCATGAGAGATAAGGGTGCTCAGTACCTCTGAAAGTGAGGACCTTGGTGTCAACCATTGGACATTCAAATATTGAGGTACCCAAAAGTATACTCCACTTAGGAAAGGGATAGAAAAGACAGAAAATATCATAATGCCTCTGTACGCCCACACCTTGAATATTGTGTGTAGGTAAAAAAAAATGTATTGGAATTAGAAAAGGTACCTAAAAGGGCAACAAAAATGATTTAGGGCTATGGAACAGCTTCCATATGAGGTTTAAAAAGACTGGGATTGTTCATCTTGGAAAGGAGACGACTGAGAGGGGATCTGATAGATAAATCTTGACATTTTTTACTCCTTCACATAACCCAAGAACTGGAGGTCACCCAATGCAATTAATAGAGAGCAGGTTTAAAACAAACAAAAAAGGAAGTACTTCCTCACACAACGCACAGTCAACTTGTGGAACTCTTTGTCAGGGGATGCTGTGAAGGACAAAACTATAACAGCGTTCAAAAAAGAACTAAGTTTATGGAGGATAAATTCATCAATGGCTATTAGCCAAGATGGGCAGGATGCTCTGAATATCCCTAGCCTTTGTTTGCCAGAAGCTGGGAGTAGATGACAGGAGATGGATCACTTAAGGATTACCTGTTCTGGTCATTCCCTCTGGGGCACCTGACATTGCCCACTATTCGAAGACAGGATACTGGTCTAGGCGGACCACTGGTCTGACCCAGTATGGTAGGTCTTGTGTTATATTCTTACTTTTTAAAATGTTGGCCTTCATCTCTCTGTCTCCATTTCTCCATCTACATTACGGGAATAATAATCATTACTTATGTATTTCATAGGGATGATGAAATGATTGATTAATTAATGGGTACAGAGCACTCTGATGATGTAAAGTGCTATATATGTATTCCAGTGTTATTACCTTTCACAGAGTAAATGGACCAAAAAACAAGAATTAATTAAGAACCTCTTAGATTCCTCTGCTGTTAAACTTTGCTCCAGTTGCTGGCTGAAGTCAGATTTTAACATATTTCTTTCACAAAACAATAAAAATAATGACAAAGTGTTTCTTCTGATGGTTCCCGGCAGCCATTTGCTTTGAAAACTAAAATCTAGCTTCTTATATTGTAAAAGTCTTGAGAAATGTACTTGGTAGCTATCAGCTAGGAGAGGAAAAAACAGGTCGAAACGAACTGACTCTGCTCAGTTTGACTGATACCCATCAAGGTTCCCAGCAATGACTAACAAGTCTTTTATTTCATCTCTACTGTACTTCCCTTTCTTCCTCTGCTTTGTCTGCTTCTTGTTCTAACCTCAGAGGTTAAGGAGGACAATTTTTCACTCTCCTCCTTGCAACAACCTTTTATGTACTTGAAAACTGTTGTGTCCCCTCTCGGACTTCTCTTCTCCAGTCTAAACAACGCCCCCGCCCCTTTTTTTCTCTCCAATCTTTCCTCACAGGTCATGTTTTAATTATTTTTGTTGCTCTTCTCTGGACTCTCTCCAATTTGTCCACATCTTTCCTGAAATGGTGTCCAGAACTGAAAACAATACTCCAGTTGAAACCTTATCAGCGCAGCGTAAAAGGGAAAAATTACTTCTTGTGTCTTGTTTACAACATTCCTGCTGATACATCCCAGAAAGATATTTGCTTTTTTTTGCAACAGCATTACACTGTTGACTCATATTTAGCTTGTGATCCACTATAACCCCAGATCCCTTTCTGCAGTCCTCCTTCCTAGGCAGTCATTTCCCATTTTGTATGTGTGCAATTGATTGTTCCTTCCTAAGTGGAGTACTTTGCATTTGTCCTTATTGAATTTCATCCTATTTACTTCAGACCATTTCTCCAGTTTGTCCAGATCATTTTTAATTTTAATCCTATCCTGCAAAGCACTTGCAACCCCTCCCAGTTTGGTATTGTCCACAAACTTTATAAGTGTGCTCTCTATACCATCATCTAAATCATTGATGAAAATATTGAACAAAACAGAACCCCACTCAATATGTCCTTCCAGCTTGACTGTGAATCACTTATAACTACTGTCTGGGAACGGTTTTCCAAACAGTTCTGCATCCACCTTATAGTAGCTCCATTTAGGTTGTATTTCCTACTTTGCTTATGAGAAGGTCATGCAAGACAGTATCAAAAGCCTTACTAACTAAAGTCAAGATATACCACATCTACCACTGCTCCCCACCCCCCATCAACAAGGCTTGTTACCCTGTCAAAGAAAGCTAGTAGGTTGGTTTGACATGATTTGTTCTTGACAAATCCATTCTGACTGTTATCACCTTACTATCTTCTAGGTGTTTACAAAATGATTGCTTGATTATTTGCTCCATTCTTTCTGGGTACTGAAGTTAAGCTGACTGGTCTGTGATTCCCCAGGTTGTCCTTATTCTCCTTTTTGTAGATTGGCACTATATTTGCCCTCGTCCAGTCTTCTGGAATTTATCCAGTCTTATTTAGAAATATATTAGAACATATTTAAGTCCTTGAAAAATGAATTAATGGATATTACTTTTTAAAATAAATAATTTTTGTATGACACATCAGAGCAATTACCTTCTCTTAGAATCATTTTATTCTGCAAATATTTTAAACACATATAATTATTAATGAAATTAGTTTGCAGGATTCCTTACTGAATCAGGTTTGGTAGCCCAGCAGTTGTTCATTGCAGACCCAGGTTTGTGGGCTCAGGTTTCTGGGAGTATGCATCTTGGATGTGAGCCAGGAGATAAAGCAGCAGCAAGCTTACTATTGAAACAACTCAGTCATTGAAGCTGTGATGAGAAGAAAGATTTCCTATCTGGTAACTAGAGTTCTGCAAGTTGCAACTAAAGCTTTTTCTGTTAGAGACTTTTGGGATGAAATCTTGGCCCAATTAAAGTCAATGGGAATTTTGCCATTGACTTCAGTGGGGGGGGCAGGATTTCATCCTGGGTATTTACAGAAACAATTCAAGCACCTGGAATGCTTGTAAGAGACTTTGGGCCTGATTCTGCTCTCACACCACTGTAAACAAGAAGGATGATCTTATAACCTAACTGAAATGGTTTTGAACTGAGAGCAGGTGTTTACAGGAAGCACTGATATTGTAGCTGCATCAGGTAAGCTGGTCCTTTCAGCACAATTCCACAATGCTCTGGGTGAACAGGGAACAGCACTGGAGTCTTCAGTTTTGCAAGGTAAGTTCCTGCAAACTTTATTTTCTCTCTCTCTGACATTACTGTAGTTTAATGTGCAGTCTCTTCTGGACTCCTGGTTTCTTTCTTGTTCTGAGCTACTGCGCTTTCTGCAATTTCATGCATCCAACTTTTGGCTTGTTAGACTTAAAAAATACTATAACTGCCAAAATTATTTATGTACAATACCAGTGCCATATACCATTTTGCTATTTTATATATGAAAACATACTAATTGATAGGGATCAATTTATTTATTTAATTATTTATACATATATTTTGCTATAGCATCTCTCCAATTGTGAAGTGAAACTCCCATATGTACTCTGCTTTGAGGACCTTTTGTGCCTGCAAATGTAAGACAGTACCAAGACATTTTGGGCCTCCCAAGGTATCCACAGAAGATGGAGGGAGTGCTTTGTGTAGGCACAATGAACTATTTCAGGAGTAAACATCTCTATAATCAGCCATTTAACCAAAAATTGAACCAGTTCAGCCTTTTCGTGAAATCCCTTAACTCAGACATCAACTTACTCATCTTGGGCACTATCAACTGAGGAACAATCTCTAGAGTCTAGTTCAACATAATGCTAAACTAGCTAAACTAATGCTGATCAGCCAATGGTCTCTTTCCAATTTCATCCAGGTAGAATAAAACACAAGACCATAAAGACAGCAGCTGCACCATCAACTCCTCCTCATTTGAGAGTAACATATTGCCCTCCAACGATCACAACCATCCTATTCAGAGGCAGCATGTCCCCCTTCCACACGGAAGTAGTGCTCAAGCATGAGGATATGTTGATCCAGGAAATCCATGGTTTATGCAGAGGTCAAGAATGGAATCTGTCAGTGGAATTAAGGCAGTCACAGTTTACCTAGGTAGATCACAGATAAGTAGCTAGCAATCTAGATTAAACATACCCACCTCCTGATAAATTAAAATGGCTCAGACAATGTAAAGCAAATGAAACAAGATCCCTAGATCTGCCCATGTCATCATTTTGTCTGGGAAATGGTGGTACCTGTGGTCTATGATGCTGCTGCTACTTTAGCAGAAAATCAGCAGGAATGGGGCCTAGTCATTTACAGCATTTTTACCTAAGGCTAGGTCTACACTAACCCCCCATGTCGAACTAAGATACGCAACTTCAGCTACGTTAATAACGTAGCTGAAGTCGAAGTATCTTAGTTCGAACTTACCTGTGGTCCACACACGGCGCGCAGGCTCCCCCGTCGACGGCGCTTACTCCTCGCGTCGAGCTGGATTACCAGCGTCGATGGGGGAGCACTTCCTGGTTCGATTTATCGTGTCCAGACAAGACGCGATAAATCGAACCCAGAAGATCGATCCAGCGCCTCCGATCTATCCGGTAAGTGTAGACTAGCCCTAAGTGTAACTCCATTGACTTTAATGGAGTTATGAATTAGGGTGATGTATCTGAATGAACACACAATCGGGCCCATTATGTTTCCTGTTACAGAGATATTTTAGCTTAAGACAAGAAGAAATACTCCTAGGTGACATCTATATAACAACATGCAACCAAACTGTAATGGTTATTTTCCTAGGGGGAAAAAAAAAATCTACCTAGTCTGCTGATGGAAATAAGGAACAGGATAATTCTGAAAGGTTTACAGTGCTCTATTTGTATTACCAATTGTCAGAGAGATCTTCCATTTCTAAAAGGCTTATAGGGATTATCTTCATCTTTCCCCATTGCTTGAGTGGAAATGGTAGGGGAAATAATCAAATATTTCCTGTCTGGCTTTGAAGTAGATTACCTATGAACTTGATCTCTTCAATTTTACATACAAATCATGAAAGTGAGAAAGGTCCTGACCAACTTGGACTCTAGAAAGAGGCCGTGCAGAACGATTAATTTAATAAGACAACTGAGGCAGAACAGAGAGTGGCAAGTAGGGGAAAAAATCTTTATTTAGCCATTGTAGCACTACCTACAACAATTTTTTAAAAATCCCTCTTTAGACTGTCTCCTTGCATTTTCATCAGGGAAAGAGAGCTTGAAATATTTAAGGGTACTTCATCTTAGAATGAAGGATGTGAAAAGCAAAAGGCAGGGTTCAAGGGGGGCACTAATAAGCTCGCTATGCAGGGGGGATACAGATTACAAGCATTTAGGATTTTTTCCATCCTTCTTGGTCGGTCATCTTGAACTTTTTGACATAGTGTTTTTTCCCTCCTGCAGAAGAAACTAAGCCAAATCATCATAGCTTATACAGTCCACTTACATTTGAAGCAGGCTAGAAAATGGAGACTGGAAAAGGCAGGGAATGGTGGTTTGGCAGGAAAAGTTCTTTGTGCTGATGAGATAAGTTATGCTGAAGAGGGATAAACTCAACACCTAAATGGATTTTTTTACCCACAGCTTCTCATGTATTGATTTTTACAAAGAAAAGAAAAGAACATAGTACAGAGAGAAATGGCTGATTCCACTAACATCCATTACTGGAAGCAGCCAAGGAGAGTCAAGAAAAATATTTATAGTCATCCAGTTTTTCAGTGTTAGCCTCCAGCAATGAAATGGAGGGCAGGGAAAACTACTGGAAATAATAGGAGAGATTTGAAAAGAGGAAAGGGAAAAAAAGAGCTAACGGCATGTCAAGCTACATAAACAGTTAATAACCATTAAGGAGGTGAGAGGCGCGGTGGGTATAGAGTTTTCATCTCTGGCAACATGGGTTAATATTTTTCATAGGACACTACTGAATGGGTATTTACTTTATACACAATGGATAGGCCCTGATCAATGCAATACTCACACAGGCACTGATCACAGAAAGAGCTCCAACAGGTAAGCCCATGAACCTTCACAGAGCCAGTGGGCATATAGATACTCAGCACCTTTGAAAAATCAGGTCACTCATTTCGATGCTTCAATATGGATACAGCAGGCTAACTATTGGCACCTACATTTTAAAAAATTTGGTCTACATTTCCTCACAAGTTTTAAAAGAAACACCCCATTATTCATAATGAGATTATAACTGCAGCATAAAAGGTATGTCAAAGCAGACTGTAAATGCCACAATACACTATGATTCGGTACTGCAAAATACTGCGCGCACACAAAAATGAGGTGTGTGACCATGGTTGTAGATACATTAGGGAGCCTTCCCATGTCATAGTGTACATAAGGTCCCAGATTGTCTTAAACCACTTTTGTGAATGGATACTATGCTGCCTCCTGGCAAGCTAAATGGCCGCACAGACAATGACCACATGGAGATTTAACTTACCAACTGCTATTACACTAAAAGCCCAAGAATAACTGCCCTCAGGCAGTTCCCTGCAGATGGAGGTCTCAAGTCAGGGCATGTTTATATATGTTAAAAAAAAAAAAAAGTTGTTAGTGCTCCTGAAGGCAAGGAACAGAGCCAGGTAGAGCGCAACCAAGAGCTGTTTTATCTCTGCCACTTCACCTTATTCCTGAAAAGGCATTACAGTCCTGAATTAAGTATTTAGAATGTATATACTTGTGTTTGTATAGCATGGCCATATACTTTCTCTTCACAGAATCAGAGCACAAGGAAATAAAAGTGTCATACATTTAGCATGGAAGGATAAGTATGGAAACATGACAGGATGGTCTAACACCTACTCATTACACCTCTATCATAATCAGTCTTGAAGGTTAAGATGATTTTTTTTTTTAAATACAGTTCAGGACTTGTCTACATAGGGACATTCAGAAAAGTTAATTTGAATTAACTTTCAAAATGTATTAGTTAAACCCACATTAAACCCGTTTAAACTCTTATTTAGAATTAAAGTGGCCTTAATTCATTTTAACTTAAGGTACTTCCAAAGTAAATTAAACTATACCAAATTGTGGCCACTATTCTGAAAAAGAGCATCTACACAGGCATTTAATGTGGCTTAACTAATCCACTCTGAAAGTTAATTCAGATTAACTTTCCTGAATATCCCTATAGGCAAGCCCTCATTTTCCTCTTTATGGCCCTGATCCTGCCAACTGCTTCACACAGGCAGACCTAGGGTTGCCAACTTTCTAATCACACAAAACCAAACATCCTTGCCCCTCCCCTGCCCCGCCCCTTCTCCAAGACCCCACCCCCCCACTCACTTCATCCCCCCCATCCTTATTCACTTTCACTGGACCAGGGCAGCTGGTTGGGGTCCAGAAGGGGGTGAAGGCTCTGGCTGGGGGTGCGGGTTCTGGGGTGTGGTCGGAGATGAGGGGTTTGGGATGCAGGAGGGGGCTCTGGACCGGGGCCGAGGAGTTTGGACTGTGGGAGGGGGGCATGGACTCTGGCTGGGGGTGTGGGCTCTGGGGTGCTGGAGCGGGCTCAGGGCTGGGGCAAGTGGTTGGGCTGCAGGAGGGGGTATGGCTCCAGACGGGCGATGATTACCTCAGGTGGCTCCCGGAAACGTCTGGCATATCTGGCTCGTAGGTGGAGGGGCCAGAGGACTCTGTGTGTTGCCCACGGCTGCAGGCGCCACTCCCGTAGCTCTCACTGCCTGCGGTTCTCGGCCAATAGGAGCTGTGGAGCCGGCTGCTTCTGGACATGCCGGCCGCTTCCAGGAGCCACGACAAGCACGGAGCCTGCCTTAGCCCTGCTGAGTTGCCGAACAGACTTTTAGCATCCCGGTCAGCAGTGCTGACCAGAGCCACCAGGGTCCCTTTTTGACCGGACATTCTGGTCGAAAACTGGATGTCTACCAACCCTACGTCAACCCTGTGTGTGTACAGAATCCCATTGAAGACAATGGGCCTTCAGACAGGTGCATGAGGTTTAGAGTAGCTTGCAGGATAAGAGACGATATTTGTACTTGTGCCAGGACAGAAAAATCATGACAATATTTATAACTTGGTGCAGCTTTTATTTTTAAACAAACTAAGTTCTTCCCCATCAGTACAAATTCCAGTGACTGCTCCAGCTGTGTTATCTGCACAAGGACTTCCAGAGTTGCAGTTCAGTGTCCTCTAGCATTTTTAACATAACATCAATTGGACCTGCTCTGACAGTGTGAAAGTTTTACCCAAAATCTTACAGAAAACACCTATGTATCTACGTTTTAGGTTGCAATCTCTTCCATCTTTATGCTGGTGTATTGTGCCAGTGGCCTCAACTAAGACCAAATTGTCAGTGTAAAACAAATATGACACAGCAATATTCTAAGTAGTAGAGGGTTTCTGGGGTGTCCAGCTGTGTATTACCCCAATGAGTAACACATTTACTCAGCTATAGAAACAATTAAAATTTAAAGCAAAGGCAATTGAAAAACCATACAGCAACTCTAAGATCTTCTATGCAGGGAACATAACTTTCTTATGCATTTTGTAAACCACCATATGCTTTCAGTGCTATGTAAGCAATTATTAAGAGAACAAAAGAGTCCTCGTTTAGACCCATTCTGCACCTACTCTGTTATATGGTATATTGCATAGGCCGAAAGGCAATGTCTGCATACATACAGAAAATGTCAGACAAAGAATTACCTGAAAACAGGGCTGCCGCTATCACTAGGCAACCATAGGCGGTCGCCTAGGGCACCAGGATTTGGGGGGCGGCGGGCGGCTGCCTCCTATCTCCATGCTCAGCTGCTGAGCATGGAGCCAGGAGGCAGACGCGGCAAGCTGCCCCCCCACCTCCCGGCTCCATGCTCAGCTGCCGCGGCCCACAGGCGGGGGGACTGAGCTCCCACGGGCGGGGGGGCTGGCTGAGGGGTGACGGCGTTAGCCGGGGGAGGGGGCGCAGGGCTGGTGCAAGGAAGTTTCGCTTAGGGCGCGAAACTTCCTTGCACCGGCCCTGCCTGAAAACAGTATTTTAAAGGGGATTTTTTAAATGAAACCTTTACTATAACAATATCCAAAAAAGAACCAAACTCACAGTAACACTAGTGTTTGGAGAAAGCCTCCACACTGTGGAAGATAGACATTTCTTAGGGCAAAACTACTCAATGGTAAATCATTACCTGCCTTGCTGAATACTATAGAGCTTGGCATTTATCATTGGGAATATAGCCAAATTAGGCTGTTGGCAAATTCAAAACACGTTGTTTATCTGGTTTTGGTTCAAAGTAGGGCTGTCAAATGATTAAATAAAAATTGCAATTAATCGTGAGATTTTTTAAAATAGTCTCAATTAATTGCAGTTTTCATTCCACTGTTAAACAATAATAGAATACAAATTTACATTTATTATGAATATTTTGGATATTTTTCTACATTTCAAATACATTGATTTCAATTACAAGACAGAACACAAGGTATATAGTGCTCTTTATATTATTTTTTATTTTGATTATCTTTTATACAGTGCAAATATTTGTAAACAAAAGAAATAGTATTTTTCAATTCACCTCATACAAGTACTGTAGTGTAATCTCTGTATTGTGAAAGTGCAACTTACAATTGCAGAATTATTATTTTACATAACTGCATTCAAAAACAAATAATGTAAAACTTTAGAGCCTACAAGTCCACTCAGTCCTACTTCTTGTTCAGCCAATCGCTAAGACAAATAAGTGTGTTTACATTTATGGGAGATAATGCTGCCTGTTTCCTATTTACAATTCTGTCTCATAGATAGGAACCAGGGGTCGAATAAGATCAAGTAATCCTCTCCCCCACAAAAAAGAAGAAAGTAGGGAGAGAACCAAAAATTACTTCAGACATTTAAAAAAAAAATGCTCCTAGCTAATGTTATTTATGAACCTGAATGGCAAAAAAAAGTCAGGTTTAAACTGCTCACAAACCATCTGAAAAATCAGTTTTTACTAAGATATACCAAGTGAAGTTGATCAGATTCACTTAATTACAAACTAACAAAGTATATACAATTGAACCTCAATAATTCTCCCTTGTTGACATGCAAAAACCAATAACTCTCACAAACCACAGTGGCATTACAAACCCCACTTCTCAGCAAAGAATCAGCTGCACACCTTAGGTGGAAGAAGGTAGGCAGGCAAATCTACACTCAAGCTGTTTGCTCTTCCTTCCTATGGAATGAACTGCTAAACCAGGTTAAGCAGCAGACTAGGTAATTTCTATCTTTGTACAGACAAGAGTAAATGTTACTCTTGTTACTTATGATTTCAATGTCCTCCATGTTACTTATGATTTCAATACTGGAATGAATAGCGAGCATGAAGAAAGAGAGCATAATTTTTCCCTCCTTGAGATTTCATTTCTAATAGAAAATAAGAACTATGCTTTCAGTTACAATTTCAAAAGCGGAAAACAAAAACATTATCCCACCCACAATTCAGTAGCAGGGAAGAGGTTTAAATGTATTCTAAGAAACTTTTTATAACCCAAAGTACTAATCAGTTTGGATTTTAAGGGCTCCCTAGGACCAGTTTCTCATTATGAAAAAAACACTGTGATCTTCACAAAAACATAACATGAAAAAGACATGAGTGAATTTCATTAAAACATTTTTTGCACAATTTCCACTGAAACAAAGATGACAGTGCCCTACAATTTCCTGGATCAAACAAACAAAATTCATTCTTAACAAGATTTGATGGCTCCATGGTCTGACATTGGGATAAAGGAGACTCATCTCTAAATCACTGACTCTAGCATTGTCTAGGTCAGGCCTGCACAACTCGTAAAGCGGTAAGGGCCATATTACTCCAAAGAAAACAGCTGAGGGCCGAAACCCCCCCGGCCCCGTGGAAACACCCCCCGTCAGTGACACCTGCCCCGCGGAAACAACCCCTCCTTCCCCAGCGCTGGGGTGTGGAAGCCTGTAGAGGGGGAAAGAAACAGTGCGCATAGGGTGACCAGATCACAGCAGTAAAATAGGACCCGCCCCCTCCCTCTCCCCACTCGGCCCCACCATCACACCCCTCTTCACCTCCCCAGGGGTCACTATATTACTGCCGCTGCCCCTGCCGCTGTCTCACCCTCACTCCCCCGCCTGCCACTGGCCTCTTCACCAGCCCGCCCACCTGCCAGCCGGCCACTGGCTTGCCCCACCCCGCCGCTTGCCTACTCACCCCCTCGCGGGCTGCACAGTGAGCCCACATGGGCCGCATGTTGTGCAGGACTGGTCTAGGTCAACAGCGATGAAAAGTCATTCAAACAGCTGTTCGGTGCCTACCTTAGGAGTTGTTAGATGACAGTGATCAGGTCCACACATTATAACTAGGGCTATCAATTAATCACAGTTAACTCACATGATTAATTCAAAAAAAGTAATTGCAGTTAAAAAAATTAATCGCAATTAATCACAATTTTAATTGTACTGTTAAACAATAGAATGCCAATTGAAATTTATTAACTATTTTGGATGTTTTACTACATTTTCAAATATATTGATTTCAATTACAACACAGAATACAAAGTGTAAAGTGATCATTATATTTTTATTACAAATATTTGCACTGAAAAAATGATAAGAAATAGTGTTTTTCAGTTCACCTCATACAAGTACTGTAGTGCAATCTCTTTATCGTGAAAGCGCAACTTACAAATGTAGATTTTTTTGTTACATAACTGCACTCAAAAACAAAACAATGTAAAACTTTAGAGCCTAAAAGTCCACTCAGTCCTACTTCCTGTGCAGCCAATCGGTAAGAGAAAAAAGTTTGTTTAAATTTACGGGAGATAATGCTGACCGCTTACTTACAATGTAACCTGAAAGTGAGAACAGATGTTCTCATGGCACTTTTGTAGCCGGCATTGCAAGGTATTTATGTGCCAGATATGCTAAACATTCGTGTGCCCCTTCATGCTTTAGCCACCATTCCAAAGGACATGCTTCCATGCCAATGATGCTCATTAAAAAAATAATGCATTATTCAAATTTGTGCCTGAACTCCTTGGGGGAGACTTGCATGTCTCCTGCTCTAGGTTTTACCCGCATTCGGCCATATATTTCATGTTATATCAGCATGTTCTTCGTTTTAAGAACACTTTCACTGCAGATTTGACAAAACGCAAAGGTACCAATGTGAGATTTCTAAAGATAGATAGAGCACTCGACCCAACATTTAAGAATCTGAAGTGCCTTCCAAAATCTGAGAGAGACGAGGTGTGGAGCATGCTTACGGGATTCTTAAAAGAGCAACACTACGATGCAGAAACTACAGAACCCAAACCACCAAAAAGGAAAATCAACCTTCTGCTGGTGACATCTGACTCAGATAATGAAAACGAACATGTGTTGGTCTGCACTGCTTTGGATCGTTATCGAGCAGAACCCATCATCAGCATGGACGCATGTTTTATTTTTGAATGCAGTTATTTTTTTTACATAACTCTACATTTGTAAGTTCAGCTTTCATGATAAAGAGATTGCACTACAGTACTTGTATTAAGTGAACTGAAAAATACTATTTCTTTTATTTTTACAGTGCAAATATTTATAATAAAAATAAATATAAAGTGAGCACTGTACACTTCGTATTCTGTGTTGTAATTGAAATCAATATATTTGAAAATGTGGAAAACATCCAAAAATATTTATAGAAATGGCATTTTATTATTGCTTAATAGTGCGATTAATCACGATTTTTTTAATTGCTTGACATCCCTAATTACAACTATCATCTCAAAACTAGCACCCTCTTTTGGCAACATCAGCAGAAAGGGCAAGGATTAATTTGTCATGGAGACTGCCTTCTGCCAGGCAAAGATTAGAGTTAACATATCAGCGTCCAGTTTATACACACACCACACTCCCCCAAAAAACCAAACAGGTGAAAGACTAAATATGACCAAGAGCAGTTAAAGCAAAGGACTGGGACTCAGGAGATCTTGGCTCTTTATACAATACAACCATGGGAAAGTTGCTTAACCCTGTTCTTAGTTGCCATGTCTGCAAAAAGAGGATAACACTAACCTACCTCACACGAGAGTGCTGTAGAAGTGGAAAGTATTTTAAGCATCCATATTGATTTCTCTCAGTGAAGCTAAAGGATCAGCTTAGTTTTATTGTCATTTTCTATTTATTTAAAACTCTGTGGTTGTAATTATTGTTCCTTCCTGCAACACATCTTCAAAAGATTTTCACTACAAACCTAAGTGTATGATTTCAGCCCACTTGCACTACAGTCCATTAAACATTTATTTGTAACGATCAAATTATGCAAGTACAGTTTGTGGTATAAGATCCTGTTAAAGATACCTGGAATATTCCTTTATAAAAGTTTTCAGCATTCATTACCAGTATCCATTTGGACTACTTTCACACTGGCAACAACATCAAACTAATTACATTTATGGAGCAAAAGAGAGAAAGTGTCTCCCTTCAAGTAACATTGCATTTCTAGCTAATCAATAGCAGAAATGGCACTCTGAAGTTCTTAATAAATCTAGTATCAGAGTAAAATATATTTGTGCAAAAGTGTCCAATATTTGATGCCCAGTTTTCCAAGCATGCTAGGTTCCTAAAAACACAAGGAATGATGGCATCTTTTCCATTTTTTATGTGTTTGAGTTTTTCTAGCCTTTTAAGTTAGTGGTCACCACTAAGGAAACCTTTTGTCTGACTTCCCGGCTGACACTCATTTACACAGAAATGTGGGTTGGAATAGCTCTAGGCAGTCCTTTCCAGAACAAGACAATTACTATTAAGATTATAGATTGGAGACTTCAATATTTTTCCTATGATGGGAATACAGAAGAAGGAAGAAGAGCAACTTTCCTCAACTCACATATACATTCTCATCCAGCGCAAAGATTCCAGCCAGAGACTTTCCATGCTGCTCCTGTACCTCAATTTGCACCTTATATAGCACTAAGCCACTAAAGGCTGTGCATTACTTAGAGACTGGTGTATGTCTCGGGCACCTTGTGAGGCATGAGAATGGTGGAAGAATGCTTCAGCAACTTGAGTTCACTAACAGTCTACTAATACACACGCTGGAATAGCTAATTGCTGTCCGTGTAGGTCCGTTAATTTGAATTGTAAACTTTTATTATTACTAAATAAAATGTCTGTAGGCATGCATTAAAAGCAGATTCTAGCTCATTTTCCAAAAGTTAAGGGTACTTCATGGGATTACAAAACAGAAATGCCATAATGCCATATGTGATGCCCTTTTGTTGGTGATGAAATCTCAACTATGTATCATTGGAAGCTGGTGCATGACTGTGACCTAACTAAAAAAGGACCATCCAACCAATCAGTGCCCAGAGCTATACTTGGATACCCATTCATTCACAGAATCTGTAACAGCACAGATCTGCACTGCAGCTGGCATACTAAAAGCCTTCTTTATCTTCTGCCTTTCCACTTTACTGATATGAATGATTAGTGTTTTCAATAATTTCAGGATATTTTACTGGTTTAGTGTATATACACATATACAAACATACATACATATATTATATATCTGAATGGGGGAATCACCTCCCTTTATTAAAAGACTGAGATGAGGAATAGCTACCAAACACAAAAATAACTAAAACAGTAGTGTGCAAGCTCAACAGCCTGATTCTTCCATGCAACCAGTCCTTTACAAACCCACAAATGACAAATCTGTAGACAATTACCCCTCTAGTTCAGTCTCTCCATATAACATTACTCATTGTGGAAACTATCTACATCTAGAACATTAATCTTTAATGTTGAATCTTTTAAGATTTAACTTGGCTTAACTATTCATGCTGTTCTTGGAATTTCCCCGGTAAGATTTATTTTTAACCTTTTTCTGATACTTTATTTGTTACTGAAACTAAATATTGAGCCCTGGGTCCTGATATATTAAAAGCTCACTTCTTTGTACTGTGCTTAATACAATCCCTAGAGCATGGATGCTTAGTGACCTGCACTGAGAATACTGCATACATTCTCTCTCAGTATTCAGCAACTTATTTCCTAAATTCATGTCCTCGCTTGATCTTGATACTGTTTTCTTGCTGTTGGTCTTTGCCAGTCAGACTTTTTATAGATATTAGAACAGCAAATAAAAGGTGGATATTGAAAAACTTCCCATAATTTTATTAGCAACAGCTGTTCACACAAAATAGTGTTGAAGTGTGAGAATAGATCTTTTCTGAGAGTTATTCCGCTTAGCAGGGCAAGAAAAAAATGCTCAGTCTTTATAGTATTCAGTTATTGTAACAGAGTTAATTACCAGTAATCACACATTTCCCTTATAATACTATTTCACACTTTCCTGGGATTCATTTTGCCATGATCGTCACTTTACTCCAAAAGCAGTAATAGCTTTCCTCTGTGAAACTGTCACTGCCATGAACAAAAATAATTTAAGGGAGCCTAAGAGGATAGGACCATTAGTTCTAAAAATGGTAGCATTCCCAAATATTCTGTAGCAACAGGTTTCACAGATCAGCCTTTCCTTTCCCCCCCTCCATCCCCCACATACTAATTTAACATTGTTAATTGCAGTGTTGTTGTAGTAGCTGTGTAGGCCGCAGGATATCAGAGACAAGGTGGGAAGAGAATATATTTTATTGGACCAACTTCTGTTGGTGAAAGAGGCAAGATCTCTCAGTCCTCATCCTCAAAGAAAATCTGCACAACACCTTCGAAAGACGAGCCTGGGAGCTCAAATTCATAACTTTGTTAGACACTAAAAATCATGAATTTAACAGAGACACTGGATTTATGGCTTATTACAACGATCTGTAACCCGCTAACTCCCCGCCCTTTTGCCCTATGACAGCAGAGATGTTAACTGGCTACTTCACTTTGAATGGTGTCTTATAATGTGTGTTAATTACTTATGCTAAACAATCTGTTCCACCTTGTATTTAGCTGTGACGTTCAGAGTACCTTTTTCAGTCCAGAAGAAGAGCTCTGGGTAAGAACAAAACCTTGTCTCTCCCTCACCCACAGAAGTTGGTCCAATAAAAGATATTTCATCACCTGCCTTGTCTCTCTAACATGGTTTATGTTCTTTAATGGAAGATGTGCATTTTGTGGTCCTTTGGCCTCTTGAAATGTAAATAAAATTTTGTCAGTGGGACTTACATGTGCATTTAGGACATGAGCCAACTCCCATTGATTTGAATGGGAATTAGATCACTGTAACAGAAAAACTAAGGATACTGCACAGTATCCTTGTAAACAAGAGCTTCCTTGACAGTCCATTAAAAATTAATAATACCTTCATTTTAAAGTAACATCAGCAAAATTGTGCCTTTCTTCTTACCAGATACGACATATATTCCTCGAAAGGGATAGTCATATTTATGCCCATCAATACAACTCTGCATCCATAATAAAATAAAATATTAATACAAATAATTTTTCCAAAATAGGATCTGTCTACCAGTTCTACTTGTAAGACACAGCCTGATGAATATTAAAGTATTTTTCCTTGTAGTTGTAAATACATTTTATAGTATCTGACAGAAAAAAATATGCAAATGTCCAGCAGGGATTTAAAGAGGCACATTAAATACAAAACCTAAATCACACTTCTGTCTAAAAATGTTTTACTTGTTACTTGTAACAAGTCACACCTAACACTAACAAAGAAACTAAACACAAATATTTTTTCCAGGATTGTTTTTTTTTTTTTTTTTACACTTTCTGCATTTGACAGCAATGTGTGTAGAATCAATTTAACTATTTGCCCCAATAGTCAGTTTCTCCTGTTTATATGGATCTTTCAGAAAGCAATAGGGATGAAAATAATCATTAAAAATAAAATGGGACTGTAAAACCAGTCCCATTTGGCTGGGATCTCAGGAGTAACTATAGTATTTGAAACTAATTTTAACTCATTTTTAAAACTTACTACTAACAATACTCCGCATATGAGGCTTTTCATGTTGAACACACTTGAAAATCATTACCTAGTAAATCATTAAGTAATTTAATACTATCATCCCTACTTTTTAGTTAGGAAAACTGAGGAAAAGAGATGGATCAACTTAAAAAACAACAACTGTGGCACTGTGTGCGCATGATTATATGGATTACTCCAACCTCGTGCTCAAACTATAGGGACTTTATTATAGAAATACAGACGAAGCAAACCTACTCAAAATGAAGTTCAATGCCTTGTGCCAAATGCTGCTCTTTTGAAGATAACAGCTACTAAAGTTATAATCTATGTGATCTTTGATGATCACCATAGCATCTTAAATATAGCTTATAATACACTTTTTATGTATCTATTTTTTTTAAAACAGAAGTCTTTAGATGGATCTGGCTGTGGGAAGAATTACTTACCTCTACATTTCTGGTCACCCAGGACCAACTATTTCTAATCTACATCAAAGACCACATATATATAGTATTTCTATTTAAGAATCTCTTTCAGTTGTTTGCCTTATTCCGGCCAGCCAGTCAAATCTGAATTTGGGCACAACTTGTTTCTGAGCATCTTAGTCACTGAAATAAGGATACTATGAAAAATAAACAAACAATGTGTGGCTGAAACAGCAAGATTTCAATAGCTAGGCCAATATATGTATAAACAGGAAATTCAATTAGGTGAGATTTCTCCCAAATCTCATATTTAATACTGTTCACATTCTAAAGTACATATATCTCAGCAATATAACACACTGATTGCTATTTACTGCATCGTTTTGTACAAGGAACTGCAATACTGTCATGTTCCATTTCAATAAACCATGTGTAGCAGTTAAATTACATAAAAAATAAGGGATCCAGATTGTATCTGTCAGAGATGATAGTGCTACCATACACCAGTGTAATCCACTCTTGGTGTAATGGACTCACCTCCTCCTCAGATACTTTAGTGAAGGTCAAACATCTTCATTATCTGAAAGTCCTAGATTTTCCATTTGGATCTCTAATTGAACTGACTTATGTATCAAAATGCATGTTACCAGATAGATCTGCTAATGGATACTCATCCAAGGAGGTTCAAGAATGTTTTTCCAGTTAAGGTTGGCTGCAATTTATGCTCATTCAACTGGCTTAATTTCCACGTTTCAGTTGATAGCATATGAAGAATGCAAGTGTTTTGCTAAAATCACCTATATTTTTGAGACCTCACTTCATTTTCGAGACCTGCTATCTCAAATGCAGAGAACATCTAAACCTGGAAAGCCA
This sequence comes from Chelydra serpentina, assembly GCA_037349315.1. Taxonomy (NCBI): domain Eukaryota; kingdom Metazoa; phylum Chordata; order Testudines; family Chelydridae; genus Chelydra; species Chelydra serpentina. The sequence continues at coordinate 20,047,742 of JBAIAC010000042.1, forward strand.
TGCTTTCAGGGTGACATAATACCAGCAGGTCTAAATTAAAGCAATGAGTCCATCAAACATTTAACTTAGCCAAATATCAGAGTTACAGAAGGGCTAAATTTTGTTCTCAGATATGCAAAGAAGTTCCCATTGAAGAGAATGGTAGTTGCCCTTATGTATGTATAAGGGCAGAATTGGCCAATAGCGAAGGCCTAAGGCCAGGATCTACTTCTTAGGCCCACACGTGGCTACCACTCCCCAAAGAGAACTCTCACTTTTGACAATGGGAGTGGTATGCAAAGAACAACCATAGCATATGGCACTTAATACTTACAAGATAAACAATAAAATAATTTTATAGTTAACAGTTTCCAATATATTGATACAAAACATAATTCCTTCTGCTTTGCCAATAATAAAAGTGTTTTTACAGCCAAGAGCAAAGAATAGATGAATATTAACTTTAAATTCTAAAGAACAGTTATAGGGTTTTACAAAATGTTCAACAGACATACAGAAAGAATTTGGAAAACACAACAGATTAAAACCAAATAATTAGAAAACTCAATTTGATCTAAAATGTCCTAAACGTTACAGCCAATTTGTATTAGCGAGAGGACTGTTTTTTCCTTTTAATAATACTTTTCAATACTCAGTTCTGGAAGCTAGCTGTTTCAAATTAAAATGGTAAGAAATGCTTCACCTAATTTTAAAAACAGCTCACAGAAGACTGATATGCAATTTAGTGTCTGAAACTGACATTTTAATATTTAATCACTTAAAGCATTTACTTTTAAAGTAATCTTTTAAAATTAATCTTACCATGAATTGCAATACAAGTTTGCAAAACAAGCTACAACATTTGAAACTCACTGATCTAAAAGAAAATTACATTCATAATCGCTAGTATACATAATGCACAAAGAAGGCTATTATACACAATAAGGTGAATGTGATGCAGTAACTGTATACTACACGATTGGGAGGGAGAAATATCTTCACATTGCAATCTCTACAAAGTATGGGAAAAAATGCTTCTTTTTCCAACCATGACCCAGAAAAATGCTTAATTTTCTCATGTTCTGTACTATACATATGAGTTTGTGTATGCTTACAAAATTACATATACACAAGTAGCAGAAAAAAATAGATCACACACCTGCTCTGTATATAGTTTTTGTTACTTTATTATGAACAAAGTCAAAATAATAGGCTGTTCTGACAGTTTCTCATGAGAACAGTATCTCTTACAGAAATTCATACAATTTTATATTAAGAAGAAATACTTATAGAAAAAGGCCCTTTAAAAAATGTCATGCTAGGCCACTCAGGAGCAGAAGTGCCATTTTCAAAAGCACCTAACCCACTTAGGCTCCTAATTCCCAGGTACTTTTGGAAATGGGGCTGAAGACTAAGTAACTTAGGCACTAAAGGTGGGTCAAAGTGGCTTTTGACAATTCTACCCAAAGCCTACATAAAATAAAATGAAGCACTATTTTACATATTGGGGGGAATAGGACACAGTCAACTTGCAATCAAACAACAAAAATAGTTTACGTAATTTCAGATATTACTCCTTCTCTGAATCGCACCAGTTTTTATGACTTTATAATGACATTTCCTTTTTTTTTTAATGTGTCTCTCTCCCCTTGCTGTATAAAAGACCCACACAAACAACAAGGAAAACCGAGTAACTAACTATACAGAAGAAGCAGTGGGAGTGACTAAATACAAACTGCTGTCAAATACACAAAGTAAGCCAACTGAAAAAATATTTCCCCCATCAAATCTGTTTCAGTACAGTAATTTTAGACCTGGGTCCTGTGAGCAGCTTAGTTCAGGTAGATCCCTGAACCTGCACTGAGCCCCAGTGACTTCAAGGGGAGTCTGCCTGCACAGAGCTCCTTGCAGGATCAGAACCTTAGGTGTTAACTGTGACACCGGTATATACGCCATTAACAGTCACAAGCATGATTTTTAAGTTGACAGTGTCCTTTAATTAAATTCTACTCTTTTAAAAGTAGTACAGTAAAGGCTTGCATACACTAGAATTTCTGGAGTAGTGTCGTTACAGTGGTGCATATGCCCACTGTAGATGCATTATTTTGTATAAAGCAAGGATTGCATCAGGGCAACTTCTCTCAGTTTTAAGTAAACTACACCAGTGCAAGCTCACTTTACACTAATGCAGCACATCAACACTGAAGGTTTGCACTGTTGTATCTACATAGAAAAACCCTGAGCTTTCTCAATAGTTCTATAAATGAAAAGCTCTCCCGACCCATCTATTCTCGCTGAAACCGACCATCTTTCACTTAGCCTAAGATAATGCCAGAATTAGGCCCGGAGTCTGCCATGAGTTATACACATACTTAACTTTACAAGTGAATGGACCCCACTGAAATCAATGAGATTACTCATTCATTAGGTTAAGCATGTGCATAACTGAACTCTTTGAAACTATATAAATTCATATATTTAAATCCCCCGCTATTCTGGGAGCACACAGTGATTCCCCCTCAATAAGTTTCCCTCTTCCTAAAATATTGAGCAAAATCCTGTAGCATTATTGCAAAAAACAAGCAAAATGCAGAAACAACATAGACTTGTACTAAAAGTCGAATACGACCAAAAAACCCCCAACTTATTGAATATGTTGTCAGTTTCCATAAACTAAAGCAAATGCAAGCTATATACTTTATTTCACCTCTTTTCTGAATCCTAAAATAATCACAACGTGACATTTAATCAACCAAAAACTAGGCCAAAATCAAATAGGCAGAGCAATTTTTATTGCAGTATTCTCTCTCTCTCTCCTGATCATTCCTCCACACCCATTATTCCAAGTATAGAAAAGAAAATGTGTTAGTTAACAAAAACTGCCAATTAATTTAAATGACTTTGTATGAACATATTCTTTCCCATGTTTTACTTATTTTGATCCAGCTTTAACTCATTTAAAAACAATTTACCCTGTATCAACAACAATCTTTATATACAAAACAAGATAGCATATTTGCACTAAAGCAGACAGTACACATCTTTTGCATGTGATATATTCAGTTTTATAACCCCACAAACACCAGGCTTTAGTGCAGAAATTTTTTAGGCCCCGTTAGTCCAAAGCACAAGCTATATCTACCACAGTAACTATGAATTATATTACAATAAACTGGTCATGAGCTTTTTTATTATTATTTTTAATTCAAAAGACAATTATTTTAGCAGAAACAAAAACAATTGAGAAATGTTGCTTTTTGTACATTAACTATGATTATACTGTATTACAATAATTTGAGATTAAGGGGAAATTATATTCTATACTGTAAATTTTATTTTTTATCCAATGGGTGGATTCCAAAGATATTCAAGATCCTGTCATTCTCCAACATACAGTAGGTTATTAGTCAGTTTCATGTGTTTGTGTGTTGTTGTTGTATGAAATTAGCCTATAATCTCAGTGTAACCCTTCATCTCGGTTTATTTTATTAAATAAAAATCACACTGAAAAAATACAATCAGCCACCCAGCAACCTTTCGGAAGGCTCACAGAACAATGCAGACATTAAAGCCTGTCACCATCAATCTGCAAACAACTCCGCCTGCGAGTCCTTTCATTTAGCTTGCAATTTCTCCCTTACACCCACCCCGAAATGTATTTGCCATTTATGTTCTCTTTTCATCTCTCTGTCACCCACCAAGCCCTATCCCCTCTCCATTTTTGGAAGGCCAGTGTCTTCCACATCAAATCACCTACAGGAACCAGAATCAGTTCTTTACCCAGCTACATATGTATTTGCAATACATGCCCACGGATATATATACCATGTCACATCGTGTATGATAGATATCCGTGCACACACACAAATGTATCTCCACCACCGTCCTGAGAGTCCGAATAAACACAATCATGTAGATTGGAAGCACCCGCGGAGCTAAGGCGAGGAAACGGAGTGTAAATTGTGTCCTCCCTCCCTTCCCCTCCCCCGCACCCATGATCAGATTCCCTTTACTTTCATACTTATCAATGGATTGATACAATGTACACAGCGTATCCACACACACACACACACACACACACACAGAGGCATGTCTACTGCATATGTGCCTACATGCATGTGCAAAGCTGCACCCCCCCAATGGGCACCGTGTGAGAGAGAGCGAGAGAGCGAGCAGCAGCAGGGGCTGAGCAGCGCCCGGGGCAGCTGGCCGGGTTGGGGTGCAGGCGGCGCCTGCCTGGACTTACCCAGCAGCAGCAGCTTGAGCTCCCGGCGGGCGTCCCGTTTGTCCCGGCGGAGCTGCCTCTCGATCTCATCGTTGATCCGCCGGGCTTCCTTGGCTTCCTCGCTCAGGCAGCACGCCATGATGGACTCCAGAGTCATTCTTCCTAACTGGTTCAGACACAACCCCCACCCCCCGAAAACACACACACACACCCCGCACCGCGGAGCGAGGGAGGCACGCGCCCTCTGCCTGCGAGCCTCCACCCGGGGACAGCAGAGCCAACGCCGGGAGAGCTCTAGATGCTACACCCAGAGAGGAAGAGAGGCAGAGAAAGGGCCCCCACCAGCAGCGCAACCCCCCCCCTATCTCCTGCTGCCTCTGACACTCGCTGGTTCCAACTCCTCCTCTTCTCTAAATCATGCACCAAACAACAGGGAAACATCTACCGGAGCAGCAGTGCCCAGCAGAGAGGAGCAGCCCAGCACCCCGCTCTTTTCCTTTCCTGCCTCCTGCAGCCACAGTCCCCAAATGTCCCTTGTAAATGACACCCGCTGAAACCCCCCCCCACCTCCCTCCAAAGCAACCAGCCCCTATTGAAATGCTAAACGCGACTAACCCCTCCTCCCCCTCCACACACACATTTTCTTGTCTCTTCCCCCCTCCCTGACTTGAAGATCATCAGATCCTCCAGGGGGTGGTTTTGCTTGTTGCCTCTTGGAAATCTCTGAGTTTGCTTTGCTTAAGGTCTTCTTCACGTGGACTTGTCTTCCCGGCTTTCTTTAAGGTTGAGGGGGGTCTATTTGTTTCGGTCTTGCAAAGCAGCTGTTCTTCTTGTCCCTGCCTTTCCCTTTCTGTAAGGAAGCGAGAGGGGGGTAATGCGAGAGAGGAGGAGGGAAGCAAGAACTGTGGTGCATTTACAATATGTATCCAGCCAGCCTGACTTTTCAATGGCTCAGCTCCCCGGGCGTGGTAAGGCAGAAATATGGCGGACCTTCCCTTCCTCTCTCTCTCCAGCCCACGAGACAAGAGGAATATGTTACAAAGAGAAAGGAAAATCCCAGGGAAATAAACCTCCAAACCCACTAAACAGGCTTTCATACAAAGACGAACACCACCACTCAATAGCAGTAACAGAGGGAGGAACAAGTCCTTTTGCACACCAAATGGCCGCAAGGAACACTCTTTTTTATTTGTCCTATAGGGCAGGGCTGGGGTTTTTTCTATCACTACATTTTTAGATTTGCTTTTGTTTCCTTGTCCTAGTCCATTTTATTAAAACTCTCCATCTTATTCTACGAAGAGGTGACTTTGTAATTTGGGAAATTGTAAATTATAACAATTCCCAGGAGGGAAAAGGAAGGGCGAACCTCTCTTCCTTCAGATGGCAATGTAAATTTGGGGAATAAAAGTTTCCCAGGGTCTTCAAGGCATTCCTTGTAACTTTTAATGCCAATGAGTTCCTATGGTGTGCAGAAGAAAGGGGGTGGGATTTTAACAATGATTATAATAATAAATGAAATGAGTAGTATCCTTTCCTTGCTTATAAAAACCTAATATTCTAAAATGTAAGTAGATGAATCTGTTTTACTTTTTATTTCTGTAGTAGTAGCTTTGAGGGTATCCATTGTGATTTAGCTTGCCAAAACCCTAAGCGCCTGGTGTATGTGTATTACCAGACCTTAAATCACCACTCCAGAGCAATGGCATATTTTGGAGTGATATATGATATGAGTCCTAGCTTTCATCAGTACTTGACTTTTAACTGCATTTTGTCCCATTCCCAGTCCTATTTTAAATTAGCTGTAAAGGTTTAAGTTTCTCCCAACAGAAAAGCAATGGAAGTCTATGAAGGTTGCTATGCAGTAAGAGGGGCATTGATATTCTCTTTCCCCACCTCTCCCCAGCTTCATGTATGTGATGCTCTTTTCAGCACCTGTTGGCATATATTTTGAAAATGATGCTGTGCTCACACCTGCAGCTGCTCATATATGCTGACACACTATAAATTAAACAGTGCCCATCACAAGCTATGATACTGAAAATTAAAATGTAATGATCAAGACAGTGACATTGTCTGATTTTGAATAAAATAATTCTCATTGCTTCACAATTTTAAAAATACATTAACTTGCTCAAATTTGAGCAGCAGGTTTTTTGATATACTGTATACAAACTGTCACTGCACCTCAGTAGATTTTTTAAAGTATGTTTCTTTTTTCTTGTAAGCAAAATTAAAATAAAGATGTGCACATTTTTAGATTCAATTCTATAATTCTATTTTAATATAACACTTATTTCAGTTAAAGCATCTTTTTCATTAAACTGAAATGGATTTAAAATTTAATAAAATGTTTTAGGGGGCCTTGATTTATGTCTGTGTTGGCAATGAATTTAGCAACATAAAGATATAGTTAATAAACACTAGTTTGCATTTATCACATTTATAAAAATACCAACCAAGAAACAAGTGAACAATGACACATTGTGGAATCCTCTTTGTTTTCACTGAACAACTTCTTTGTGGATCAGAACCTGTTCCCATGAGTGCATAGGAGACAAAAAGGCAGCAGAATGGGTGCACAGTGGCCAGTTATAAGGAACATATGCCGGGGACATACTGTGTGCTCATCACACTGCTTGCACAGGGTTTGCAGCAAGTCTGGGGGAAGGGTAGAGTATGGCAAGTAGATCTGCACCATCCCAGGTTAACTAATCAAAATCTCTTTGCATATTGAGAGCACAGCAGCCACCCTCAAGGGCCTCGCATTGTAGTAATCTTTCTTCAGAAGAGGAAGTCTGACAGCTTTCTGCAGACTTTATCAGTCCCATTTTATACATTCACTACAGGGGGTTGCAAGAGTCTCTCCAGGGTCTGAACACGATATACTAAAAATATGAAACTATCATTTAATTGTAGGCATGCTTGGGACATATACTGCATTTAATCTGTATGTGCCTTTCCCATTGACGCTGATTTTTGATGTATGACCTGAGAGCAGTGCCCTCCAATATGTATGTTGGAAAAGACCACAGATTAAATAGAAAATTTTATGAGGTAGGAGTATAGGAGTTGCCACAGCAGAGCACACAAAAGGACCTAGGCTAGTATCCTGCCTCTGCCAGTGATCAGTACCAGATACTTTAGAGGAAAGTATAAAAACTTCATAATGGGCAATTATGTAATAATATGCCTATAGGGTTTCTTTCTAACTCCAAGCAGAGTAGTGGTTGACTTTTGTCCTGAAACATGAGGCTTTATATCCCCTATCCCCTGTACATTTTTATCCTAGCAAGTATATTTGTTAATGATGCAATTCACTACAAAGATATCTAATCCTGTTGTGAATCTCACCAAGATCTTTGCCTCAGTATATGAGTTCCATAGTTTAGGTACATGTTGCGTATAACAATGATTCCTTTTATTGGCCTACATTTTCAAAATGTCTAGGGATTTTGGATGTCTGACTAGAAGACACCTTAAGGGGGCCTGGTTTTCAGGAAGTGCTGAAGAACACATCCTCTTTAAATATCAGATTCTTTTAAGGTGTCTCAAATTGGCCACCCAAATATTGATTTTAAATTTGTTGTTTTAAATTTGTTGCCTTTCGCTTTCATTAACCATCTCTTTCTTGTGTTATAAGAGAGAGTAAATATGCATTCATGATAAACTTTCTCAGTATACCATTGATAATTTTGTATTCCTCTATCCTAGCACCTCTTACTCACTCTAAAATATGTAGTCCCAGTCTTTAAAATCTCTTCTTGTACAGAAATCCTTCCATGCATCTAACCCTTTAGTTTTCCTACTCTGTGCCTCTTCTGTTTGAACTACTTCTTTTTTGAGATAGTTTGACCAAATCTGAACACACTATTCAAAGTGAGAGTATTCCAGCAGCATATATAATGCGGTTACGGTAGTTTCAGCATTACTCAATATCTCTTAAAACAATGTAACATCTTTGTAACAGATATTGCAATCCCATGCAGTATTCTGGGGACTATTTATTACATTTATGAATGATTTATGTATGATTGTGTTCCTCCATAGGGAGGATTACTGCAGCTCCTACAGGCACTAAACACAACGAGAGGTTGATTAAGGTAAGTTACTGAGACTAAGCAACTAGTACTAGCCCCTGTAGTGGTTTGCTTTTAGTGGTTCAAGCTGGGTTTTCTAAAGCAGTTGGTTTTCAAACTTTTTTTCTGGTGACCTACTTGAAGCCCGTGAACCACCAGAGCTGGGGATGAGGGGTTTGGGAGGGGCTCACGGCTGGGACAGATGTTTGGGGCACAGGGGTGAGGGCTTTGGGGTGGGGCTGCAGGGTTTGGGGGGACTCAGGGCTGGGGGAGGAGGTTGGGGTGTGGGAGGGGGTCAGGGCTCTGGGGTGGGGCCAAGGATGAGGTGTTTGGGGTGCAGGAAGGGGCTCTGAGTTTGAGTGGGGTTCAGGGCTGGGGCAGGAGATTGAGGCACGGGGTTGGAGTGCCGGCTTACCTCCGGCAGCTCTCTATCAGCGGCACAGCTGGGGTGCAGAGGCAGGCTTCCTGCCTGTCCTACCACTGGGAACCGTGCTGCACCCTGGAAGCGGCCAGCAGCTGGTCCAGCTCCTAGGCGGAGGCACACAAGCAGCTCCGTGCACCTCTCGCCCGCAGGCACAGCCCCCTTCACACACACAGTGCGGAGCTGGTGCTCAGGGTGGGGGCAGTGCACAGAGCCCTGTGGCCCCCCGACTAGGCGCTGGGCCTGCTCCTGGCCGCTTCTGGGGCAATGCGCGATGTCAGAACAGGTAGGGACTAGCCTGCCTTAGCTGGGCAGCACTGCCGACGGGACTTTTAACGGCTTGGTCAGCGGTGCTGACTAGAGCCGCTGCAACCCAGTGCCTTCCATTCCGCTACCCAGTAGTGGGTCACGACCCGCAGTTTGAAAACCACTGTTCTAGAGCCTAGGAGGCAAAGAAAGGTTTTTTTGTATAAAAGGATGAGCTTAAACTGACACCACGCCTTCTTTCTGATCCAGCAAACAGACAGTACCTTCTGTCCAAGAGGGGCCCTAAAGTTGTGGAAGACTTGGAAAGACTATGGCCTGCTAGGATCCCATAAGAGTGATGGGTGACTCCAGTCCTGGTATGTTTAATGTGTGTTCAAATCTGTTTATTGTTTTATGTTTTCTCTGTACTGCATTTACTCTAAGAATACATGTGCTTGATCAGAAGGAACTGTGTGGTAAGTTTTAACTGCTGGCAACACACTGTTCATAGTCTTCACAGAAAGCAAAGCAGAGGCAGAGGGCTTTAGGCAGACTGGCTTGCTGGGGATATCACATTGTAAGGCCAGGAGCTGTGCCACCTTAAAATCTTGGTCAGGAGAGAGAGAGAGAGAGAGAGAGGTGGGTCTCCACACAAGAGAAGTGACATCTGGAAGATGGAAATCTTAAATGGCTGCCCTCGCTGGACCACAAAATATGGGTGCAGTTACCCTGAAACTGAGACAATTGTGGTTGTTTATTTAACTGCCATTGTACGTTAGGAACTATCCCTAATTACATCTAAGTCTTATTTTTGAGTTAATTTGGACCCTATCAACCTGTTAAGACCTAATTTTACTATCATCTGTTAACTTAAATAAAAAATAATATTAAGCAGTACAGGTTTGTGGCTAAGTTTTAAAGAAAGTAAAACCAATGAATTGGTAGAAGTCACAGGCTAAACAGCTGGAACCAGCATTTGATAAAATGCTAACCCAGCTTTTGATAGCAGTAGCCTCTTCTGTAGCGTAAAGAGAATATTTTTGTGTCAGTTTATTCATCTAGTTCAGTTTAATAATTAGTTCATTAGTGTTAAGAAACCAATTGGGAGTTGAAAAAGCAGGAGAGCTTGTTTTCTTCTTCCTATCTGCGAATAACAACTATGTGTGAAATTTATTTATTTTATTATTAGATGCTCTTGTGACACAGGAGCCAACCCAGTCTTTCTGCCTCTGTATGTCTAATGCTGCATTTCTTGCTCTGTTATAGTCTGCTTCCATGACAGTGACATCTTTCTGAGCAGTTATCTTATAGGTCATTTTTCTCTAATCACGGTTTCTACTGCTGGCCAATCCTTTGTAACATACCAGTCTTGGTTACTTTATTCCACCAGTGGACAGCAAGTATTCGTTGCAAGCATCTTTGACAGAACAAATTAAGTTTCATTTGTGGGTGTCTAGCATTTGCCAAATTTCAAAAGCACTGAACAATGGGAGTATTATATAGACTTTGTCTTGGTTCTTGTGTGAATCTCATTATTTTCCAGATATTTGCCAGTCTTGGAGAGAGAAAAAAAAAAAAAAAAAGTCCACTTGCCTTCCCCATTCTTGCTTCCACCTCCTTATAGACCTAGCCCTCAAGCACTAATTGTGATTACAAGATATACAAATGCATTAAACATGCCATATTATTCACTATTGATTAGGTATGCACCATCATAGCTGACTCTTCTCTCAACAATCATGACCTACATTTTCTTTTGGCTGATTTTTAAGCCTAATTTGGCAGTCTTGACAGTGGTAGTGATCTTTTTCATAGCATCATTATCTGTGTCCAACAGAGTAATGTTATCTGAAAAGTTGAGGGCTTCACATTTCCCTCCACTTCACCTCATTCCTGTATCTTCCTTTAATGTTGCTTGTTGCATCAAAGAACATAAGAATGGCCCTACTGGGTCAGACCAAAGGTCTATCCAGCCCAGTATCCTGTCTGCTGACAGTGGCCAATGCCAGGTGTCCCAGAGGGAGTGAACAGAACAAGTAATGATCAAGTGATCTCTCTCCTGCCATCCATCTCCATCCTCTGACAAACAGAGGCTAGGGACACCATTCCTTACCCATCCTGGCTAATAGTCATTAATGGACTTAACCTCCATGAATTTATCTAGTTCTCTTTTAAACCCTGTTATAGTCCATCATAATCTATCACAATGTAAAAAGAGGAGTGGTGATAAAATAGATCCCTGTCATACTCCAGTGACTATATAGAAACCAATTAGTCTCACCACTTAGTCTTTACACCGCATTTTGAAACTTCATATAACAACATCTTAGCCAAGGACACGCTCTTTCTAGTCAGCCATATTGTCAGAAGATTTTCCATAGTGACTCTGTGAATGTAGTTGAAAGCTTTGTTAAAATCTATAAAGTTCAAGACTAATCTCTTTCTAAATCAATTGTCTCAGGTTAAGGATGTGGTGTATACATGATCTTTTCAGCCTAAAGCCTGCTTGCATAGTATGCAGTTTTTCCATCGATAACCAGTTTGATTCTATTCAGTAGTACACTACAGAACACGTTTCCAGATACTGAAAGTAGTGTTATTCCTCACCAGTTGTTGCACATCAGTTACTTTCCTTTCTTTGGTAATTTAAAGATCACACCTTACTTCCATTCCGCTCGGTAGAATTTTTTCTTCCAACCAGATAACAGAGTTTATGTATTTCCATACATATTCCCCCACTTTAAGCATTCTCTATTTCTGCTTCTGAAATTTCTAGCAGTGACATATTTAATTCTTCTGCACATCCATTGATTGGAATTGTTAGCTCTGGTTGGTTAAGTACTTCATTAAAATGTTCTCACCATCTTTTTGTTGTTGTTCTGCTTCCATTGTTACCAGTCTGCCATCTTTTGCTTTTATGATACTACGGTGACACCGAAACCACGATTAAAATTGCTAACTTGAGTCAAGTCTCACTGACATCTTCAGTTTCTCTTACTTTGTCAAGCTATTCTCTTATCTTTCTGACATCTTTACCTTTCTCTACATAGTCCCATTGCAGCGTGCATTGTTGTTCTTCTTGTATCAACTGTGCTTGCCCCCTTTTCCCCCCATTCAGTCACTTTCCATCTGTGTGGCTGTATCCACTCATTGATCCTCTTGGTCCAAGTAAAGTTGTGACCATTTCCCAGCAGCTCTCTCTAAAGCAAGCCCTTTGTTCTTCCATATCGTCATTCATTACCTGCTGCTCTTGGAATCCATTTGAGAACTGGATTTTGAAGTCCCTCCTGATTCCTGGGTCAGACAGTCTCTTCACAGCAAATACTATTTCCCCCTTTTCTGTTAGAAAAAAGCTGAAAAGACAAGCTAACTGTTCTGATGACAAGATAGTGGGTTGCTTCCTACAAGAGCACCAGTAAGAGGTTGTAGATCCAGCAGTGATCTTCTCCACATCTGCAGATGGCAGCGTGATCCAATCGTTTCTCACTAATTCAATTATTTCACTTCCATGTTAGTTTGTGTTTCCTGCAATGAGGGGGAAATGACACCCTCCCCCAATACACAGATTATAGATACTATACTACTTAGTAATCTTTCACCATTATCTGTTCACCCCTCAGTTCCGTGTTTACCCATGCAGTGTCTGTACACACGGTTGTCATTACTAACTCGGGCATCCACAACCAGAATGACATCACAAGCATGGTCCTAGTGTAGTGTGTCTTGCAATTTATTCATCATGATCATTAGTAGGTGCTTAACACTGAATAGTTACTTTAGCATGATTTGTAACAAAACATGATTTTACAATTCAGGAGTCAACTGGTTTCCATTCCTGCATAGCTTGTGTTGCCTTGTTGTTGAGGAGTACTGTGTGTATCTTGCCTTCCTGAACAGATACACCATCTGAATGGAGTCTTCCATGTCCCGTTCATTCATTTTGCTCACTCAAAAAAATGCTAATATTGAACGGAGTCATTTCTTTTGCTACTTGACTCAGTTTCCCAACGTCTCCCATTCAAGGACACAATTCTAGCCATGAAAGGGTGAGATCTACCAGTTCTACAATCTTGAAGGATATGGTGACCAGAAACAGTCAGTTAATTCACTAACCACACTACACTAACTGTTTAATAAAGTTTTAAATGCAAAACAATCTTGGATAAACTTTTGGATAATTTTTTCTTATGTATACAGTACTTTTAAAAGTAGTTTTATTGAATAAATAAATTACAATCCTGCCTTTGTACATTTTTATTGAATTTCCATCCAAGTAGAGCTTGGCACAAATCACAAGTAAAAAAAAAAATTAATTTATTAAATTGAAGTGCATAATTCACCATTTTCTAATATAATAAAAATGTAAACAAATAATTGGAATAAATTTTAAATTAAGCTATACAAAAATGTTTACAGATATAGTGTATCCTCCTGGTTAGCATAAAGAAACAAAATTTAGTGTAAAGGCTGTATTCAGTTGCAAGTCAACATGTTTTAATGGATACCAACTAATGAGACTCATCCTCTCTTTAGGAAAATAACTAAAGTACAAATGCAAACCAGAGTTAACAAACAAAACAAAAAAAAGCAATGATTTAAATTAAGGTTTCTTGCTTGCTGATTTAAATCACAATTAAAATCAGACATGTAAATTGCTGAGATTTAAATGAGGCTACCCTGTTTGTAAATAAACAGATTGCATCAAAAGAAATACTTGACTATCATTTTCTTCTCCTAATGGGAAACAACCCTCAAGTCCCCTAATATTAGCTAACTGCTAAGTTCAAAAGGGAAAGAAAATCTGAAGAGGAGTATATATCTGTAAGGAGTTCTGGTCTGCAAGCAGGCCTGTACCCTTCCAAAGAAATGCATGTGTGCGCAGAGCTGGGTGAGGTGCCCAGGGGAGCTTCCTACCCTCCTTTCTGCCTGTAGAGAGAGTCTGATCACAGGATGGAGAATTTGTATTAATGTAAAATTAATAAGGAGAGGACAGGGTTTGTCCCTGAACAATTTTAAAATCCTGCTGCAATTTTCTGCATTTAGGAGTGTATGCAGAAACTGTTAAGGTACTAGTTATCAAGGAGGAATTGGCTGGAGGGCATCTATGTACCTCTTCTTCCCATCTCTGACTGGAAGGAAGAGAGAAAGCAGAGACTTCTCCCCTTTCCTCTCTTGTAGGAGGGCAGATCTTCCTTAAGAGGAGAGGAGACAGATATGAGACTCTTATATGGGACACTGCTTCATCCTTTATCAGGTGCAGCAGCTGTGCCACCTACTGGTGGGAAAGGATGGGAGCCCCAGAAACCCCTCAGCCAAGCACAAGCTCCTCCTATTGCTCCCATTTCACATTCCCTTACTTACAGAGTCTGGATTTCAGCCAGAAAGGAGAGAGAGAGAGAGATCAAGCAAGTTAGAGGTGTATACTGCTCTTCTCCACATTCCTCCTTACTTTGAGTATGACTACATTGCATTAGGGTTGCCAGGTGTCCGGTTTCTTGAGTTGCCGCAGCCTTCCTTGTGCAGCAGATGCATTTGTGTGTTTTCATTTGCCTTGGCAGGCCCTTCCACCTCTTCAGGGCACATACAGGCTACCAGAACCTTGGTGTACAAACTGTGATGTAGTGGGCAAGGAGGAAGTGAGTCCAATATGAATTAATAGGTGAGATCCAGCAGGTGGTCAACCAGCAGCTGAAATACCAGAGAAAAATATGTAAGACGTGGAAACAGGGGAAGGCTGGGCAGTGTAAAGAAATTGGCAGTGCAGTTTCTGTAGCAGAAATGAAGGTTGACGGAAGATGAGTGCAACAGAATGAACTGTTTGAAAGGCTGCTAGCACTTGTGGCATTTACGGTATGTCTACACTACCTGCCCGATCGGCGGGCAGCGATCAATCCAGTGGGGGTGGGGGGGAGGGGGGGAGTTGATTTATCGTGTCTAGTTTAGACGCAATAATCGACGGAGCACTCTCCTGTTGACTCCTGTACTCCACTGCCACGAGAGGCGCAGGCGGAGTTGACGGGGGAGCGGCAGCAGTCGACTCACCACAGTGAAGACGCCGCGGTAAATGGATCTAAGTACGTTAGTCACGTAGCTGAAGTTGACGTACTTAGATCGATCCTCCCCGCCCAGTGTAGACCAGGCCTAAAAGACTGAGGGCTCCAGTTCCATGCCCCTGCCCCAACTCCCCTCTGTGCTCTCATGTCTTGCAGCCCATGCACTGTTTGGACAATACTGGGGTAGGAGTGGTATGTGTCACATGCAATGACCAGTAGTTAGAATCATCAAATGTAGCCCCTGCCGTCTAGCAGTGACCTCTGAGCATGAAATGCACTAAAAGGTCTGAAGAGAAACAGCAAGCACTCAGAAGTAGTTACAGATATTGAGTGGCACTGAACAGAACAGAGACTGAGTGTTCTGCATTACATTTCCTTACATGCACTGTTCGCTGGGTTTTGCGCTGGGTTTGTTGTGTTGTAAGTATTGTTAGCAGCTGGTCTGCTGATCAGGTATTTAACATTGTGAGCTTCTATTACATGATTGCTTACAAATAAAGCATTGCATATGTACACAAGGTGTCATTATCATGGTTTATTACATTTACTGTGAGAAATTTCATCACAGTAATCCATAAACTGTGCTTTTGAAGGTCATTACAAGTTTAAACATCCATAAAAGCCCCATTACTTTCAAAACAATCACACAATTAAGTTGTGTGTTTTAGTACATGGCTAATTTTTATAATACATAAATTGCATACATACCATCTCCCTGCATCAAACTGTGATGAGGTACATGACTCAAGTATACAAAATGCATAATACACATTCACAAATTCCACCTTCTGGATCTGGCCTACACCAGATTTGTGGCATCCCCATCCTTGGAAGTTTTTCTAACCTATTTTTAAAAACACCCGTCGGAGATTCTATGATCTCCGACGGGTGTTTTTAAAAATAGGTTAGAAAAACTTCCAAGGATGGGGATGCCACAAATCTGGTGTAGGCCAGATAGTCAGTCAACACATCCCTAGTCCTGTCTCAGTGTGTGTGGGGGGGAGCGGGGGGGAGAATACGACTAGATGATGCCTTGAGGTCGCTTCTAGCCCTTTATTTCTGTGGGTCTGTTATGGATCCTTCTGTTTTGTCCGCTAAATGTTTGGTCCTCCAGCTCTTAACATAAATGCTTAGGCTATCTTTTTCTGTTCTTCTGGTGTGACAGTGAGGGGAACTAGTGTTTGAATCATGTCAGTACTGGAATACTGATTGTAGATCATCCTTGTGTATAATGGGAAGTTATTCTTCATAATTTCTTTCATTTTCCTAATTATATTTCAATCAAGCCTATTCTTGTTTGTTACCCAATATATGGCACTATAACAGTTAGGGATCACCATCTCAGCAGCCAGAATTTTATCATGTAATAATTCAAAACTTAACACAATACTCTTTCAGATCCACATATCAAAGGTTAGGTTGTAAGATAACACAATGTAAGAACTTATTTCCGTCGAACAATTCTGCAAGGCTTTAAATAATCAAAACAATGCAATCAAAGATTTAAGTTCCATATCAGGATTGCTTTACTGTTGCTTACTTTGTGTATAAACATTAACATCTGTATTGTGATGAGAGCAAGGAGTTTCAATTACAATCAAGGACCTAGTGTGCTAGATGCTGTACAAATACAGCACATAAAAATACATCATCAAGTATGAAAGGGGAAAATCCTATACAGCAGCACCAGAAATCATAATCTACATATATAATGTGTATATTGTACTGCTTAAATAATTCAATAGCAAAGTAAAAGGTAATTTGATACTATAAATGCAGTGCCAGAGACATAACATGCTGTACATGTACTGTACAGTCTCAGGTATCATTCAGCACCACAAGTTAGAGGTAACTAGGAGATTCTGACATTAGCAAAAGATAAAGTAACAATGCAATCTGACACCAACTGTCTCACATTTATATGCTCACCCAGTAATCTTAAAAGGAAATCCTCCCCCCTCCCCAATTATGCAAGCAATAAAACAAAAAGCAAATAAATAAATGCAGAAAATTCTGAGTAAGAACAAATTTGCATGTGAATCAAACTGCAAATTCACAGCTAAGAAAATATGCAGCTATATCCACAGGATTTCCATAATGGGTACAATATGTAAAACCTTAAGTCAATATGATACTTTTGAATTGAATCCCAATAGAAATACAGTAAATGTTTTTAGTATAGTGGCATGTTAGAATGGTTATGCCAGGGGTCTATAGCTCAAAAACACAAATTTGCTCCAAGTTGAGATGTGAAATCTGGGTACCTGATCTTGTACTTTGTACAAGTTTCCTGGCTTAGTAATATATTTAGGAAAAATTCTCTGCAAGGTACCAAACCCTGACTTCTGTGAATCTTGGGCTGAAAAACAAATAAATATCTAGCATTCAAAGGGGAGGGGTGTGAGCGAGAAAAATTCTGGTCTGATTAATTTGTGGGATTTTTAAAAAAGTATTTATGACTATTGTGAGAGTTAAGAAATGACTCCCAAATGACAACTTAAGGCACATCAGAAGACTTACTCTGACCTCCATGATTTCGAGATAGGTATGGAGGAAGACCTTAGGAAAAAAAGCAATCACTGGCTTCCTCTTAATGGAAATATACCAATAATGGACATATGTACTCAAAATCGTCTAGGGTGCACCTACAAAATAACTACGTTGTGACTGGGGGAAAAAAAAAAAAAAAAGACAACCGCCTTAAACAAAATCTTAACTAAGACCATCACAAGTATCTAAGCAAAAATCTGATTCTTACAAATCTACATAAAATACTTAGAGAAGAAAATGGAGTTAGAAGGCAGAACCAAATCATCAGGTTCTGGGTGGTACCCTTCAACATCCAGAGAAAAAAACCAAATGATATGTACATTGGTTCTTGACGTTCTGGAATCAAAGTGAAATGTTTGCCAAATACAGGAAAAATGTGGTCAAGAAATGTTATTTTTCAGCTTCTAATAAGCTCTTACTAACCATGAAGTAAAAGTATTTTAAAGTAATTGGCAGAGTTCCTATTTTCAATATACAGAATATACTGTACATGAGCATGAATACTATTATAAAGTTTTTTTAAAAGCCACTGAAGGGGCAAGGACCATCTTTTGGTTTGGGGTTTGTACAATGCCCAGTACAATGGGGTCCTGGTCTGTGACTGGGGCTCCTAAGTGCTACAAGAATGCAAACCATCACCATCAAATGCTTGTCATTTTTTTCTGCCATACGTGACATTGTAAAAGGAGTAAAATCTTACTCACTTTTAATAATGAAACTATCAGTATCACACAGCTAAACAATTCCAGAGTAAGTTAGTGTAGAAATTTCTCATTTTGGAGAGGGGCACAGGGAGATAGACCTTAATGTTATAGTGATGGGGTGAAATCAGTAAGCTAATCCTCCTTTGTAGATATCTGTATGCTAATGTGACGTTACAGAACCTCTTGTGTGCCTTGAGTAATGTGGTTCTCTGCTGCTATGACGGAAGTTTTGACCTGCATATGCCCAATAATAGAAACTCAATGTGAGTAGTATTTGTTTACACAAATATGCCCCATGATTAAAAAATAAATAAAAAGTCACAATACTTATGTAAATGTTTGCAGAAACAGGTCAGCTGAAGTCTGTTCAGCTAATGTGTTCTTTAGAGATTGGCATGCCCCTTGTGGTCAATGTTCCATCAATCATTAGTCTAAGATATATTTATATCCTTGGCTTGGCTTTCCCCCTCACCTTTTAACTTAATAGCACTAGCGTGACAAAAATGCTACAGAATTTAACTTGCAGAAGTTGGTAACTTTTTCAAAATACATAATTTGTTACCAAGTGGGGATTAAATGCCCAACTTCAGCAGCTAAAATGTGACCACAACTCTATCCTCCATTACAAAGAGTGGGGAAGCTATGTAAAAGCAAATATAAAGAAAATGTAGTCAGTGATTTACTATTGGGTCCCTTGAGAGCCAGATCAATTTTTACTAATCTTAATGACATTGCATTTAATGGAAGGCACATCATAAAGTTGTTGTGCCACAATTTACAAGGTGAGAGACATGCTTTTCATTTCAGGGTTCATTAGCATGTGATACAGATGTTGGAGGGAGTTGACTGCCTAGTGCCAATGGTATTGTTCTGTGTGAAGATATTGTGGATGGAAATCCTATGGATTAGATGGAGCTGTTCAGGTCAGCTCAGGGTAAGGGATGTTGGGTGGCTGCATCAACGCTGTAGAAGCCCTAGGAAGGAACTGACTCAGATTCCCAACTTGGTTATCTATTGGCCTGGCAAACGGAAGATATTACATGAATGTAGCTGCATCTTTTCCTGCCGCACATACAAAAAACTCAATTTTCACTGCCAGGTTTTTCAGTAAGGGCTATAGTTCACATTTACTTAGGGCTAATTTCTGCTCCTGAATGCAAACACACAGCTCCAACTACAGCTTACATTCTCAGAGTATTTCCCAGAGGTTCCTCCCTCCCCCATGCTATGAAAACTCCAGGGCGGTTGAAAATATTTACTGGAACTCTGCTCCAGGCAGCTCTGGCTGAATTTAAGCCCTCGCTGATGCCAAGGGAAGCCCTGTGCATATACCAAAGGCCAGAATTTGGCTTCTAGTGTAGATTCTTGCACAATGCACAGTTAAAGGCCAAGACTATGACAGGGTTCAAAAAACAAACAAAACAAAAAACAAACAAACTAGATAAGTTCATGGATGATAGGTCCATTGATGGCCACTAGCCAGGATGGTGTCCCTGACCCTAGCCTCTGTTTGCCAGAAGCTGGGCGACAGGGGATGGACCTCTTGATGATTACCTGTTCTGTTCATTCCCTCTGGGGAACCTGGCATTGGCCACTGTCGGAAGACCGATACTGGGCTAGATGGACCTTTGGTCTGACCCAGTATGGCCGTTTTTATGTTCTTATTTTGCAAGACAAAGTCAGTGTGCATCCCACATTAGGTGTGTATGCACCTCAGATTTTCTTAAATTGCAGTTGGGGCTGCGCTTGTGCTTCTGTGCAATGGTACAAGGGGCAGAGCAGCCATAATCCTCCCTCAATTCCTTTATAATTTGACACCCATGGAAGTTGAGAATTCCAAAAAAAGTGGGGAAGGAGCGGACATTATGGGATCCACACTGACAGCATCTTGAAGAACCACTGTTACTGTAGGGTAAGTAACTGTTCTCATCGAGTATGTATCAGTGTGGATCCCAATATAGGTGGCTGGCAAGCATTATCCCCTCAGGATGGTGGAAATGGGGAATTTCAGCTGCATAAGTCAAACAGTGATTGTAGTATTGCTCTCCCAAACTTGGCATCTGATCTAGCTGCTAAGTCCAAGGCCTGGTGTGTGAGAAAGGTCAATGGATCACTCAGGGTCACTGCTTTACTGATCAGATATTGACATGTGTCTGAAGCAGATGGAAGGTGTCAAATGAAGGTTCCCTCCATCAAAGCTCATGTTCAGTGGGAGAGGTACAGCAGCCAACTGGTAACAGAGATGCACTGTGAAATGTATTTAAGTAGTCTTTGTAAGGAGACAACAGGGTATTCAAATGGCCAAGCTATAGCCAGAAAGATGAGGGAAGCCTGGGAATAAAAGGTTTAAATCTTCTTGATGTAATAAAGCAAAATCCTGAATATACCTAGTGTGTGTAATTTCTCCCAGCACAATGTGGTTTTGAGAAGACTACAGATACATTGATGGATTGGTTCAGGTGAAATTCTGAAGCCACTCTGGGAATGAAATTCAGATGAAGTCTCAGCCCCAACTTGTCTATGGAATGTTGTATAGGGAGGCTCAGCCATGAGTACCTGAAGCTCACTCACCTCTGAGTGAAGGGATAGCCCCTAGGAAGATTTCTCCTTCCCCCACCTCACTCTGAAAGCATTCAGAGAGGATCACAAAGGGAGACTCAAGAGGACTATCTTGAGGTCCCAGGTAGGAATGAGTTCTCTGAATGGTGGGTAAGTATGTAGCAGCTCTTTAAGAAAAACTTCATTAAGTGAGGTAAGGAAAGACCAAACAACTGCACAAGCAGGAATCACCATGAGATGTACTCCAATAGGCCTAAGTGAGAGATCCACTTGCTTGAGTTGCAGTAGGTAGAAGATCTTTGCTATTGAGGCTGAACCTAAGCCATTTAGGGCTGCTCATATCAAGACCCTGGAGTTGTATGTTCTTCCAGTAGATTTTTTTTGCTTTGTATCAGGATTTTCTGGACCTGCCAGGAGTAGTCTGTGATGCTCAGCCAGCTAGCCATGCTGTCAAGTTCAGTGACTTACAGTTTTCAATGGAGTATCTGACCATGATCCTGCAAGATTAAATCCTGTCATTCTGGGAGCTGGATCAGAGGTTGAATGGGCATTTGAAGCATCTCTCTCAGCCAGAACTACCCAAGTCAGTACAGAGCTACCAGAATAATAGTGACTTTACCCCTTGAGTTTGAAAATCATGCTGGGCATCAGAGGAATTGGTAGAAAAAGACTTGCTGCATGCCTTTCTACTGTAGGAGGAAGGCATCTGGTAATGACCCTGGACTCAGGCCCCCTTGGAGAGCAAAAGTTGACATTTTGCATAAAAGGTCTTCTCTGATGATCTATGCAGGGACCATTTATGGTTGGTCACCAATTATCTGCTTAGGAAGTCTGCTAAAATGTTGTTGGCTCCTGGTAGATGAAAGGCCAGTGTCACCCCATTTTGCTGACACCAGTTAGAAAAGTCAATGACCTACACACAAAGGGGTGAGGAGCAAGCTTCTTTGCTTGTTTATGTAATGCACAGCTGTCATGGTGAAAATCGGCACTACTGAGTCTTGGATGACAAGTGGGAACACCATGCAGGCCAGCCTGATGGCTGCGAGCTCCAGGACATTCACACATAATCCCATATGTTGGTTGGGGACTCTGACTCTCCTCCAAAAGAGAAAAGGCTATGGCTATGCCTGGCAATGAGAAGGAGGAGTCTGTTACATGTTGGGCACAGATCAAGGTTAAGCCATGAAGGCTTAGAGTTCCCTGGTGGGGGTTGGGGGAAGAAATGGCACAAAGCGCCTTGCCCTGCTGCAGCTGGGGGGGGGGGGGGGGGGGGGGGGGAGGAGGGGGAAGGAGTGGAGGGTCCTCCTCTATTTTTCCCCCCCTTTAAAAAAAAAAGAATAAAAGAACTAACAGAAATGAAGGATTTCTTCACTAGAATAAACTAGCAAGAAGCTCAAGGAAGAATAGCAGGCTAGACACTTACCAGGTTCTGTCTCACTGCCATGGGCAGTAAGAGGGAACTGAAGAGGTCACAGCTGTTCCACCCTGTATACCCTCATACAAGGAAGCACAGGGAGATGTGTGGCCCCAGTGGACATTGCTATTAAAAAATAATATGCTCTTGTGCATGAGCAGTGCATGAGGGACCCACACTGACATACTTGAAGGAGAAGCAGTATTTTTCATGGAAAAAAAAAAAAAACTTTAAGCTGCCTGGAAATCTAAATCCATCTAATTTGGGCCCTCTAATGTTCACATTTGAGGGCTTAATTCAGAAAGGCATTACACATAATTTATGTTGACTTTTGGTACCTGGAAACAGTACAAGACATGCTGTAGCTGAGTGAAGTAAGTGCTTTTAATAAATGTCATACTCCATTTCCCCTACATACAAGTGGCAACATCTCTGTTACACTATTGTAGGTATTTGCAAGTCAAATAATCGAAAGAAAACACAATGTTCTTGAATAAAATATCCATATTTAATGGCTCAAAATGGTGCATGTAGGAAGGTCAATGCATGAGTAAAACTTGACCTAAATCAGTCCTAACATGCATATCAGTAATTTTAATTCAGTGGTTTATGCGTTATCCTTTGCTTAATAGTAGTCTATGCAGCATGTCAAGAACCATGCAAACACTGAGAAATGGAGACTCTTGTCAATTTAACAAATATGGTGAATTTCACTACTAATTAGAATCTTTAAAAGGAAAAGCATAGAAATACTACATCTTCTCTGTACTTTTAAATGTTATCGCTTTCTTCTATTCAGTTTTCTTTGTTCGATTAAATTCTTCATTATTCATGTCATTTTCCCCCCCAAAGTGATATTTTTGCTGTTCAAAAATTACACCTGGGTGAGGAAGCAAATACAGGGGTGGCCAACCTGTGGCTCCGGAGCCACATGCGGCTCCTCAGAAGTTAATATGCAGCTCCTTGTATAGGCACCGACTCCAGGGCTGGAGCTACAGGTGCCAACTTTTCAATGTGCTGGGGAGTGCTCACTGCTCAACCCCTGGCTCTGCCACAGGCCTTGCCCCCACTCCACCCCTTCCCACACCCTCCCCTGAGCCTGCCATGCCCTCGCTCTTTCCTCCTGCCCCCAGAGCTCCTGCATGCTATGAAACAGCTGATTGGGAGGTGCAGGGTCAGGGAGGGAGGGGGAGACACTGATCGGCAGGGCTGCCGGTGCGTGGGAGGCGCTGGGAGCAGCGGGGTGGGGAGCTGCTGACGTATTACTGTGGCTCTTTGGCAATGTACATTGGTAAATTCTGGCTCCTTCTCAGGCTCAGGTTGGCCACCCTTGAAATAATAGATGCAGTAATGGAGCTGACTGTGTCAGCTATCTTTTATGTTTTTATCTTGCAATTGACATAAATAAGCAAAACTACATTCTATATATTTACTGAATTACACACTAATTTGACATTGTTAAACTGTTGCTTTTACTTCTGTCTAGAAAAAATAATTCTCTCAAGCATGCAAATATAATATATTGTATGCAACTCACTCCATTTTGTCTACTCTTGCAGTACCTACAATATCACCACTCATTTGAGACCACTACAGTTGTAAGGCACAATGGAATAGCAAACTTAATAGTAATTTTTAATGAAGCTGAGATATTCCTGTTGACATTATAAATGGTGTCTTCAGAGCCAATAAGAGTTAAATGAAATCAAGAGGACATTTAATCCATAGAGTCATAGACTTTAAGGTCAGAAGGGACCATTATGATCATCTAGTCTGACCTCCTGCACAATGCAGGCCACAGAATCTCACCCACTCACTTCTGTAATAAACCACTAACCTATGTCTGAGCTATTGAAGTCCTCAAATCATGGTTTAAAGACTTCAAGGTGCAGAGAATCCTCCAGCAGGTGACCTGGGCCCCATGCTGCAGAGGAAGGCAAAAAACCCCCAGGGCCTCTGCCAATTTGCCCTGGAGGAAAATTTCTTCCCAACCCCAAATATGACGATCAGCTAAACCCTGAGCATGTGGGCAAGACTCACCAGCCAGACACCCAGGAAAGAATTCTCTGCAGTAACTCAGATCCCACCCCATCTAACATCCCATCACAGGCCATTGGGCATATTTATCACTAATAGTCAAAGATCAATTAACATGTTATCAATTGCATTCATAATTTTTTTTCCTGAAAATAGCAAATACCTACAGTATGTTGAGCAGCTGCTGTATAAAGTAAATGGGTCGCCAATTTTCAGTGAAGTCTGGTGTATGTATGGGGGCAAGTTCAGAAGCCATACCTATTTTTACTCAGGAGTTTTGCCTGGGTAAAGACAGTTTAAACATACTAAGAGCTTCCTAACTTGTCACCTTGATATAAGTGAGAGAGTTTTGCCCAAATAAAGACTTTGGGATTAGGACATAAATGCACAAATAGAGGGCTAAATTATGCCTTTAAGCCACTGTCTATACTAGTAGAGAGTGAAGAGGGATGTGACAGGAGCTCTAGAGACTTATTAGATTAGACCAGTGGTCCCCAAACTTTTGAGGGTAGTGTGCCGTCCCCTCCCTCCCCCTCGAGCCAGGAGCAGGGCCATGGCTCTGGGTCGGTGTGTGGGAGGGAGGCGGGGGGAAACAGACAGGGATAAAGGGGCCGAGCCTGGGGCCACAGCTCGAGATGGGTCTGGGGCCAGGAACGAGCCGCAGCCAGACTGCGGTGAGGGCCAGCAGCCTGACCCATGGCCAGCTGTGGCTCTGCTCCCAGCCTTGGTCCTGGGCCAGGAATGGGGTAGGGATTGGAAACCGGAGCTGCAGCCAGAGCAGAGCTGGGGGAGAGATGGTGCTAGGTCGTGCTCTCACCCTGCCCCCAGGGGGGCTGGCCCATCCCACCACACCCCCTTAAGGGGGCACACACCACAGTTTTGAGACCTCTGGATTAGACAGATAGAAGAATTGCACATCAGCAGCATCTGGAGTCATTGAGCTCAGTGAAGGGACTTTGATCAGAAACAGTATCTCTAAGGGTACGTCTATACTTACCCGCTGCTTTGGTGGCGAGTAATCGATCTGAGATCGATTTATCGCATCTTGTTTAGATGCGATAAATCGATCCCGGAAGTGCGCGACATCGACAACGGTACTCCTGCTCGCCGCGAGGAGTAAGCGCGGTCGATGGGGGAGCCTGCCCGCCGCGTGTGGACCCGCGGTAAGTGCTTTGAAGATCGAACTAAGATACTTCGACTTCAGCTACGTTATTAACGTAGCTGAAGTTGCGTATCTTAGTTCGACACGGGGGGTTAGTGTAGACCAGCCCTAAGAGTGCTGGGGTAATGCTTGCAACACTAACATCTTATTCCCTTTAGCGGGGGACAAAGTGTTCGCCGGGTATTCCAGCTACATTTGCCAGTGCAGAAGAGATTGGGCCAGAGACCTGCCCCTTTGGTAATATACTTGCTCTTTGAATTCCCAACATGCAAACATGGACATTTGGGAACAGAAGGCTCTTTACGTCGTTTCCCACTCTTCCTTTTGATTCTAAAATATTTTTAAAAAACCACAGGTGGTTAAGAGAAAGCAAATATGCACAGCCTAGAGAAAACTAAATGGAAACATAATTGTCTATGAATACAAGCCATTGGGAAGGCCTAGCCTTACCTCACATCTGTAATCCTCACTGCCGTCAATAACACTTCATAGATAAAGATCAGATCCTACTTTATTATTGCATATTTGTTGTTTATTTTATGTACAATACTGTTACAGCAAATATGATTTGAAAAGTCATAAAATAAATTTAAGCTCCCAAAGCAGTGTACTGTGTGTGTAGATTTAAAAATTATAAATACAAGGCCAAATCCTAAAGTTCTAATACCGTCATTATTCAGTCCTTACCCAGTTAAAGTTCTCATTGATATCAATGGCAGTATGCCCAAGTAAAGACTAAGTAAACACTAAATAAGGGGCCAGAATTTGGCCCCATGTAATTATATTTTAAAAACCAAAAAATGTGAAATCTAGTGCCTGCCTCTTTCACTTACATAGTATTGTGAATTTAAGTCCTGGCAGGTTTCTCCTACAGGATTGATGACTTCATGAACACCTCATGGAAACAACATACTGTAAGCACTTGTAATTCCTGTATCTGTCATGGAATTAATTTGTCACTATGGTCAGGCACCTCACCCTTTAATGCACCCCCACATGGTCAGGCATTTGTTAATGGCAGCCTTGTCTCATTTCCCTTGGTATCAGGAACATGGCCTGTAGTGCTTTGGCACTCTTCATGACTCATTTCAGGGTAGTAAGGGGTCTCACCACAAGGGTGTGATGGTCCTCTAGCTGTTGGTCCTGGAGCCCCATATCTCCCTCTCCTTTCTTCAGAGCAGGGAAGTTGAAAATGCAGAGACTCTCCTACGCCACAAAGTTCAACACTCCTATATTAGGACTATCATCCCAAGCCTGGGGTTTGGCAGTCTGTACCCCCTGCCATACAGAGAGTGGTAGGGGAACCCAGGTCCACCCTCTCTTCTGGGTCCCGACCCAGAGCCCCTGTGTAAGGCAATCAGGCACTGTTTACTTAGGTCTCTGGCTGCCTCCTACCTCTGACCTTTGCAGATGTCCTGCATATGACAACCTTACCTGGATCCATCTACCAGAAAGTTAGCTTCTCCACAGTACCTCTTAGCCTCTCCAGCAGCTGCCCTACTCTAGCTCAGTTGCAGCCTTTTATCCCAGCTGTTGCTAACCAACCATTTAGTTGCAGCTGTTTAAGTGATTGCTGTCTTCATTAACCCTTTAGTGTTTGCTGCCATGTGGCCTCTATATGCCCCATCACAGATACCTTAGGCCTCAGTCCTGCAAGGAGCTCCAAGGGTTTTGCTCACATGGAAAATCCTTGCAGAATCAAGGGCTATAAACAATTACATGTTGTAGAACAATCTCTTTCATCATTAAATGAAATTAAACTCCTGTTTGAGACACCTGAAGAGCTACTAAAGCCTCCACAGATGGGAAAACAATTAATTTGTACATTTAGCATTATCATTGTGCAGTATTACAGGAAGTTGCAATGATAAAGATCAGGAAATTAGGTATGAATTAGTGACTTCCCTTTACAATATATGGGGTTAGGGTTTTTTTTGAACAGTTAGAAAAATGGGGATATGTGGAGAGAGATCAGTTTCAGATATCTATTCAGCAGTAGAAAAAACTTGGGGAGGGGGGGAATGCCATAAACGGAGCAAATTACAAATATTTTAAACATAAGGTTTGGTTAGAGAGAAAGAACTGCAGGATTTCAGCCTTACTATCACAACATCCTCTAATGGCTCTGGAGTGAAGCTATCACCCCATTTTAAAGTATTTCGTCCATTTTTAAATTTACACATCAGTTCCAGTGTTTGCTTTATTTCAAGGGTAAAATTTATTCTCCATTACATATTCTAACTATGTTGTAGGCCTCAGGGTTGCATGGGTGTAACAAAGAGCTAAATTTGGCCCTAAATGTTTATCTTCTAATCTATTTAGCATGTGAGCCACCTTATTCTACTGTCTTTTAGAACATACAGATCAGAATACATTTCCATCATTAAATCTTTAAAATCTGTTCTCAGAAATGAACTATTGGACCAAATTCATGCTTGGTGTAAATACATAGTAAATGGCGTTACACTAGGAATACATTTGGCTTATTGTTTCCCAGTGTTCCAGGTAGACATTTAGAAAAACACAATTTATTAATTTTAGAGCCAAGTGACTTTTAGACACCAACTAGTTGACATTTCTAATAAACTGATTATTCTCAGTGATATCTACTGTGATCAGGAGATCATTTGCTTTATCATTACAATAAATAAATTTGATCCTCTGGTAGAAGTCTCAATCAATCCAGCAGTTTTCCTGGGAGTAAAAGGCCTATCCTTTATGCTTAGTCCGAGTACAAGTTTATTCCATAGAATCTATACTTTTAATAGCATAGTTGCTGGAATTGTTTATAACAAGATTTCTGGAGTTCAGGACTGCTAGTCATTATGTGTGATAAGAGCTCTCTCACTGGTAACGGCTTTATTTTCGTTTGTGCAGGTACATCATGTGGACAGACCCATGTACAGGTACCCATGTAGAGCCACACTGCAGGATCAAGCTTAAGTTTTTAACAGTCATGAAATACTAACCTGTTGGAAATCTCAGAAGTTCAGAGATTATAATAATACCCAGCTCTTACATAGTGCTTTTCATCAGTAGATCTCAAAGCACTTTACAAAGGATGTACCCAGCCTTCACCATCTATCAGGCAGCTTCTCCCTCCCACAGAAACATTGTGCTTTTTCCTTTTCTACCCCTTTTGAATGGGAAACACTCTCTGCCAATATCTACAAAGCCTTGTCTTTCTTTAAATCCGTCCTTGAGGTCCACCTCTACTAGAGTGTCTATAAAACATTAGCAGCTGACAATAGTTAGATATTGTCTATATTGTCTAACTGGGACCTCTATTTTTTGTTATGACTCTATATCACAGAGTTATAGACTTCTATTTATTATTATAATGTGCTTGATGCACTCTTATTTTGTCTTCCATCAACTCCTTGCCCATTTGAGGCTGCTGTACTCATATGGATCACAATGCAGGACTGGGTACCTAGGTTATCAGTTCTCTGGGGCAAGGGCTGTCTTTTTTGCTGTGTATCTGCACAGCATCTAGTACACTGGAGTACTAATTCTTAATTGGAATCCCTTGGTGCTACAGTAATACAAATACCACATGTGTGTTAATATTTGTATTTAACAAAATTGTTTATAATATCAAGGGATACATTCCTCTCTCCCTCTTCATGTCAAAGTGTTTCCATATAGATCTTTAACTACTGTATGAGAGTACCTACTAACTGTAGCTTGTATCTAGACTAAGATCTGGAAAACATCATTATTGTATTCTAACGATGCACAAGTTAACACATATGATTATAAATGGATCATTACCTCTTTACCAGTAAAGGAATGTCCCCAGTTAGCATCTTATATTGCTAAAGGCCAAGTTCTGCACCTTTGTGCATCTAATTTAGAGCATCATGCCCTTAGTCAACATTTAACTTCTGCTTCTTGTTTCCTTTGAGTTTCTCTGCAGCTGTTCAGCAACTATTTTGCTGGGCAGGCTCAAGGAGCTCTCTCCCTTGGAGTAGTGGTCTCCAAACACAATGAGCATTCTCAACAGATTCCATGTGATGTTCTCTATGCTGGCCATTTTTATTAAATGTCTATAGGGCCTGTTTTTAGATATACAATTCAGAATGGTAGAGAGGGAGCTCAGACACTGAGTTGATCAACTAATAATTGTTTCTCCATTATCAGTGTTGGCGTGAACAATTTAATATTCAGAAAACTAAGAAATGTTCAGAACTTGTACACTTCTCTAAAACTATAAACTGAGCAATTAACTGCTATCCGATATTAAGGCAAAGCATAAGAGGGAATGTGCATTGCCCTCACATTGAGCGCAAAGTCCAATCAGTATCTGTTTATAAATCCTGGCTACCTAGACTTTAAATATCAATAATGAACTACAAGACATATATATTTGTTTTTAAATATTAATATATAAATGTGTGTCATGACTACAGTGTCAAAATTGTTTTATTACTTGATACAGTAACAAGTTGCCATTCTTTACTTTGCTTATTCCTGTTTTAAACAAAGCTTTGCTTAAAATCAAGAGCCTCTGTTATGATGTGATCATTACATAATTTATTCTATGTCTTCCCTCTGTTCTGAACACATTATATTTTTTTCAAGATTCCAAACTGCTTATATTATTGTCTACTTGGCCCAAGATATGTGAATTCCTCATTGGAAGGCATTAGCAGGGGGTAAGGCACTGGATAGGGGTAGAGAGACATGGGCTTTAAATAGGTGCACAGTGCTTAGAACAAAAACGGGTCTGATCTTTGGTCGGTAACCTCTTGGCCCTCCTGCAATACAATCAACTAACTAACTAATAATAATATTTTACTGGGTCTGCTATATGATAGGTCCTGACCTGCAGTGTGAACTTGGGTGAGGCATTTCACAGCTCTGTGTCTCAGTTTCCCTCTGTTTAATGGGAATAATGATATTTACCCATCTCTAATAATAATAAACAACAATAAATAATAATAATAATAATAATAATTAATGGACACATTGACTTTTATGGATGAGAAGTGCTATATCAGAGCTAAGCATTATTATTATTTTATTTAACTTGGTTTTTAGGTCTAACAAACTATCACAGTACCTAGATGCAGTTGGCCAAGACAGTGTGTATGTCCAGTGAAGCTTATGGCTCCAATTCAAAGCACTTATGTGAGCATTTACCCTAATTGCAATGGGACTACTTATATGATTAAAGTTAAACATGTTGTTATGGTTGCTCAGGGACTGTATTTTGACCTCTCTCTCAGCAGTCTCTCTGTGGGCACCCTTACCAATGATAGGCCTACACTTGCACTTCTCTCAGAGTGGAATCCCATGACTCACTCCACTTTTAGACTGGATCAGCAGGCAAAGCACCCTCTGTTTACCAACCATAATATCACAGCAGGTCCAATTGGCTTAGGCTCCTGCTGTAGTCTTCTCTTGTGGGCTTGTGACCAGAAATTGCAATGACTCAGGACAGCTTCTTCAAAACAAATATTATATATTTGTCCACAGGAACATAAACAGAGAGAAAAAGAGTTAAAACAACAAAAGATCTCTGTGCATATTATCTTATCTAAACTGTAGCTTGTCCTTGCAAGTTGAGGTAAGTCCCATTTTTCACAGGCTCCTCTCAGTACAGGGGCTGGGTAAGACAGGCTGCACTCCTGCACCTTCTGCCTCTGACCATCTGATTCCCCCCCAGTCCATGTGTGTCTCCCTCTTGATAAAAACTTATTTAAAAGTTTTTTGTTCAAAAGTTCCTGCCCAAAGACCTGCCAAGATTTTGAGCAGAGCTTCTGAACCTGGTCAGACTGATTTATGGATTTTTTCAGAAGGGGTTGGAGAGAGTCTTCCAGCACTGAAATCACTGTACTGTCCATTTGAGCACCAGGCAATTAAATTAGAACCATTGCCAAATTCCTGGGTATCTGGGCAGAGCTCCAGCAGGAATTAATCCTAAAAGTTCCACAGAACCAGCCACACCACAATAACCACCAAGTCCACAAGATATATATAGCTATAGATATAAATACATATAAACATTCACAAAATTAATACAGATATGTCCCTCATTCTTCACCCATGTGCTCAAGTGCTTTGATAAATTGGGGCTAAAATGTATAAGGACTGTGGGTCCAAGTATGAAAGTATAAGAACACAACCTTTCTAACATTTCAGCTATTTCTAGATGTTGGAGCATTTCAGTCTCTGGGCTCTAATTGCTAGTGGAACATCCTGAAGATATCTATACTGAGAAAATGAGAGTCCAAATGCCAAAAAAACCCCAAACCCAGCCAGCTATTTTAAAAAACAAAATGAGACATCACATCAAGAAATGCCATCCTCCTCTTAGGATAGGCCGGAGTACCCAGATAAACTCACAGTGCCTGATATGAAAACCTGAAGAAGCATCAGTCAAATGAGTTTTGGATGGACAGTTTTATTAAAGAAAAAAAAAAAAGAGCAAGAGAGTGAGTACTCTGACTGAAAATTTTGAGTGGAGCGTTGATACCTAAGAAAAACATTTGGAGACAGCAAGTATAGCTCTATAAGTGAACACAAAAAGAGAAATCCACTGACAACGTAGTATTAGAACCTCCCCTTTTGAATTTAAGTATGTGCTTTATTATTTTATTGAATAGAGATGGACTTAAAATATTTTTAAATGCTTTTGCTGAATTTGGGCCTCACGACATGCATTATTTTACTTGTAGTGCAGAAAGGAATTTTTAAAAAAGAAAGGCTTGCCAACCATGGTAGCAGCACAAAAAAAATCAGTAATAACTTTGATCAGTGTGAGCCATAGAACCAAGGGAGATCTCATAATGCCACAGAACATACAAAATAACAGGCCAAAAATTTAAAAAAAACCTTGAACCATTCCCACCACCCACATAATTACTATTATAAAAGTCATTCAGCAATGCTAGGTTCTGTGGGTGAAAGCTGCGGAGCCTCCACAAAATCAAAATTCAAATCTTTTAAATAGCTGACTTAGTGAACCAAAATGAAAACAAGTTGAGCAAGAAAACACACAAATAAAATCCAGCCTAAAATGAGCACAAGATTAACATCATGTTGAGCAACCATGGCTACAAATAAGTTTGTCATTTCCTAAATTTTATCAGCATTTGCAGAATGGCTCAGAGTAAAATTGCAGCAGGGGGATTTGGGAGTAACAGATAATGGATGGTCTTTAAATGGATTTTCAGTCATGGCAGTGGATGAGTCCATTCCTCTTAATTCATAGTTTGGGTAAACATTTTTAGAGAGAGATATGCCACTGGAGTGGTCATTTGGGCACTGTTCTTTTCCGGTACTCCCATTTCTGCACTGGCCACCCTTCTGGCTAATGCTGTCAAGACTGTACGCTGTCTCCATATTCAATCTCCCAGTCTCTGTATCTTGATGTGTATAACATTTATTACTTTTTATTTTTTAAATTTTGCTTTTATTTAATCTTTGATACAGTATGTTCTCTAGTTTAGAGACTGTATCCTGCACTTGCCTGGTGATGCATTCAATGTTCTAATATACCTTTGCTATCACTTATGATAACCAACTTCCATGGCAACTGTACTTCTCTTGTTGGCAAGATTTTTACACGTGGCTAAGACAGTTACTGTTATTTACATCATATACTACATTCATTTTAAATTTTGAGTTTGCTTTGTTACTTTATGGATTGTAGATGTGAAAGATTCATAGATTCTAGGGCTGGAAGGGACCTCGAGAGGTCATCGAGTCCAGCCCCCTGCCCTCATGGCAGGACCAATTACTGTTTGGAGGGACTGTTGTTTTCTTTGTCATTCTCATCATAGTGATGTATGTCTGTTGAGGCTTTTTGACTTGGTCTAGCCTTTTTAAAGACAGCTACAGTATGATTTTTTTTACCCATTGCTGTAAATAAGCTTTGAGAACATTACTCCTGTAGGTATCAATTTTACCTACAATATGCGCCAAATAGGCTACCTTGGGGCATAGTGCCTTATTTTATTTATATCTGTAATTTGTTACTTAATTTTTATCAAGACACCCTATGCACTTCAAGACATGAAAAAGATATATACTTAACATTACCTCTCATCAGTGTACATACGTTTTTCTCTGCACCTCAACTTTTGAATGACACTTGTCTTGTTTAGATTGTTACCTTTTGAGGCAGGGACCATATTTGCTTACATGTTTGCACAGCACCTAGCATGAAAGAACCCCTGTCCTAAATGGGTTTTCTATGTGCTAACATAATACAAATAGTAATAAAAAATGCCCCAAATTCCCTGCCACGATAAAATTGTGCCCTCAGCCTGCACCACAGACAATGTCTGCACTGTATGTATTTAGATTGTGAGCTCCTTGATGTTAGGAACTGTATGTTCCTCTGTGTTTGCACAGTGCCAAGCACTTTGTCAGTGCTCAATAATATAAATACAAACTTTTGTTAAACAAAAAGGAGGAGAAAAGGATAGCTGAGGAGGAAAAGTCTCTGGTTCTCCCCAACAAATAAATCTCAGAGTAGTACAACACATTTTAATGCTTCCATTCTCCTACTTTCTCATTCCACCCTTCCTCCTCCCACACACACACTGACTGTACTGCTGTAGTTTGTCCTTTAACATTTTTCAGACAGACAGCCTAACACTGGCTGCCTGCCAGACTGTACTTTTCTGAGGCAGGAAAGTGTTACCGTGACTCTGTATTGCTTTGTGCAAATGTTCTTGACTTTAGCAGTTTTGTCAATTATTATTATTATTACTTTTTTAACCAAATAGCCTTACCAAGACAATTCTCTTCGAAGGCGCGCATTCTAAAATGTCTCCAACCATGCCAAGGCTGCAGTTTATCACCCTGTTTTCTAACTGGCTCTGGCTATTTTACTTTGAACTTGAGTAAAAATACATAATCTGTAGTGTGGCAGACTTCCTCATTGAGTTCTGTGTGTTTCTTATTACCCCAAACCAAACCTCCCTTATTTATTTTGTGTTCAATTTTGAATTTGAGTTACATTGAACATGCTGTGTCTGTCTGAATTAGTGATCACTAATTTGCAGTTTCTGAAGTATTTCAATCCTACCTAAGTTAATGAACGATTATGGTGTTAAAATCTTTCCTCAATACCCTGGTCTCACAAAAATGCTTGACCAGAGCACACAAAATTCTACATGTGTTGTGCTGAGGCACTTTAAAGTATATTAGAATTAAATGGAGCTGTACAGGCAGCAGGTAATATCCAATGCTCATAGTAGGCCTGGAGTTAAAAGCAAGTACACCCTTCATAAAGGAAGGATAATAAGGAAAAGA
Source organism: Chelydra serpentina (assembly GCA_037349315.1). NCBI lineage: Eukaryota > Metazoa > Chordata > Testudines > Chelydridae > Chelydra > Chelydra serpentina. The sequence goes on from JBAIAC010000042.1 coordinate 20,082,438, forward strand.
AAACTTAAAAGGAAGACCAGTGCTGTAACACACAAAAGGTCTTCCTGCCTCCACTCTGTGGATTCCTTCCTGCTGAGCTCCACAGAGGGACTTCCATGTGGTTGAGGGCAAGGATGAAGCATGCCACAGAGGTGGCATTCCCCATTATATGCCCTGTTCCACATCCAGGATTCATGACTCCTCTCCAACTGGGGAAGCAGATGGTAAAATTGTAAAATGGCAAAATGTGGTTCTACTCAGAAAAGAAGCTGTACTAATGCCACTGTGGGGTTTCACATTTATTGCTTCTCGTGGATTTAAAGAACAAATTTCCTCAATTTCCAAGTAATAAGATGTTTTTCTAACTGCCAGTCCTGTAGATCTTGAAAGTCAAGCTTGTTTATTTGAAAGTCAAGTTAGGTTCTTTCTAGCTTGCACGTCATCATTAATAAAGATTTTAGAGGCCAAGTTTTTCCCTTAAATATACCTTCTATCCAGCCTCATATGGCTCTGCAAGTGGAACTTAATTAATGTGTGGAAGAATGGAATCCAGCTCAAATTCCTGTAGCTATGCTCTGATATGCTAGTAGAAGTAAAAAGTCAGTGTTGCTAACTTCCATGACTTTAGCACAAGTTTGGTGATATTTAGTGTTTTCTTAAAGCCCCAGCTCCTAGAGTCAAGTTAATATATGAAAGTCTTAGCTTTATTTTTTAGCTATCATTTTGATATTCAGTGATCACTGAGCTCTTTAGGTGCTTGCAAGAGATCTGATTTATTCTGTGTCTGGTTCCAACTGGCTCTGCATAATAAGAGCTTCAGAGCATCCTATCCAGATTCTTCTGTTTGGGAAGCTCAGCCCTTAAAGGCTCAGTCCCCAATATCATACTCATTATTGCAGAGAACAGCCTGAAATCATGACCTAAGTGTATGCTAAAGGCTCAAAACCAGGAGGCAAATAAAAGAACCACATTTTTCATTTTTTTCAATCTCATGAATTTTAAGCCAATCTCAGTTTTTTTTAATGCTTAGAGTTGGCAATATAGAAGCCATGCAACTTGTTTGTCACCAAAAATAAGTATATAATTCTATGAAGATTATTGAGTATGAAAGGTCCATTTTCATATAGCCACTTTTCAGAGCACAACACACATTGATTTATGGTGTTAGGCAAGTGGTTCTCCCCTTTGTTTGTGCATTGCAAACTTAGCTGCTCTTCAACAGATTCAGCTTAGATGAACGATCTAGTTAACATTTCACTTAATTTAAATGTTGCATTCCTTCTCTTCACTCAGGCCAATCTCTCAGGGTAGCTGATAAACGTTAATTCTATTCTCCTAGTTCCAAATTAAAGTTTCCTAACTAAAAAAAAACCAAACAAAAAACAAAAACCAGAATGCAAAAATCAAAATGACAGTACACAACAACAGAAAACACATTGTCATCACAAGCACCGTTTTTACCTAAGATTCTCTAAGCACTTTGCAAATAATTAACTGAGTTTCACAATACCCCTGAAAGGCAGGTAAGTATTTCTGTGGTGTTTAATAAATAAATGAATGAATGAATAATAAAAATGGACTGTACAGTAAAAGTATCGTAAGTCTGTCTAAATAGCAAGATAAAAGTGAGGAACCCATATACCTAAAAAGTCAATCATGACTTTACTTTATCCAGGAGATATTCCATTACTCATAGACTGCTGCCATTCCTCTAATAGAGTTGGTTTAATATTTCTGTCTTTTCTTCAAACTTATCACTTTCTTTATCCAAAATATACTCCTGTTATGCTATGTCCTCCTCCTACTCTGCACAGTGCTTTTATTTTATCTCTCTGGTACAATAGAGATCTGAAAGTTTGGTGATTTATATTGCACAAACACTACCAAAACCTCCAGTTTTTCTGGAAGATCTTTTTCTTGGAAAACTAAAGGGAGCAATGGGCTGTAATGTATTCTCACAAATTTTGCACTCTGAAGATTTCAACCTTCAGTGGCCAACACAGAACAGTATTGGCAAACAGGACTTCATCAGTGCTCTTTAAATAACACATTTAGGAATGATCCTATCAGCCTCTCCTGTCACAATGCAGCCTGTACTCTTGTAAAATTGCACAAATGCAAAACTCAGGAATGTAGAGTTTTCTTCCATAGCTAGATTGATGTATGTCCTGGGTCTCAGAGAAATCAGCCAAGTTTACGTTGTTATATTAACATACTGAATCTGGCTGTCAAGAACACAAAATCTTTTGTACAATAATTTGATTTAGTCCTAAGTGAAGCACAGGATCTGGTCCAAGAATATAGCTGAACCGTTTGATAACAGCAACCATAGTATAATTAAATTTAACATCCTTGGAGGGTGGGAAACACCAAAGAAGGTCACCATAGCAGCATTTGACTTCAGAAAGGGGAACTATACAAAAAAAAAAGAGGACGCTAGTTAAATGGAAATTAAAAGGTATAGTCACAAAAGTGAAATGCCTGCAAGCTGCATGGAAACTTTGTAAAAACATCATAATAGAGGTTTAAATTAAATGTATACCCCTAATTAAAAAACATAGTAAGAGGACCACAAAAGTACCACCATGGCTAAACATCAAAGTAAGAGAAGAGGTTAGAGACAAAAAGGCATCTTTTAAAAACTGGAAGTTAAATCCTACTGAGGAAAATAGAAAGGAGCCTAAACTCTGGCAAGTGACGTGTAAAAGTATAATTAGGCAGACCAAAAAAGAATTTGAAGAGCAACTAACCAAAGACTCAAAAACTAATAGCAATTTTTTAAAGTACATCAAAAGCAGGAAGCCTACCAAAAAATCAGTGGGCCACTGGACAACTGCGGTGCTGAAGGAGCAATCAAGGAAGATACGGCCGTTGCAAAGAAGCTAAATGAATTCTTTGCATCAGTCTTCACTGCAGAGGATGTGAGGGAGATTCCCACACCTGAGTCATTCTTTTTAGGTGACAAGTCTGTCCCAGATTGAGTTGTCAATAGGGGAGGTTTGGGAACAAATTGATAAATTAAACAGTAATAAGGATCAGATGGTATTCACCCAAGAGTTCGGAAGGAGCTCAAATGTGAAATTGCAGAGCTAGTAATTGTGGTAGGTAACCTATAATTTAAATCAGCTTCTGTACTAGATGACTGGAGGATAGCTAATGTGACGATTTTTTTTTAAAGGCTCTAGAGGTGATTCTGGCAATTACATGCCGGTAAGCCCAACTCCAATACTAGGCAAATTGGTTGAAACTATAGTAAAGAACAGAATTATCGGACACATAAATGAACATGATTTGTTGGGGAAGAGTCAACATGGGTTTTCTAAAAGGAAATCATGCCTCACAAATCTACTGGAATTTTTTGAGGGGTCAACACACATGTGGACAAGGGTGATCCAGTGGATATAGTGTATTTGGACTTTCAGAAAGCCTTTGACAAGGTCTCTCACCCAAGGCTCTTAAGCAAAGTAAGCAGTCATGGGAAGGTCCTCTCATGGATCAGTAACTAGTTAAAAGACAGAAAACAAAGGGTAGGAATAAATGGTTATTTTTCAGAATAGAGGTAAATAATGGTGTTCCCCAGGTATCTGTACTGGGACCAGTGCTGTTCGGCATATTCATAAATGATCTGGAAAAAATGATAAACAGTGAGGTGGCAAAATTTGCAGATGATAAAAAATTAAACAAAATTAATCAAAATAGTTAAGTCCAAAGCAGACTGCAAAGAGTTACAAAGGGGTCTCACAAAATTGGGTGATTTGGCAACAAAATGGCAGATGAAATTCAATGTTGATAAATGCAAAGTAATACACATGGGAAAACATAATCCCAAGTACACATAAAATGATGGGGGTTAAATTAGCTGTTACCACTCAGAAAGAAATCTTGGAGTCATCCTGGATAGTTCTCTGAAAACATCTTCTTAATGTACAGCAACAGCCCCAAAAGCTAACAGAATGTTAGGAACCATTAGGAAAGTGATAGATAATAAGACAGAAAATACCATAATGCCACCATATAAATCCATGGGACACCCACGCCTTGAATACTGCATGCAGTTCTGGTCACTCCATCTAAAAAAAGATAAATTAGAACTGGAAAAGGCATAGAGAAGGGCAACAAAAAAGATTAAGGGTATGGAACAGCTTCCATATGAGAAGAAATTAAAAAGATTGGGACTTTTCAGCTTGGAAAAGAGATAACTAAGAGGGGATATGACTGAGGTCTATAAAATCATGAATGGTATGGAGAAAGTGAATAAGGAAGTATTACTTACTCCTTCACATAACACAAGAACCACGGGTCACCCAATGAATTTAATAGGCAGCAGGTTTAAAACAAACAAAAGGAAGTACTTCTTCACAAAACATACAGTAAACCTGTGGAACTCATTGTGGGGATGTTGTGAAGGCCAAAACAATAACAGGGTTCAAAAAAGAACTAGATAAATTCGTGGAGGATAGGTCCATCAGTGGCTATTAGCCAAGATGGTCTGGGATGCAACCCCATGCTCTGAGTGTCCCTAGCCTCTGATTGCCAGAGGCTGGGAGTAGACCACAGGGGATGGATCACTCGATGATTGTTGGTTCTATTCATTCCCAGTGAAGCACCTAGCATTGGCCACTGTCAGGTGACAGGATACTGAGCTAAATGAACCATTGGTCTGACCCCTTATGTTCTTAAATTAAAACCTGCTCCTAGAGCTATCTTTTCCTCTTACGCTGAATCAATCTCTCTTTTCCTCTCCTTCCACACTTATAACAACTTTTAGGAAGTCAAAATAACTGTCTTTTTCCTTTTCTCCTGCTACATTTAGTGCCTACTTATCCTGATATTTGCCTAGATATTTGTAAGGTTGAGTGACTTTTCTATGTTTGTTGGTGCCTAGGGCTCGTTTATTTTGAAAGACATGCAAACATTTATTGTGTAAACTAAGAAAATTTCTTCTTAGATGTGTGGTGCAGACAGGGCCGGCTCCAGGCACCAGCCGACCAAGCACGTGCTTGGGGCGGCACCTTCAGGAAGCCAATCTTGGGGCGGCGCTCAGGGTTTGTTTGTTTTTTAAAAACACACCTCGGCGGGGGCGGCGCTCTTGGGAGGGGTGAGTTTATTTTGGCTGGGCGCTGGGGGTGGGGTGTTGCGGCGGGGCACTCGGGGGGTTGTTGCAGTGGGGCGGCACGGGCATGCTGCCCTCCCCGCCAGCGTGCCGGCCGGGGGAGCGGGGCCGGGGGCATGTCGCGCTCTCTGCCGGCGCGCTGGCCGGGGGGAGCGGGGCCGCCGGCACTTTGGGTGGTAGAGACACTGGCGGGGGGGGTTGTTGCGGTGCAACATGGAGGGGGGGATTGTTTCAGCAGGGCGGCGGCGCTCGGGAGGGTTGTTTTGGCAGGGGCTGCGGGGGTTGTTTTTTTTGTTTCAGCGGGACGGCGCTTGGTTTTTTTTGTTTTTGTTTTGCTTGGGGCGGTAAAAAAGTTAGAGCTGGCCCTGGGTGCAGATGATGCGTTAGAAAGATTCTGGGAGGAATATTAATGATAAACCATGACTATTAACTGCAATTATACTTCTCTTGTGTATTGGGATTAAAAATAACATTATTTAAATGTGATAAAGAAGCAAAGAAAAGGACACAAACTCAAGTTTCTATCCTTAGTAGGTCATCTTTCAGGCATTCTTTAAACACGATGAAGGAAAGAAAAGGACACAAACTCAATTTTTTATTCTTAATAGGTCACCTTTAAGAGAAGAATTCACTTAACTGTGGAGCTTGAATAGGGCACCTTACCTAAGAAAAACAGTCTAAAAGAAGCGACAAAGGGTCCTGTGGCACCTTATAGACTAACAGAGGTATTGGAGCATAAGCTTTCGTGGGTGAATACCCACTTCGTCGTCTAAAAGAAGTTCATGATCTAGGAGCATACGAAGGGAAAGAGAAAACAACTTTTCATGAAAGAGAAGAATCCAATAAACACCCTAGTTCCTTCCCTTTCACAGGATTTGACTGATCAATAATAGGAGGTGCTTTCATGGGCCCTGAAAGTCTTGTTTTTGAATAAAATGCTAAAAAGAAAATCTAACACAAATAAAACCAAAATTCTGGAACTTTTGGGGGTGTGGGGTTGGGGAGTTAGTAGGTGTGGAAAGGCTGTTCCCAAACTGGATTATAATCCAGTTTTCTCAGTTGGCCACATCTCTAGAATAGAGTGAACTAAGCACCGATCTTTGAACACCCCTGAACTTGGCAGGGCTTAAAACCCAGATCCAAATCTTGCTGATCATGCTCATTTATAGGAAAAATTGAGTTTTTTAGAAATCTACACAATAATTTTTTTAAAATAGCATTTTGGCTCATCTCTTAAGAAGAGTTAGATTTTCATATAGAACATGAACGAAACAGGCTTTGAAACTATTTGTTAGAAATCTCATAACAGTCTAACCATTACTTTTTTTAACAAGAAGCTGTGATTTTCATGTGTTTGCCATGCATGTTGCTCCTAAAAGAGAGGTTTTGTATGGAGTCAGGCATTGCAAATATAAATGTACCAGCCTTCTCCTCTCAACAAGATATAGGTTCACATTTTGCTGTAGGTCACAAAATAAAATGAATATGGTTGGTTCATCCTAGTCCCTAGTGGACATTTGTCTACATTATAGTGCTGTCTCTTTAGAAAAATAAATCCGACTATAAGTTAGTGTACCCGTTAATTCAATGAATTCAAAGAGACAGTCAGACAAGGGGAACTATAAAGATTCTGAAGCAGAGTAACCTTTCTTTTTAAAGCCTGAAAGGGCTGTTGCTGGTAGCAAATAACGAGTTATAATACACTGGATGAAATGTCAGAAATAATTTCACCAGTGGTGGTGAAAGCCCAAGAGAAGAAACACATCTGGTATAGTAATAATGTGCTAAATATGTGATGAATTAAAGAGCTAATCCAAAGACATGCAGCTCTTCATAAACATGTATAACTAATATACAAGTCTCTAATAAGGATGTTGCCTTTAGCATAGAGTACTTCTGCATATGGGTTCCTAATGTGCTGATATCCAACTGCAATGCCATCAGATAATAATAGAAAGCTTACTCACCAATATTATGTTTGTAGTGTTGTTGTAGCCATGCTGGTCCCAGGGTCTGAGAGAATCAAGGTAGGTGAGGTAATATCTTTTATTGGAACATCTTCAGTTGGTGGAAGGGACAAATTTTTGAGCGTCACAGAGCTCTTCGTCAGGTCTGGGGAAGATAACCTGACAAAGTGTGTGAGTTAAACACAAGTTGGGACACATTGTTAAGCATGCGGGGTTCACACATGCTGAAGGAGATCGCTTAAAATGAAGTGGGCAATTAAGGGTTAGCAGGCAGTAGGGTGTGTTACAAATTGTTGAATGAGCCATAAAACCAGTGTCTCTATTTAGTCCATGGTTTTTTTTGTCAAGCAGAGAGATGAATTTAAGCTCCCAAGCTTGCCTTTTGAAAGTGTGCAGGTTTCCTTTGAGGGTGAGGTCAGACACAGAGCGATCGCTTTGTGAAGTGTCACCCACAGGTGATACGGTGGTTTTGTCTTTTATCGTTCTTCTGTGTGAGTTCATTGAAGTTCGGTGTAGCTCGTAAGCTTGTCCCTTCCATCAACAGACACTGGTTCAATAAAAGATATTATTTCACCTACCTCATCTCTCTCATTAATATTATAACACTTAAACAATTTGATTCCTATGAATTGTAACAAGGATCGGAAGTATTAATCTTTTTAACACTGTAATTGGACATGATCAATGTTGTAGTATGCCTCATAATTGAGCTAAATGTCTTTTATTCCATACTGGAGATCTCACTTGGAGGAATTGCACCATGAGAATATTTTGCACATTGATTATTACTGCAGTTGAAAATTAAGAAATCAAATCAAATGTGTGTTTTACTGAAACTGTTTCAGTAAACAAACTGGCTCACACGTGCTATAAGTTATAATGGAAAATGGGAAATTAATACTAGTGAGAAAGAATGAAAATATATAAGAAAATGAGGACCATAATGCAGTGATTCTGTTTTCTTTTTGATAAACTAAACAGATTGAGCTCTTTAAATCTCTCTCTGTAAGGCCTTTTCTCCAGGCCTGGAATAATGTTTGTGGCTCTTTTCTGCACTCCCCAATTTTTCAACATTGTTTTTAAAATGTGGACATCAAAACTGGTAGCAGTCTCATCAGGGACATAGACAGAAGTAAAAACCACCTGCCTACTCCTGCTCATTATTCCCCTGTTTATACAGCGAAGGATTGCATTAGCCCTTTTTCCACAGCATCACACTGGGATCTCATTTTGAGTTTCTTATCCACTATGACCCCTACATCCTTTTCAGTCACTGCTTTCTAGTCTATAGTACACCATTTTGTAGGAGTGGTCTGCATTCTTTGTTCATAGATGTATGACTTTGCATTTGACTGTATTAAAACACGTTTTGTTTGAACAGACCCATTTTAACAAGCAATCCAGATCACCCTGTATGAGTGCCTTATCCTCATCATTATTCACCACCTCACCAATCTTTGTGTCATACACAAATTTTCCTGAAAGTGATTTTATATTTACTTCCAGAGCATTGATGAAATTGTTGAATAGCATTGGGCCTACTACCAATCCCACTCAAAACACCATTTGATGACAATTGCCCATTGACTACTATTTTTTTGGATTTGTCAGTTAGTTGCTCCTGAATCCATGTAATGAGTGGTTTATTGATATTGCATAGTGCTATTTTTTAAGACAGAATATAATATATTAAGTCAAATATCTTACAAAAGTCTAAGTTATAAGTATGCAGTTACCCTTATCAACCAAACTTATCTATTAAAAAATGAAATCTGGGTTATCTGACAAATCCTATTTTCCATAAAATCATGTTGACTGGCATTAATTATATTTCCATCCTTTAATTCTTTATTGACTGAATCCCGTAACAGCTTTTCCATTATTTTGTCGGGGATTAAGGTCAGGCTAACTGGCCTGTAGTTACCCATGTCATCCTGCTTGTCCTTTTTGAATATTGGCATATTAATATTCTTCTGGAATTTCCCTGGTATTCCAAGATTTATTGGAAGTTAAGATCAGCAGGCCAGAGATCTCCTCAACCAACTCTTTTGGGATTCTTGAGTGCAAGTTATCTGGCCCCCGCTGATTTAAAAATGTTTATTGCTAGTAGCTGCTGTTTAACATCCTCTTTAATTACTAATGGACTTAGAAAGTAGGTCATCATCCTCATGTAATATGAGTATAACATTCTGTTTCTTTTTAGTAGCAGTGTGGACCGAGGTCATTGGTTTAATAGCACAAATGATCAAAGAGCCCTCCCACTGCCATCCCAAAGTATACTGGCAGTCTTTCAAATTCTCCCACTGCTTCTGGGAACTGTGCCAGGAACTGTGGGATAAATACCCAAAGGGTATAGTGACTGAAACTGTTTAGAACAATGCTGGTGTGGATACAAGACAAAATTGCAATGGTTCAGATTGAGAGACATGACTAGTGTGGACACACCACATTTTTTACGTTTAAGCCAGTTCTATCCCATTATAGAAAAGGGTCTGAGGATCAGAACCATTTTTACCACAACTGTAATTAAACTTGCTGAAAAGGTGGTTAAAATGGTTCTGGCTGATTCTCCTTTGTCTATACTGTGTCCCACTGCTTCTGACCAGTGGGATTTTTTTCAAAACATTTCCTTGGTATAGGCCAGGGCTTTGACTCTCAAATTCTGCAAGGGATTGGATTAAGAGCCTATCTACTACATAGTAGCATTGACCATGCAGGAAACTATTATTAGATAGTTTGATCTTGCCTGTATGGATGAAACTATGACACAATGTTATAACCATGTTTTAACCATGTGACAGAATCATACTTATGAAAACATTCATAAAACATGTATTCATGTTTAGATCACACTGTGAGCATATTTATAGTGTTTCCACTGATTTAGAACAACAGAATATACTCAAAAACAACAAGGAGTACTTGTAGCAATTTAGAGACTAACACATTTATTTGGGCATAAACTTTTGTGGGCTAAAACCCACTTCATCAGATGCATGGAGTTGAAAATACAGTAGTCAGGTATATATACACAGTACATGAAAAGATGGGAGTTGCCTTACCAAGTGTGGGGGTCAGTACTAACGAGACAATTCAGTTAAAGTGGAAGTGGGCTATCCTCAACAGTAGAATACCAAGGGAGGAAAAATCACTTTTGTAGTGGTAATGAGGACAATGTAATCAGGGTGGCCCATTTCAAACAGTTGACAAGAAGGTGTGACTAACAGTAGGGGGAAATTAGTTTTTGTAGTGACCCATCCACTCCCAGTCTTTATTCAGGCCTAATTTGATGGTGTCCAGTTTGCAAATTAATTCCAGTTCTGCAGTTTCTCGTTGGAATCTGTTTTTGAAGTTTTGTTGTTGAAGAATTGCCACTTTTAAGTCTGTTATTGAATGTCCAGGGAGATTGAAGCATTCTCCTACTGGCTTTTGTATGTTACCATTCCTCATGTTTCTCGCTGAAGCAGTCAATTTAAGTGCCTCAAGGCTCTTGGGTGCAGAAACCACACTCTATCCTGCTTGATGTTTCGTGGATCAGCATTAGTTTCAATGTGTTGGGAATTCTCAATCAAAGCTGAGTGCAAAGCAGAAGTTATTTAACAGAAGTGGAATTTTTTTTTCTCTTGTCTATCACTGGCCTCCTCTCTTCCTTCATCTCAAAAGCTGCTTTCTGGAACAGCTTTTTTATCTCTCTCCCTCTCATTGTCAGACCCATTTGAGATTTCTACTAAAAACATATCTTTTCTCCTTTGTCTATACATCTTAATATCTCTTTTCCTGTACTGTTCTTTTTTTATTTTGATTTTGCAGCTGTTATTTAATAGTGTGGAGCTTTTAGGGATCCAGTTGTTAGAAAAGATGTACAAATAAAAAAGTACTGAAATGTGACTCAGATTAAATCTAAAAAGCTATGATTATAATTCTAAAAAATTTGACATGAGGAAACGCCACACTAAAATAGAAAAATCACAGGACAGAAGTTAGGGATGAAAAAAATAATCTAAAGTATAGTAAGTGCTGCTGAGGAAGTGTGAACAAAAATAGTGCTGTCATTTACAATGGTTCTGTTATTTCCAACAGAGTTGAAATGAGGATGATTATTAGTCAGATCTGATTTATAATACAATAAATCTTTTCAAAAATGATCTGTGAACATTCCAGCAATGCCCCTCTGCCATGTACATTTTCCAAACCGGACAGTCTCTACGCAAAAGAATAAATGGACACAAATCAAACATGAGGAATGGTAACATACAAAAGCCAGTAGGAGAATGCTTCAATCTCCCTGGACATTCAATAATAAAAAAACGCAAATATTTGTTTGTTGTTTATAAACACCAAACATTTTAAAAAGAAAGATAACTCTTAAAATGCATATAGTAATATAGAGCAATTCCCTTCTTCCTTTGCCCAGAGCGTTTATTGACATCACATTGATTTAGCCTGTAAGAACTTTGGGGTGTTATTACTTATTATTTGTATTATAGTAGTGCTTAAAACCCTGAGACTGGGATTCCATTGTGCTAGGTGCTGTACAAACATAATAAGAAACAATTCCAGCCCTCTAACCAGACATGACAGAAACAGTGTAGGAGGGGAAACAGAGACACAGCAAAGTGAAATGACTTGCCCAAGGCCACGCAGTAGACAGTGGCAAAGCTGTGAATAGAACCCAGGGCACCTTAGACAGAGGCCAGGTCAAGGCTGCTGTTCTTGGATCCTTAAACAGGATTTCCTCCCAAAACCCACTTACTCCCGGAACCACTTTCTCTCTCAATATCTCCTAAATCCTTGTGTATATAGCAGACCTTTCAAAATCATAAAAGGCCATGCCACATGAATGGACTGACCCCTAGGCACCATTAACATTCAGAGGCAGAGCTTGTCACAGTCTCCTATTCCCACTCCAGGCTTTATGCCTTTTTTCATGCTCCACCTTATGATTGGAACAGCCTCCTGACTTATACCAAATTCCCGAGTGGATAAAAATCAGATTTTTTTTTTTTAATAAAATGCTTTTTTGAGGAAAAAACCTATCTAAAGATAGTTTTAATTAAGATACATTATAGCTCAAAGATATCTCATCATGGAATAGGGATTATAAATTCTAATTCTATAGTATGAGACAATATATTCATGTAATGTTTAAGAAAGGTTTTGTAAATGAGTTCCAATAGTTCATGGATTAGGGACCCACTCTCATGGGGTTCCAGGGGCTTCTGTATAGATTATTCAGGTTAATCTTTGTATCTACCCAATGGGACTCAGAGCTCAGTCAAGAAGATACCATCAAAGATGCTTAGTTTTGCAGTTCTCAAACTGTGGATTTGTGTCTCCAGAGATAACATGCTTGTTAATAGCAAAAATGTTTTTTAAATAAATAAATAATATATAGAGGTGAGAAATAGTTAAATAAAACAATTTAAATGTCTGTCTGGTGATGTTCTCCTCCTAATACAGCATGGCAAGAAAATCCTCCAAATATTAATGATTAACCTGTTGAATTGGAGATAGTTCACCTCCCAATGACTTCATAAATATCTGCTTCAATTACCTTTGGTAAATGAAATAACCAAACAATCATTCATTTTCTGATATAGCTGTAAAATTAATCTGAAAAGTTTTCAAAATAAATCACTTTAAAAATGCATAGTGTGTACCTTCTAAAAATGAAACCTACATCTACCTCTGAGTTGTGAAGAATATGTATTAAGGTTATAACAACCAACAAGAATGCACTTTTATGTAGAAATCCATGATTAAATCGAGTCTTCCTGACTAGTGATTTAAATCAATTTGATTTAAGTCAAATCCACCCCGCCAAATTCCCTATATCTTTGAATCACTCAAAGTAAATTAGTGATAAAATTCACAGGCCAGTTTTTGTTTTTCAATTTGACTAAGTCCGTTCACATTTTTGGATTGCCCACATTTTTTTTTACAGAGATTTGGGGATTTGTTTCACATATTTTGAGCATGTCAGTGCCATTTTTTGTTATAGCACTATATAAATAATCCTATGTGATTGTCATAGCGTGAGCATCTAAGAAAACTATGATAAAGCCACCTAATGATGACATGATTAAATCACTATTTCCGTTCTGCTTTAAAAAAAAAAGAGTTTCAGTCATTATGAGTATCTCTTTACTTAAGGAACATTGCCACCTAGCAACAACCTCAAAGTATCTTCTTAGGCTGCGGCACAAAAGCTATAAAGAACAGCTTCAGCGGCAGCTCCTAGAACATTTTCAAATAGCATTGAAAATTTTGTTTTTGTTCCTTTGCCACTAGCATTCAATGCCAGCTGGCTTTCTGCAGAACACAGGAGAGAAATAGCTAGCAATTGACTTTTGGAAGCAGACTTTAAAAGGCAAGGTAAGTACAGTAGTAAAGAAATGTAAAAGAAAAGCCAAACTATGAGCTAAATCAGAGGTTCTCAAACTGTGGGTCGGGATCCCAAAGTGGGGTCGCAGGGCTGGCTTAGACTTGCTGAAGCCCAAGCCCCACTGCCCAGGGGCTTCGGCCCTGGGTGACGGGACTCAGGTTACAGACTTCCTTCCTGGGGCTGAAGCCCTTGAGCTTCAGCTTTGGCCCCCCTGCCCAGAGTGGTGAGGCTTGGGCTTTGGTCCCCCCCCACCTGGGGCAGTGGGGTTTGGGTGGGCTCAGGCTTCAGTCCCCTCTCCTGGGATTGTGAAGTAATTTGTGTTGTCAGAAGGGGGTTGCGGTGCAATGAAGTTTGAGAACCCCTGAGCTAAATTGTTCCTTTAAGGCACAGCATGCAGTAAGAGACAAGGCAAAGGCACATCAAACCTGGAGACTGCTCCAGGAGACATGCCTCATGCAGCAAGGAGAGATTAGTTGCTACACGACCCTTTGACAGTGTACAGCAGGGGTGGCGAACCTGTGGCTCCGGAACCACCTGTGGCTCTTTAGAAGTTAATATGCGGCTCCTTGTATAGGCAACAACTTTCCAATGTGCTCACTGCTCAACCCCTGGCTCTGCCCCCACTCCATCCCTTCCCGCCCCTTCCCCTGCTATGCCCTTGGTCCTCTCCCTCCAAGCCTCCTGCATGCCTTGAAACAGCTGATCGGGAGGTGGGGGAGAGGGATGGGGAGGTGCTGATTGGTGGGGCTGCCGGTGGGTGGGAGGCACGGGGAGCAGAGGGAGCTGATGGGAGGCTGCTGACATATTACTATGGCTCTTTGGCAATGTACATTGGTAAATTCTGGCTCCTTCTCAGGCTCAGGTTGGCCACCCCTGGTGTACAGAGTGGACTCCCTCAGCCATAGGCCCATCTTCATTTGTCCCTTCCTTCCTCCTCTGGAAAGTCTAGCACCGGCTGTAGCATTAAACTTGCAAAGTGCTTGCACTCTTTGAAATACATTTGACTTTATGTTTAAAAGTGTAAAGCCATGTAAATTAAAAATAGACATCAGAGCATATGGCCTAGAAAGATGTTTGAAAAAACATTTAGAACAAAAATTAGTACAACTAATTCAGCAAAACGATGGCTCGGGGAGAAGACACAATTTGCCAGAGTGACACACAAAAATGGGCCTGTTAAAGTGGACTTAGGGATTGTCTTCTTGGAGAAGAAACATGCATGTATTGGTGTCTCACTGACTCATCAGAATACAGTAGTGTACGTTAACTCTGTAAAAGTAAGTAACGATGATAGGCACAGTTATAACGCTTTAGACACTTTACCCCAAAATAAGAAACATAGCCAGAGGATACACAAAGCCATACAAATTTTGGATCTCATTTTTATTTTAAATGATTATAACTGCATTGTTTGCTAGTGTTTTAAGTGACACTGTATGATATGGGAGAATAATGAGGCACAATAAGTCTATAGAAATGTTTAAGTCTCCTAAAATATGGAATTTATTTCCCCTCCTTAAAAAACCCTTAACACCTTTGTGTCAACTGTCTGTAATGGGCCATGTTGATTATCACTTCAAAAGTTTCTACTGATAACAGTTCCTTTCAATTAATTAGCCTCTTAATGTTGATATAGACACTCCCCTTTTCATGTTTCTCTGAATGTATAAATATCTATTTACTGTATGTTCCACTCCATGCATCCGATGAAGTGGGTTCTTAACCCACGAAAGCTTATGCTGAAATAAATTTGTTAGTCTCTAAGGTGCCACAGGTATTTTTCTTGTTTTCTTTTTGCTGACACAGACTAACACGGCTACTACGCTGAAACCTAAAATATGGATGTAAAAACTCACTCTAGCTCCCGTGGAAGAACAGATTAATCTGCCATAAAACTCTCTGACCACCCTTATGGGTAGTGGGAAGCTTCACATAGAATTTTTATTGTTTAATGCTCTGATAAGCCAAATTTAACATAACTGCTTTCATAACTCTCAGAGAATGTCAGAACAGCTATACAAGACCAGAATACTATAGAATCAGTATTTTCCAAAACCCTTCACTGATACTAACAGGATTTACTAAACATAGCTAAATACTACTTAGATTAATTGAGAAGTTATTAGAAGCTAAAAGAGTTCCTTATGGAGTTCCTCCAGTCAAGGCCGGATTTATATCTTACGCACCCCCAGGCACAGACTCTTCAGCGCCCCTCCTGCCTACAGCTAATCTTCATGTTGCACACAGTTTTAGAGAGGTCAGGTGCCCTTAGAACGCTGGTGCCCCATGGCATGTGCCTACTGTGCCTAACTGGAAATGCAGCTCTGCCTCCAGTATCTACCCAATGAAGAAAAAGAAGAAATAAAGGGAAAAAATTGGAATTAGATGCAAAAGTTACATTATACTAGAGATAGGTGACTATTCCTTTGGGATAGAATGTCTAGATTACTTTTATTAATCCCTTAGTTGTCTGTGTAAACATTCAGCTTCTTGTGTATAGTCTCCAGTTTGTACGTGTGAACCCTGGTGTAATAGAACATTTCAAACTGAAAAATTTATACGTTTGAAATGCCCATACTGTTTCTTTACTGTAGATGTGACTCAAAATACCTTATGTTTAATAAAGTCAGCAATATTTTGTTATAGACTTCTCAGAATTGTGTAGTTCCACTGTATAGAGAGGCCATAAAATGATACTGCACAGGCCCTGTATGCTGTGAACAGTTCTGTGTATTCCCAGAGAAAAGATCAGGAAAGGGGTATGGTCAGAGGATTCATCATTACAGACGGATCCACTGGCTAAAGCGTGCACATAGGGCACACACAGTGGATCACTTATACCACTGCACCCTTCCTGAATATAAGAACATGAGATCATCAGAACGGCCATACATAGTCAGACCAATGGTCCTTCCAGCCCAGTATCCTGTCTTCCGCCAGTGGCCAATGCCAGGTGCTTCAGAGGGAACGAACAGAGGAGGCAATCATCAAGTAATCCATCCCGTCATCCACTCCCAGATTCCAGCAGTGAGAGGCTAGGGCCACCCAGAGCAAGGGGTTGCATCGCTGACCATCTTGGCTAATAGCTACAGCTGGAGCTATCCTCCATGAATTTATCTAATTCTCTTTTGAACCTGGGTATAGTTTTGGTCTTCACATCCCCAGGCAATGTGTTCCACAGGCTGACTGTGCATTGTGTGAAGTACCTCCTTTTGTTTGTTTTAAGCCTCCTGCCTATTAATTTAATTGGGTGACCCCTGATTCTCATGCTTTGTGAAGGAGTAAATTAACACTCCTTTATTCATTTTCTCCACACCCTTCATGATTTTATCGACCCGTATCATATCCCCCCCTTAGTCATCTCTTTTCCGTTTAGTTAGTCTTTGCCACAGGGACCAAGATTTGGCTCAAAAAAACTGCAACAATGTAAACTTTTTCTGCAGTAAATAAAATACAATTGAATGTAAACTAATAAAACAATATTTTTTAATTAATCAAACTACAGTTTTTTAATATAGAAAGAGCAGTTAGCATGGAGGACTTTGTACAAGCCCTCTGGGTTTACAGACCCCACACTAAGGCCCTGGCTACACTCACGAGTTACAGTGCAATAAAACTGCCTACAGCGCTGTAACTCACTAACTGTCTACACTCGCAAGGCACGTGCAGCGCTGCATCTCCTCAGGTACAGCGCTGCATGTACTCCACCTCCCAGAGAGGAATAACGTTTGTTGCGCTGCTGTTGGTGCGCTGCGGCTACAGTGTGGCCACCCAATGCGCTGTTATTGGCCTCCAGAAGTATTCGGAAGTATCCCACAATGCCTGTTCTAGCCACTCTGGTCATCAATTAGCACTCTACTGCCCTGGCCTCAGATGACCAACCGCCACTCCAACCCTTTAAAGTCCCTTGGAATTTTAAATATCCCCTTCCTGTTTGCTCAGCCAGGCGTGGAGTGCTCTCAGCGCATCTTTTCAGGTAACCATGCCTCCATGTGCCAGACGAGCCCCAGTATGGAGCAATGACGAGTTGCTGGACCTCATCGCTGTTTGGGGGGAGGAAGCTGTCCAGTCCCAGCTGTGATCCAGCCGGAGGAATTTCGATACTTTCGGCCAGATATCAAGGGCCATGATTGAAAGGGGCCATGACCGGGACGCAATGCAGTGCAGATAAAAGTAAAGGAGCTGCAGAGTGAGTACCGCAAAGCCCGCGAGGCAAACAACCGCTTGGGTGCTCCCCCCAAAACCTGCCAATTCTACAAAGAGCTGGATGCAATACTTGGGGGGTGACCCCACTACTGTTCTGAGCACCAGCGTGGACACGGGAGAGCAGGACGAGGAGGAGGAGGGGGTTGAAGAAAACAGAAGCGAGGGTGCTGTGGCTGGGGGAGACACCCCTGACTCCCTGGGTGCATGCAGCCAGGAGCTCTTCTCAAGCCAGGAGGAAGGGAGCCAGTCGCAGCAGCCGGTACGCGCTGGGAAAGAAAGAGAAGAGCAGGTTCGCGGTAAGCAGCTTTTATTTTCGGGAAGGAGTTTTTTCGGTGTGGGGTCCTTGGGTGAGGAGGGTTTGGGCTGCATGCATGCCTAGATGCGGAAGAGCGCATTGATGTGGTCTATCACATCGGAGAAATCGGCCACTGTAATCTCTTCGAAAGTCTCAGCCAGAACGTGGGCAATGCGCTTGCGCAGGTTTATTGGGAGAGCCGCCGTGGTCCTTGTCCCATTCAGGGTAATGTGTCCGCGCCACTGTGCCGCAAGGGGACCATTGCTACACACAGGCAAGCTGCATATGGACCAGGGCGGAAGCCGCATTGCAGTAGAAGACCCTCCCTTGCTTCCCCGGACACCCCCAGCAGCGAGATATCTTCCAGGACGAACTCCTGTGGAAAATGTGGGGATAGTGTTCAGTGTAAGTTCCCCCTGCAGCTGTTGGCTCTCCCCAAGGCACAGAAACCCGTCGGACAGTACATCCGTGAAACAATCAGTCCCCCTTTACCCTGTGCTTACTCACCATTTTGGGGCTCCCATGGGTTCTGTGCGCTCTGTTTGGGACGGGAAAATTGTGCTGTTTTGGAGACTGTGCGCGCCCTCCATAAGTGTGGGGGAATCATTGCTCTGTCTGGCATAAAACAATGATGCTTCTGTTAAATGTTGCATTTTGCCTTCAAGATGCAACCTTGAGATCTCCGCCATCCTTCTTATCACCGGCTGAGAGACTCCAAAGGCTCAGGAAGAGGCCCAGAAGAACGAAAGACGACGTGCTGCAGGAAGTTATGAACCAGTCTCTTAAAGAGAATCAAAAGGCTCGGGAGTGGAGGGAGAGTGAAAGCAGGCTCCGCCAGGAAAACGCAGCGCAGCGGCAGCAAAGCATGCAGCTCCGGCACGAAAGCACAAAGGAATTGATTAGCATCTTGACGCGCCAAGCGGACTCTATCCAGGTGCTCGTCGCCATGCAGGCGGAGCAGTACTGCCCCCGCCCTCCCCGCAGCCAGTGTCCCAAAACATTTGTGCCCCTATGTCACCACCTGCCCACTTCACCCAACTTCCAGGTTCTTATCGCCCACACCAGATGCCCCCAACACCTGAAGCTTCACCAGACAGCCCTGGAAACTATGACCCTTACTCACTGCACTCAACTCCCATCCCGAATTATAGACATTCTGAAGTGCAGCACTCACTGCACAGCACTCCAGACAGGAAGCCCGAGTATGAAAGCAGGACATACCATACCCTGTGATTGAACCCTTTCCCACACCACCCACCACCCCCTTGCCCTTTCTGTCTCACAAGCAGTTGTGTTTCTTTTTAATACATGTATTTTCTCTGTAATAAACGGATTCTTTGGATGTGCAAACAGTCTTTATTATTGCATAAGGAAAAAAGATACCTTAGCCCAGGAAAGAAACAGGCAACGCAAGTGAGCTCAGCAAACAGAAATCAGCTTAGCAAAGACAGATAACTGATAACATTGGAACCAGTTCACTTCAGGGTCGTGCAGGGCAGCACACATTACTGGTGGTTTTCAGCCTCAAATTTCTCCCTCAAGGCATCCCTGATCCTTGCAGCCCCACGCTGGGCCCCTGTAATAGCCCTGCTCTCTGGCTGTGCAAATTCAGCCTCCAGGTGTTGAACCTCTGAGGTCCACGCCTGAGTGAACATTTCACCCTTCCCTTCACAAATATTATGGAGGGTACAGCACGCGGATATAACCGTGGGGATGCTGCGTTCGGCCAAGTCCAGCTTCCCATATAGAGATCGCCAGCGGCCCTTCAAACGGCCAAAAGCACACTCCACCGGCTCAGCCTGTAGTTGAACCATTCCTTGCTGGTGTCAAGGCTCCCTGTGTCGGGTTTCATGAGCCACGGCATTAAAGGGTACGCGGGGTCTCCAAGGATCACAGTGGGCATTTCAATTTCCCCTACCGTGATCTTCCGGTCTGGGAAAAAAGTCCCGGACTGCATCTTCCGGAACAGGGCAGTGTTCCGGAAGATGCGTGTGTCATGCACTTTTCCGGGCCAGCCTGCGTTGATGTCAATGAAATGCCCACAGTGATCCACAAGCGCCTGAAGAACCATGGAGAAATACCCCTTCCGATTAATATACTCAGATGTTAGGTGGGGTGGTGCCAGAATAGGAATATGCGTCCCATCTATCGCCCCTCCGCAGTTAGGGAAACCCATTTGTTCAAAGCCAGCCACAATGTGCTGCACGTTACCCGGAGTCACGGTTCTTTTGAGCAGGATGCGATTAATGGCCTTGCAAACTTGCATCAGCACGACTCCAACGGTGCTACAAGTTTTTCTTTCTTATTTTCGTTTTGCTGACACAGACTAACACGGCTACTACACTGAATCCAACGGTCGACTTTCCCACTCCAAACTGGTTGGCTACTGATCAATAGCAGTCCGGAGTTGCGAGCCTCCAGATTGCAATAGCCACCCGCTTCTCCACCGTCAGGGCAGCTCTCAATCTCGTGTCCTTGCGCCGCAGGGCGGGGGCGAGCTCCTCACACAGTCCCATGAAAGTAGCTTTTCTCATCCGAAAGTTCTGCACCCCTGCTCGTCATCCCAGACTTGCATGACAATGTGATCCCACCACTCTGTGCTGGTTTCCCCGAGCCCAAAAGTGGTGTTCCATGGTGCATAGCACGTCCGTGAATGCCACAAGCAAGTTCGTGTCATACGCGTTTTGCGTGACTATTTCATCGTCAGACTCCTTGCTGTCACTGTGGATCTCAAGGAAGAGCTTGACTGCCAAACGTGACGTGCTGGCGAGAGTCGTCAGTATTTTGCTCACCAGGTCGGGATCCATTTTCCCGCTGACCGAAACGGAGCACAGATCGCGCTACAAAGAAACCGTTGAAAGATGGCGCAAATTGTGGCCGGAAACACAGGGATTGCTGGGATGCATAGCGATGCATCACGGGGCGTTGGGACAGGACCCAGAATGCACCTTCCCACAACCCATGGCGCCAGAATTGAAAGAGGTGTTCTGTGGGATACCTGCCCATAATGCACCTCTCCCAAAACCGCTGCAAGTGCCGCAAATGTAGCCACGTTAGTGCTCGTTACTGCGCTGGCGGCTGCCAGTGTGGACAGGCTGCAGCGCTTTCCCTACTCAGCTGTACGAAGATGGGCTTAACTCACAGTGCTGTACATCTGCAAGTATAGCCAAGGCCTAAGGGTTTGTCTTCACTACCTGGGAGATCAATGTTTCCCTGTGCTCATCATTACTTATCACTCTGCCAGTCTTTGACCTTGTCTTCACTACCAGGATAAGTCGACTTAACTTATACTACTCCAGCTATGTGTTGGAATAGTATTTGGCCAAGAAGGCCATACCACTCATCTACTGCAGAACATGCTCCAAATAGAGACCCTGCTTAAAAGGAGACTCTAACGATCATACAGGGGGAGTGTGAAGGGGAGGCTGTTCACAGGAAGGAAGTGAGTTTCTAGCTTCCGGGGCAGAGGGATCCACAGGGCGAGGGTCTGGACTGTGGGTGAGACCTGACTGGGAGGCTAGGGGCCAGATTCTTTTTCTCCCTGCCCCCGCACCTGACAAGAGGGAACAAATGGATACTGAAAAGTGAGGTGGGAAGCCCCAACTGACTATCTGAATTGTGAAGAGTGTGTGAGCAAGCCCCTGCTGGAAGGGAAGCAGATTGCTGTGACCTTGCTCCAAACTAAAGAGAGAACATGGGGAGGTAGGAAGTAGCCTGGGGGACAGGGGTGATTTGGAGTATCAGCTAGAGAGCTTGGAGACTCTTCTCACCCCTTCCCTCTTGGGCCCTGGCTGGTCCAGTGGAGAGGGAAGGCCAGGTCCTCTTACCCTCCACTCCCCCTTCATCTGATCAGGAGAACCTGGGGGATGGATGCACTCTAACTCAGATTTGCCCAGCAAGGCCATTTAAAGATTCTGGGAAACTGCTGACCAAGTCCTGGCCCTAGACCTGCTGGCCCCTCGAGTGAAGCCCGTCACACCCTTAGTAATAGGATGAATGTCACCCTTAAAGCTAGTGTCCCATATATTGTATTTACTGAAAAGGCAAATCCCTCTTTAGTTACAGCGGCATTACAGAATGTTTGGCTAGATTTATTAGGATGTGTGGCTAGCTAGTCACAGTGTGGGGAGCGATCACTGGTGAATAATTTAGATAATTTTTTTGCCATATTGTAAGATGATGGCTATATTTACATTCTGATCATCCTTGATTCTGCTCTATGTGCTGTCCTCAGCCTCACCCTTCAATCTTATTCTCGACAGATAACAGAACTAATATATAAAGCACCAAGTATAAAACCAAATAATAGCTTTTCATTTACATGTCAATGGCAATGTTGCTGAGATTCAGAATTCATCTGCAAATCCCAGTTCACTATAGTTGACAGGAATTTGACAGCAAAATGCCTGGCTGGAAACCATCCAAGATTTAGCAGTTGTATTTACTAAGACTATCTCCTATGGAATCTCAAACCAATCTTACTCTATTTTTCATGTATGGTTGTCTAAGATGTTTCTTCTCAAACATCTTATCAAGTGTTAAGCCAATGTTTAAATACAAGTTCAAGAAAATAGGAAATGCATAACAATTCTTCAGCAGTCACTTGAGGGATAGAGATATGAAAAGACCTGCATCATCCCATGCCTTTGGTAGATGTAAGTATAAAACTAGTAATAGTCAGTTTCAGGGTAACTGCAACTGCATTCCCTTTCTGTGGTCTCGAGGGCACCCACTTAAAGACTTTTGGCTCCCAGCCATCACTCTTTTAAGCAGAGACCTGCATCTCACTCACACCTGACCATTGGTTTTAAGGCTACACAACCTGGAATTACATTGGATATCCCCAGAAAGCCAGACTGCCTAAAAAGCTCAGTGGCTGCGCATTGCTTTTTCTCAGAAGGCTCTGACCAGTGTATTGGCAACATTTATTAGTTACCACAGAGCATTCTTTTAAGCATTATAGAGAAAACATATTAAACAGAAGAATCCACGTGAACGCTAGAAAGCTTACTAGAGGTCACCCCCAATTTCAACCTAGAGCTCTTGTTGGATTTAGTCCTTCAAAACCTATAACTAGTTTTTCCCCCTGGCTATTAGTTCATCCCTCTTAGATCCAGAAGAAACCCCTTCCCCCCCCCCTCCGACTGGGCAGATGAGCTGTATAAAGAAACAGCCAAAGAAAGCCTTGCCTTCTACAATAGGTAATCAGCAATCAATAACTCTCTTCTCAGGCATATCTTCAAAAGGATGTATTTTTGCATAACTGGAGCTGAGGAATTTGTATTTACCTCTCCCCTAGGGACTCCTCAGGAATTCCACTTAATACTTATTTTGCCAAAAGTCTATACTTGTCTGAAACACTTTCAATGTAGTCTTATTTAAACTCCTAGACCTCACATCTCTCCCCAGTAAGATTACATATAATCTCAGCCCACAATATATACATTTAACACAAAATAAAGTCTTTCAAGGATATTATAGGAAATGTCTTGTCACAATGATCTTATATACAAACAAATAACTGTATCAGAAGTCCCAAGAAGGTGGCTAAGAATACCAAAGAAAGGAAATTAATGCAGAACAGAGGAGGAATTTAAAGAAATACAAAAGTGATTAGGGACACAATAAAAAAATATATATATTTTTTAAAAAGCATGTAGCATATAAGTGAAGATGTATAATGGTTCTTTTTGGTTAAAAGTTATTTGGCTAAAGAGCACTATTGCTTAAAAAATGGTACAGATCTAATTAATGTCTCTGGAGCATAGGTGCCGACTCTGTGGGTGTTCCAGGGCTGGAGCACCAACGGAAAGAAAATTAGTAGATGCTTAGCACCCACTGGCAGCCAGCTCCCCTCCATCCCCCCCAGCATCTCCCACCCACGGACAGCTCTGCTGAACAACTCCTCCTGCTCCCTCCCTGTGCCTCCTGCCATCAGCTGTTCCACAGCATGCAGGAGGCATTGGGAGGGAGCAGGAGGAGTGGGGATGGGGCACGCTTGGGGGTGAGGGGTGGAACTGGACTGGAGGAGGCAGGGTGGGAAGAGGGGTGGAGCCTTCGGGGAAGGAGCCTGAGCAGGGGTTGGGCACCCCAGGGAAAGGAGGAAACCAGCACCTGTGCTCTGGAGGAGACAAATACTGTGTCTTCTTTGCTTGTGTTTCAGCCAGGAGCACCCCTAAAAGTATGACAAGTGAGGGGAGAGGAGGCGGCAGCTTGAGCCCTGCTGGCCTGGGTGTGGGGGGGAGGGGGTGTAGCTTGGGCTTCAGCCCCAAGTCCCAGCAAGTCTAATACTGGCCTTGGTGACCCCATTAAAATGAGGTCATGATCCACTTTGGGGTCCTGACCCACAGTTTGAGAACCACTGATGTTCAGTCTATGTTCATCATTGGCGATCTTGTCACCAAAGATTCTGGGGACCATGTAGTGGCCAGCTAGGTAGTAGCATTCCTTAGTAAACATGCTATGTAATTTGTTAGTCTTCCATTCTAATACGTCAATACCAAGAAAACTGCCAAAACTGAACCAGTGCTGGTGGAGGTGGTTGCTGGGTTTGGCTTCAATATGCACATTACTGAGCCTGTCCTGTTACTCAGAATGGAACAGCTGACAAAGGTGACAAGAACTGAAAAGTCAATCTGCCACTCTTCAGCCTTCCCGTTTCACTACCATAAAACAGTTAACATAACTACCTCCACAGCTTCATAATAAGCTTGATGTTACAATGTCTCCACAGTGACTGCCAAAGGGCATAGAACGTATCAGTGGTTGCTGCTATACAAGCACCCATATCTTTTGAACATCCTTCAGTGCTATGATTTTTCTCAGTTATATGACAGTTGTCAGCTGCTTGATATCCCATCCAGACAGATTAATACTGAGCTGGCTGTAATCTGAAGCTGGAGACTCATGGCTGGCTCTAGCTTATGGGCCATCCCAAGTAAAAAAACAAAAACAAAAGCCCAGCCGAACTGTTGAAGCAAAAAAACCCACAGACGCCCCAAGAATCCCCGGACTGCCACCCCTTACAAGGTGCCGCCCCCCCAGGCACATGCTCTCTCATCTGGTGCCTGGAGCCAGCCCTGTGAAGACTGCTTGATGGTAATGGCCAGGGATGTAGTTTTGTCTGGTTTAATATAGTCAAGTGCCCACTGCTTCTTGCCTGCCTGCCTGGCCATCAGCTCACCAAACTGAACCAACAAGACAAAGTCACTTATACACTCAGGCTGCAAAGCAAAATGGCATTCAGCTCCATGCTACTAACAGTTGCCTCTTGAAGCTTATCCATCAACCAATGAATGCTGAACTGCAATGACAGGACACAGCCTTGTTGAATTCCCATTGAAATAGTAAAGCATGCCGTGTATCTACCATTGACTTGAACACTGTTTTCCATTCCAGTACAGAGCTCTTCTATCAATGATGCTATCTTCCAAGGGACACTAAGCTGCCTCATCGGATCCCACAAGCTTGCTCAATGCACTGAATCATAGCTCGATGGAATCTATAAAAAACACTGCACACATCTTATTTAATTCAGCCATAAATGTATAGTAATTGTTTTCACAAGAGGCAGGCTTCTCTATCCATAAGTGAATTGCAAAATCTAGCCTTAGTGCATAGGCTACATATTTTCAGCATTTCTCACTAAACAGGTATTATGAAGTGTGTATGAAGTTATGTGATAACAGTAGAGTCCCAGAAAGGTATTTTCTTCTAATACTGTAGAAGAAATATTTTGTTAATTGCAGTTTCTCTCTAGAGCCTTCACTCAATCCTTCCTCTGTAGCTACTGCTACAGACTTAAAGAAAAATACCTATCTTTATAGGGCTATATCTGTAGTAAGGGTTTTCCTATGGGGAGGCAGGGGCATATCTCTTAAGCTGTGCCTGCCCTCAAATTGGATGTGTGAGAGCTGCGCAATTAAAGTATATCAAACAGAAGCATGAGACTTTACTTGTGACCTGTGTTTCTTAGATTCCTTGACTATCTGTAATACAAAAAAAAAAAAAAAAAAAAAAAAAAAAAAAAGACTTTCACTTTGGCAACACTTGTACAGTTTATCGGGGTTACAGTAATGGGGTGTGGAAATGCTCTCTCCACCTCTCCTTGGCTTGGATAAGCAACAGCTCCTCAACAGCTGCCCCTTCTCCGTGGTAGGTGAAACAAATGCTTCCCCTCTTGTTTCAATCTACTTTAGCCATTACTTGTCATGTCCATAAACTCTTATTGAATTGACTCCAGTAGATCCTGTTACATGTAGAATGGAGGGTGAAGAGGATTTATACAGAAAGCTGGAGGAAGATAATTACAGGAAATTGGTTTTTGGGTTGACAAAAAAAGAGGAACACTGAAAAAAAAAATATGAAGAGATCTTTGTGTGAAGGATGGGACTAACCCTAAAGAGGTGGTAAAGGTATGGAAAAAATATTTTCAAAGGCTGTTAAATTAGAAGAAAGGGTTGTGAGTGCAAGAACTGCCAGCAATTATGAGGAACCCTCAAAAGGTATTGATATCTGTGAGGGAGATAGAAGAAGCACTAAATAAGATGAAGAATGCTAAAGCAGCTGGTGAAGATGAAATAACAGTTGATATGATCAATGCAGCTGGAGATACTGGAGTAAAGTGGTTTAATAGATTACTATGTGTTTGCAGGATCAAGCAAGGATGACGACTGGAGAACATGACTGATTGTGCCTCTTTGGAAAGATAAGGATGATGCAAATGATTGGCTGCTACTCTGAAACCTGTTAAGTGCATCTCCCAAAGTCCTTGAAAAAGAGTTCTGGAGGAAAGACCGAGGGGCAAGGTGGAGGAAAATAAAAGAGGAGCAACATGGCTTTAGGAAAGGAAGGAATACTATAGGCACAGTATTTGCAATAAGACGGAAGTCTGAAAGAATTATAAATGGCAGGCATAACTTACATAGCATATATGGATTGGGAAGAAAGCAAATTACTTGGTTCTGTGGCAGCTGGTATTTGGAGTATTGAGATTGATGGGTGGGGGACTTCAAGAAGTGGAGACAGAGGTGTTGAATTAAGCATGGTAACCGTACATGTAATTTCACAGAATTTTGATGTGGTGGCAGGATTGAGACAAGAGCATGCTGACTCCACTTAACACCATAACTAGTATGAAAGTAAGTAGGATAACCAAGCCTGTGGAGATGCAAAGAAAACTAATGTATGTTGATGATCTGGCCCTTTTGGTTAACAGCCAAGAGGAATTGGCAAATATGGTATCAGAGTGGGTGTGTGTTTGAAGACCATGATCTGAAGGTAAACAAAGAAAACTGAAGTTATGCAAATAGGAAGGTAGAAGAAGAGCTGTTGATTGAAGTTTCAGGAGACAAGTTGAAGTACCATCAGACAGATTTGACGAAATTAAAAGAACCCCCCACATGGGCAACAGTGAAAAAGGGTGCAGGAGTACTGTGGAACTGGCAATTAAGTAACAAACAAATGAAAACTGTATGCTGTGTGTGTCTGTCCCAGCCTGCTCTATGGTTTGGAAATAGGGTGTCTCAGGGAGATGGCAGAGAAAAGGAAAATACAAGTAGCAGAAAATAACACACGGAGAAGAATGGCAGGCAAGCAGAAGGTAGATTGAGTGTCCATGGAAGAAGTTACGGGGAAAATGGACTTGGGACTCCCACTGAAAGCTCATGGTTGAGGTGGGCTGGACATGTGATAAGAATGGAAGAGTGACCAGGGAAGAAAGCATAAGAGAGAGAAGACACCAAGAAACAGTGTGGGAGACCAAGGATATGATGATGAGACTTTTGAAAAGGACTGAAATCCCAACACCTACAAACCCATGCCCTGGACCCCAAGGAGCGGCCAAGAATGGGGGCACCTCCAACCTCATGTAAACGGGAAAAGGACTCAAGAAGCAAAGGTTTCTGCTGTGGGTACTGCCCTTACCTGCACTAGGTGCTGGGTCTGCTGCGAAGGTGGGCCTTGCTGGAAGGGGGCAGCGGGGTGCCTAAGGCTGGAGGAAGGACTGCGTAGTGTCTGGCAATGGGCGACCTATCTCCCTGGTAGGCCTCGGACCGTTGGGTGGGGCCCAAGATGTAGCTGGGTGACAAGGGCGGATGAGGAGGGGGAGAGAATTCGCCAGCTCCGCCACAACGCGGGGCGGGGGAGCGCGTGCGTTCGCCGCCTCGGTGGATCAGTTGATGCCTCCCCGTGAGCCAGGAGATGCGCGGGGGAGGGGGCGTAGTTTAGCGGCTGTGAGCGTGGACTCGGTGAAATCCCGCCTCGGGATGGAGCCGGAAGCTGGCGGCGCGGGACGTTTTGATCCTGCTCGTGGGTTCGGAAGTTCGGCCTAGGAGTAGCTGCCAGCATTGCCGAACAACGGCGCGCGAGTAGCTAACTACGGAAGCCGCTCGTTGGGCGCGGCCATTTTGAGCCGTGGTAGCAACCAATGGGTGAGCGAGCACCAGGAGTCACGTGTTAAGGGGCGGTTGGGAAACCTAGGAAACCGCACCACGCGCTCGCCGCTGGGTGAGAGCTACAAAGCCGGGGGGTCGGTGCCGAAGTGGGTGAGTCCGGCTGGGTGTGCGGTGGAGGTGTCGTGCTGCGGGGGGAGAGGCAGAGTGCGGTACAGAAGAGTCTATGGGGAGATGGGGCCTGAGGGCAGGGGCACGCGAGTGCGCTGGGCACGGGCCTGCCGGGGGAAAGTAGGGGCGAGCGCGCCAAGAGGGCGGGTGGTAGAAATCTGTGAGGCGGGGGTCGCCGTGACCACGCGTATTAGGGGCGTGCGGGCGCATGTCTCGCAGCGCAAAGGGTGGCCCATATGTGTGTCCGTGTCCTGGTGGGTCTCTGCCAGACGTGCATATTCGCGACTGATTTTGAACTTGCAGGTGGCGCTCGCTGTTTGGTGCAGTGACTTATTTGACTCTGGCATAAAGGCTCCCAGTTTGTTTCCGTTACTGGCTGGCGCTAGTAAATCAGGTAACTCAGAAGTGAAGGTGTATATAGCTCTCGAGAGGGGCGTATTGTGAGATCAGAAGGAGAGAAAAGCTGGTGTCTGTATGGGATCAGCCTAGGCAGAGGTCAGTCACTTCCTGATCCCATTCTACACATATTCAGGTTTGCGGCTTTGTCTGTAACGATACAGATTCAAATTATACTGCTTTAATAAATTACTTACTTGGAACAGTTCATTGAACGTGTAGAACATGAATAGTTTTCTGTGATCTTATTACATAAATTATTTGCTTATGATACAAAACTCAACATACTATCCAGTATTATAAGGATCTTTTTAACAGCAAGGAAAAAGACAAACATTTGTTTAACAGCAGAGAAGCTAGATTTTGAGTGCATTTTGTATATATAGCTTTTGAACATTTTTCGGAGGTCCTGGGCACCGATACATCTATTGACTAGAGATGGAGTTGTGAGGTTTAGCGCTTGTGAAAACCAAGCCCTATGATAACGCTGGGTGGAAAGGGCCAGTGGCAGAAAAAAATCCATGATAAGAATGTTAGGGTTGTCTTTGATAAAATATATATTGGAAATATCTAATAGAAAACTGTTTGTCCTGGGAGGTTTAATACATCATAGCCCACTGTCTACTTTACTGTCATTTTCAGTCATGTCTTCAACCTGCAAGGCAATACATTCCTGATACACTATCAAACATATATACTTATCTTATGTTATATTGTCTACAAAATCAGTGCCCAATCTGTGAGGAACGGGAAGCAAAGTTGGACCATGTTCCCTCTTGATGGTATCACTTACAGTTGTCATAAGAGGCCATTCAAATCCTTCCTAGTAAGTTTTTCCAAAAGAAGCATATCATAGAATCATAGAATCTCAGGGTTGGAAGGGACCTCAGGAGGTCATCTAGTCCAACCCCCTGCTCAAAGCAGGACCAACCCCAACTAGATCATCCCAGCCAGGGCTTTGTCAAGCCTGACCTTAAAAACCTCTAAGGAAGGAGATTCCACCACCTCCCTAGGTAACCCATTCCAGTGCTTCACCACCCTACTAGTGAAAAAGTTTTTCCTACTATCCAACCTAAACCTCCCCCTCTGCAACTTGAGACCATTACTCCTTGTTCTGTCATCTTCTACCACTGAGAACAGTCTAGATCCATCCTCTTTGGAACCCCCTTTCAGGTAGTTGAAAGCAGCTATCAAATCCCCCCTCACTCTTCTCTTCTGCAGGCTAAACAATCCCAGTTCCCTCAGCCTCTCCTCATAAGTCATGTGCTCCAGCCCCCTAATCATTTTTGTTGCCCTCCGTTGGACTCTTCTCAATTTATCCACATCCTTTTTGTAGTGTGGGGCCCAAAACTGGACACAGTACTCCAAATGAGGCCTCACCAGTGCCTAATAGAGGGGAATGATCACGTCCCTCGATCTGCTGGAAATGCCCCTACTTATACAGCCCAAAATGCCGTTAGCCTTCTTGGCAACAAGGGCACACTGTTGACTCATATTCAGCTTTTCGTCCACTGTAACCCCTAGGTCCTTTTCTGCAGAACTGCTGCCCAGCCATTCGGTCCCTAGTCTGTAGCAGTGCATGGGATTTTTCTGTCCTAAGTGCAGGACTCTGCACTTGTCCTTGTTGAACCTCATCAGATTTCTTTTGGCCCAATCCTCTAATTTGTCTAGGTCCCTCTGTATCCTGTCCCTACCCTCCAGCGTATCAACCACTCCTCCCAGTTTAGTGTCATCTGCAAACTTGCTAAGGGTGCAGTCCACACCATCCTCCAGGTCGTTGATGAAGATATTGAACAAAACCGGCCCCAGCACCGACCCTTGGGGCACTCCACTTGATACCGGCTGCCAACTAGACATGGAGCCATTGATCTCTACCCGTTGAGCACGACCATCCAGCCAGTTTTCTATCCACCTTACTGTCCATTCATCCAGCCCATACTTCTTTAACTTGCTGGCAAGAACACTGTGGGAGACTGTAACAAAAGCTTTGCTAAAGTCAAGAAATAGTACATCCACTGCTTTCCCCTCATCCACAGAGCCAGTTATCTCATCATAGAAGGCAATTAGGTTAGTGAGGCATGACTTGCCCTTGGTGAATCCATGCTGACTGTTCCTGATCACTTTCCCCTCCTTTAAGTGGTTCAGAATTGATTCCTTGAGGACCTGTTCCATGATTTTTCCAGGGACTGAGGTGAGACTGACTGGCCTGTAGTTCCCCGGATCTTCCTTCTTCCCTTTTTTAAAGATGGGCACTACATTAGCTTTTTTCCAGTCATCCGGGACCTCCCCCGATTGCCATGATTTGTCAAAGATAATGGCCAATGGCTCTGCAATCACATCGGCCAACTCCTTTAGCACCCTCGGATGCAGTGCATCCGGCCCCATGGACTTGTGTTCGTCCAGCTTTTCTAAATAGTCCTGAACTACTTCTTTCTCCACAGAGGGCTGGTCACCTCCTCCCCATACCGTGCTGCGGAGTGCAGCCGCCTGGGAGCTGACCTTGTCTGTGAAGACAGAGGCAAAAAAAGCATTGAGTACACTAGCTTTCTCCACATCCTCTGTCACTAGGTTCCCTCCCTCATTCAGTAAGGGGCCCACACTTTCCTTGACCTTCTTCTTGTTGCTCACATACCTGAAGAAACCCTTCTTGTTACTCCTAACATCTCCGGCTAGCTGCAACTCCAAGTGTGATTTGGCCTTCCTAATTTCACTCCTGCATGCCTGAACAATATTTTTATACTCCTCCCTGGTCATTTGTCCAATCTTCCACTTCTTGTAAGTTAGCTTCCGCTAACGGTGCTTCTTAATTAGATTGTTCCTGAGCTGTCAGTAAAACAGATGTGAAAATATAGTGCCCTGTTTTTGAAGTCTTCCAGAATCTTATGCCCTACAAGTAAATAGATGGAAGACTCTGCTTACTCCTGACTCTTCCTTGCAAGAAATATGAGAAAGTGTTGTATGAGAGATGCAGTGACTTAGTGTAATTTATATGCCTAATAGTTTTTAAAAAAAATCAGATTATGGCATCTAAAAGTGGAGGAAGTGGTTGATACTCTGAATAGCCAATGTAGTTTACGTGTGAATTGTGTAGAAAGTGCTTATTTATACAAGTATCAGAGGGGTAGCCGTGTTAGTCTGGATCTGTAGAAGCGACAAAGGGTCCTGTGGCACCTTATAGACTAACAGAGGTATTGAAGCATAAGCTTTCGTGGGTCAATACCCACTTCTTCGGATGCAAGCAGTGGAAATAATTTATTTATACAAATAATCTTGACTAGCAGTACAAGACGGTACATGGTATTTTATGAAAGATGACTTGGCCAGTTTATTTTTGGCCAGTATTTGGAAGTACATATTTATTGGTTTCTTAGAAACATCTTTAATTTGCAAGGATTTTTTTAACAAGTTTTCTTTTTAGCACACGGGAGGAATAAAAGCAGACCTGCTTACAGAGCTAAACTTGTGGATAAAATCAGTAACAGTCTTACTTCTAGTCAAGACTGAATGACTGTCATGCTTATTTCGCTCAAATCCTGTATTAATATTTTGTTATGTTGAAGACTGGTTTAAAGCAGGAGTGGCATGTTGTTGGATCTTACAATTGGGTATTATTGGTTACGGAAGCATATAGGGTTTGCTTGTGTTTGTTTGTTTAAGGCCAGGTTAGTGTGTTCATATTCTATGTCTGTGTGTAACCATCAACTTCTTGTCACATACTAACATCAGTATTTACCTAATCTCATGCAATGGTTGATCACATTTCCTAGTTCAGGAGGAACTTTTAGGAAAAATAGAAGTTTCCATGATAGAGATGTAATATATGCAAAGTATGTCAATGCAACACAAAAATTGTCTCGTCAACTTTTATATTTCCAAACACTTCTTCAAATTATTTCTGTAGGCACTATCAGTACAGGATTCTTAAGGCTTGTTTACACTTTCAGCGCCAGAGCAGTATAGCCGCTGTAGTGCTTAGTGAAGACTCTGCCTACGCCATTGGGAGAGCTTCTTTGTCAGTGTAGTCTCTCCACCTCCCTGAGGGATAGTAGCTATGTCAATAGGAGAAGCTCTCCTGTCAACATAGCGCTGTGTATATCAGGAGTTAGATCGGTATTACTATGTTGCTCAGTTTAGTGACATAATTATACTGACATAAGTTTGTAGTGTATATCAAGGTTCAATTTTGATTCGTGTATAAAATTCCCATAACTCTTAAAATCTTTGACCCTCTGAGCATCTCCAATCCCCAAGATGGTCCCAGAACCTTTTGTTGTTCTCATTATTTGTATTATGGTACAGGGTGGATTTGATTTAAATCAAATTGATTTAATAATGATTTAAATCACTAGTCAGGAAGACTCGATTTAATCATGGATTTCTACATAAAAGTGCATTCTTGTTGGTTGGTATAACCTTAATACATATTCTTCACAACTCAGAGATAGATGTAGGTTTCATTTTTAGAAGGTGCACACTATACATTTTTAAAGTGATTTATTTTGAAAACGTTTCTGATTAGTTTTACAGCTATATCAGAAAATGAATGACTGGTTATTTCATTTACCAAAGGTAATTGAAGCAGATAGTTCACCTCCCAATGACTTCATAAATATCTCCAATTCAATAGGTTAATTATTAATATTTGGAGTTTCTTGACATGCTGTATTAGGAGGAGAACATCACCAGACAGACATTTAAATTGTTTTATTTAACTAAAACAATAATGTTATGTATTCAACAGCAAACATAATATTTTAACAAAGCAAGCATATGAATTTTTGAATTTAGTTAAACATTCAAGTTTTTTTAAATCAGGTTTGTTTTTGTTAAAATTGTTAACTAAAATAGTTAAATGAAATATTTAAAAAAAAATTAATCAACTATGTCAGCCAGGTCAACATGAGAAATTTCAAATATTGGCTTCTGCAGCTAACTCAGTTGACTTCACCTTCATTTTCCTGTTTGTTCATAATCTGTAAAAGAAAAACAAGCTTTCCTGCTTTTTCATGTCGCAAATGATTTCTCAATTTGGAATGAATTAGTCCAAAGGAAGAAAATATTCTTTCTACACCGGCAGAAGAAGCTACTGCTGTTAAGTGAGATTATCACTGAATCCAAATCTCTGAATCCAAGTGCTTAAGTGACTTCCACCAGTTCACTGGTGTGACTTTCTTTAAAACATCATCAGCAAACATATATTTCTTGAATGGTTCACCCTTAGCTCTGAAGTTTATTATAGTTGGCATTATGGAGGGATGATTACTGGATGTCCATGTCATAGCCAGCTCCTCTTCTTCGGCAGTTAAGGTTTGACCCGGGTACTGAGTATTGAGAATATCTGCAAGAAAATGAGCTGGAGATAGTGCTTGTCCCATTTGTTTTTTTAATGCTTGTAATTTAACTGTCATTGCATATTTGAGATTTCTCTTTTTAAGATCTCACTCGGTTCCTTCCAAATTTCAACAGCATCAGCAATAAAACAGCTATTTCCCTGCATTTTGGTCAAGGCTACAGAACTAGGCTTCAGGGTACTCAGCATGTGTTCAACATGTGTTCAACATTTCTCTTAAGCCCACTGTTGAGAACTTTCACTGTGACAGTGCCATCTGTTTTTTCACGATTTTGTTCACAAACTGTCATCATATTAGGCCAGTTCTTGATATAGTGCTCATAACAGTCCACTACTGAGTTCCATTGCACGTCTTGTGGGAGAGTTAGCTTGGTTCCTCCCACTTTTTTCAGAGCAGCTGCTGCAAAGTGATTGTTACGGAAGTATTTTGCAATTTCAACAACATTAGCCTTTATTTCTGGAACACTGAAGTCTTTGGCTAGAAGATGCATCAAATGAGCACTGCAACCATACGTTATTAGCTTGGGACTCATCTAAATTTCTTCTCATCTTGGATACATTTGCAGCATTGTCTGTGACCAAGCTGTGTACTAGACATTTGAATTTTTTTTCCACAGTTTGTTATAGCCAGATCTATTCCGCCCCCAACAATCTTCTATTCATTAAACTTTTTGAAACTTTGCACTTTTAAAGGGAGGTAAGGGATTGACTCTGTGTACACAAATTGCAGAGGGACAATAGGGTTGAGGTCTGTTATTTCTCACCTCTATATATTATTTATTTATTTATTTTAAAACATTTTTGCTGTTAACAAGCATGTTACCTCTGGAGACACAAATCTACAGTTTGAGAACTGCAAAACTAAGCATCTCTGATGGTATCTTCTAGCTCTAGACTGAGCACTGAGTCCCATTGGGTAGATAGAAAGATTAACCTAAATAATCTCTACAGAAACCTGTAGAACCCCATAAGATTGGGTCCCTAATCCATGAACTATCCCACAGTAGTAGATTAAATTCCTGTCCAGCAAAGCACCTGAGCATGTGCTTAATTTGGAACATGTGAGCAGTCCTAGGAACAAGAATCTCCCTGTATGAATCTCATTGCTGGATCAGGACCTAAGTCAGCACCAGCTTAAGGCATTGAGCGTTCCACAAGAAGCACCCAGCACGTGGGAACATGGAGACTTGAAAGATTAGCTTTATAGTAGTTAGCACGTTGACTACATCTGTGAAGGAATCAAAGTAAGGGTTTTTCTTTCCTTTCATCTCATTCAGCTGGGTATAGTACTTTAAACATAATGATATTGTCTTCGTGTATGTGCTGAATTTAGTGAATTGTTCGAATGTAAGCTTTACTCTGGCTTTTTTAATATTGTGTGCCCGTATGTTAATATTGAAAGCATATAACATTAAATCTACTGTTCAGGGGAATCAGTCTGTCTTTTATTTTTTTTCTTTCTCCCTCAGTTTCTAGAGAAACTCAGCACATGAATAGAAATGATTGACTCGGTCAAAATAAGGAGACAGAGCACCTTGGATTTTTACTCTCACTATGAATTTCTCTGTGCCGTTCAAGGCTCTGTCCCACTAAAAACTGTGAAAGCTAATGTGAATCAGGGCATTCTTGAGCTAAATGCAGATCGCCTCAAGGCTCCTGACTGGTCACCACTTCTGAATGCTATCAGGCATAATAAGACTTTGACGTCTGTTGTAATAAGAAGCTTTCATCAACAGGGCCTTGGAGAATCAGGTTTGTAATGACCACTTGAGATTGTAATTATATCTATTTAGATGGGAATTCATTACAGGAAAGCTGGGAGTTTTAAAAAAATGGTATGCTATCGTGTCCTCTTAGTTAAAGCACAATAACTCAACTTTCAACACAAGATTGGTCTATCACAACATAGGATTGTGTGGTGTGAATAACATCAGCTGGAGACATTTAGTGGAGCTCTCGCCTTTCCTTTTAATGGTCCACTAGGTAGTGGTGATAAAAAATCCCAGAGGTTTAAAAATGAATTATCAGGCATTACTTCTTTGGGATAGGAAAAACTTGCCCTATGGCCAGTTTATTTATGTCTGTTAGGGTTCCCCCCCCTCTTCTGGGTTTTGGCTTCTGCGGGAGATAGAATACTGGATTAAATTAACGACAGTTCTGATCCAATATAGCAATTGGTGTGTGTATGTGTATGTGGGGCGGGAAAGGAATAATTCTTCAGATATCACAATCATAAAACAAAGAAATAAGGAGAAATTCTGGCCCCATTTACCTCAATGGCAAAAATCCCACTGATTTAGTGGGGCCCGGATTTTACCAGTGATTCACTTTTGTTGTTTATTAGGGGCTGAAAGATATAAAACCTACCTTAGAAGACGAATTCCAGCAATTCGATCAAAAGACATGACTACTCAATTATGTAAAGCCATCAGAGGTTGTCTGAATGTGTCAAGTGCTCTAAAAAATTTGGAAGTTGAGGGATTGCTTCTAAGAGAGCGAGATTTAATATTTTTAACAAAGGTAAGACTTCAAATACACAAAAAAACCAATGTATACACTTAGCAATAAAGATGTTGGGTGATATTCTATTTTGCATTTCTTAAAGGTTTACCACAGATTTAGGTGGAGCTATTCTCAGGGTTGGAGAGGCCCCTAGTGTAACTTAAACAGATCTAGGGACCTCTCAAAGTTACTGCAGCCTCTTCAGGTTGTGCTATTAAAATATTGTTGTTCAAGCATTTAAAAAAAATGTTTTCAATTATTTTTATTTTGAAGGGGTTGGCCAAGACATCATCTTTGGAGAGCTTGTCATTAGCACATTGTCCAATTGGAGATGGAGGATTGGAAAGTAAGTTTTGAAATTTAAAAGAAATAGCCTAAGGTGATCTGTGTCTTTTGTGTTACTGCTTTTAAAATACGTTTTTTTTTTAAAATCTCATTGTTCCATCCCTATTTTAATCTATATTGATTATAACAGAAAAGAGTCATGTTCACCTTGAACATTGTGAAATTCTGCGTGTAAAGTGCAAGACCTGTCATTGCTCTGACTATATCTTTTTCTTTTTTGGTGTTTGGTTTTGATCATTCTTCACACTGAAATAAAGTAGTATCTTACTGGTATGCTGCAAGCAAATAAACTCTGATGTTGAAAAGTTCCTTTTGTAAATCTTTACAAGTCATGAAATACATTAGCTAACACTGATATCAAGTGAAATATCTAAACTGCTTTAACATGAAATATAGAGTACTTCTGAAATATACTTATTTTAAAGATATTTCATGTTTGTATGCAAAAAGGTATGGAACAGTTAAAATATTTTTATTTAAAATAAATAATATACTTCGCTCTTCTATAGTAGTTCTTCATTCAAGGATCTAGGTTCTTTCCAAATGCTAATTATGCCTTTTATAACACCACCATAAGGAACATGGTACGCATTATTCATTTTAATGATCGGATTGTAATTTTTTTTTATCTTTTTAACTTCAGCAATCTGTCAAAGTGTGAGGAACTCAGCCAACATAAAATATATAAATTTTACAGGATGTAGTTTGACCTGGCGGGGAGCAGAACACTTGGCCAATGTCTTAAAGGTAACCTACCTTTTGTAAAGGCAAATATTTAAATAGATTCATGTAATGTATATATGTTGTGGTTCATAGCTGAGTCTAATATGTAAACACAATTTATTTACATATTTTAATATTAATAACATTCTGATACTATAGGAAAAGCCCTAGTGTAATTTACAGCTAGTGTCACATTGGGTTCCCAATATTTCTCTTAAGATGATATCTCTTCAGCGAGATAACTGCTGCTAGCAAGATATGCATATATGGCTATTTTTGATGACATCCCTGAAAATAATATTGGGTTATATGATAAATAGTTCATGCCATATGAATGTTTAATGTGCTGCGCTATGTTCTTGGAGTCTTAATGTAATCCATAGTTCCATATATCCCGGTTTGATTAGGTGACTTGAGCCCCAATTAAACAAAGTACTTAAGTATCTGCATAACTTCAAACAGTGAAGTCAATGGGAATATTCGCATACTTAAAGTTACGTATATGGTTTTTATACTGCCTAGAATTAGGGCCTATGAGAGCACAAATAGTCATTTTAATTTTAATTGTTTGCACTACAGTTTAGCTGCTGTCTTCTTTTTGTTGATAAAGAAACAAGCTAATCTTATGCACATCAGTAGCTGAAGGAAAACTATTGTACTTTTGGCAATGCAACCGCCTCTTCTATCCCAAGAATTGAGAGCCTTATCCAATGCCCATGGAAGAAAATAGACGTCTTTCCACTGAGTGCAGCAGGCTTGGATCAGGACTCTAGGCCTTATGGGCTGTATTAGATCATTTGGAAGCTGTTAAAGCATGAAAGAAAAACAGATGTACCTAGATTAGAGCTGCATAATTAAAAATATTGTCTAGATGGCTTTCTAGCTGAAATTTAGGTCCAAATCAAAGACAGCCTGGCTCCCAGACTGTCTGAAGTATACACTGAGGCTTTTGTTAAAGACATTCTACCTTCTTTAGTGAATGAATCCCTCGTTTCTGTTAGGCTTTTTAAGCCTGGCAAAGATGCCCAAGAATGTGCTAGTTATTGCCCAATACCCTTAATGAACTCTGGCATTACTTGTCTAAAATTCTACCTGGATGACTAGATAAAATAATGAGGAATGTAACGTTGCTTACATAGGATTTTTACAAAAGAGATGTGGATCAGACAACACTCATCAGCTTCTCTGCTCTGCCCTACTATTAAAACCCTTCAGAACTGTTCTGTCACGTAGAAATAGTTTTTGTTCCTCATTCTACAAAAATTTGGATTTGATCCCTCTTTCATTTCCTGGGTTAGACTTTTGTACTCCAGTCCTAGCTCCTGTGTTATAACCAATTATGTCATCTCCCCTTCTTGGTACAAGACAGGGATGTCCCCTCTCCTTCCCCGTTTGATTCGGCTTTGGAGTCAAATACAAATTCAAGTGCCTAGGGTTCCCAAGAGATGAAAATATGCCAACATGCTGATTATTTATTCACTACCAACCCTCTTCAGACCATCCCCAGTATTACAAACCACTGAATTGTTCGGGAAAATTTCAGGGTAGAAAATAAATTGGCATAGGTTGGCAGTTCTCAGTATCTCAGGAGTGCTTAACTTTCCCTCTCAGATTATAGTTTTCATTGGCAGCAGGCGGAAATCAGGTAGTTAGGAGTCCTCTTTTCCAGAGACCTAAGAAAAATAGTCAAAATTAATTTCAGTTCTTTTATCAGAGAGATGGTTTTGGATTTACGTAGATATCAGGCCCTCCCTCTATTCAGGCAGAGTTAGAATATTAAAAACGAATGCTCTCCTGTGACTTCTACTTGTTCTTAGCTCCTTGCTCTGTTTCTTTTCAAAATTAATAACACTTTTAAGAGCTCCTTGTGGGGTATGGGCAACAAGCCCAGATTATCCTTTGAAAAAATGCAACTCCCTTTGGTCTACCCAACCTTAGGCTTTACTATGTATCCTCAATCATGAGTAAGGCAACACAATGGTGTGTCCCTCCCGCCGACACCCAGGCTGTCATAGACTTTAAGGCCAGAAGGGACCATCATGATCATCTAGTCTGACCTGCACATCGCTGGCCACAGAATCTCACCCACCCATTCTTGTAATAAGTCCATAACCTCTGGCTGAGTTACTGAAATCCTCAAATTTTGATGTAAATCTTCATGTTACAGAGAATCCATCATTTACTCTAGCTCAGACCAGCAAGTGACCAGGGCCCCCATGCTGCAAAAGAAAATGAAAAACCCTAAGGATCTCTGCCCATTTGATATGGGGAAAAAATCCTTCCCAACTCCAAATATGATGATTAGTTAGTCCCTGAGCACGTGGGTGAGAGCCACCAGCCAGACACTTGGGAAAGAGTTCTCTGTAATAACTCAGAACCTTCCCCATCTGGTGATCCATCTCTGATTGTTGGAGATATTTTGTTAATAGCAATTGTGGCTGGGCCATCTGCCACTGAAGGCAACGTCATCGTACCATCTCCTCCATAAACTTATTAAGCTCAGTCTTGAAGCCAGTTAGGATTTTGTCCCCATTATTCTCCTTGGAACCTTACTCCTTTGATGGTTAGAAACCTTTGTCTAATTTTAAGCCTAAACTTGTTGATGGCCTGTTTACATCCATTTGTTCTTGTGCCAGTATTGGCCCTTAACTTAAATAACTTCTCTCCCTCCCTGGTGTTTGCTCTCTATAAATATATCAGAGGGATAATCATATCTCCTCTTAGCCTTCATTTGGTTAGGCCAGGGGTTCTCAAACTGGGGGTTGGGACCCCTCAGGGGGTTGTGAGGTTATTACATGGGGTCATGAGCTGTCAGCCTCCACCCCAAACCCCGCTTTGCCTCCAGCATTTATAATGATGTTAAATATATTTTTAAAGTGTTTTTAATTTATAAGGGGAGGTCGCACTCAGAGGCTTGCTATGTGAAAGGGGTCACCAATACAAAAGTTTGAGAACCACTGAGTTAGGCTAAACAAGCCAAGCTCCTCCTTCTCCATTCCTCTGATCCTCCTAGTAGCCCTTCTCTGGACCAGTTTGAATTTATCTTTCTTAAACATGGGAGACCAGAATAGCACACAGTATTCTAGATGAGGTCTCACCAGTGCCTTGTATAGTAGTAATGCACTTCCCTAACTCTACTGGAAATACCTCACTTGATACATCGTAGGATTGCATTTGCCTCTTTCACGGCCACATCACCTTGGCAGCTCGTAGTCATCCTATAATTGACCAGTACATCCAGCTTTTTCTTCTCCTCTGTCTCTTCAAATTGATAAGTCTTGTTGTTAGTCCCTAAGTGCATAACCTTGCACTTAGTACTATTAGTTTTCATCCCATTTCTATTACTCCTGGTTTCAAGGTCATCCAAATCTTCTTGTGTGATATTCCAGTCCTCCTCCATACCAGCAATACCTTCCAACTGTGTGTCAGATGCATATTTTATTAGCACACACCCAAGGTCATTAATGAAAATATTAAATAAGAGTGGTCCCATGAATGATCCCTGAGGAATTCCGCTAGTAATTACCCTCCTTCCTGACAGTTCATCTTTCAGAATGACCCCCTTTAGTCTCCCCTTTAATCAGTTCCTTACCCACCTTTCAATTCTCATATTAATTCCCATCTTCTCCAGCCCCAGTTGTGCCTGGAAGAGGGAATTGTCATCCCACTACCACTAGAATCAGTCCTAAACTTAGACTTCTACCCTTTCTTTAGGGAGAAATCAGTCACAGTTTTGCTGCTAGGAAAGCTTGGTGTCTGGTTGCTTCTAGTTTTAAATATCATCCTTTATTACATTGTCTTTAATTTGAGATAACTTGAAAAATGTAACTGCCCATAGATCTATTCTTTGGCCTGATAGGATTAAAAAGAGATTTTGAGCATAAACCACAAAACTGAAAATGATTCCTTTATGCTCTTTCCTCACCTATGCAATCTGTCTTGGAAACTGAAATCCTTTGAAAAACTCTGACTGGGCAGAGCGCTGATCATAGCCAAATGTCTAATTCTACAATGGTAGAAGTTCCAATGGTGCCCAGCCTACCAAAGATTGGTACTCTGACTTGGTTAGCCTTCTGGCAGTGCAATAAATAATATTTAGCAATAGTAACAACCAAGATGAACGTATAGATATATGGTCTGCATTTTTGGAAGTATTGGAATAATCAGTTTAATTCCCCATTAGGTAACTTTGTTTGCAGCGCCCTCCAAGACCCTAGGTCCCGCTCATCTTCTGAGACTATCTCTTCCATCTCTTGTACCCCCCACTCCGCCGTCCTTTCCTTTCTGTTCTTTCATTTTTCTCTTATTCTTTTTTACTTACCTTTCAAGCTTTTCTTTGGTTCTCTCTTCATTTTCAATACCCTTTTTTCCTTCTTTTGCTTCTTTCTCCCCCTCCGCCCCATTTCTAAAGAAGTGATCCTGGAGAATAGTTTGATTTTACTTGTATTACCTATCTTGTTGTATAATCTGATAATGTCTCTCTATGCAAAGTTAGATATCTTTCTTTTCTTTCTCATCTCTGTTATATTTATTAGCTGTGTTAAAATAAAGACTAAATAAATACATTTCCAATGATGAAGACTCCTCCACAACCCTTGGTACATTTTTTTTCAAGGATTAATTACCCTTAAAAATATGTGCCTTATTTCCAGTTTGATTTCTCTAGCTTCAGTTTGCAGTTATTGTATCTTGTTCTGCCTTTGCTAGATAAAAGATCCCATTATCAAGCACCTGTATCCCATATAGGTATGTATAGACTCTGATCAAGTCACCCCTTAATTTTCTCTTTGTTGAGCTAAATAATAGACTCAAGAAACTCAGTCATTCTGTAACATGTTTTCCAGTACATTAATAATTCTTGTGGCTTTTTGAACCTTCTTAAATTGTGGACACCAGAAGTGAATGCAGTATTACAGCAGTAGTCACACCAGTCCCAAATACAGGAGTAATATAATTTCTGTATTCCTGCTTGAGATCCACCTGTTTATGCATCCAAGGATCATATTAGCCCTTTGGCCACAGTGTTGAACTGGAAGCTCGTGTTCATTTGATTATCCACCATGACCCTCAAGTCTCTCTGAGTTACTGCTTCCCAGGAAGAACTCTTTATAAAAAGTCTTTATGAATAAAGATAGTTGCGGCTGGTATCCTTTTACTGATGGAAAAACATCAGCACCTATCTTAAAAGTTCTAGAATGCCAGTTCTGAGGCTTAATTGTTGTTGTTTTCCTTTTGTACAATACATTTTGGTTTAAAAACAATAGGACATAAAGAATGACACTGTTTCCTGTCTACCCAGCAATGCTGATGGTATATGGTGGGTGTGTTGTTCGCGAAATCTGTCTCTAGGAGAAGAAGAGGCTATAAACTTGCTAGATGGCTTATCTCTTCCTTGCTTTTGTGGTTTTTGCATTAAGTCTTTCGTATACATATAACATACTTTTCTCAAAGAGCAGTTACCAGTGATTTTTCCGTCGAAGTAGGAGACCTATCAAATGGTGTCCTGCAGGGATCTGGCCCGTGTTTTTGTTTGTAATGTATTTTCATTAATGACTTGGATGATGGAGCGGAGAGTAATGCTCATAAAATGTGCGGATGATACCAAGCTAGGGGAGGTTGCAAGTGCTTCAGCAAACAGGATTA
The DNA here is from genome assembly GCA_037349315.1 of Chelydra serpentina. Taxonomy (NCBI): domain Eukaryota; kingdom Metazoa; phylum Chordata; order Testudines; family Chelydridae; genus Chelydra; species Chelydra serpentina. The sequence continues at coordinate 20,125,904 of JBAIAC010000042.1, forward strand.
GAATTCAAAATGATCTTGATAAATTGGAGAATTGGCATAAAATCAGCAAGATGAAATTCAGACAGATGTAAGGTACTGCACTTAGGAAGGCAAAATCAAATGCACAAATATAAAATGGGGAATAACTGGCAAGACGGTTGTAATGCAGAAAAAAGACTGGGGTTATAGTGGATCACAAATTGGATATTAGTCAACAATATGATACTGTTGCAAAAAAAGGCAAGTGTCATTCAGAGATATTTAAACAGGAATGTCTTACACAAGAATGACATTTGGCACTGGTGACGCCTCCCCTGGAGAACTGCATCCAGTTTTGAGCATTACGCTTTAAGAAGGATGTGGACCAATTGAAGAAAGTCCAGAGGAGATCAAGAAACATAAAAGGTTTAGAAAACATGACCTATGAGAAAAGATTGAAAGAATTGGCCATGTTTAATCTTGAGAAGATAAGACTGAGATGGGACCAGGTAATGATTTTCAAATATGTGAAAGGTTATTATAAAGAGGACGATGATCAGTTGTTATCCATGTTCAGTGAGGGTTGGATAAGAAGTAATCTGTCTAATTTTCTGCAAGGGAGATTTATATTAGTTATTCGGAATAACTTTTTAACTATAAGGAGTGTTAAGCTCTGGAACTGGTTACCTTGGGGCTGTGGAATCCCTGTCATTGGTGGTTTTTAAGGACAGGTTAGACAAACATCTCTCAGGGATAGTCTAGGTAGTCAATCCTTCTGCTGGGGAGGGTGAGGTAGATGACCTTTTGAGGTCCCTTCCAGCCCTACATTTCTTGGATTAATGAGCAAATCAAGTTTGCAGTTCAAGACTTACAGTGAACATTTCCTGCACAACGAGCTCATAATGATTAAAATTATTTAAATATTTTTTCAATAATAGAAGAAAATATGGTAGAACTATAAGGTGTGTTTAAAGTATTGGTCTTTGTGAAAATAATAAGAAACAAAACATTTTAGCGAGTGTCTGTTAGTCAAGACACAAGTGTCAAAGAGGCTATATCTATCTCTGCTTGATAAAAAGCAGGCGGGGAGATTCCAAAGGAATTCTCTGAATTTGGTTTATATTTTACTTCATGAAATAATTGATCAGTATTAAGAATGTGAGTTAATAAGCATATCATAGGCATAATGTGTAACAGCATGTTTGTGTGTATTTCTTAAATTCAGTAACATTGTAATTGGGTTTTATTTCATTTCAATAATAGTAATTGCAATTGAAACATTATTTTAATCTTCTTTGCATCAGTGTTGATTCACCTCACCACTAATGTTAACTTGTTTTGTTTTCAAAGCATCAGGCAATGAAGAGACATGGTGAAGCTTGGGCTGAAAGCCTACGGTATAGGAGACCTGATCTTGACTGCATGGCAGGTTTGAGGCGTATCACTCTCAACTGCAATACACTTGTTGGTGATCGAGGGGCTAGAGCCTTTGCAGAATGTCTTGGAGAGGACCTGTGGCTGAAAGGTATGGTAAAAAATTGTTCTGTGCTTCTAAGTAGGGTGACCATATTTCCCAAAGGTAAAACGGGAGACCGGGAGGGGTTTGGGTGAGCGTCACTGCTCACCTGAGCCCTGCTGTGCAGGGCTGGTGTTGCTGCTCTTCCTCCGCCCGGCACGCCGAACGTTCCTCCACTTTTGGCAAAACTGGGCATTTGTCCCATTTGCTCTTGACAACTGATGATCAGGCGTCAAGAGCAAATGGGACAAATTCCCAGTTATGCCAAAAAAATCGAGACCCCTGGGACATGGCTTAAAAAGAGGACTTTCCCAGCCAAAACGAGACACATGGTCACCCTACTTCTAAGGCACATTAGAAGTAGTCTTAACAGTAGCTGATTTGCATCTGTAATAGATGTATAGGTAATAATTTTTTAAGTTTAAGTATTTAACAAGGTAGGGATAACACAAAATATAAATCTAGTAGGCAATATGTGGAGATGTTTTATAGAAGAAGAAATAATGTTTTCATGGTGATTAGTTAGACACTACTTGGTATTTAATTCTAATTTTGTTAACTGTAATTTTGTGAAACTCCTGAACAAATTTTGGTGACAGTCTTATAAGGGTCTTCATCTACTGTACATAAACTCTAAGGTGGCTATAGAATTCCAGATGTCTTGGCTTTCTTACAGCTCTGTAAGATGGAGTAATTTATTGGTTGTAGAACTTTATTTTACCTTTCAGTATGTTTGACTGTGGACCACATCTGGGAAAATACTGTGGCTGTACAACATGAAAGAATATTGCAAGAAATGGCAAAGCTACAGCAAGTTTAAAAGTATTGGATAATCAATTATCTACATAGTGATGTGGTTCCCCCACCCTCCCCGTGAAATACTGAAACCAGTATTTAAAACCTAAGTTATTGAAATTTATTTATTTATTTTCTCTCAGCAGCTGTTGATTGGTGTTCAGCACCATTACATTTAATATTGCCTTGCATATTAGACCTTGCTTCACTGCTGTTCCAGTTAACAATTTTCAAAACCAATCATAAAGATAACTGAGTGTATGAGATGATGCGGTAGGGATTTTTAATTTAGTTTAAATGTTGTTTAGAGATATTGTACAACTGCTATCATTTAGTGCAAAAGAGACATTCTAGTCAAGAGTATTATGGACTTAAACATAAGCCTTTAAATTCTGCTGATATTTCAGTATTTTTAAAACTTTTTTAAGAGCAATCCTCTTTCTGTTCACAAATATTTATTTTCTTTCATGTTTGTCCAGCAGCCTAAGTTTCCTCTAAGCTGTGCAGCCACATGGCTGCACAGCAGCCTATTAAGCGCCGCGCAGGCGCTCAGGGCAGCGGCCGGGAGAGATGGCTCTCCCCCAGCCACAGACCTATCCCAGCCCAGCCACGGACCTGCCGCAGCCAGGGGAGGTGTGCCCGTTCCCCAGCTTGGTCTGGACCTGCCGCAGCTGTGGGGAGAGGTGCCTATCCCACAGCCCCAGCCCCGGAACTGCTGCAATGGGGAGAGGCTCCCCTCCCACCCAGCCCAGGTGCTGCTGTGTGTGTGTGGGGTGGGGGTGGGCGGAGAGTCCTCTCTCCGCATTGCAGCCCTGGGGCAGCCTGCACCCTGAACCTCTCATCCCTGGCCCCACCCAAGAGCTCATCCCAACCCTCTGCCCCAGCCCTGAGCCCCCTCCCACGCTCCGAACCCCATGGCTCCTCCCCCACCACATGAATTTTGTTATGTGCACTAACATCACCTCCATATTGGTGCACATAACAAAATTCATTCTGCACATGGGTGGGAAAAATTAGAGGGAATACTGCCAGCAGCTATATCTTGAAACGTTGATAACTGATAATGACTTAAATGTTAATCTCCATCCTGCATTTAAAATATTACCTTAGCTCTCCCTTGGGTAGAGCTGACAATGCTATTTATTTATTTATTTTATTTATTTATTTTGGTTACTTGCAAGACTGTTAGGTACATGCATGTAGATGTTCTCATTATGGATAGATTAATTATTTGAATGATGGTTTATGTAATGCAACTGAGTAATGTTTAACCTTTTTTAAACATTTCAGCACTTGACATGCAGCAGTGTGGAATTTCCAATGATGGGGCAAAATCATTGTTAGATGCTTTTCAAACTAATACAACTCTAGTGATATTGGATGTAAGAAAAAATCCATTAATTGGTACGTACTTTTATCTGTCCTTCCATTCTGATTAAAAAACAAAGGTTTTTCATTTATACCTTTTAAAAAATGTAGCATTTTCAGAAAAATTAAACCAGATTTTACTGAATATTTGCCAATAAATAACATTTTAAATAAAGAGAGATGTTGACTTGTTTTATCTCGCTCAATTAATCACAGTTAACTCACACGATTAACTAAAAAAAAATTAAAACTGATTAATTACAATAGAATTACAATTGGAATGTAATATTGTGGATGTTTTTCTACATTTTCATATATATTGTATTCTGTGGTGTAATTGAAATCAGTATATTTGAAAATGTAGAAAACATTTAAAAATGTTTAAATGGTAATCTATTATTGTTTAACAGCACAATTAATCGTGATTAATTTTTGAATATTTTATCAAAAATAATCTAATATTGAAATTGATTAAATGAATTTATTTCACTCTAGATCACACTTTGATGAAAAAACTTATTGAAAGAGTTCTCATGAATGGAAACTGTGCCAGTTCAGAGGTACGTTTCAGGTATTCTGGAATAACATTTGTTTGTCTGTATTTGGATTTAAAACAAACCATGATATTATGCCACCATGTGATTTTGTACAGATTAGCATAACTGTTTTTGTATTTAATATTAAATTAAGTGTATGTTCAGGTTGCAGTTAAAAATAACCAAAGTTTAGAAAATGCAAAAGTTAAAGCACCAGCAGCAGCATAAACTATGCCACTTTGAACATCCTGTATATTTTGTGTATTTTACAACATAAACTAATAAAACAAGAATTAGATATTTAACAAGAAAAATAGAAAACAGTGCATATGTACAACATAAAGTTAAAAATGCTATTGGAAGTTCTGTATCTTCTGTAAGTTCTGATGTTTAGTGGTCTTTAATTGGTCAATCTTAATGTCTCAGTAAAGCAGTTCTTTGTGTTTCTAATTCCATGGGTTAGGAAAATAACACTTAACCTAAAACATATGTTGTTGTTTTAAATCACTGAATTAAATTTTTCGTCAAGTGATTGCACATGTCCATTGTGCGCCCTGTGTACAGTTACTGGAGATCTTTTTACCTCATTGGTACCCTTTGGAACAGCCCTCCACTTTGATGGCCACACTATCTTGTACTGTGGTACACCAGGTCAAAGTCATTATGAGGCCCCATCCCAGCTTCATGCCTAAGGTGTTCTCAGATTGGTACCTAGCACAATGTATTTCTCTCCTTGTGTTCTTCTCCAGACCCCAGTCCCACTATGGGAATCTTGTCTCCCGACCCCAAGTGTAAATAGGGTGTTCTGCTCTTACTTGGAAAATACCAAACCTTTTATAAAATCCAGTAGGTTATTTGTAGCATTTGGGGAGATGTCAGGGACCTGTTTACTAGAGGCTCTCACTGGATTAGAAGATGTATGAAACATTATTACATCTCACGTGGAAAACCAGTACACCATGGTATAAAATACACACTCCATGAGAGCCAATGCAGCATAATTGCGTTAGGCAAGTTCCCTTAATGAAGATAAGCACAATGCTGCTGTGCTTATCTTGGATTTAATTTATGATTGGATTTAACATTGTGCTCCAATGCTTAGTTTAGGAGACTTATGCTACAAGCCATATTTAACTAAACTCCTAGCTCACTGTCCTGCTGGTGGATCTCACTATTTGTTAGTCTCCCACAAGTAGAAGACTCACAAGACCTTGAAGAAGAAAGGGAGATTACTTACCAGTGACTGTTGTTCTTCAAGAATTACATCTTTGTATTTGCTCTCTCTGCCTACCTTCTCTTCTGTCTCTTAGTTCTATATAACATCAGGTCTCTGTGGTTAGGGAGAAGGAACTGAGACAGCTGGGGATTGCACACCCCAAAGGACACAGCTTTTCAAAGCAGTTCCACATCTCAATACCAGAGATAGTATATCCCACAAATATGAATATAAGTGTGAAAATGCAGAAGTGACTCTTGAAGAACAACTGTAAATGGCAAGTAGCCCCTCTTTCCAACTGTCAGACCTGCAAATTCAACCTGGACTCTGAAAGTCCAGCTATGTTCACTCTAGCTTATATTTTGTCATTAATTTATTAAACTTCACGTGCAGAATCTTTTTCTGTTGACTTATGAGCCAGATTAGAATCCAGTTAACTTTCCCATAATTGTTGGCTCTGCTGTAAAAAGTAGTAAAAACCTATTTTTGTCCATAAAGTATGTAAATCTGACTCTGAATAAAAGGAAGACAGATCAGCTGAGAAAGACAAAGCTGTTTTTATATTAACATTCTTTTCTGATCATCACCACTCTAATAGAGAGAATCATAAAATATTACCAGAATGCTCTTAATAATTTCATGCATTTGGGGGGTTGGGAGGGGGGGATTTTCTGATGTGACAAATGCTGTTGTACTGATGCCAAGCTTTTTGGAGCAGTGTCTTCCAAGTGCCATTATATCTACAACATGGAGACACATACTTTAAAAAGCACACAAAACACCAGAATAGATACTTGGAATATAAACCTAAAAAAATACTGGTCAGACCCAGTCTTTTTTGAGAATCATCTAGAGCAGCACGGTGTCACCTTGAAGGAAAACAGTAAATTCAAAGCACAGATTTTCCTTTAATCTCAATACACTTCAATTTTAGTGTGAATTCTTGTGAGAGGGCATGCCAGTAGGGCACACTTATCATTGCAAGCACTGGGGGGGGGGGGGACACACACAATAAAAACTTGATGCTGTTTTTAAAAAAGTTGTATTTTATTTGTAATAATATAATATCTTACTAGAAAGTCTTTATTAGTCTGGAGAACTTTGGCTTGAGCCAGACATTCCTACGAGTCAGCTCTGTAGGGGAGCATGGAAAGCAAGTGCCAGTTTTTCCTTTTTACAGGGCATGTGCTGTTTTTCTTACTATAAAAGGAGAACTGTTGCACAGAGGAAGAAAAATTGGATGGGGGTGCTTTCGAGGTGTTCTGGGAACATTTGCCTGCAGATAGTATGATGTTTATATCCAATTAAGTTGGAAATTATTTTGTTAAATAGTAAGTGATCACACCCTCTACAAATCTTCAAGATTTTTAACTCATTCCTGATTATTGAAAACTCAAATTGTTAACAAGGCTACATAAGTGAAGTTTATTAAACAAAATATTCAATAAAGAAAAGTAATCTTTAGCATATTAGCTATGAAACTCCAAAACTAGTACCTCCTGAAATATCAGTTACTAAAATGAAGTTAACATTTTGGAGGTTTTGTGTTTTGTTTTGTTTTTAATTTTTATTTAATGTTCTAGTACAAGTGGCTGACATCTCCTTCTTCAAAGGATGTTCTCAAATCTAAATCAAAAAAAAGAACTATTGTCCTAGGAAGTGGTCGGAAAGGAAAAGCTACGATTCGTATTGGTAATACTGCCTTCCCTTTCTCTTTGAAAGAAATCAAAAGTTATTTCTAAGCTTGTCAGTTCTTGCTTTCTACATGCCTTCTTTCTTTGTCTAGAAAGAAGGCAGTGAAATTGGTCCTAAGAGGATGGCAAATACAAATAGTAATGAGAAACTTTTCAATTACTTTATACAAACACTTCATCTCTGAACGATGATTTTACTGTACATGTTGTTGATCTCAATAGTGAGAGAAAAATAAATAGAATTTTTATTTTTTTTTGAAGAATAGCGGGTGGGAGGAAAATAGATGTATTTGGTTATGAAATAACCATTGAAACTACATTCTTAAACCAACAACGAGCCCCTAGCCATCCCCCAGATTAAAAATACTAGCTGCTGATCTCTTGTTCTGTTCTTCTGTTGATCATCACTCTAGTCATTAACTGGGATACCTTTTTATGTTGATGACATTAGACAGAGCTAATAGTACTTTACCTATTAGAACATAGGTAGGAAAACCTCAGCTGTAGAATTTCCCCTCTTTTAGTTTTGGCAAAACTGAATTTAATAGAAATGAATTTCCAGCCCCTCTCGTCAAATTTCACTGCTTCCTTCCTGTTGGGGGCATAAAAGAGACCAGGCCACAGTAAGGGTTTGTCTAAACACAAAAGTTTGTATTGCTTTAACTTTACTGGTATAGTCAAAGTAGGACAAGCCCCCTAGTGTGAATGCTGTTATATCTGTATAAAGGTTCTTTTATCAGTATACTTTATTACTCTTCCTTTACAAGAAGCACTGTTATGCCAGTATAACTGTGCCCATATGAGGGGTTCTACTGGTACAATTATTTCAGTAAAATTTGACACCCTAACCAAAATATTTCTGTTGATGCAAAAACTGTGTCTAGACCAGGCCTTATTCTTTCCTTCCCCTTTTTCCTGGTTCTTGGTAGAATTATTAACATTCTTTGAGTTCTCTCAGTTCCATGTACACTGGATTAGTGCTTTTGGTGCTCCATTCCCTCTTCTGTTTGAGAGGGTAGCAATATTTTCAATAGACTGTGTACTTAGGCTCATGCATAATGAACTGAGGAGCGATCAAAGATACAAAAGCAAAAGATCCAGTAATTTGTGAGCGGCATAAGCAGTGATCCCACATGGCCAGACAAGAACACTTTATGGAAAACCAGGTGAAATTTTGAAGATTAGGATTCAACAACTGAATGCCAATCTAAAACGAAGCAGAATAAACACTTTAAAAAAATCCCAAAAACTGAAAATGTATTTTAGAATAGCTAAAATTTGCCCAATTGTTCTATGTTTCCTAAAATACAAACGTTTTCCAGATTCTCTCATTGCTACCTGATTCAGATTCCTACTTCTGCTGATCCCATTTCACACCAAATAACACAATCAGTAGAAAAGCAAAATAAGCACATCTAAATGATGTGTGCTGCATCAGCACGACCCTTTCCTTCCCTCCCAGGATGGCCTTACCATACTTTATTCACTCTTTGAACTGCTATGGCTCTTGTAGGCTTGGCAGCAGATAGTTGTCTATTTTTTCATGTCTCAGGCTTTCCATAGCAGACTCTCCGCTGCCAGCATAAAATGGGATGAATCTGGCTCTATATATAGGAATGGCAGTCCTGTCGCTTCTTTACTGCAAGTAAACCTGCTAATTTGAATAAATTAGTCAAAATGTTCTTATTTTGAATATGCATCTCTTAAACATGGTTAATGAGTGCAACACATGATAGTATAAATATTTTTTTTAAAGGTTACTAAAATCATACTTAAGTGCATTTCTTTGGCTGTTTATCTTTTTTTAATCTTTGCTTCAGTGATTTGGAGACACAGAGGTAAGCATAATAAGTCAAACTGTGCACAATTGGTAGATTTCAAAGGGCTTGAAATTGAGGCGGTTGTGAGGATCAGGAGAAAAATTCCTGCTACTGCTAATTTTTTTTAAAAAAAACAACCCTTCTCCTTAATCCTAGTTACTTGCTCAACTGTGACCAGGAATTTGGAATCCCATCAACATCAATTATGTCTTTTTACACTCCCACCAGATTAGCAGGATTATGGGATGTCCTCCAGAGAAATATAACTCAAAGTTAAATAATTTATTTCCATTTTCAGACATTTCACTATGCTAAATGATATAAACTTCATGAGCACTTCTTGAGTGTGGCTGGGTTCTAACTGATGCAAGACCAAAGGTGGGGTGGGCACTTAGCTGTACAGTCAGGAATGTGATGCAGTCCACACTGTAAGCTAAATCAGCCTCTGGGCTAATGTGTATAAGGATATATTCTCACTCTCTTGGTACTGAAGAATAACTGAGCTATTTTAACTCAAGCATTCAAAAATGAAAAATTCATTCTTAGTCAGAAACTTCCCCTGAAAAATTTCAGCTGGAAAGGTGTATGTTTTGAGAAAGTTATGAGCAACTGAAAGAGGATCCTTAAAATGGAAATGCCTAAGCAACCTTAAGTCTAGCTGTCTTTTCATGTTGTAAATGTAATGAACTCTCTCTTCTCTCTCTATCCCTGCTGTACGATACAGGATTAGCATCTAAAAAGTCCATACACCCTGGAAAGAGTCCATCTGATAAAGATAGCTATTCACCAAAACCATTACCACCAGGTGCTTATGGTTTCCTACCTTGGCGTACTGCAGCGCGTGCAAAGAGGTGCAGGTGAAGTATTGAGAGCACGAGGAAGAAAATACAACATGCAGATTCTATCTTGGATTACAGTAGAATAAGTGGATGTGGTTTACGAAGGTCATACTGTAATCAGGGGTGGGGAACTTTTTTGTTTTTTTTTTGTATTGGGCCATTGACCCACCGAAAAAAATCAATGGTGGGGAACGTGCGTTCAACTCACCTGCCCGGGTGTTCGCCACTCCAGCTGTGCAGGGGGGCGCTGAGACTCGGAGCTTACCCCCTGCAGCTCCAGCCCCCACGGGGAAGCCCGAGCCTCCGTGACTCTCCCCCGTGGCCTGTGGGCTGGATGAAAATGAGCACGGGGCCGGATCCAGCCCGTGGGCCATAGGTTCCCCACCCCTGCGGTAAATTCAGATCTGTACTCATTTTAAAACAGATTAAAGTAACAAAACAGATTTTACATTGCATTCATAATCCTTTCTGTGTCTTGTATTTTATAACATGAGGCATTGCCTGTAGCTGCAATAGGTTAGCTTCTTCAGCAATAATTAAACTAAACATTTACAACGTGGATGTTTCAAAAGAATTCTAAAACTTAGCTGCACATAGATTTTGTTTTTATACAGAGCTTTTTAAAAAATAAAAAACATGGAATATTTCAGATGTCATAATTGGTTTTGTAAACCAAGCAGATGAATAATGCTATTGAAAAAGTGATCATGAATTTGGTACCTTCTAATTCAGCTGATCCATTCCTTTTGTTGAGTCATATCACCGAGCATTAGTGACAACACTTTTTAATGCTTTTACTCTTTTTAGCTCTGCAGTGCTAACACAACTGAGAGAGGCTGAGCAGGGTACTATTCCTCCTTGTACATCATCAAGAGAATTGTTTACTAAGTTTCAATCAGTTTATGCAACCATACAAATAAACATAATTTTTCTTTTTGTCATGTTTCCCCATCAGTCTGCTTTTGCCACACAGATTCACAAACCAGCCACTTTCTTTACTACTTTCCTTCCTGGCTTATTTACCTGTCTGTCTTTTTATTTGCTGTGTTTTTCACCTAATGGGGAGTTAATTGAATTTCCTACGTAGACAGAGTGGGAAATTTTTTCACAATTGAGACAGCAGTAAAGGCACAAGAAATTGATCACTGGATCTTGGTGGTGGAGGATCTTTGTTGAACCTCATCATCCAGGCAGGGTAATGTATGCAGAAGTTTGTAATCTGCTCTACGTTAGCGGAATTGTGCACCTCCTCAGAATGGGAGACTGAGTCCCCAACTCTATCATTCTTCTAACCACACACACAAACAGTGAAATGGGCCAAGGTTCTTGTCAGGTTAGAAGAGGCTAGCAGGAGGAGGTAATGGTCGTGCATAGCTCCTAAGCCCTACAGGAGTTGCCTGGCCTTCCTCCCCCACTCCACCTTGGGTGACAAAACTGACTCCAGACAATAGCAGAATAAATAAATGTTAACTTCCACTACCCTAGCATATTCATTTTGGTGTGTTAACTTAATTATAACTTGAAAAGTTAATTGGATGCTCATGAATGATGCTGCATAATTCAGTGTGGCTTGGCTACATCAATCAGCATGAGGGTTTCCTTGCTGCCTAGTTTTTAGGCCTATTGTGCGACATACTACAAACGGCTTTGGTTACACCTGAGCTAACCTAGCGAAGACAGTTGGTCTGTGCAAATGTTTCAGAGGGCACAGACCAGGCCACAGTGATCTATGCATTCATGACTTCTATTGCATCTTGTGTCTAAGAGTGAAGCCACAAACATTGAAAAACTCTAACTGGTACAAACAGAACAGCAACGGTTGCTGTAAACACATTATTCTGGGACTCTGCTTTCTGCATTAGCTACCCATTGAATATAGAATACAGTTTAGGGTTTCTCTCATGATACTCCAATCCCTCATTGGGATTGGCCCTAACTACCTGTGATACTGCCTCCTTTCTGACCATGACCTCCCAAGGTATCTGTTTTCCTCTAGCACAATGAAAATTAAGTTTTGTCAATTGTCATGGCTCCCATCACCATAATCTGTGAGTGCTTCCCAAATATTTAAAGATAGAAATAACAATATTAATGTCTTTCTTCTGAGTTTGTTGGTGAAATTATTTCACTGGTTTATAGTTGTTTGTTAAGTGGAGGCCTGTGAATGCAGGGGATAGAACTTTCACAGGAGCTGGATCTAGTTTGAGGCACTCCCTCCTGTGAGGAATAAGACGGACCATGGACCTTACCGCTTTCAGAATTAAATACAAAACTCATTTATTTGATTTACCTTCCCTCTAAGTTTTTTGCACACCCACAAACATAGTCCCCCTTCAAAGTATTATAATCAGGCTCTGCTAGGGATTGGGAAGGAAGAAAGAGTAATTGTTGCTATTTCTGGGTGGTGGTGGTGGTTGTATTTTTTTTTTTTAAGGTGCTCGGATACCAGGGCAATAGGAAGGCTTTATATGTACTTAAAAATACTGAAAGCATAATTTTGAAGGCACTCGGAATGCACACGTGTAACTGAAGGAAAAATCTGGTTTGCTACAGCCTTTCTTGCTGGTGGTCATGCCCAAGAAGGAAAGGATGCAGCTTACCTTTATGAGCCAAGGTGCAGGTCTGGCTTTTAGTTTATAAGTGAAAATAGCTCTTCTTTCTTTTTTCTTTTAAGCAATAATTTTGATCTTGAAAGCATTGAGACACAAATTTGGAATCCACCACGCCATTTTTACCTAGTTCCTGCATGAGCAGGTTTGGCCAAGGAAACATACAGAAAAACTACATGTAATTACAAATTATTTATAAAATTAGAGGCCAAGATATGCAGAAATGGATGCCTAAAGTTAGGTTCCTAAATCCATATTTAATCATTTAAATAAGACCTGATTTTCACAAGTGCCAAGCACCTAACATATCTTATAAATTCCAAAGGCAGGTGCAATGGTGCCATATCAGGCTGCTTATTTAGGTATCTAAATATGGACTTAAGAGCCTAACGTTAGGCACCTAGTTTTGAAAGCGTGGCCTAAATCTTGATGAGAAAGTAGAGCTACTTTGGTGTACAGAATGATATTTTAATGACAGCTTGTTCAAAAGATCCTGTCAAGTATTTTTATGCCGTGTTTTAACCTTTATTTCTTTTGAATATCGTAGCAATGTGTATCAGAGGGGTAGCCGTGTTAGTCTGGATCTGTAGAAGCGACAAAGGGTCCTGTGGCACCTTATAGACTAACAGAGGTATTGAAGCATAAGCTTTCGTGGGTCAATACCCACTTCTTCGGATGCAAGCAGTGGAAATGTCCAGGGGCAGATATAAATGTGCAGGGAAGATTCAGGCTAGAGATAACGAGGTAAGCTTAATCAGGGAGGGTGAGGCCCTCTTCTAGCAGTTGAGGTGTGAACACCAAGGGAGGAGAAACTGCTTTTGTAGTTGGCTAGCCGCACCATAATAACTCTAACTCAGGAACCAATCCATGCAACAAACCTCGATGCCAACTTCGCCCACATATCTACACCAGGAACACCATCACAGGACCTAACCAGATCAGCCACACCATCACCGGTTCATTCACCTGCACATCCACCAATGTAATATATGCCATAATATGCAAAAGGATAAATGGACACAAATCAGATATAAGGAATGGCAATATACAAAAGCCTGTAGGAGAACACTTCAACCTCCCTGGACACACAATTGCAGACCTAAAGGTAGCCATCCTGCAGCAAAAAAACTTCAGGACCAGACTCCAAAGAGAAACTGTAGAGCTTCAGTTCATTTGCAAATTTGACACCATCAGCTCAGGACTAAACAAAGACTATGAATGGCTAGCCAACTACAAAAGCAGTTTCTCCTCCCTTGGTGTTCACACCTCAACTGCTAGAAGAGGGCCTCACCCTCCCTGATTAAGCTTACCTCGTTATCTGTAGCCTGAATCTTCCCTGCACATTTATATCTGCCTCTAGACATTTCCACTGCTTGCATCCGAAGAAGTGGGTATTGACCCACGAAAGCTTATGCTTCAATACCTCTGTTAGTCTATAAGGTGCCACAGGACCCTTTGTCGCTTAGCAATGTGTGTTTGTAGGAACAGGACCCTTAAGTCAAAATTATACCTTGAAATTGCAATGTTGACAAATTACAGTATTTTTCTCAAAAAACCCACCCTGATTTAAACATATCATTGTAGGGGATTCCCAGTGGATGGCACCCAGGAGTCACCACTGAAGTTCCAGGTATGATTATCAGCTACATATCACTAGGTAGGCGCATGATGTGGTACTGTAGATAATATGCTGAACAAATGAAAATCCTTTGTACCCAGTGAGCTTCCAGTATAAAACCGCAAGTTGAGAAAACAGAAGTGGAGAGTGTTTTTTATGGCTTAAATACTTCCTGGAACCATGGAAACTGTGTGTGTGTGTGTGTGTGTGTGTGAGAAAACACTTTATGGTCACACTTTGGGGAACATTTGGGAAGAATTTTTGTTTTTAAGCAATACTTGTGGTTTTATTTTCTTCCTTTGTGTCAGGTTGTTGTTTTTTTTAATAGTCAAATAAGTGGTTTCAATACTATTTTCTGAGGGGTTTTTTTTTTTAGTTTTTTTTTTTTTTTTAAATGAAGCAAATCTATACTTCTGTGAGACTCCAGCATAACTAGGAAGAAGATAATTAAGATGGCATGGTTTTGCATTTTTTATTATCAAGGATGTTTGTGGTTCAAAAACTCCACACTACAGCATATCTTATCCCCCTCTCAAGCCTTTGTGAAGACTAATTCCATACTGACTTAAACTGATATAAAGGTCCACATGAGAGGATTACACTGATTTAAATAAATCAGTACAGTGTTCTCATGTAGACACGCCTCAGTTTTGTTTTTGTTTTTTTAATTTAGCTTAAAAAAATCGAAATATTTTTGAGTTCAGTTAATTGTTTTATAGAAGATACTGAGGGAAGAATACTAATGAAATCACTGGCACCAATCACCTGCTTTGAGGTTGACATCATTTCACCTGTTGCTGAAAGCATGACCATCTTATTAATGGTAATTTAAAAAAATTGGCTATAGGGGGCAGAGAACCCTGACTGTTACAGCAAAATTTGCCATTCTCATATTTAGGTGTGATTTTAATGGAATAAAGTCACTTTTGCTCTCAGCTGTAATCTGGGCTGATCAGGAACCAAAGCAGCTTCCAGCATAACTTTAGCATTTCAGGGAGCTGCTCTAAGTTATGACCTTGCCTGGGGTACCTCTGAGCATCTTTGCAACCCAGAACTGTGCAGAATTACTGAAGCACTGTGCACTATAACTCTGCCTCTCCTGCCTGCAGGCAGTCAGGCCACCATCTGCCATACCAGAGCTTAGGAGATCTCTGGGTAAGACAGTGGTTAGGATTTATCTTATGTAGTACCTGTGTAGGGGGAATTCTCCCTTGGCCAGTTAAGGGGCTTTTATGGCCCCTATGCACTGTTACAGCAGAGTTCAGGGACTGAGGGGAGAATCCTTCCCCATGTTTTTATTTGTACTATTAGGTGTCTTACACACTACTGACACTGCAGTGTTTCAAAATAACAACTGTCAAACTGCTGTTTTTGATCTTCCTGAGGCTAAATATGTTTGTTACATACAAACATGAAGAACTCTGGCATAACTGTAACAAAAATTTACCACCCAGGCACAACATTTACCTCTGTGCCCATTGTTATGATAATGAAACAATATTTTAATAGTTTATGGTGCTTAAAAATATTCTTCCTGGTTGACTAAAATGTTTCAAGTCTAGTATAAAGAGAGGCTACAAATAAAGTAAAACCTTCTGACAGGTGATACACTCTGCCCCATTTTGGCATAGAAATTTCTTTGCAAAGGATTTATCATACTCTTTCCACATGCACACTTATTTCTAGATTGTGTGGAACTATTTAAATAAAATAAACATGTAACTAATTTAGAAGAAAGAACTTTGTGGATGACGGCTTCTGATCGGAAGTGTTCACTAATATTATCTGATTTATTATTTCCTTGTTAAGCATTGTTTAATAATGCTCCTATGTTCACTTATTTCATATAAGCAGACAGGCATTCCTGTGAAAGTGACAGTGGAAAGTGCTTCTACATCTGAAACTGAAGAGACAGAAGGAGCTTTAGAGGACATTATGCATAATCCTGATTTGACAAAATCCCCAGTTAAAACTAATGTAAGACAATATCAACAATTACGGGTAAGAAAAAATAATTTTATTCTTCAGATTTTTCAAAAGATGAGTGCATAGAGCTTCTATTTTTCCAGAAAAATGGGGTTTTAGAATTACGTTTAAATGGGTAAATAATCACTGAAAGGGAACTCTGAATATTTGCGTACTTCTGTTATACTATATGGCATATATGCCTCAATTCAACAGGGTACTTTAAGCACAACTCCCGTCCTCAGTGGTTAAGGAGGACAGTTTGTCACCCTTCTCTTTACAACAAACTTTTACATACTTGAAGACTGTTATTCTGTCCCCCATCAGTCTTCTTTTCTAGAGACTAAACAAACCCAGTTTTTTCAGTGTTTTCTCAGGGGTCATGTTTTCTAGACCTGTAATCATTTTTGTTGCTCTCCTCTGGACTTCCAGAAAGAAATGAACAAATTGAAAGTGTGGTGCCCAGCTGAAGCCTTATCAGTGCTGAGTAGAGTGGAAGAATTACTTTTCGTGTCTTGCTTACATCATTCATGCTAAATAATATGTTAGGATGATGTTTTTATTTTTTTTGCGACCGTATTACGCATATTTAGTTTGTGAGCCACCGTAAGCCCCAAATTGTTTTTTGCAGTACTCGTTCCTAAGCAGTCGTTTCCCATTTTGTGTTTGTGCAATTTATTATTCCTTCTGAAGTGGAATACTGTACTTTGCATTTGTCCTTATCAAATTTCATCCTATCTAATTCAGACCATTTTTCTAGTTTGTCGAGATCATTTTAAATTTAAATTTTGTCCTCCAAAGTGCCTGCAACCCCGCCCAGCTTGGTATTTTCTGTAAACTTTATAAGTGTACTTTCTATGCCATTATCCAAATAATTTATGAAGATATTGAAGAGAACTGGACGCAGGACAGATCCCTGCAGGACCCCACCTGACGTGCCCTTCCAGATTGACTGCGAAACATTGATTACTCTCTAAGTACAGTTTTCCAACCAGTTGCACATCTGCCTTATCATAGGTTTGTTTAGGCTATATTTCCCTAGTTTGTTTATGAGAAAGTCATGTGAGACAGTATCAAAAGCCTTACTAAAGTCTAGATATATCACATCTACTGATTTTCGCCACCCTTTCAAAGAAGGATATTAGGTTGGCTTAACGTGATTTGTTCATGACAAATCTATGTTGTCTGTTACTTATCACTTTTTATTATTTTCTAGATGCTTACAAATTCATTGTTTGCTTTTTTTTTTTGCTCTGTTATCTTTTAGGGTACTGAAGTTAAACTGACTGGTCTGTAATTCCCTGGGTTTTCCTTAGTGCCCCCTTTCTATAGATAGGTACTATATCGCAATTTTTGAGTCTTCTGGGATCTCTCCCGTCCTTCACGAGTTCTCACAGATAATCACTAATGGCTCAGTGATCTCTTCAGCCAGTTCTTAAGTATTTTAGGATGTATTTTGTCAGGCCCTACTGACTTTTGAAGACATTTAAGTAATTCTTAATTTGTTTTTTCCCCTAATCTAGCCTCAGATCCTCCTATACTGATGTTCACTGTTAGTTGTCTGATCACTGCTAACCTTTTTGATTAAAATGAAACAAAAACGGCATTTAACACTTCAGCCATTGCTGTGTTTTCTGGTACTGTCTTTCCCTTCTCATTTGAGGAATGAGCCTGCCTTGTCCTTGGTCTTCCTCTTGCTTCTAATGTATTTGTAAAATGATGTACGAACCTATAAGAGCAATAATGAAGTGGTTATTTCTGTTTCCTTAAAAATTCATAGAGGGAGTAAATGTATTTTTAACATAGTTTTTTTTATTCAAATACTTTAATGTACCTCGTTGTACAAAAATGTTTTTAAAAGTAAATTGAAATTAGAGTTACTTTAAAGCTCCATTTGCAGTTGAGCTTTATAGTAACTTCTTTTTCATTTCCTCATTATTCTTCCCGATTCCTTTGCTTGCTATCTATGGCAAAATGAAGAATGATAGCAAGACTCCCTGACAGCTTCTACAAACATCTTCATACAGAGTGTGTTATAATGATGTGTGGAAGAGAAGGAAAATAAAGGGTTTGTTTTAATGGTTCAGTAATACTGCTATGGTAATATAGTAGCATTACTATAAAACACTCCGCCTCAGGCAGAATAATTAGACACTGAAATGCTAGCCGTTGAGAATCTAGTTTGCAAAAGATATCTTGCCACCAAGTTAACATAATTTTAAACCACACACTTGCAGTGGTTTTAGCTTCAGATCACTCCGTTTAAGCTATCATTCGTTGTATCTGATTGTACTGATTAGGTTCTTAAAGATTTATCCAAGGATATAGATTGTTTTAATGTAATCAAAATAAATAAAATAAAATATTAACTTTTTGAGCTTAGTGTCAGATCTATGCTCTTTCTGAGCATAGAGAATGATTGGGATATGGAGGAGACAGCAGAATGACTGTACTTCAATATAGGTTCTCTTGCGAAGGGAGAACCTACTACATGTCTTACTTAAAAAAACCTAGACAGAGGAAGGGGATAAGGGGAGTAGGTATTTTTTATATTTAGAACAAAGCTTCTCTTGGAGAGTGAACAAATTCAGTACATTTTGAAACCTATCTGAAAAATGACTTCACAGTATCCTGCCCTTCCTATTAACTGCAGGCCAGATTCTGATACCTGTCACATTGAGTAAGTAGTACCTTGTGCAGTGGGTAGTCGGTTTATTTCAATGTGACTATTCAAGGATCAGAGTACTATTGAATGTGAAAAGGGTGACCTAATGTGGCATTTACATTTATTGCTTCCTTTTGTCCTCTGCTTCTTGCCATAATGGCAGCTTACAGTCTCTTTAATTCTTATGTTCAATAAAATAATAGTTACTGTAGTTCATTTTAAAAACAAGATAAAGCGATTCTGAAATTTTAAATGAAAACGTCAGTGTTTTTCAAAACTAAATAAAAATAGGAACTGATATACTCCTTCCCTCCACTAGAGAGAATCAGAAGTGCTTGAATTGGCTCTTATGCGTAGTAGAAAGCCCTAAGGATTATACAGTTGTAAATAGTGAGTTAAATGGTGGACTTCTCTCTTATAGAATCATAGAATCTCAGGGTTGGAAGGGACCTCAGGAGGTCATCTAGTCCAACCCCCTGCTCAAAGCAGGACCAACCCCAACTAAATCATCCCTGCCAGGGCTTTGTCAAGCCTGACCTTAAAAACCTCTAAGGAAGGAGATTCCACCACCTCCCTAGGTAACCCATTCCAGTTCTTCACCATCCTACTAGTGAAAAAGTTTTTCCTACTATCCAACCTAAACCTCCCCCTCTGCAACTTGAGACCATTACTCCTTGTTCTGTCATCTACCACTGAGAACAGTCTAGCTCCATCCTCTTTTTGTAACCCCCTTTCAGGTAGTTGAAAGTAGCTATCAAATCCCCCCTCATTCTTCTCTTCTGCAGGCTAAACAATCCCAGTTCCCTCAGCCTCTCCTCATAAGTCATGTGCTCCAGCCCCCTAATCATTTTTGTTGCCCTCCGCTGGACTCTTCTCAATTTTTCCACATCCTTCTTGTAGTGTGGGGCCCAAAACTGGACACTACTCCAAATGAGGCCTCACCAGTGCCGCATCGAGGGGAATGATCACGTCCCTCGATCTGCTGGAAATGCCCCTACTTATACAACCCAAAATGCCATTAGCCTTCTTGGCAACAAGGGCACACTGTTGACTCATATTCAGCTTTTCGTCCACTGTAACCCCTAGGTCCTTTTCTGCAGAACTGCTGCCCAGCCATTCAGTCCCTAGTCTGTAGCAGTGCATGGGATGCTTCCGTCCTAAGTGCAGGACTCTGCACTTGTCCTTGTTGAACCACATCATATTTCTTTTGGCCCAATCCTCTAATTTGTCTAGGTCCCTCTGTATCCTATACCTACCCTCCAGCGTATCAACCACTCCTCCCAGTTTAGTGTCATCTGCAAACTTGCTAAGGGTGCAGTCCACACCATCCTCCAGATCGTTAATGAAGATATTGAACAAAACCGGCCCCAGCACCGACCCTTGGGGCAATCCACTTGATACCGGCTGCCAACTAGACATGGAACCATTGATCACTACCCGTTGAGCCCGACCATCTAGCCAGTTTTCTATCCACCTTACCGTCCATTCATCCAGCCCATACTTCTTTAACTTGCTGGCAAGAATACTGTGGGAGACTGTATCAAAAGCTTTGCTAAAGTCAAGAAATAGCACATCCACTGCTTTCTCCCCATCCACAGAGCCAGTTATCTCATCATAGAAGGCAATTAGGTTAGTCAGGCATGACTTGCCTTTGGTGAATCCATGCTGACTGTTCCTGATCACTTTCCTCTCCTTTCAGTGGTTCAGAATTGATTCCTTGAGGACCTGTTCCATGATTTTTCCAGGGACTGAGGTGAGACTGACTGGCCTGTAGTTCCCCGGATCTTTCTTCTTCCCTTTTTTAAAGATGGGCACTACATTAGCTTTTTTCCAGTCATCCGGGACCTCCCCCCATTGCTCTGAAGAGCTGCATGCGGCTCCGGATCCACAGGTTGGCCACCCCGATGTAATATATGGCCATTAAATTGTTAGACCTAAAGAATTACTGTAGGGCTGTTTGCAGTACCATTTTAAAGTTTATCCTTTATTATTATTATTTTATTTATTTATTTTTTAAAAGCCTCTATTTTCAGGAGTTTAACTGTGCTATAAACTTTTGTCTTGGGAAGAAATGTAGTGACTTAGCCAGAACAGCAAACATTAAAATAAATATACTTTGCCACCCTTTGAATGCTGAACCAAGTTTGTTCCCAGTGCAAAAGTATATTGCTATTTTAAAACCCTAAAAATAAGAAGCAACAAAGAGTCCTGTGGCACCTCATAGACTAACAGACGTATTGGAGCATAAGCTTTTGTGGGTGAATACCCACTTCTTCAGATGCAGAAGAAGTGTGTATTCACCCACGAAAGCTTATGCTCCAATACGTCTGTTAGTCTATAAGGTGCCACAGGACTCTTTGTCGCTTGTACAGATCCAGACTAACACAGCTACCCCTCTGATACTAAAAATAAGAGAATTGCTTTGTAACATTCGAGGAAAAACTTAAATGATGTTGCAAAGAGCACTTTGAGAATTGGTCAGATCCATAAAATCTATGGCTGACTCCAAAGTTCTTCTTCAAGCATTGCCTGTCTGGATTCCAGGATGAGGTGATGTATGCACCTCGGCATGCAAATATGGAACTGTCTGAATGCTAGTATCTCTGGTGCACATCAACCTGCATATCTTGTTGTTGTTCTCACCTACCCATCAGACAATGTAAAAGGAGATGCAGCCCCAACTATTACACAATTTCTTCTAATGTAGGCAAGAAGCAGAAATGCAGTAACATTTGCTGTCTGTTCCCTCAGAAAAATCTTTGTGGTTTTTTTTTTTTTAATATATATATGCTCTTATGGTATTTTTAATGTAGTGTTACACACTGGCAAAAAAAAGTTTGTTTTGGCATTTTTGGAATGTTTTCCTAAACATCTCTGACTCCCCCCCCCCCCCCCCCCCGCAAGCCTCCTTTGTGATGGCATAAAGTCTGCCATAGACAAGTCCCTTTAGCGGTTATGAAGGAAGAAGTCTGTATCCAGCTAGATCTGTTTCTAAGATAAGTTTCTGTGAGGCTTTCTACATATCAATAGCTGTCCTTGCGTAAACTCTCCTCTGGCTCTGAATACCTGGAGGAAGATGAGGCTGTAGAAGGCCTGTTCTCATAATTTTAGTCTGTGAATGATCCTGTCATTTGAACCACCAGCCTCCCTAATTCAGGATTCCAAGACTTTCCAGAAACTCTTGAAGTCTAGCTGAAGTCCCAGACTTGGAGTTGTTTGTAACTTGTTACTGAGTAATTCCATCAGCACCTTTTTTAACTGTGTGTGTTCTAGAACTTGCAATAGACCTCTTGCTTATCCCTAGATCCATTCCTCCCACCTCCTAAAAGAGCTTGACTTTAAAAAAAGGTTCCACTGGAGTATCGTTTTTAATATTCCTCCTGTCTCGGACACTCTGATCAGCTGTGGCTCTTGGGAATTTGATTGATTGCATCAATGTGCACTAACTTCCCTTCTTACCCACTATTTTGGAGTCTTACAATAGATTATTGATATTAGAGGAAGGAACTGAATGCCAGCTGGGTATCTGTTCCCTCATGTGAACTTGAGTGATGGTACATGTAGCACCAAAATACATTACTATCCAAAAAATTCAGAGGCTGTGCACAATACCTACATTTTGGATCCATGCATGTAATCATGTGGGAGAACCACAGTTATAAGGACAAGTAACTGTTGGGTTTGGGTTTTTTTTTCTTTGGTGCCACAAGACCACATTAGTTGTAGTACCTTAAATGGGATAATGGATGGAAGAATTTTTGTTTCTAAGTGCTTCTAATAGTAGTGTTGGCCAATCCTGACAGAATAAGCTCCATGTGTGACCTGTCACTTGAGGAGAGGCAGCCAATAGCTTCTCCAGCCCTTGTCGTATACATCTTTGCTACAACTCTGCTCTACTTTCCTTTTAGCCTGTGCAGCTTTCCATCTTCACTGATCAGTATTCAAGAATCTCTCATACATTGGTGGTCTTGGAGCATGGTATAAAAACAGGAGTATAATCCAAAATGTCATATTCCAATTTAGTCTTGCTTTCTTTTACATGAATTTGTTAATTTTGATTGAGATCTTTATTTTCTTTTGTTGCCTTATAATAATAATAATAATAAATATTGTTTATTAACCCTACCACAGGGTTTGGGGTCCTGAAAAATATTAAAATAGAATTTTAAAATAACCTCTTTAATCCAATTAAGTAACCAATTGAGGGGAGATCTAGTATTGGAGTGTAACACCTATAACTTTGAAATCTTCATATTCCTGTAAACATTCACAGTCCTGGATGATAAATACCTACCAAAAGCATAAATGTAGCTTCAAGTAAAAATGCATTTTACTTTTTCTAACTCCACTCTCAGATTTGACCAGCTAGGCTTATTTATTTTTAAAACAAGACAGAAAAAAAGAAAAACAGAAACGATCCCTGCATTTAAAGTTGGAGACACAAGACTATTGAAAAATGTTGGCAATAACATTTTAACGTTTTAAAGTAAACATTTTAGTCATTTAAACTTTATTTTAGTCTAATGATGTTGTCATTTTATTAGAAAACAAAAAGTACTTCCCTCTCCTTCGTTCACCATCAAATCTCCCCACTGCCTCAAAATTACATATTAGTAAACCAAAAATGACGTTCTTGCAGACAACTATATCATACCTATAATGTTATGGACTGAAAATGTACATCCAATTAGAATACAAATATATTTATAGAGTATTCTAGGTGTGTCTGATACTTTAAAGATAATATTCTACTTTCTGACAGACAGAGTTGGAAGAATGTCTATTAAAATTAAAGGAAGAAAGAAGGGCAAGAGTAAAGGCCGATGAACGGATAATGGAGGTAGTTATTGTTTGTTTAATATTAAATATCAGTTCACATTTCCTTTTATAGCTGCATACATTGTATTATCTAAATGTTTAGTTTGGAGTAACTATCAATGACAATTAGGTGTGCATTAATAGATTATATAATGGTCAAGCCAAATTATGTGAACTAATTTTTAAAAAAAATCTAGGGTTTTAATTGCTTTAAAATGATGAGTTCCATTCTTTTCTATAGAGGCTCTTAGTATGTTGATGAGCTTGGTATATCTGAATTCTTTCCAGTAGTGTATTAAGTGACATGACTAACATCCATCACATGTTGTTTGTTCTCTCACCATCTCCGCAGGAGGAGAAGTGCATACAAGGGAGTGACAGAATGCTGGTTTTTAATATACATGCTGCTATATGCTAGAGAAGGCAAAGTCAAAGAAATGCATATTTCACTTGGCATTGAAGGTTTATGATGGTCTTTAGCTCCTGAGGAAGTTCATTCCACAGACTTGGAATGGCTTCTGAGGGTGTTCTATCTTCCATACACATGAGCTTCACCCTTATTATAATGAGCTGCATTGTGGCATAGGAGCATAATTGTTGACCATGGTCTTTATCATGGAGCTTTAGGTGATCTTTTAGATATCCCGGAGCACCTTGAAAATAAGGACAAACACCTTGAACTTGATTTTATATTCTATGGGAAGCCAATGTGGAACAGAGGACAGGTTTGATTTCTTCACAGTAGCCAATATTGCTGAGAGACATACTGCAGCATTCTGTACCAGTTAGTTTCCTAAATACTGCAGGCTCCATGCCCAGGTATATTGCATTGCTGTAGTCCCAGCTAAGAAAAGGTGTGAATAACTGAGGTCAAAGTAATGTGTGTCATTTACTAGCTTTAGAGAAATGGCGACCTTTATATTTAGTCATGTGTGTTTGTCTCTTACTGCTGGTCCTATTTCAGAGCCTTGAACTCCAGTTTTAGCCCAGCTGCTGTTTCAGTGTGCTTTCAGTATCTAGCATCCAGGCCACTTTGATTAATCACTCTTAGCAAAAAGTGAACAATCTTTGCTTGTGATTTATAATACGCAATCAATTAACTATTTCTCTGTGAAGTTACTAGTAAGATTCTCCTGGTTAGAGAGTAACAAGTAAATAGGATTCCTTTAAACAAAACTCAGCTTCAAAGAAACAGAATGTATGAGTGGATTTAGGTTCTTATGTAGAGTTTAGATCGGGCTTAAGTGTTGGGCTTTAAATGTGGCAGTACTCTTCCAAGCTCAACCCATGTGAGTTGCCATGAGGCATCACTCCCGGTACAGGATGCAGATGTCCAAAATATTATTGTGTGTACACTCTAGGCTCCATTGGACAGCTTGAGCTTGGCTGTCCCTCAGTAGGTTTGGAATAATATCTGGGCACTGCTGAGCTCCTAGGGCTTGGCTTCTCATTGGTGGAGTGCTTAGATGTCTTTCTGGGCTTTTTTGGCTTAGTTCTCCCTTAATGGGGATCAGATGCTCTACTCTGCTAAGCTCCATGTGTGGGGAGGAAAAAGATAAGTCATGGTATTCTTTCAAACATCACCCGCAGTAGATTGTGCAGAGCTGTAAACCCCTCTCCTTTCTCACATGCTTTCATGAACAATGAAATACTTAGGCCATGTCTACACTACCAATTACATTGGCAAAGCTTATGTCACTTAGGGGTGTGAATAAAACACCCCCCTGAGTGACATAGTTTTGCTGGCATAAGTGGTAGTGTGCACAGTGCTATGTTGTCAGGAGAGCTTTTCCTGCCGACATAGCTACCACTGCTCGTTGGGGATGGTTTAATTATGTTGACGGGAGAGCTCTCTCCTGTTGGCATAGAGCAGCTACATGAGAGATCTTACTGCCACACAGCTGTATCAGTACAGCTGTGCTTCTTCTAAGGTCTCTAGTGTAGACATAGCCTTAGAGTTGACATTCAAATCATTTTCAATGCGCATCTGAAGTAAGACCTCACTAAGAAGTATGGGGGGCAGTTCACACCTTTTAAAGCTATTCCAAATTCAGGTGGACATTGCTACACTGCGGACTTGCTTTTTTACTTAAATGAAAGCTAACATTATCGGTCACAAAAAGGCAGCTGGTGAAAGGTGCCACTGTACTGGCCCAATCTGAGATCAGGTTTAGACACTTGTAACACTAAATAGAAAGAGAGTACTAACCTTTGCTAAGAGGTGTCTCTTTGTTGATAATGATTACACTGCCTTGGTTGTTTAAAGTGTTTCACAGAACACTCTTTTCACCTAAAAGAGCGCAGTTTGAAATGCCTTACATCCTTTTTCAAGGCTTGTATCATCCTCAGTGATAACATTAAGTGATGCTTATTTTTTTCTCACCCTTTTTTGTAGCTGGAAGTTGAAAATGCCCGGTTAAGGAATCTAAACTTCTCTCTGTCTGAGGTTCTTCATGCACAGTCAGTAACCAACATGATTCTGGAAGATGAAGGTGTTCTGGGCAGCATTGAGACCTCTTTCCAAAAGTTTCATGCTTTTTTAGACCTTCTTAAAGATGCTGGGTAGGTTATCATAATATCTGAGTATTTTACCTTTTTCTGTTACATCTTTCCCCTCTTCCTGCCCCCTCTTCCTCCTGATAGGGCATGCCTCCCCTTCAGGTATCTAGGAGGATCTCATGGGTCTCCTAGACACCGGGAAGGGAGGCATGCGCTATCAGGAGTAAATAGAAAATAAACTTCCCCCTCTCCATTTTTTTTTCTTCATTAGAACCAATTACCCAAACTAACCCAAATCAAGTTTACTTACCTGTGTCTAGGATAGACTTTCAGGATCTCCAGCTCCCTCCTCTTTTTCTTTTTCTTAAGAGAAGGAAGCTTCTTCTCCTTCTTTCCAAGCATTCTTTACTGGATTCACCTCCAATTCCCAGCAACTCTGGAAATATGGCTCTCAGAAATCCTAGTGCTGAGAGGGGAGTTCCCTCTCCCACTGCACATGGGACCTCTGGTCTCAGACTCTGATTAGAGGCAGCAGTCTGAGTTTGTTTTGTTGAACCTTCTACTGTCTTTCCAAGAGCAGTTCCTCTCCCCCAATGGATTTTGTAGGCCAGATGATTAAAAGTTGACTAATTAGTGGCTTTCGATCATTCTCCCATGTCTTATGAGCAAATATGGCTTTTGTAAGTTCCACTCACACAGCTCTTTCCATCACCCAATCCCTGATTCAGCAGTGATAGAGGGGGCTTTCCAAATGGCTTCTACTCCAAAAAATACATCTATTACCTCATGAACACATTGCTCTTGGAGAAAGATTGAAGAGCTTTTTTCTTCCTGTGCAGATATCACTTCAGACATGTGAACTCTCCAGTTAGGAAAGCACTGTCCATAGAGCCCCTAGACCAGGGATCGGCAACCTTTGGCATGCGGCCTGTCAGGGAAATCCGCTGGCGGGCTGGGACGGTTTGTTTACCTGCAGCGTCTGCAGGTTCGGCCGATCGCAGCTCCCACTGGCCACGGTTTGCCGTTCCAGGCCAATGCGGGTTGTGGGAAGCGGTGTGGGACAAGGGATGTATTTCATAGGGTCAGTCTGAGTTGGAAATTTTTGTACTCCCCATTGATGAGGGAAATTTCCTACTACTTGCTGCTTCCCATCAGTGCAGGAGTGGTGGATCAGCTGGTATGTACTTTGGAAGGGCTAGTAGTGAATAAGTTAAATTAATTGTACTTTTTTTCCTCACTATTTGTGTGTGTGTGTGCTTGTATTGCATGTTCCTTTGATGTGTGTGTCATTCCTGTCATTAAGAGTAGGACTAATCTGAAACAAGTGAATTATTCTTAGTAAGAGTTCTTTGGGAATGAGACTCCTCAAGTCAGAAAGTCCTTTTGAAATAAAAAATTTTCCTTTGAAAAAATGTTCTTAAGAATGACTGACTGTTTTTTTCATGTTTTTAAATTAATTTTTATCCTGTCTTCCTTGTATACTTAGTCAATGTTAACAGGGATTTTTGTCGGTCGTTTGAATTTTTTCCTCTCAGGTCACTATTTTGTGTGTTGTAATCCTGTCAGTTGATCTGCTTGGCAAAAAATGTAGGGTTTTCTTCTGATTTTTCTTGCTCACGTTGAATATTATCTGACTGCATATATAGCCACATTGATTTCACTGGGAATCTAGGATTAATAGGGAAATATATTATTCATTGTTAATAAAAGTATCACAATCTGCCTCTCTGGTAGTACTGGGTAGAAAAGGTAACCCATAAGATAGAAGCATCTACTCTTCCTTTCCCAACAACCCTTCCATCTGTACTGCTTCTTAGCTTCCCAGTTGAAGTTGTCTTAGTTGTAGTGCAAAAGCAGGAGGGCAACTCCTGTAGCTTACAGTAACCATAATTTTTAATTATCCTTAGACTCCCCAGGCTTTAGAAAAGCCTAAAATTAAAAGGGAAATTTCAAACAAATATTTATTTTGCAACAGCTCTCTTCCTTCCTCTGGTACAGGTAACTACTGCTCATTCCAGAAAGATCAATTTTACGTATATTTTTTAACAGACTTGGACAACTTGCTACAATAGCTGGGATAGACCAATCTGATTTTGGTTTGTTGGGCCATCCCCAAATGAATTCTACTGTCAGCAAACCTGCTATTATACAAAAGGAGAAATCATATGAAGAAGAAAGACAAGAACAAACACAGAATAGCAAAGTAAGTGTGGGGGAGAAAAATCTGAAGAATAATTGTGGCAATATACTTTATTTCCTGGTTATTGCCCCACTGTATGTGATAGTCATACATTGGTAAAGGACACATGAACATTTCTTAGAGCTTCAGAATCTCCTATATCATTGTGTAGAGGGGGCATGTGCAGAAGTGTGTGTATAAAATCTGTGTGAATATAAATGTATAACATATTACTGAAGTGTGAAAGTCATCCATTAGTAATGCAGGCTATCCCAAACCAGTACAAGTACCACACCTTTCTGGATGTGTCACTCTTTACAGAAAATCATTTTAAATGGTGGTTTTTTTGTATTTCTTATACTTAAAAGTCAGGTTTCCTTAGCTAGCATGATTCCTACTGTAGAAGCTTTGGAAAGAGAAGAGAATTACTATGAATACAATTTAGAAATGTCTACAAATTACCTAAATTATTTTTATATAAATCTGATGTTAGAAACAAGTTCCATGGAAAAGTTGGGAATTTCCCCTTTCAGTAGTATAAAGTTCACATTTCTAGCCCTGATGGGCAGGCGGTTATATTAAATGTTAAACCTGCCGTGAATCCTAAGCATCAGGCGAGTGTAAATTTATAATACAGTACTGACCAGATAAAGTTTTACAGCATGTTCTGAAAGTTAGCAAACTTTTGAGTCTGTTGGACTAAAGGGAAGTGAATTCAGAGTCAAGAGCCCTTCAGTAAGAACACCCATTCTAAAGATGTGCAGATCTGGAGGGTGTCAGCTTGAGTGTTCCACAGGATCTTAACCGCCAGGTTAAAAAATGAGTGGGTATCCAAAACCTTGTCTACCCCAGAAAAATTTGCTTTGCTACAATATCGTTGTAACCTTCTAGCATGCTTGTAACACACTTCACATCCACATTAAAAGTACTCCAAATGATTTACAAGCATGCTACCAGCTTCAGGACACTGTGGAATTATGAGGACTGGTCTACACACTCAGACTAAATCAAATCAGTTTAATATTAAGTTAAACTGAATGAGCTTTAAAACTAGTTGGAGTATTACTGTAGATGAGGATCTTGTTGCTAGAACTGTTTTTGTGACTGATTTAGTTGTGGTTCTAGCCTCTGGAGCCTCATCTATGCTGTCTTCAGCTGATTTTAAAGCTGGTTTGAATCTTTTTTTAAACTTAACCCATTATAGGAAGGCCTCATTATTTCTCCCTGTCCCTCCTCCCCCAGGCTAAATGTTTGTTTGTTTTTATCTGAACATTTTCACCCTGGAGGGTGTTCGTGCCAATGTGAATGCAGATTAACTGAAGGATTCATCTAATCTTTCCACTGCTTTCCACAGCACACCAGTGGCTTTGGAAAAACTCCCAACATATGCTGCTACTGGGAGCTAGAGATTATTATTTGTAGTACCATGGCAACGAGGAGCCCCAGTCATGGACCAGGACATGATTGTGCTAGGGGCTGTACAAACACAGAACAGATTGTGGGATAGGTACTAAAAAGGTATTACAATTTAAATAATTTAGGACAACACTAGTGTGGACACAAGGCAAGCCTGTAATGGTTTTTAAATAATTCCGCATGACTAGTTTGGCTTTATTAACTCATATGTGCTTAAACTGGTTCAGTGCAACTGGTTCAATTTTGAGGTGTAGACAAGACCCAAAACAAATGGTACAAGTGAAACTGTTGCAATATGCCTATTTCCTCTACACTGGTTTTCCCCAACCACTCTCCATATCACCGTCGTTCCTAAACTGAACTTTCTGGAAAAAGTAAAGGATGTTCTAAAAATGTACCCTCATCCAGTTTCATTACATATGTATTTTACAAAGATGACTGTGTAATAGTACAGTAAATTAAATTAGTGGCTTCCTGGTTTCATTAAGAAATTTGATTTGATTTTGAATCTTTTGCTTCAGAATGTTGGTGGAGACATCAAAGTTTCTCTTCCTGGCCTCATCCATTCTCAGATTCTTGTGAATAATAGCTGTGCCATTCCCAGAGAAATACAAGAATTTCAGGTCACTGTTCAACAGCAGCAAGGCTTATGGGGAGAAACTGAAACTCAAATGGATAATCAAAGAAAGGAAGAGGAAACATCCAAAAATAGCAGGCCATCATCCTCTGAGAAGAGTGTCAAATTAAGTGAACAGACAAAAGGACATTCTTTGAAGCAATCAGCTACTAGTCAGCGTTCATCCTCTGATTCCAATGTAAATCTGAAAAGTAAGGGTAGCAAAAAATTCAGTGCCACTTCTAGTGAAGACAGCCAAAACCTTTCCTCAAAAAAACACATCTACAGAACAAATGAAACTGGAATTGCAAATGTTGCAGCCCGAGGAGATCAAAGTAAACTCCAAACAGCAGATTATTCTAGAAATGACACAGATGGATTTGATTCTGAAATACAAGAAAGTATCCATTCCATGAAAAGCATTTGAAATGAGTCTAAAAAGAAAGTTCAGATTGTGTAGAATAAAAAATGTCCATAGTTTTTTTTTGAGAGAGAGAGAAATGTATGCTTTGAAAACTTTGTAAAACTTTCCATACTCTCTTTACTGTTTGTTTCATATAACTGTAATCTTTTCTCATTACACAGTTTTTAGCAAAACCAAATGATACATCCTCAGAATGGTACCCTTCAATGTTGTCTGAGTTTAGAAAGGCTCTGATGTGATGCAGAGGGATGTTTGATTTGCTATGTAGTACAAATGAATATAGATTTATTAAATAATAAAGTTTTAAACAAATAAAATCAGACAGTACTAATTATGATTTGCATTTTCAGTTGCTCATATTTAAAACCATTGTTTAGTTGTAATTACATATCCATTGGTGCCTAAAACAATATGGTTATATTTTCCCTTCATTGTTTATGCATAGCTCCCATTATTATTGGGAAAATCAAGGGTGAGTCTAAACCCCTTGCTAGTTAATATTGTTTATTAAAGTATGTTCTTGTCTCATAGTTTATAGACAATAGTGGTTTTGTATATATCTGACAGTAACACGTGAATTGAAATTACAGTAATTGTATTTAAGTGATTTGTTTTCATCTTTTTTATTATAGAATGTAAGCCATAACTCTTACTGGCTCAATTGAAAATTTCAAGCATTTTTGTTGTTTTCAGACAGTGGAGTATATCTCTATTTAATCAGCCTATATTAGGTATGGTGATTCTGTTTTTGTATTAAGACAGTTATGATTGCATTCAATCACTAGCATGTCCCACTTGAAATTTTAGTTTCTGAGATGATGATGATTATTCTGAAATAGTGAAACCAATTGGATTTGGCCTCATAGAGATGGCTACGAGGTTTAGTATTGAGATCATTTCCTGCTTGCTGGTTCAAGACTAGCTAGTGAAGTTATTACTATCAAATGGCTGTTAAATGGTCTTTTTAAATGAATTAATTGTGTTGGTCCAGTTCTTAGTGGACAAGTGCCCTTATCACAAAAATTCATATTATATCTAATTTCTCCTCTTGTTGGTAATCTTAGCAGTGATGCCAATGACAGAATGAACATAGAGCCTGAAAAATCAGATTTTGATGCTGCTGAGAGTAACAAAAATACCTAGGAAGATAGAACTACCTCCTTGCCCTAGAGGACCCTCCAGAACAGCATTGAGGCACTCTGGTTCGGGCAGTGGGGATCCTTTCAGTCCATTTAATGAAGAAATATGAAATTTCAGTGATTATGAAAGATTGGCATCCCCGAGACTGAAGTTTCTTGAATTTAAAAGAACAGTAAAATTGAACCTGTTTTCCAGCAAAATTGTTTAACCTTATAATATTGGGAACTGCTTCTAGTGGAAAATGTTATCCCACAAAAATGGAAAAATCTTGAAAGAATATGGAGGTCTGGATGAAACTTTTGTTTCTTTTCACAGCAGAAATCATGAGCTGGTTCTACTAATAGCTAGAAATAAGATACTTCTCTGTAAGCCAGGAAAATTCCTTGTTTTCAATGAAAAACCCATTATGTATCTGGTGGGTGATATCTAGCTTTCTAGTTAATGATAAACATGTAGTATGTTATTGAAGCAATGGTTTCCTTAAATTTTTTTAGTTTTTTAAACTATCTGTAGCAATTAACCTTAAACTTCTAATTTCTCTGTACCCTCTCTGAGTATGAAACACATAAAACAAAATTACTAATTCAAGATTTTGTTCTCGGCTTAAATCGACTGCATAATATTGAAATGAACACTTTTTTATTTTATTTATTTTAATTTTAAATAAACTTCTGCAGATACTGAATGGACTGAAAAAATTCTACTTGATCGATCTCTCTCTCTCTCTGGACTTTCTTCTTGTATTATTTCTGCCTAATAATATTCTTGATCGATTTGTGGGAGATGAACCCAGAAGAATACTTTAAATAGAAACATTATGTAAATATTTTTAAAATAAAGTTTGTAAAGAATAAAACATTCTTGTCCTTTTGTCTTGAGGTTTCTAGTGGAAAAAGTGTAGGCTTGTGAATATTAGAAAAGACCCCTCTGAGCAATGTTCCCTCTTATTTTTGACAGGCTGTGCGTGCAAAAAAAATTCTTCTGTGCAAATTTTTGACAGGCCATGTGCGCAAAAAATTTCTTCTATACAAATTGTTGTGCTTCTGTGCAAATTTTTGTGCGTGCAGTGTTTCGCCATGTGCGTGGGATTTAGAGTCTGTGTGCGCACGCACGCACAGCTTAGAGGGAACAGTGCCTCTGAGATCATCTAGCTAGTCCACCTTCAGGGGACTCTTGTACATATAATGAACAGCAACTGCTTTATAACCAGAACCATCTGTAATCTGTCCTCCTAAAGAGAATATGAGAGAGTCAAGATCGCTGCTAACTGAAAGAAGTGGTGTCCAAAATATTTTTAATTACTCTGTTCAGTTATTGACAAAAAGGAATAATGACTGTAATGAAGAGAGATCTAGACAACATATGTGTTGAAGTGTGGCTTTTTTCAAGATTGTAAAAAGCAATTATTTTCAAAAGTTGGAATTTTTTCTGTGGAAAATTGAACTTTTTTTTTTAAACAATGTACATGCATCTGATAGCTCAGCTGTTCATATTTTTAAAAGAATTCACTCTTGAAGAGTTGGAAGTGATGCTGTTAGTCCCCCAAAGCCATATGGATTAGTGAATTATGCACAGGGCTGGGAGAAAGGAGGTACTAAAATCTATTTCCACCTTGTCACTAACTTTGCTTATTACTGCACAATTAAATAGCACTTTTACAGTCATTTAATTATGCAGTAGGTTGATACATTTACCCTGATTTCACTGATGGGAAAATTGATTATCGGAGGTTATGGAAAAGGTACAGAACAAGGTTTAGCACCACAAGTTAGTCTAATCTGCTAGATCACCAGGGCTCTCAATCAAATGCTTTTACCTGTTGGTGTTGACAGGGGCAAGTGACTGTATCAATACAGGATAAATAATAATGAAATTTCAACAAGACTATAGTGTGAAGAAAGCCTTGATGTCAGGATTAAAACCTTTACAGAAGAATTGGGCTATATCTGTCTTCTGTAAGTAGTCACATTTCCCTAAGAAAAGGTCATGCACAAGGTTATGGTTAAAGGGAGACAGATGATGTCTTCGAGTGACAGCAGGGTCTTAAACATGCTTTGTAGCGGGTAATAAGCAGTATATGACAAAATTATAATAGTTTTATCAGATTGTTTAGACCCTGAGTAATACTTGTATACAGAAAATTAACGATTTGAAAATATCTAATTTCATACTGATGGCTCTAGTTAATCAAAAGTGACCTGTAGTAGTTGATTTATTGAAGAAAAACTCCTATGTCATTGAAGAGAACATTATTCTGTTTCTCTGGCATACACCAGATTGAGTGGTATGAGAGACATTGTGGTAACTGGGTAAAGAAAGCTACATGCTTGCTTCCAAGAGATGCCACAACTTTTGGCATACAGAGAGTACTGGGGACAAAATGAGCATCAGGTAACAGGATGTGGTACTAGCTGTGTCTCAGTTATATTTATTTTCTTTCAATTCAGAGCAATAAAACACTTTTGTATAAACTGTCTGCGCACCTTGCCAATTATTCAAAATACAAAACCAAACAAAACACAAAACAAAACACAAATGTCAATCAGCTTGCTTCATCTGAACAGGTCTAAATACCAATACCACCTAGTACGTAGGGGGAACTGAAATGCTGGCCAAACTCTCCTCAATGGCCAGTTGAAACAAATGGGTCCTTCACCATGTTCTGAAAGTCAGCAGGTGTAGGCTATATTGGAGTAGGAGAATGTTCCTGATATCCTTAGTATGATCCTGGCAACAAGCCCCTTCTCATATCAATGGGAATTTAGAATCAGCTCTTCCGCTGACTGTAAGTGTAGCAATATATTAAGAGGAGAGGTGGTCTTAGGTAGGCTAGTACTAGCATGTTAAGGATTTGATAGATCAAAGATGGCACCTTGAAATCTATCCAGAAGTCCACAGGTCCTAGGAGTCATGTGCTCTTTATAGCATACCCCATTTATCTAGTGGATGGCTGCTTTTGCACCACTGCCAGCTTCCAAATCTAATATGTAGCTCCACTTAGGCCTGATCTACACTAGGAAATTAGGTTGTTAGAACACGGATGTGAAAAATCCACACCCTTGAATGATACCATTAAACTGACCTTACCCCCGGTATAGACCACACTAGATCAACAGAAGAATTCTCCTAGTAACCTAGCTACTGCCTTTTGGGGAGGTGGCATACCGATGCTGACAGAAGAAGCCCTCCCACCAGTATAGTGTCTTCAATGAAGCACTATAGCGGTGTAGATGCAGTGTTTTAAGTGTAGACAAGCCCTCAGAATGCATTACAATAGTCTAATCTTGAAGTGATAAAAGCATTTTACTGCATATCCTGATTTTCTTTCTCAGTCACCGAGAAACAGGAGGATCAATGATCTTGCAGAATATGAAACAGATTTGTAGAAATATCTGCATACACATGACTCTACAGTTAGCGAGAAAGACTTAGGGCATGTCTACACTGGCAGAGTTACAGCACCGCTCAGAGAGTGCTGAAGGGGAAACCACTGTTGTGTGTTCACACTGTCAGCTGCCTGAACAATATTGTGTTCACACTTGCGGCACTTGCAGCAGTATTGGGAGCGATGCACTCTGGGCAGCTATCCCACAGAGCACCTCTTTCTCTTCTGCCACTAAGACTTGTAGGTAGGCGGCTGGGGGGCATGGGGCACCCTGGGTCCTATCCCAATGACCCATGTTGCATTGCTTTGCATCCCAGCAATACCTGTGCTTCCGTCTGCATTTGGCTCCATCTTTCAACGGTTTGTGTACTCCATGCCCTGCCTCTTCAGCTGCAGGAATGGATCCCAAACTGTTGACCTGTATGCTGCTCGCTCTGACCAACACATCACAAGTGGCTGTGGAGTTATTCCTTAAACTACAAAGGCACGAGGAGTGTGACATTGATCTCGCTACACGTAGTAGCTATGACACGAGATTACTTGTGGCATTCACGGAGGTGCTGACCACAGTGGAACATCGCTTTTGGGCTTGGGGAACAAGCACTGAGTGGTGGGATCACATCGTGATGCACGTCTGGGATGACGAGCAGTGGCTCCAGAACTTTCACATGAGGAAAGCCACATTCATAGGACTGTGATGAGCTCACCCGAGCCCTGCAGCGCAAGGATAAAAGAATGAGAGCTTCCCTGCCGTTGGAGAAGCACATGGCGATTACACTGTGGAAGCTGGCTACCGATCGGTCGATAACCAATTTGGAGTGGGAAAGTCAACCATTAGACTCGTGTTGATGGAAGTATGCAGGACCATTAATTGAATCCTGCTCCGAAAGACCATGACTCTGGGCAACGTGCATGACATTGTAGATGGCTTTGCACAAATGGGCTTCCCTAACTGCGGAGGGACAATAGATGGCACGCATATTCCAATTCTGGCACCAGACCACCTAGCCACTGAGTACATTAATCGCAAAGGGTATTTCTCAATGGTTCTCCAGGCGCTTGTGGATCCCCATGGGCGTTTCACAGATTTTAACACAAGCTGGTCCAGAAAGGTGCATGACGTACGCACCTTTCGTAACACTAGCCTGCTCAGGAAGCTGCAAGCAGGGACTTTCTTCCAGGACCAGAAGATCACTGTAGGGGAAGTCAAAATGCCCATTGTGATCTTGGGAGACCCTGCCTACTCTTTAATGCCATGGCTTATGAAGCCATACACGGGGCAACTTGAAAGCAGTAAGGAGCGGTTCAACAACAGGCTGAGCAAGTGCAGAATGACTGTTGAGTGTGCTTTTGGCTGTTTAAAAGCCCGCTGGCGCTGCCTCTGTGGGAAGCTGGACCTAGCCAATGACAATATTCCTATGCTCATAGTCACGTGTTGTACGCTCCATAATATTTGGGAAAGGAAGGGTGAAAGCTGCACTCAGGGCTGGACTGCAGAGGCTCAGTGCCTGGAGGCTGAGTTTGAACAGCCAGAGACCAGGGCTATTAGAGGGGCACAGTGCGGGGCTATAAGGATCAGGGATGCCTTGAGGCAACAATTTGAAGCTGAAAACCACTAATATTTGTTGATATGCTCTGGAGTGCAGTGCTTTTAATGCTAGGAGGTGATTGGTGCACATGATGCAATACGTGGATTTAACGTAATTGTATGTTGCTTTGCAGGGCTCTTTTTGCTTTCGATTAATAGAACAAATATTGCTTTCAAACCAACGCAATTCTTTATTAAAAGACAACAACCAGAGGAGCAAGTCAAACAACAAAAACCAGCAGTGGTGAGGGGGATGGAGGAAGGGAAGGTCCGAGGAGGAGGAGGGATCCCAGGATGGCTAATGATTTGTGTATGTCCAGGGGTAATATCCAACCTTCTTTGGAGTACAATGCAGCGGGTACTGTACTTCAGAAGGGCCAAACTGCAGAGGGATGGGTGTTGAGTGCAGTGGGTAGTGGGAGTCCGTAGTGCTGGACTGTGAGGGGGAGGAGTGGAATGCCGTGGGTATAGACAGGGGCCAGGAGGTTGATAAGAGTGTGTTGGCGGTGCCTGGGGGGCTCATAGGAAAGAGTTTTGTGGCTGCAGGGGAGAGCGGGTGTGGAGCCGCTCGGTTTGAAGAGCTAGTATCGCCTGGATCGTGTCTGCTTAACCTTTAAGAGCCGCTCTGTGGCTTCATTCTGGTGTGCTGCATTCCCTTTTGGTCCCTCTTCTTGCTGTCCCGCCACTCCTTAAATTCCTGTTTCTTGGCAGTGGAGTGCATCATAACATCACACAGAAAGTCCTCCTTGGTTCTTCTTGGCTGCTTTCTAATTCTGCGCAGCCGTTCAGCCACTGGTAACAAAGAGGGAGACTGGGCTCCCAAGGCTATCTCTGTGAAGTTTATACACAACATTTTACAGAAGCAGTATTGTTTGCAACACACACCTGTCACACCTGTCACTAACTGGCTGACCCCAGGCAAGCACAAATGAGCCACAAGACCCCCAAAATGGTGACTAGCTGCAGGGGCAGGGTAAATCACTCTTCCCGGACCTTTGAAGCTGAAAAGCTTGCTGTACACTGGGCACGTGGCTCTTGGGGAGAGCCAGCACTGTAGGGGGGGCCTGATAATTGTTCCTATCCCCACACTTTCCACAGGATGTGATCATTATAGAAGATATCTTGCTGCTGAGGGTGAGCAGGGAATCAAGGGAGGGCCTTCTCCAAGACTGTGGCCTCTGCCCTGGCCCCCATGTGGCTCGTCTGTGTGTGGCAATGGTCTCCCCACCCCCGCGACGGTACAGTGGTGCAGGAAAGTTACTGTTAATGGGGAAAGAAACAAAGCAGCTCTGCCGAAGAACCTGTGGCAGCGGCTTGCCCAGTATCTCCACGAGAGTTTCCTGGAGATTTCTGACGGAGATTCCCGTGA
Organism: Chelydra serpentina; assembly: GCA_037349315.1. Lineage (NCBI taxonomy): Eukaryota > Metazoa > Chordata > Testudines > Chelydridae > Chelydra > Chelydra serpentina. The sequence goes on from JBAIAC010000042.1 coordinate 20,163,937, forward strand.
AGCGAGGGAGTCTATCAACAGCCTATTCCGCCGCTCAGACTAGGCATGAGGTAGGAGACAAGCCTGCTCTCTGCAACCCTCCTGCCCCCCAGCAACTCGCTTCAGCGATTCCCAATATCAGATCCAGTTACCAGGGCATCCTCTCCTGTTTGCGCTTTGGCACGATCCGACTGCTGTGACTGGCTAGCCTCCTCTGGGGCAGTGGGGTAGCCAGGTTTAGAATACAGGGGGAGTGGCGCTATAAAAAGGCACCTCCCCCTCCCCCTGTACTCACCCGCCGGCGTTTTAAAAGGCCCGCGGCTCCCCGCAGCTCCAGGAGCTGCGGGCCTTTTAAAGCGCCCCCCGACTCCAAACTGGCTCTGGCAGCGGGGCTCGGGTGGGGATTTAAAAGGCCCGCGGCGCAGGAGCCACGGGCCTTTTAAATCCCTGCCCGAGCCCGGCTCCGGCAGCGGGGCTGGGGGGGCACTTTAAAAGGCCCGCGGCTCCCCACAGTGGCAGGAGCTGTGGGCCTTTTAAAGCGCCTCCCCACCCCGCCCCGCCCCGCTGCCGGGCTGGGGGGGGTGCTTTAAAAGGCCCGTGGCTCCCCGCAGCGGCAGGAGCCGCAGGCCTTTTAAAGCGCACCCCCCCCCAGCCTGGCTCCGGCAGCGGGTTTGCGGGGGGTGCTTTAAAGGGCCCGCGGCTCCCCGCAGCGGCAGGAGCCGCAGGTCTTCTTCTTCGAGTGGTTGCTCATATCTATTCTAGTTAGGTGTGTGTGCGCGCGCGCGTGCGTGCATGGACGTCGGAAACTTTTTCCCTAGCAGCTACCCGTCGGGCTGGCTGGGGAGCCTCCTGGAGTGGCGCCGATATGGCGCTCTATATAGTACCCTGCCAGCCCAACCCCCCTCCAGTTCTTTCTTACCACCCGTGATGGTCGTTGGAACAGTGGTCTCTTGCTAGCAAGTGCTCCACTACTCCCTAGCTATCAGTGTTAATAGTTCTCTTTGTACTTAGTGTTAGTAGTTTTTGTCTTTGGTTATAGTGATTAGTGTAGTTCAACAGTTCGGGGGCTCCTCCCCGAGCCCTCTGGGCTTAGGGCATGCCGTCGCAGGGCTTCAAGCCGTGCAGATCCTGCAACAAGCCCATGCCCACAGGCGACCCCCATCACTCCTGTCTTCGGTGTCTGGGTGAGTCCCACACAGCGGACAAGTGCAAGCTGTGCAAGTCTTTCAAGCCTCGCACCAGGAAGGAGAGGGAAATCCGCCTCAGACAACTATTGATGGAAGCGGCACTGTGTCCCTCTCAAGGTGCGGGCTCCAGCGTTTCGGTGCGCAGCGCGCCTCCATCGGCGCCGGCTGTGGCACCGCGAAAGGACTCCCGCCCTCCACGGGGCCGGGGATCTTCGGGAACCCGGGGCCGCTCATGGCACTGCTCCCTATCTCCATCTGGCCGCAAGGGGCAGACCACGGCCCAGGACATTGTTGCGGCACCGTCCTGCCCCAGCCCACCTGAGCCAGCGAGGACCCAAACGGGCCATGTTAGCCCACGCCCACAGGCACCGCCGTGCCTTGATGATGTAGCCGCGCCCTCAACTCCTGACACCTTTGAGGCCACGAGGGGGCTTATTGAAATGACTGCACTGGCATCCCCCGTGCCGGCGCCGATCCCAGTATGGCCCCCGGTGATTTCCAGAGGCAAGCCAACGTTCTTCGGTTTGTCTGCACATGAACAGCCTCCTGCGTGCCGCTCAGAGTCCCGGCGCCGGTCAGAGTCCCGGCACTACACGGTGCATCGGTCTGACTCACGACGCTGGTCTGACTCGCAGCGCTGGTCTTGCAGCCCGGATCCTCGGACCCGCTCACGCTCGAGGTCACCCTCGCCTGCCAGATCTTGGTCTCGCTCGACGTCCAGGATGAGCCTGACGCCCACCCGGCACCGAGCGGACCTGCCTAACCCGGTATCGGGACGCCGATCACCACCTCGGTCCCGATCCTCAGTGTCCGACCGTACGGAGAGGTCATACCACCGTGAGGTCAAAGCAACAACTCGACTCTCCCCACGCCGGAGTCCGCCTCAACGCCGAGAGTCACCCCACCGCCGAGGCTCACCATGGCACCGGAATTCACCACGGCACCCGATCTCTCCGCGGCACCAAGTGTCTCCATGACGCCGAGACTCACCGCACCGAGAAGTGTCTCCCCGGCGCCGAGACTCGCAGCTTCGAGAGGTGGTTCCCCGGCGCCGAGACTCGCCTTACCGTGAAGATTCCCCACAGTGCCAAGACTCCCTGCGTCGAGAGGTGTCTCCCCGGCACTGAGACTCGCTGCGCCGAGGCGTGTCTCCATGACGCCGAGACTCGACGCACCGATATGTGCCTCCCCGGCACCGAGGCTCACCACGCCGAGAGGTGTCTCCCCGGCACCGAGGCTCACCACGCCGAGAGGTGTCTCCCCGGCACCGAGACTCCCCGCGCCAAGGCGTGTCTCCCCAGCACCGAGACTCGTCATGCCGAGAGGTGTCTCCCAGGTGCCGAGACTCACCGCGACGAGAGGTGTCTCCCCGGCGCCGAGACTCGCCGCACCGAGCAGCATCTCCCCGGCACCGAGATTCGCCGCACCGAGCTGTGTCTCCCCGGCACCGGGACTTGCAACGCCGCGAGGTTTCCCCCCGGCACCGAGTTTCATCACAGCACCGGGACTCCCCGCGACATCGGGACAACAGGGTGCAGTACCGGTCACAGGTCGCATGAACGAGAACGGGACCATCTTCTATCCGGTACCGACCGTCGCTTGACCGTCCATCTCAGGTCCAGACGACTCATCCTGTCTCCTGCACCGCTCCACCTTGGCCATCACGTGAGCAATCCTCTTTCAGCTCAGGTAGGCCATCAAGGACACCTGAGGCCGCCCAACCTGCGCAAGATCCCGCGGTTGTGAATTGGCAACCCCAGTGGCCTTTCTGGACACCTTGGGCATACCACCAAGCCCAAGGCGCACCGTTACCTGCCTATCCAATGGTACGCACTCACCCTCCTGTGGCAACCATCAGCCGTCCGCCAGCGGAGGAGACAGAGTCTGCGGTTCCCGTCCCTGTGGAAAGGGAAGCGCCTTCGAGTGCCCAACAGGACCACTCTGCTGTGGAGCAGGAGAGCTTGCCTGATCCACCCCTTCCTCTGACAACATCTTCATCCTCACCTGATGAGGCAGTGGCCGGTACGTTGACTTCTGCTCCTCCACCAATGGATTTTAAGGTCCTGCAGGAGCTACTCCGAAGGGTGGCTCTTAGCATGAATCTGCCAATGGAGGAGGTGGTTGAGGAAGAGGAGGATCCCATGGTGGATGAAATCCTGAAACCAGAGGGACCTTCCAGAGTGGCCTTGCCAATGAACAAAACCATTCGTGGTAATGCCACGGTGCTTTGGCAGACCCCGTCTTCTATCCCCCCAACCGCTAAAGGGGTTGAAAGAAAATACTTTGTACCCAATAAGGGTTTTGAGTACTTGTTCACTCATCCCATGCCTTGTTCCCTGGTGGTGGACGCAGTTAATGAAAAAGAAAGACACGGCCAGCAGGGACCTGCCCCAAAATCCAAGGACTCGAAGCACCTGGATCTCTTTGGACGGAAAGTCTATTCCACCGCTGGACTTTCGCTAAGAATCGCAAACCAGCTCGCGATTCTTAGCAGATACGCTCACAACTCCTGGTCAGCGGTCCTTAAGTTCCAGGAACAGCTTATGCCAGAGTCCCGTACTGAACTTTCAGTGATGGCAGACGAGGGCAAGCTGGTAGCTTGTACCTCCCTTCAAGGCGCCCTGGACTCAGCAGACACAGCAGCCCAAACGCTGGCTACGGGTATCTCTATGCGTCGGAGCGCCTGGCTTCAGTCTTCTGGCCTCCTAGCTGAGGTCCAGAACACCATCCAGGACCTGCCCTTCGACGGCAAGGGCCTATTCGTGGATCAGACTGACTCTCGGTTGCATAATCTCAAGGACACAAGAAATACCATCAAGTCCTTGGGCATGCACACCGTGGCAACGTTACGAAAGCCGTTCAAACCTCAGCCTCCGCAAGAGCGCTCGTTCCCATCTAGGGCAAGGCAGGACTTCTCCCGTCGGAAGAGCAGTTTCACGCGCCGCAAACCTTCCCGCCCTTCCCAGGGACAAAACCGGAACCAGCCTAAGCCACCGTCAGGCCCTAAAAGTCCATTTTGATGGGACGATCGAGGATGGTTTACCACAACCACAAGGTCCAGTCTCCCTACCCTTCTTGAATCGTCTATCCCAATTCTACCATGCCTGGTCCCTTATTACTTCAGACCGGTGGGTCTTACGGACGGTAGAGGCGGGATATTCTATCCACTTTCACTCTACCCCTCCCTCCCCCCCACCCTCCCCATCCCTCTTCAGGGATCCTTCTCACGAGCAGCTTCTCTACCAAGAGGTGCAAGCGCTCCTCGACCTAGGAGCAGTGGAGGAAGTGCCCCAGGAATTCAGGGGCAAGGGGTTTTATTCACGTTACTTCCTAGTCCCGAAGGCCAAGGGAGGTCTATGACCCATTCTGGACCTAAGGAAACCTCAACAAGTACATCGTCAACCTGAAGTTCCGTATGGTCTCCTTAGCCACCATTATCCCCTCTCTGGACCCAGGGGACTGGTATGACGCCCTCGATATGAAAGATGCATATTTTCACATCTCCATCGCCCCGGCTCACAGACGTTTCCTTCATTTCGTCGTTCGCAAGACACACTACCAATTCATAGCACTCCCTTTCGGACTGTGTACGGCCCCCCGTGTCTTTACAAAATGTATGGCAGTAGTGGCTGTGTTCCTCCGCCGCCACCATATCCACGTTTTCCCGTACCTCGACGACTGGTTGGTTCATGGACGGTCTCGCCAACAGGTTCAGGCACACGTGCGGATGATTACGGACACCTTTCTTTATCTCGATATCATCATAAATGCCAGCAAGTCGGTGTTGGTGCCAACCCAGTCCATCGAGTTCATCGGGGCGATTCTCAATGTAACCAGAGCACGAGCGTTCCTCCCAGAGGCCCGTTGTCTAGCTCTCATGGACATAATCACCAATCTCCATTTGTTTCCCACCACGACGGCAAGACAATGTCTCAAGCTACTGGGTCACATGGCGTCCTGCACTTTTGTGGTTCAACACGCCCGGTTACGACTTCGACCTCTGCAGGCGTGGCTGGCTTCCATCTACCGACCAGGCCGCGATGATCTGGACATGGTCATCACAGTCCCAGATCGCACGTTAGACTCCCTGCAATGGTGGTTAGACCCGCTGATGGTAGGAGCAGGAGTACCGTTTCAACCACCTCACCCCTCCCTAACTCTGGTGACGGATGCATCAGCGCTGGGTTGGGGTGCACACCTCGGGCAGTTAACAACGCAGGGCATGTGGCAATATCACGAGCTCGATCTCCACATAAACATCAAGGAGCTCAGGGCAATTCATCCGGCGTGCCGGGCATTCCTACCTCACCTACGGGACCGTTGTGTGGAAGTCCTTACAGACAATACCACAGCCATGTTCTACCTGAACAAGCAGGGCGGAGCCCGGTCATCACCACTGTGCCGCGAAGCCCTTCTCCTTTGGGACCTCTGTTTAGCCCATTCCATCTCTCTCCAGGCGTCCTACCTCCCTGGAGTCCAGAACGTCCTGGCAGACAATCTGAGCAGATGCTTCCTTGTCCACGAATGGTCCATACGCCCGGATGTGATCCATTCGATCTTCCGCACCTGGGGGTTTCCCCACCTCGACCTGTTTGCCTCACAAACCAACAGGAAGTGCCCGACCTTCTGCTCCTTCAGAGGGCATGGCTCGGGCTCTCTTGCAGATGCCTTCACGATCTCGTGGTCACGCCACCTGCTCTACGCGTTCCCGCCTTTTCCGCTGATCCACAAGGTCATCTTAGTGGCCCCTGCCTGGGCACGGCAGTGCTGGTACCCGACCCTGCTGGACCTGTCAATACAGCCCCCTATTCCTCTCCCAATCAGTCACGACCTTATCTCACAGGATCACGGTCGTCTGCTCCATCCGGACCTCCACTCGTTACATCTCACAGCGTGGAGAATTCGTGGCTGAACCGATCAGAGTTGGCTTGCTCGGATCCAGTTAGACAAGTACTCCTTGAGAGCCGCAAGCCCTCTACAAGACTCACGTATGGGGCTAAGTGGAAGAGGTTCTCAGTCTGGTGCGCCCAGCAGCAGGTATCTCCACACCTTGCCCCCGTGCCATCGATTCTGGATTACGTATTACACCTCAAGAACAGTCACCTTGCCTTTGGATCATTGAAGGTCCACCTCACGGCCATCTCGGCCTTCCACCCAGGAGCAGATGGCCGCTCAATATTCACGCACCCCATGGTGCGTCGCTTCGTCAAGGGATTGGAGAAGGTCCACCCTCCAACGAAGTCGCCCGTTCTGGCTTGGGACCTCAATCTCATCCTGTCTCGACTCACAGGTCCTCCATTTGAACCGATGGCCTCCTGCTCCCTTCTCTATCTATCGTGGAAGGTCGCTTTTCTCATAGCCATTACCTCAGCTAGACGGGTATCTGAATTAAAGGCTCTTCTGTGTGACCCTCCGTATACCATCTTTCATAAGGATAAGGTTCAGCTTCAACCTCACCCGTCCTTCCTCCCTAAGGTGGTCTCGCGTTTCCATATGTCACAGGACATTTTCCTGCCTGTTTTTTTCCCCAAGCAGCATGCCAACTCCAGAGAGCAGCGGCTGCATTCATTAGACGTAAGGAGAGTGCTCGCCTTCTATATAGAGTGCACGAGGCCGTTTCGTAAGACGTCCCAGCTGTTCGTCGCTGTTGTAGAGCGTATGAAGGGCGCACTGGTCTCTTCACAGCGCATATCCTCATGGCTTACAGCCTGCATCAGTGCCTGCTACGACCTGGCAAGGGTGCCCCCGCCAGTAGTTACGGCCCACTCTACAAGAGCGCAGGCTTCCTCGGCGGCTTTCCTGGCTAACATCCCTCTTCAGGAGATCTGCAGGGCCACCACTTGGGCATCTGTGCATACCTTTACATCACATTATACCATCATCCATCATTCCCGTGATGACGCGGCCTTCGGCAGGGCTATTCTCCAAGCCGCACTTCCGTAACTCCAACCCCGCCTCCAAGGTAAGGCTGGGGAGTCACCTAACTGGAATAGATATGAGCAACCACTCGAAGAAGAAGAAAAGGTTACTCACCTTTGTAACTGTTGTTCTTTGAGATGCGTTGCTCATATCTATTCCATTCCCCCCCCCCCCTTCCCCTCTGTCAGAGTAGCCGGCAAGAAGGAACTGGAGGGGGGTCGGGCCGGCAGGGTACTATATAGAGCGCCATATCGGCACCACTCCAGGGGGCTCCCCAGCCGGCCCGACGGGTAGCTGCTAGGGAAAAAGTTTCCGACGTCCGTGCACGCACGCGCGCGCGCACACCTAACTGGAATAGATATGAGCAACACATCTCGAAGAACAACAGTTGCAAAGGTAAGTAACCTTTTCTTTTAAAGCGCCCTCCCCAGCCCAGCTCCGGCAGCGGGGCTGGTAAGGCACCAAGGCGCCGCTTCTTCTCACAGGGGGAGCAGCCGCTCCCCCTGCTCCCCCCCCGGCTACGCTACTGCTCTGGGGTAGAAAAGAGCTCCTGACTGCATGCATCTCTGATCTCTGAGTTATCCTCTGCTTCTGGGTCCCCCTCCCGCTCCGCATCCTCCTCCAAGATTTCCTCCTCCTGGCTCGGTCCACTCTCGACTGGCATGCGAGCCACCAAAGTATCCACAGTGATCTTCGCAGTGGAGGTGGGGTTGCCGCCAAGTATCGCATCCAGCTCTTTGTAGAACTGGCAGCTTGTGGGCGCAGCACTGGAGCGGTGGTTTGCCTTCCGCGCCTTGTGGTAGGTGTTCCGCAGCTCCTTCACGTTGACCCTGCACTGCAATGTGTCCCAGTCATGGCCCCTTTCTGTCATGCACCGTGAAATCTGTCCGTAGGTGGTATAATTCCTAAGGCTGGAGTGCAGCTGGGACTCGACAACCTCCTCTCCCCAAATGCTGATGAGGTCCAGCAGCTCAGCATTGCTCCAAGTGGGGGATCACCTGGTGTGTGGATCAGGCATGGCCACCTGGAAAGATGCGCTGAGACCACTGGACGCATCACCGAGTAAACAGGAAGGGGACTTTCAAAATTCCAAAGGAATTTACGGGGTGGGGCTGATGGTTGGTCACCTGAGAATAGGGCAGTAGAGTTCAAACCGATCAGAGAGGTGAGAACAGGCATTGTGGGACACCTCCCAGAGGCCAATCGCAGCGCTGTAATCGACCACGGTGTCTACACTGGCACCGCAGCACTGTAGCCCTGGCGCAGAAAGCTGTACCCCTCTCGGGGTGGTTTTTTTAAAGTGCTACAACTGCACAGTTTCTGCACGCTAAGTGGCTTGGCAGTGTGTACATACCTTGGGAGTTACAGCACAGAAAGCTGCTTTACTGTGCAGAAACTTGCCAGTGTAGTAGACAGGGCCTTAATTTAAATCTTCCCAATAGCATTTTGTCCCATTGGGCAAAATAGCATAAAACATCCCTCCAAATCTTACAAGATCTAAGTTCTGTTGCTAAATGTGCTATTACACAATTAGTTATAGTATGTCATCTATATACATTTTATAGTCCTTTACAAAAATTAAAATTAAATAAAAATACTTGCTATCTATCTTGAAATGCCAAGGGAATTCTCTTGCCATTTTTTCCATATGATGAGAGACTCCTAAACAATCAGTTTAGGAAGTACACATATGTGATAGGCTGGTAGAGGTTCTGGCCGAAGGTGTCTCTTAGTTTATTACTTTATCTCATAGTTCAATTAAGGGTGTGATTCCCCGCTGCTCACTCATGTTGGTATTATTACAGCAAAAACATGAATTGCAAAGATTATTGCTTCACAGTAAAATGCATCTTCACTGAGACTCTGGATTCTAATATTAAGTAGTGATGGAGAAAATTACTATTTAAAAGTGGTATTTAGATCTGGGGAACTAAGCTTTTGATTCACTTAACTGCACTATAAGATCTCATTGTAAGGTACCAAAGGTATTGTATATATGTGTGTCTATAACCTGGCGGCACAAATACCCTAGCCTATATCTTACAGTGAGTATTTTGGTATCTTCTTTTAAAGTAGTTTGTACATTGTGTCAAAGATCATTAAAACCGAATTGACTCAAAATTATTATAACCTTGACCTCTTTGAAAGGTTTGTATTTTGTAGAAGGGAGAAGGCCTTTTTCCTTTAACTAGGGGTAAAACACCTAAATTTTTCTTTGTTCACTGTTTTTAAAGGATTTTTAGTTGCGATGAAATAGTCTTACATCGACTGCAGTACACATAAAGCAGTAGCCCCAATAATCCTTTGTTTGCCCTAATCATCATTTTATTTCCATACAAGGATATACAAAGTACCAGGTTTTACCTCTAACTACTTTTTATTATTAGAGACTCTGAAAAGACCCAATCTTGTTCTTATGTAAGTCAAGAGTAGAAGGATTGGGCCCTAACTCAAGGATATAAAGGAAAACAAAAACCCACACGTAGCCCTTACAGCAGAAACACAGATTTAAGGAACCATTATATTAAAGGGGAGGTCAGAGCCTGGGCGGGAGAGGCTGAGGTGTCTCTGAAGCGGGGAGTTCAGAGCCTGGGTAACGCCAGAGGAGGATCCCAGTCTCTGGGCTGGAAAGGCTGCGGTGACTCTGAATGGGGTGGGTCGGATCCTGGGTGGGAAAGGCTGAGGTGACTCTGAAGTGGGGGAGGTCGCAGCCTGGGTGGGAAAGGCTGAAGGGGGGTGTCACAGCCTGGGCAGGAAAGGCTGAGGTGACTCTGAAGGTGGGGGAGGGAGCAGGGTAGGAACCCGGGTGGGAAAGGCTGAAGTGACTCTGAAGGAGAGAGGTGGAAGCCTGGGCGGGAAAGGCTGAGGTGACTCTGAAGGGGAGGGGGTGGCGCCTGGGTGGGAAAGGCTGAGGTGACTCTGAAGGGGAGGGGGAGGTCGGAGCCTGGGCGGGAAACGCTGAGGTGACTCTGAAGTGGGGAGGTCGGAACCTGGGCGGGAAAGGCTGACGTGACTCTAAAGGCGGGGGAGAGGGACGGTCGTATCCTAGGCAGGAAATGCTGAGGTGACTCTGAAGGCGGGGGAGGTCGGATCCTGGGCAGGAAAGGCTGAGGTGACTCTGAATGGGGTGGGTTGGATCCTGGGCAGGAAGTGCTGAGGTGACTCTTAAGCGTGAGAGGTCAGAGCCCGGGTGGGAAAGGCTGAAAGGCGGGTGTCAGAGCCTGGGCGGGAAAGGCTGACGTGACTCTGAAGTGGGGAGGTCGGAGCCTGGGCGGGAAAGGCTGAGGTGATTCTGAAGGTGGGGTAGGGTCAGATCCTGGGCAGGAAAGGCTGAGGTGACTCTGAAGAGGGAAGGTCGGAGCCTGGGCGGGAAAGGCTGAAAGGGGGGTGTAATAGCCTGGGCGGAAAATGCTGAGGTGACTCTAAAGGTGGGGGAGCGGGAGGGTCGGATCATGGGCTGGAAAGGCTGAGGTGACTCTGAAGCGGGGGAGGTCAGAGCCCGGGTGGGAAAGGCTGAAAGGCGGGTGTCAGAGCCTGGGCGGGAAAGGCTGACGTGACTCTGAAGTGGGGAGGTCGGAGCCTGGGCGGGAAAGGCTGAGGTGATTCTGAAGGTGGGGTAGGGTCAGATCCTGGGCAGGAAAGGCTGAGGTGACTCTGAAGAGGGAAGGTCGGAGCCTGGGCGGGAAAGGCTGAAAGGGGGGTGTAATAGCCTGGGCGGAAAATGCTGAGGTGACTTTGAAGGTGGGAGAGGGGGAGGGTCGGAGCCTGGGCGGGAAAGGCTGAGGTGACTCTGAAGGGGGGAGGTTGGAGCCTGGGCAGGAAATGCTGAGGTGACTCTGAAGGGGGGAGGTCGCAGTCTGGGTGGGAAAGGCTAAAAGGGGGGTTTCAGAGCCTGGGTGGAAAATGCTGAGGTGACTCTGAAAGCGGGGGAGGGGAAGGGTCGGCGCCTGGGTGGGAAAGGCTGAGGTGACTCTGGATGGGGTGGGTTGGATCCTGAGCAGGAAATGCTGAGGTGACTCCTAATGGGGGGGCGGGGGAGGTGTGTGGAGCCTGGGCGGGAAAGACTGAGATGACTCTGAAGCAGGGGGAGGTTGCTGCCTGGGTGGGAAAGGCTGAAAGGGGAATGTCAGAATCTGGCGGGAAATGCTGAGGTGACTCTGAAGGCGGGAGAGGGGGAGGGTCGGAGCCTGGGCGGGAAAGACTGAGGAGACTCTGAAAGGGGGAGGTCAGAGCCTGGGCGGGAAAGGCTGAAAGGGGGGTGTCAGAGCCTGGGCGGAAAATGCTGAGGTGACTCTGAAGGCGGGGGAGGTGGAGGGTCGGAGCCTGGGCAGGAAAGGCTGAGGAGACTCTGAACGGGGGAGGTCGGAGCCTAGGAGGGAAAGGCTGAGGAGACTCTGAACGAGGGTGTGTGTCAGAGCCTCGGTGGGAAACGCTGAGGTGACTCTGAAGGGAGGGGTGGGTCGGAGTCTGGGCGGGAAACGCTGAGGTGACTCTGAAGGGAAGGGTGGGTCGGAACCTGGGCGGGAAATGCTGAGGTAACTCTGAAGGAGGCGGGGTTTAGAGTCTGGGCGGGAAAGGCTGAAGTGTCTCTGAAGCGGGAAGGTCAGAGCCTGGGTAACGCCAGAGGAGGAGCCTGACCTCTGGGCGGGATAGTCTGAGGTGGCAGAAGATGAGGAGTCCGGCAGTTGGGCGGGAAAAGCTGAGATGACTCTAATGGGGGGTGTCAGAGCCTGGGCGGGAAACGCTGAGGTGACTCTGAAGCGGGGGGGATGTCAGATCCTGGGCGGGAAACACTGACGTGACTTTGAAGGGTGGGGTGGGAGGGTGGTGGGAGCCTGGGTGGGAATCACTGAGGTGATGCAGCAGGAGGAGCTCAGAGTGAAATATTTGGTAATCTTTTCACTCAGGAGGGGAAAAACCTCATCTGAGGTATGTGGATGTGTTGTAAGGCCACATGATTAACACATGCCTCTGTGCTCCCTCTCTCTGTATCAGGCAGCTTCAAGCAGAAGTGGACAAGAAGAAAGGAATGTCAAGCAAAGGGGAAGACAAGTCACTGAAGATGGAGGCAAAGGAAAGGGACTCGGCACAGTAACCTGCTTGTAATCAGGCCTCCAGTCATCTAATTGCACTGTATGGGGATCTTGAGCCATTAATCCCTTGAACAGCATGACCGCCCTGTAAGGAGGGTCCAGGTCTCATGTCTTTTCCCGTTCTTTTTGGAGGGGAGGAAGATTGGTAAACTTTAACACCGTGGGTCAAGTGACCTATTACAATGAGCTCTCTTTCTGTTCTGGGAAGTCCCCCTTTGTTTTGTATGTATGTGTATGTGAGAGCATGTGATACAAATGGGTGTGAACATTTTTATTATTTATGTATTTATTTAATTTGAGTTCATTAAGTTAAATCGCTGCAGTGCTTTTTATTTACTCTCCTCAGAATTGGAAAAAGAGCTGAAAGTGTATTAATATATTTATCCTCCTCCTCTAAACAAAAGGGAAGAGTAAGAGCTCAGATATTATCCTCTAGTGCATAGGAGAGTCTCTCTCCACTTCTGCTTTCTTTAGGTTGAGTTCCTTTTAGTACGCTTTGGTACCTTGACAGCTTGACTTTCCTGTAATTCAGGGTACGGTCTCTGCTATTTGGCTAATGCCAGCGACCACCCTGTAATCAGGGTACAGGTGGCACCTCGCTTGTGAAATCTGGGGGGGATTAGCATCATTTCAATTAAATGGGCAGCTTGACCTCCCCGTAACTAGGGTTTGCGTCTCCGAGGCCCTTTGGGTCTCTGTTAGCTGGCTAGTCAATGTGACTTCCCTGTAATCAGGGTGCAAGTCACCTCCCCCTGTCTTTGGAGGGGCATTGAGCAATATGTTAAACTGAGCAATGTGACCGCCCTGCAACTAGGGTCCAGGTCTCTGCCCGCTTCCTCATTTAGCTTTACGCCGTGCTCTGCCCCATTCGACGGTGTGATAACCCTGTCATTAGGGTACATGTCACATGTCGCTAATAAATGGGACATATCCAGCTCTTTGGTACTTTGACAGCTTGACCTTCCTGTAATTCAGGGTATGGTCTCTGCTGTTTGGCTAATGCCAGCGACCACCCTGTAATCAGGGTACAGGTTGCACCTCGCTTGTGAAATATGGGGGTTTAGAAACTTTTCAGTATCCTGGGCCGCTTGACCTCCCTGTAACTAGGGTTTGCGTCTCCGAGGCCGTTAGGGTCTCTTGGCATTGTGCCGTTTTCACAGCCTTCTGCGAGCAGGTGCCCTGTAATCAGGGATCAGGTCTTTGCCCTCTAGTCTCTTGGCACTAGGCCAAGTGCAGCCAGCTGCCCTGAATGAGCACCCTGTAAACGGGGTACAGGTCTCATCAACTACTATGTAGGGTGTCCCCATGACACTGTGTCCAGAGTTCTGGCCCTTCGAGCAGCGGTTCCAACTTGCCTGGAATTCTGCAGCCAAGTCTCCTGCTTTCTACTCACTTCCTGTACTCTTGGTGACCTAACATACTATTGCTGGTAAGTTCCCAGAGGGAGAACCTGTGGCGGTTTTGGACTAAGTCAATCTAGGCAGTATACCGTGTCACATTATTAAACAAATACTTGTCAATTAATTCCTTGTGATTTTGTATGGAGACTTCGTGGTGTAATAGTTGTCAGGGGGAAATCTGGACATTTTGGTTTTAGAGAAGGATGGGTTCAGTACTTTTCTCACCCAGTGCGGCTTGGGAGGAGGGGGATATCCTTGTGGAAGTTTCTGAGGACCACATAGAACTGTCTTGAATCTAAATAGATCCAAAAAAGAACACTGTATCAGTAGTTTACCCTGAGTTTGAGTTGGGGACGTGGAGTTGTCGAAAGGGATTCTCACTTACATACGCCTTGTGCTCCCTCTCTCTGTTTCAGGCATCTTGAAGAACAAGTGGAGAAGAAGAAAGTGTCGGGAATGCCACACACAGAGGATGAAAGAAGATGGAGGAAAAGGAAAGGGACTCTGGGCACAGTAACCTCCCTGTAATCAGGTCTCAGGTCATCTTATTAGACTGTATGGGAATGTGGAGCCTTTGAATAGCTTGAGCAGCGTGACCGCCCTGTTAACCTGGGTCTCGGTCCGTGCCACTGTGTCCTTTTGACACTATGCTCCGTTACCTGCTAGTGTGAGGGGCTGCCCTGTAATCAGGGTTCAAGTCACCTCCCCCTGTCTTTGGAGGGGCATTGAGCAATATGTTAAACTGAGCAATGTGACCGCCCTGTAACTAGGGTCCAGGTCTCTGCCCGCTTGCTCATTTGGCTTAACGCCGTGCTCTGCCCCATTCGACGGCGTGACAACCCTGTCATTAGGGTACATGTCACATGTCTCTAATAAATGGGACATATCGAGCTCTTTGGTACTTTGACAGCTTTAATTCAGGGTACGGTCTCTGCTATTTGGCTAATGCCAGCGACCACCCTGTAATCAGGGTACAGGTTGCACCTCGCTTGTGAAATCTGGGGGATTAGCATCATTTCAATTAAATGGGCAGCTTGACCTCCCTGTAACTAGGGTTTGCGTCTCCGATGCCCTTTGGGTCTCTGTTAGCTGGCTAGTCAATGTGACTTCCCTGTAATCAGGGTGCAAGTCACCTCCCCCTGTCTTTGGATGGGCATTGAGCAATATGTTAAACTGAGCAATGTGACCGCCCTGCAACTAGGGTCCAGGTCTCTGCCCGCTTGCTCATTTGGCTTTACGCCGTGCTCTGCCCCATTCGACGGCGTGACAACCCTGTCATTAGGGTACATGTCACATGTCTCTAATAAAGGAGACATATCGAGCACTTTAGTACTTTGACAGCTTGACCTTCCTGTAATTCAGGGTACGGTCTCTGCTATTTGGCTAATGCCAGCGACCACCCTGTAATCAGGGTACAGGTTGCACCTCGCTTGTGAAATCTGGGGGATTAGAATCATTTCAATTAAATGGGCAACTTGACCTCCCTGTAACTAGGGTTTGCATCTCCGAGGCCCTTGGGTCTCTGTTAGCTGGCTAGTCAATGTGACCTCCCTGTAATCAGGGTGCAAGTCACCTCCCCCAGTCTTTGGAGGGGCATTGAGCAATATGTTAAACTGAGCAATGTGACCGCCCTGTAACTAGGGTCCGGTCTCTGCCCACTTGCTCATTTAGCTTTACGCCGTGCTCTGCCCCATTCGACGGCGTGACAACCCTGTCATTAGGGTACATATCACATGTCGCTAATAAATGGGACATATCGAGCTCTTTAGTACTTTGACAGCTTGACCTTCCTGTAATTCAGGGTATGGTCTCTGCTGTTTGGCTAATGCCAGCGACCACCCTGTAATCAGGGTACAGGTTGCACCTCGCTTGTGAAATATTGGGGTTTATCAATATTTCAGTATCATGGGCCGCTTGACCTCCGTGTAACTAGGGTTTGTGTCTCCGAGGCCCTTTGGGTCACTGTTAGCTGGCTAGTCAATGTGACCTCCCTGTAATCAGGGTGCAAGTCACCTCCCCCTGTCTTTGGATGGGCATAGAGCAATATGTTAAACAGCAATGTGACCGCCCTGTAATTAGGGTCCAGGTCTCTGCCCACTTGCTCATTTGGCTTTACGCCGTGCTCTGCCCCATTCGACGGCGTGACAACCCTGTCATTAGGGTACATGTGACATGTCTCTAATAAATGGGAAATATCGAGCTCTTTAGTACTTTGACAGCTTGATCTTCCTGTAATTCAGGGTATGGTCTCTGCTGTTTGGCTAATGCCAGCGACCACCCTGTAATCAGGGTACAGGTTGCACCTCGCTTGTGAAATATGGTGGTTTAGCAATATTTCAGTATCCTGGGCCGCTTGACCTCCCTGTAACTAGGGTTTGCGTCTCCGAGGCCGTTAGGGTCTCTTGGCATTGTGCCGTTTTCACAGCCTTCTGCGAGCAGGTGCCCTGTAATCAGGGATCAGGTCTTTGCCCTCTAGTCTCTTGGCACTAGGCCAAGTGCAGCCAGCTGCCCTGAATGAGCACCCTGTAAACGGGGTACAGGTCTCATCAATTACTATGTAGGGTGTCCCCATGACACTGTGTCCAGAGTTCTGGCCCTTCGAGCAGCGGTTCCAACTTGCCTGGAATTCTGCAGCCAAGTCTCCTGCTTTCTACTCACTTCCTGTACTCTTGGTGACCTAACATACTATTGCTGGTAAGTTCCCAGAGGGAGAACCTGTGGCGGTTTTGGACTAAGTCAATCTAGGCAGTATACCGTGTCACATTATTAAACAAATACTTGTCAATTAATTCCTTGTGATTTTGTATGGAGACTTCGTGGTGTAATAGTTGTCAGGGGGAAATCTGGACATTTTGGTTTTAGAGAAGGATGGGTTCAGTACTTTTCTCACCCAGTGCGGCTTGGGAGGAGGGGGATATCCTTGTGGAAGTTTCTGAGGACCACATAGAACTGTCTTGAATCTAAATAGATCCAAAAAAGAACACTGTATCAGTAGTTTACCCTGAGTTTGAGTTGGGGACGTGGAGTTGTCGAAAGGGATTCTCACTTACATACGCCTTGTGCTCCCTCTCTCTGTTTCAGGCATCTTGAAGAACAAGTGGAGAAAAAGGAAGTGTCGGGAATGCCACACACAGAGGATGAAAGAAGATGGAGGAAAAGGAAAGGGACTCTGGGCACAGTAACCTCCCTGTAATCAGGTCTCAGGTCATCTTATTAGACTGTATGGGAATGTGGAGCCTTTGAATAGCTTGAGCAGCGTGACCGCCCTGTAACCTGGGTCCCAGTCCGTGCCATTGAGTCCTTCATTTTCGTAACTTGGGCTGCTTGTCCTCCCTTTCACTAGGGTTTGCGTCTCCCAGGCTCTTTGGGTCTCCGTTAGCTCGCTAATGAATGTGACTGCTCCGTACCAAGGCTAATTGTGAATCTGAAATGCAGAGACCTTAAACACACAAGTTCTATAGAATTATATCTTACAATTATTAATAAATCATCATTTCCTACTGGAAGTGCACCAATGTAACTTAAGGGAAGGCATGCATTTGTATTCTCCACTCACCCCCAATTTCCTCCTAAAAACTCTTCAAATGAAGTTAAGGTTCACAAGATTAAGGTTTACTCCAGGTAACACCTAACTTGTGTATTTATCACACATTTCTAAAAACAAGCAAACAAAACTAAATGTTCTTGAAACTGGCAGTTACTCCCCCCACTTCAGAACTTTCAAACACCTACTCTACTTAAACGGTCACACCAACCAAAGTGTACCACACATTGAAATTAACTTTGCACCTATGTTGTCAGAAGTTAGAGTATTTTTAGTAGTTGTGTCTATGGATGTAAGAGGCAATAGTGGTGTTTTAATAGTTTTTTATGCTTATTGAATTCAGAGGATGAATATGTGGATGTTTTAGGTAGGTATTTTTCTGTTAAGTCTTGGTATTTGGGTAGAGGTGCAGTATTTTGCAATTGTAAGCAGAGTCAGGATGAGCTCTACCCTGACATCTGGTGGTGAGTTGTGGAAAGGGATGTCAGGGGCTAATCTTGTTTGCATGGACACACCCACCCTGCAAAGCATGATGGATCCCTTGCCCAAATGGTCACCTTGACTGCTGTGGGAGCCCCAGTTTCTCTGTTATTGGGGCAGGAAGACTAAAGTGTTGTTACCCTGATTATGTGAATCAAGGACAGTGGGCTTTTGTTATGATGAAGGGACTCGCCCTTAGCTAAGCAGCACTTGCTAGGCGAGGGACATGGATTCCAAAACCCAGTGAATTGAGAGAGGTTGGGGACAGGTATTTGTATCTGGTGGCATGGGCCTCTTCTGAGGGTCCTAAATGTCAATTGCACCTCCTTCTCTCTCTCTCTCTCTCTCTCTCTCTCTCTCTCTCTCTCTCTCTCTCTCTCTCTCTCTCTCTCTCTCTCTCTCTCTCTCTCTCTCCCCCACTGTGGAATATCAGAGCTAATTTTGAGTTCCTTAGGAGTCTATTCACAGGCTGCTGAGTTGGAATTACTGTGGACTAAGTGTGCAAATGAGCACGAAGGCTCCCCTAACTACAAGCTGAAATCACTAAAAAGCTGAAATTGTTATGAGTTGAAATCACTGAGCACTGTGTTAAGTAGTGGGGGAGCCAGAAGATATATTGCTGAGCAGCTGGTGGAGCGGAGCTGCTGATGGAGCAGAGCACTTGGCGGGACAGCCGGAGCGGCTTGCAGGATGGCTGATGGAGCAGAGCTGCTGGCGGAGCGGAGCAGTTGGTGGGACAGCCGGAGCGGCTTGCAGGACGGCTGACGGAGCGGAGCTGCTGGCGGAGCGGCTTGCGGGACAGCTGAGCGGAGTGACTTGTGGGATGGCTGGCAGAGCAGAGCCGAGCCGAGCGAAGCCCCACGAAGGGACGGGGGCAGTCAGCTTCGAGCCACGTAAGGTGCCCCTTACCTCTCCCCTCCCCATTTCTACCCAGACTGGAGGGGGTGTAACACTCTGCAGATGAACTTTTGAACTCTGGGTCTGGACTTTTGGGTTGTTGGACTTTTGGGACTTTGGGTGATTTTTGGGGTTGCTGGACTCAAGAACCAAAGGGAAAGGACATGGCCAATTTGCTGGGGTGGGTCGTTGCTCACAGTTTGGTTTACAAATCCTAGATGTGGTGTTTCCCCAGCAAAAGGCCGCATTGTTTCTCTCTGTCATTAAAAGGTTTTTCTACACTCAGACTCTGTGCTTGCGAGAGGGGAAGTACTGCCTCTTAGAGGCGCCCAGGGGGGGTGATATATATTTGTCCCAGGTCACTGGGTGGGGGCTCGAGCCGGTTTTTGCATTGTGTTATTGGAATGGAACCCCTAGATACGGAACCCGGCCCTTGTTGCTGCCGACTCTGACTGGCAGAAGGGTTACACAATTATGACTAGTTTTTCGGGTATTGAATTGTTGGCAATTTTAGATGTTTTTGTGTGCATATGTTAGTAGATGTATTTAGAGAGCAAAGCTGAGGTTGCGTGTTTGGTGCAATTTGATTGGTGTGAAAGTTAATATAGGGTATGTGTTTGAAAGCACTGAGGTTTGAATTTTAAGCTCAACAGGGATGCAGGACCCACCTGGCTACCTCAGTTCTTACTGTCATTCCTAATTCCAAAACTTGGATAAAGATGACCGGGTAGAATAAAGATATCTCCAGAGTCTTTCAAGAGGTTAGCATTTCTGCAGCTTTAGGGGATCCCTTAAACCTTATTGAGCGTTTCAAAGTGTAATAATTGTGGAAAACTTCTACTTCTGCCACTTAAGTGTTGAACAATGACCTGTATTAAAAGATTTACACTGGTAGTTAATTCTGTTCTGTATTAAGATGATTTTGCTAAAATCACCACTTTATGATGTGTGAAATGAATTAACTAGGTCTGATTATACCTATTTGATAAAAGTTGGACTACTCCATGTTAAATGCATGGATTGAACTTTGACTGTCATATCACATTGCTTTGCTTTCTGTAACTCCTTATTTATGAATGTATTTATTTCTATTTATGTAATTCAATTAATAAAATGTATACATTCAAATATAGTCTCAGCTCTTTCTTTGGCTAAAGAAAAAGGAATCTGGTAAACTTGTGAAGAATTTTGGTATCGTTACTTTTAATTTAATTAACATCTTTTTACCCTTTTCATGTGATCGTTGGAAGTAACTACCCTGTAGTGGTGCAAGTTTGATTTTTCTCTTGGATCACACATTTTTGGCAGACTGCAGTGTGACCTTGGGGATGAAGATCTCACTGCCACTTAGGTGCATAAAGTTGCCCTCCTAGAGCTTCTAAGGTGCACAAGAATAGGACTTTGTTTGGTTCCTTCACTGTTCACAAGTTTATAGATTGCTTGAGACCTGCAGGCCCTAGAGCTCACTTCCTGAGCACCATCTATCATTGTGGCTATGATAAGATTGGCCTAAAACTAGCAAGGTCCTCTGGTTTCTGCACCTTTCCCATTCAGAATTTTTTTTTAAAGTAGATTAATGTAGTATTTTTATATTTAATTCAATCTCATGTTTCTCAGAAATTTACTTTTATGGTGTACTAAATTTTCAATATGCTAACACACATGAGGTAGTGTGGTCTAGTGGTTTAGAGCACTGGCCTGGGATTCAGGAGAGCTGGTTTCTATTGCTGGCTCTGCTGCTGGTCCACTGGCTGTCCTTGGGTCACTTGGCTGTCACTTCAGCGCCCTGTGCCAGTATCCCCATCCATTTAAAAAGAAAGGGGGGAGGGGAGATGATTGTACTGACCTCATTTGTGAAGTGTTTTGAGATCTACTGAAGAAAAGCACTAAACAGAATTTTTACTAAAAATGAGATTCTATAGGGGTGGGAGAGAACTAGAGATTAACTTTGGTAAGGGTGCATGAAGATATAATTCACTATGTAGGTATTAATTTTGCTAATGCTGTGAAGAAAACTGTCTGTGAATAATGAATTGAAACAGCCTCTCTCTCTTTGCATTTGTTAATTCATGTCTGCTATACCAGATGCTTTTTGTTCCATTGAAATATGCACGGAGATGTGCTTTTTATGTATTACCCTTGCCCTATGATTTATTATTCAAAAGTGGCCAAATTGGAAAGCAAATACTCAAGATTAGGTGATTGTTAGCCTTCTGTAGAAAAAGCAGTGAACAAAGTCTAAGTGTGCAGCAGCCGCAGTTACACTAGGGGAACTCCATGACTTCAATAGATTCAATGGATGTCTTTTCTCTGTTTACAGGTACTCTGACTTGCCCCTTTCCCCCTTCCCTTAAACCCAGTTCAGAGGCAGCTGATGAGTCACAGGCGCACTGGCTTCTTCCTCCTTAGAGGATGAATGTCACGCTATGAGAGACCTGAAACCTGATGGTATGATGATGAGGGCTCTAATTCAGCAAAGTACCATTCTAGAATACCTCAGCCAGAGTCATCGTGCTTACCTGGAAAAAGACAGGGCTTCTACATCTAAACAAAAGATCTGCCAGGACTGACTATTCAATAGAATAGGTTGCTGCTAGTTAACCTGGTGTAAAGTTGGCTAAACATCTCAAAGACTCTGTTGGTGCAGGTTGCATTTCCACTGAATAATTACCATACATTCTGTCCATTTAAAAATTATCTTCCTTGCTGTTTGATTTGTCTATGTTGATCTTATTGTTTAAAACTATTGTGTCGTGTTGCTCTCCGCTGCTAATTAGTGGAGCTTGTTAGAAAAAAACAATTGCCAGAGCTTGCTCTTTTGTTGAAATTGAAACACACTGCAGGACTGTGTCAATTCTGACAAAATCCACCAGAAACCAAGCATGTTTCCAATGGAACTTTGCCTGCCAGGCAGGATTCCATCAGAAACTTGCTTGGCTTCCTCACAGCTCAGCTGCCTGGCTCCTTGATAGACCATCTGGCATGCTGCTGGGGATCCCGGGCTTCCAAGCTCCCAGCTCCTCAGCTGCCGGCCTGGTGGGCTGATGGGAAGCTGGGAACCTGGAAGTTGCGGGAGCCTCAGCTGCCAAGCTCGTGATTCCTCGCCAGGTAGGGTTCTTAGGGTTCATGGCTCCAGGACAGCCCACCAGGTGTACTACTGTGGAGCTAGGGCTTGTAAAGCTCCAAGGGTCTCCAGCTTTGGAGCAGCCTACAAGGCTGCTTTAGAACTCAGTGGAGATCAGTAATTCCATTTCACAAAGAATTTCAAAAATTTTGAATATGATTCCAAATCAGAATGAAATCTGATTTTGCAATAGCAAAATCCTCTACAAAATAGAATTACTGTTCTCTCCCCAGCTCTTTCCGACTGTGGTACTAGTGGAGCCTTGTGATGAATGCAATCCTCTTTTACCACTTACCCTATCTTTCCCTCTGCTGTTTTTCTCCTTTCATCCCTGTGGAAATAAATATTTCCCTTTCCTATATTCTACCGGTGTGTGTGTGTGTGTGTTCACTCTGGTGGGTTTGGTACAGATGCTCCTGGGGTAGAAGGATCTTTCCCTGCTGCGTTCCTGCACGGCCCTTTTCTTGGCCAGAGCTGCCTGCAGAGCAGACTCCATCTTGGCCATGAGGGCGCTAAAGTTACATAAACAAATCTACATATGTCATCTGCAAACACTTATTCCCGACTATCTAGTGGGATTATTATCGCTAAAGGTTCAAACACACATACAAACCCTATAAAGTCTATTTCTTCAGGGGGAATAAAGAACAGAATTTCTATATATCTCTAGTATGATTTAAAGTTAAAGGTACTGGATTATGACATTTGGTCTCTTGTAGATAGAATTGTAAAATTACAAGCTCTTTATTTTTGTGTACTATAAAACATATCCATAACATTACATCAAGGTTGAAAGTCCTTTGCCTAGAAGATTCATTTAAACCTCTATGGATAAAAAGAAGAACCTTGAGGACTCAATATACTGATGTATAGATAGCACCTCAGCACATTTCAGTGTGCAGGTCATTTCCTTTCTGATGCCTGTGCAGGGGATGTCTATTTACACTAGAAGCTTTTGCTGTATCTTTTGGCTATATTGGCCTACATCCTCCAAGGTACTTGGCCATTATGGGAGTGAGGGGCCCAAACACCTTTGAGGATATGGGTCGCTATCTCCTGGTTTCTCTGTCCTGTCAGGGAGTCGGGCTGTGCAAATGGGAAGTCACTGCCCAAGGCTGGGAGAGGCCCAACTCCTCCCTGGGCTGATGGTGGGCTCTGCCAAAGAGCCTGGGATGGCCCCGCGCTGCTGGGAATGAGGGACGCCGGGTGGGCTTGGTGCTAGAGCCTGAGCAGCAGGGCTCGGGCCAGGCTTGGCACCGTGGGGAAGAAAGTGCCGGCAGGCTCTGTGCACTGCTGAGGGACAGCAGGGGATGGTTTGGTTCCCTCTACCCCATAGGACGGTGGTTCTCAACTGTGGTCCACCGATTCTTCAGGGAAAGCCCCTGGTGCGCCGGACCGGTTTGTTTACTTGCCACGGTGGCAGGTTCGGCCGGTCGCAGCTCCCACTGGCCATAGGAACCACCACCATAGGAAGAGGCCAGGGCAGGCTCAGTGCGGGGGCTGCCATGGGAAGTGGCCTGACAGATTTGATCTGCCCCTCGCACCTCTGGAGGCAGCTGTTTGCATTACTGCCCTGCTGCCACCAGGACTCCAAAACGTAGTCGCGGACACAAGGGCTGGACGGAGCCCACAAGGGGCTCCACCAGGGGGCGGGGCTCAGACTGGGTGGGAATTGGTTTAAGAGGGAGGGCATTCGGTGTGAGAGAGAGGCTGAGTCAGCTCGAGACTGAGACGAGACTTCAGGTTAGAGGACGGTGGGCGCCAACTGTGAGGTCGGCCTAGGAGAACCTCTGAGGCGACACGATCTGGGCAGGGCTTAGGAGCAGAGGACCATGTGCCCAGGCAGGGGCTCTGGTATTCGAAATGCTGACGCTGCCCCAGGCCCTCAGGGAAAGGGGGGATCAACGGGGAGAAGCGGCACTAGGTGCAGCCCACAGCCGGCAGAACCTTGCAGGAGGCCCCCTACCCCGGGAACATCAGAACGGTTGGGACCAGATGAAACAAGCACCTCAGAGGTGGGCGGGGGGCTCGGACCAGGCTTCCACGTGGCGGCATGAGAGGGACCTACATCAAATTTGGTAGACAGGTGGATCCTCACTAGATCTCATGCCACCAGCAGGTTTATTACTATAATTTTAAATGTTGGGTTTAGGTAATTTTTAGGCATTTTTGCTATTATAATTGAAAGTTGAACACATTCTGCACAGCAAACTGCTTGTTGGTGGCAAGGAACACTCAAGCCTGATTTGGAGGGTGTGGAGGGGTGGAACCAGTTAGTCAGAAAACTGAGGAAAAGAATTGCTGATTTGAGCGTACACAAGCCTGATTCATATGGCTTGATTTGCTTGTGTGTGTGTGTTGGGCGGGAGATCTGTCTGTGAGACTTGTGAATTCTAGTTGATATTATGAAGTTGTTGTCATGAAATTTCCTAATAATAGGAAACCTCTTTCTATGTGTATCCATCCAGTTGGACAGGACCTACAGTGGATATTCACTAGGCTGAGGACAATGGGGGACATTTAACTTTAAAAGGTATGTTCTGATGACAGCATCGTTATGCTAAGTAGGGTGCCCGAGTTGGGAAATCAGTTTGGCCAAGTTGGTGTTAATGAGAATGGGGGTTAGGAGTGGAAAGTTACTGAAGGTCGACAAAGGGACACATGACAAAAACAAAAGGTTCTAAAAGAAATCACTGGGGGAAGACCACAGGACATTTGGGCAAGAGGAAGGAAGGGGATGAACTGGCCAAGGTCAGGTTATCTAAGCTGGGGGAGAAGGTTCTGTTTTTGTGCATATAAGTGCTGCATTGCACCAGAAGGATGTTGGATGACCCCAAGTGACCCTGATCCAAGCCCATAAAATGGCCTGGTGGGTTGATGAAACTGAGGCAGGGAACTGTGTATAGGGTTTACAATTTTTGTTCCAATCTGTGTATTTTCCGTGTGATCAAGTAAATAGCAATAGCATGTTAGAATCCTGTGCAAAGTGTCTGGGTGTTATAATCTACACTTACTACATGGCCCCTGGAAGAGGTAAACACCTATGGGTATACGTCTGGGAGAGGACATGTTAAAACACATTCTGAGCTTCAAAGACTTCCCAGTTGACATCTCGGACGAGCCCCCACTTATACCACCAACAGATCCCAGTTGTCAGCAGGCAGGACTGAACCTTGGACATTTAAACATTAGTGTATGAACCTTGACTATATGAGCTGAAAGCCACATGCCTCTTAAGTCAAAGTTGTAGCGGACTCCTCAATCTCTAGTTCAGGTGCCATAAGAAGGCGACAGAGCACCACATCAACCAGGCATGGGTGCATACCTCCCCTAGCCGAGAAAGCCCAACCCAAGCTTCAAAGACTTCCCAGCTGATATTCCAGCTGCCCAAAAATGACACTTTAAAAGGTTGTCTGAAGCAACTGCATGCAGCCTGGAGCAGCCTTGGAAAATACTTATGGGCACTGAAAAGATGGGAGAGGGGAATCTAATGGGACCAGAGCTGAGACAGATGCTGCAGATCTCTGTATCTGGAGAGACCTTTTTGATCAGTTCAGAAACCACGGAATCTGCTGAGTCTGGAAATGGAATGACAGCCACTTCTACGGAGGAAGGCTTCCCGCCTCTCCTTCCTCCTGCCCATGAGTGGCAGGCTGTGGGAGAATGTCAGAGGGAGATATTTACAAATTTTTCCTCTCTTTTAAAAAATGCAAGCTGGGATTCTCCACAGGCATGGCTGCTCCTTCTGATTTGGGTGATATTGTCAAAGAGCTCAACTGAACACTGTGTTCAGCATTCCCCCTTTTTTATTAAAGGTGTGATGGAATGAAGGGGAATAGTTTTCCCCCAGAGATGAATAGGTTTGGGGTTGTTAGACTTTTTCAGAAGAATTCCGTATTTTTCCTGGGTAGTAACTGACTGACATATTCCACCAAAAGGGGAGCTGCATTTTAGAGGTAACAACAAGAAACTTTGATAATCCTAATACAAAATGGCCTATTCCTGATCTCATTATTCCCATGTTATTTTTTGTGTGGTGTATGCCCAAGAATGAATTTAGCCTGGGCGCACACAGAGGTAATGGGATCAGGCGATGGGGGTCACAAACCTGATAAGAGTGCATGTGAGCACAGACTTAATATTGGGGGCAGTGCTAGTAAATGTATTGTGGGTAGGTGCTGGATGCATTGAAACCTGATTTGATTTTGGTGGAGGGAGAGGGTATGTGAATGCACATAAACCTGATTGATGGGGTATGGGCAGGCTAATTACAAACTAACAATTGGTGTGTGTTAAGGGGTGCATGCAATCTTGCTTACTGGGGGAAAGGGCACCAATCTAGCCTCTTCCAACACAACCGTCTACTGCACGAAACATCCACATTGCCAAGTTTTTTTGGGGAAAAGTAACCTGGTAAAAAGTAGAATAGTAAAAGGTGGCAGAGTTCAGGTGTGGTGTGTGGTCTATTTGAATGGAAAGGCTAATTATCATTCTGTAATGATTATTTTTAATATGGAATTACTGCGAACTGAGACACTGATTCATCAGTGTATTTAAGCATGTTCCTAACTGGAAGCACTAACATCAGTGGGATGGCTCACATACTTTGTTAGTCATGTGCATAAGTACTCTCTGGAATTGGGGTTTTAAGGCTGAACAATTACAGGGGTTTTTTTTTATTCTCCTTTTCTTTCTTTTTGGTTCAATAGGTATTTAATTCAATTCATTACTAATGTAGGTTGCCATTTTATATAGAATAATTATTTATTTATAAGTAACAAATATCTATGATAAATACATAAATAGGAACAATAAATAAATAATAGACTGACATAAATATCCTGTTACAAATATCATAAAATGATCTGAAAATATTTTCACAGTGCACAGATAAAATAAATAGTAACAACAGTTTTTAAAATTCCACTGCATCTCATTTTAAATCACGTATAAACTTTACTTGATTTCAGTTAGTACGTCTAAAAATGTTGGTATTTAAATGTCTATACTTCTCTGTGAGTTTGGCCTATATTTGAAAACCCCATAATTCCACATGGATTCTCCTGCTAGCACTGAGGCTGAACTGCTTGTCTTTTATGAAATACTTGGTATCTCTTCACGTTCATCCTGGGAAACTGTAGGTCCTTTCTTCCTGGTCAGAGAGTCCCATTTTCCATCACTGCAACCAAACATGTCTCCAGATGCCCAACTTGCTGATGAGTCTATGTTGGAATCTCTGAATGGAACTTTCACAGTTTTGGAGAGATTTTTGCAAAAGCAGCAGAAAATATGTTGGAAGATTTCCTGGATTGCCACCTTGGCATTCCCATTCAGGGACACTCGAGGCTTGAAAACTTCTTGGGGCCACCTGAAACATCTCTCTTCGTTCTGACATTAGAGGAAAATTATGCACATCTTTTTTGTTTGAAAATTTTTCAGGTTCACATTTGTTATGCTGTTATACTGTGGTTAAGATGCATGTTACAGTTCAGAGATGAGATTTGATCAGAGAAGAGTTGAACCACAGAAATATATAGCAAACACATAATGTCAACAATGTTTAAGGTCTAACCCTTTCTTAATTTTCTTGTAACTTTTTTGCATCGAAAGCCTTCATTTTACAGTTTAAACTTTGAGTAAATCAACAGAGTATTATCACATAAATTGTAATATGGGCAGTTGGAATTTCATTATAGAGTGAGTGTATTGCATAATACAAGGTCAAGCATTATGGAGTCTTAGAACTCACTGTGGGAAGGCTCACTAGAGAGGAGGGAATCCACTGCATAGTACAATTTCATCCAACTGTTTTAACCTCTGTAGTCGCTGCATCCTCAGCTGGAATGAAATAAGATTTGGTTGAAACACAAAGGGAAAAATAAATTTTCCATTGTATTAATGTCAATCAATTAAATGAAAATATCTTTTCTACTCCTCATAATCTCACAAGTCTTAAGCTATGTTCATATTTTTTATAGATGTCTCTAGGAAACTTCTCAAACTGTGGTATATGATGAGGACAAATTAATAAATAGCAACCCTGGTCATAATAGAAACACACTACATATGTAGAAGTAACAAAGGGTCCTGTGGCACCTTACAGATTAACAGAGGTATTGGAGCATAAGCTGTTGTGGGTGAATACCCACTTTGTCGGATGCAACCAGTGGAAATATGGACATATGTAGAAGTCAGAGTTAATCTTTGGAGGTGGAGGGGAAGTATCATTATTTGATGACCAAAGTACTGGTGAGGTGGCTAAGGATTCCAAATATATGTACTTTGTTGTGTGGACTGTCAATTATGTAATACATAACATCACCTGATATGTGGGAGATTATGAAGAATCGCAAACCTAAATAAAAGTAGAAACACCGAAAAATAAATCCATGTAATTGCAAATCCATTTCCAGTACAGGACAGGAAGAGCCTTAAGCTGCTGCCATGGAAATCAATTTCTATTTGGCCACTGATCCTGTAGAAGAGGAGCAGGCCCTATACAAGCAGAGTTATAAAATATCCACTATCTCTGTTCAACTGTATAATTGACACTAATATTAATTCATTTACTCCAAGGAAAAGATTTGTACTGTACCTTAGTTACTAAGGGTTCTAGTGAGTTTGTCAATCAGTACAAAACATCTGGATATGTCCATGCAAATGATCTCCCAGGGACACAGGCTGTATTGCTTTTCTTTCAGGAAAGCATCTATCCCCTGAAAGTTTTTTTTCACTCTCTGACTGGTGATCTGGAGGTCCTCACTCACTCCATCTGTGCTCTCACACATGCCTCCAGCTGCTGAATTTGCTGGTAAAGCCCACTTTGGAACCTGACTATGGAAGTCCCATCCCAGGCACTTCGGGTGAGGTTTTTGCTAAATATGTTGGAGGTCTCTTGAAGGATCTCTTGGATTGCCACCTTGGCATTCTCCTTCTGGGACACTGAAAGTTGGACAACATCCTGCGTGGGCTTGAAAGCTGCCCTTTCATTTACGCATTGTGAGGGGAAATTTCTGCAGAAGCTCCAAGCTCTGCTTGTTCATTTTATTCTGCTAGAAGTGAAGCATGGTACAGAGCTGAGATGAGATTTCAGTGGAGAAGAGCAGTATGAGGCAAACATGCATCAAACACCTGGTGGTCATGATGATGTTTATACACTCCTTTTCTTTGTGTGGAATCTAGTGCCTGGAGTTTGTTGAGGGTTCTATGTAGACTGCTGTGTCTTTCCTTTATGTCTCTGAATTTAAGTATTTGGTTGGAGAATGTTGCTTTGATCATTTTCTATTTACAAGATTTTCCTTCTTGGAGGTTTCAGAGTTTTTCTTTCTGTTTTTCTTGCTGTTTCTTATTTCTTTTACCACATTTCCTCCTTCTTCTTCTTTCTTTTTTTTTTTTTGTGGTGAAAGTGACCACCCATGACAATACACAACCCTGTTAACTCATGTTGGATCCACATACATACCAGCTTTTTACCATACATTAATTTCTATAATTTAAGAAGATCATCCACAATTCCAAAGTGGTACGGAAAAGACCTCCAATTCATCAGCCAGTGCACTTCCCATTCATAACCTCCTTCATTTGAGAGACAGAAATAGTTTAGGAATATTTTAAGTTTGCTAGGCATGGAGGAAGTAAATGTGGGAGGAAAGGGTTAGGCCTCCCCAAAATATTGGCAAATCTCAACTTTTACCATTTCTTCCAATTTAGAAGGCACATTTAAAATGTCACCTGGATCACCTGGA
This sequence comes from Chelydra serpentina, assembly GCA_037349315.1. Taxonomy (NCBI): domain Eukaryota; kingdom Metazoa; phylum Chordata; order Testudines; family Chelydridae; genus Chelydra; species Chelydra serpentina. Next base: position 20,193,305 of record JBAIAC010000042.1, read on the forward strand.
TCGATCGGACTTCAGCTGTCGTTAAGACTGCGCCGATCACAATGCGTCTGCCATTCTTCACGCACTCTTGCTTTTCTTCTCCACGTTCGTCCGAAACGTTTAACGATGTCATCTTCCCATCTTCTTGGAGGCCGACCGGGGGGTCTTTTCTGTTCTCGCGGGTACCACTCAGCAATGATTGCGGTCCACCTGTTATCCGTGAGCCGTGCTGTGTGGCCCGCCCATCGCATCTTGTTATGTCTGCTTTCCACGACAATATCTTTCACACCGCTGCGTTCTCTGATGATTTCATTTGGTATATGATCCAGAAGGGAGATTCCCAACATAGCTCGTTCCATTGCCCTTTCAGCTACCAACGGCCGTTGCTCTTCTCTCTTCATCAGTGCCCACGTTTCACTGCCATACAGCATGGCTGGCAGCACTGCTGAATTGAAAATATTTGTACGTGTGGTCTTGTCAATTTTTCCTTTGAGGACGTCCTTGATGGAATTAAAAGCACACCATCCTGCCCGAATCCTTCGCGAGAGTTCTCCGTTCAGGTCTTGGCACATATTAATTTCTTGGCCCAAATATATGTACTGTTCCACTTCTTCGATGTCTTCTCCTGTTACCGTTATTTGGGCTTTTCGTAAGACGTCTGATCGCATATATTTTGTTTTGCAGCGGTTCATTTTCAAACCGACCTGACTACTTTTCTTGTCGAGTCTTCGTAGCATGCTCTGCAGTTGGTTGGTGCTTTCGGCAATTAGTACAATGTCATCTGCAAATCTGAGATGAGATAATCTCTCTCCGCTTATGTTGACACCACTCCTCCAATTGATCTTGTTCATAACCATTTCGAGGCAGGCAGTGAATAGTTTCGGTGAAATTGTATCGCCTTGCTTTACGCCTTTCTCGATTGGGATGCGGAGGGGAGTTTCAAGGAGAGTAATGTCTGTTGTACATCCAGTATTCGCTTCCTTCAACAAACTAATGTACTGCGTGTTAATGCCCTGCTCTGCAAGCGCCTTTAATATTGCGTTAAACTCAACGCTATCGAAGGCCTTTTCATAGTCGACAAAAGCAATGCATAGCAGGAGTTTGTATTCCCTCGCTCTTTCTAGGAGCTGGCTAAGGGTAAATATATGGTCGATTGTACTGAAATTTCTTTGAAAACCTGCCTGCCCTCTCGGCTGTTGTTCATCCAGACTCTGCGAAAGTCGATTCGTTATCACCTTTGTGAAGAGCTTGTAGATGTGAGAGAGCAGGCATATAGGGCGGTAGTTCTTAAGATTTTCTCGATCACCCTTCTTGTGCAGCAAGATGGTATTCGACTCCTTCCAGCTTGATGGTATTTTTCCTTCTTCAAGATATCGACTGAATCTTAAAGCGAGGGCCTTCCAAAGTTTTTCGCCTCCTGCATAAATCATTTCTGACGTTATTCCATCTTTGCCTGGAGCTTTTCCCTTCTTCATTTGGTGTAGTGCGCTTCGGACTTCGCTGACGATTATTGGGGGGACGCGTTCTTCTGACTCTTCGAGGGTTGGGAGGGGGACGTTGATTCTTGATTTGAACAGTTCTGTATAGAAGTCCTTGCAGACCTCCTCCATCCCTGCTCTGTCGATTACTGTCTCTCCATCCTTCTTCTTCAATGCTGTTACGCTCATCTATACTGCGTCAATTCCCGCTTGCATGTCCTGAGGCTCTTGCGTGATTCAGCTGTTTTAAGGAGCTTTTCTTTCCGGAAGTTCTCGAAGTCATCCTTCAGTTCTTCTTTGAGTGCTTGCTCATATGTATTCCAGTTAGGTGTGCGCGCGCGGCGTGCACGATCGTCGGAAGATTTTTACCCTAGCAACACTCGGTGGGCCGGCTGGCGCCCCCTGGAGTGGCGCCGTTAGGTGCCCCGATATATACTGCAGCCGGCCCATCGCCCCCTCAGTTCCTTCTTACCGCCCGTGTCGGTCGTTGGAACAGTGGAGAGCAGCTCGCTGACCTCCACAGCCCTAGCTTTACAGCACTCGTTTATCTTTTAGATAGTTTAAAGAGCTTATACCTCCAGAGTCCAGACAGGAGTATAAAGCCTTCGTGGAGGAGGGCAAAAAACTGGCCAGGACGTCGCTGCGGGCCTCCTTGGACATCGCCGACTCCGCTGCCAGAACCATCGCCTCCGGAGTCGCCATGCGGCGCATCTCCTGGCTGCAATCTTCCACCCTCCCAGCAGAGGTCCAGCACACTATCCAGGACCTACCCTTTGACGGGCAGGGCCTGTTTTCGGAGAAGACAGACCCTAAGCTGCAGACCTTAAAAGACGGTCGTACTATCATCCGCACGCTGGGGATGCATACCCCCGCGACGCAGCGCAGGCCCTTCAGGCCGTTCGTGAGACGCACCTACTTCCCTCCCCCACCACGTCAAGACTATTACAGAAGGCCGCGTGGTCGAGGGGGTAGGAGACAGCAACCTGGCCGGCAGACCGGCCAGAGGCAGGGCCCCCACAAGCCATCGTCGGGGCCCAAACAAAATTTTTGAAGGGGCGCTCGAGGCCGGAGTACCAGTCCATTCCGATCCCGCACTCCTGTTTCTGAACCGCCTCTCCCCCTTCTCCCCGGCGTGGTCGAATATCACCACAGACCGCTGGGTTTTACATACCATCCAGGGGGGATACCGATTGCAATTCGTCTCCCCGCCCTCCTCCCACCCTCCCACCCCGTCCCTCTTCAGGGACCCTTCTCACGAGCAACTCCTTATCCAGGAGGTGCACGAACTCTTTACTCTGGGAGCGGTGGAGGAGGTCCCAAGGGATCTCAGAGGCAAGGGATTCTACTCCCGTTATTTCCTAATCCCAAAGCCAAAGGGGGGGCTCCGTCCTATCCTGGACTTACGGGGTCTCAACAACTTTATGGTAAAGTTGAAATTCCGTATGCTCTCCCTGGGCACTCTTATCCCCTCTATGGATCAGGGAGACTGGTACGCCGCCCTCGACATGAAGGACGCGTATTTCCACATTGCCATCTACCCACCTCACAGACGCTTCCTGCGCTTCGTAGTGGGCCAGAGACACTTCCAGTTCGCGGTCCTGCCATTCGGCCTCTCAACAGCACCGAGAGTCTTCACAAAGTGCATGGCAGTGGTAGCAGCCGCCCTTCGGCGTCAAGGAGTTCAGGTATTCCCCTACCTCGACGACTGGCTCCTCCGTGGCAACTCCGCCAACCAGGTCCAGTCCCACATTCACAAGGCCATGGACATGTTCAACCGTCTCGGCCTCCTACTAAACATCGAAAAGTCCACTTTGGTCCCAACACAGAGAATAGACTTCATAGGGGCTATACTGGACTCTACCCTCGCCAGGGCTTTCCTCCCAGAGGCTCGCTTTCAAACGCTGGCAGCCGCCATACGCAGCCTCCAAGCTTTCCCAACTTCGACAGCCCGCTGCTGCCTCAGCCTCATGGGTCATATGGCATCATGCACCTTCGTGACAGCCCATGCCAGGTTACGCCTGCGGCCCCTCCAAGCATGGCTGGCCTCCGCAGAACTTCCAAACGCAGGGCCTGTGGTCGGAGCAAGAGCTGACATTACACATCAATGTCAGAGAACTCCGAGCGGTACGACTCGCCTGCCAAGCCTTCGCTCAACACTTACAGGGCCGCTGTGTCTCCATCCTTACAGACAACACGACGGCCATGCATTACATCAACAGACAGGGAGGAGCACACTCCCTTCCCCTCTGCCGAGAGGCAACTCAGCTCTGGGACTTTTGCATAGCCCGTTCCATTCACCCCGTGGCCTCGTTTCTCCCAGGAGCCCAGAACACCTTGGCGGACCACCTGAGCAGGTCCTTTCAAACGCACGAGTGGTCCATTCGGCCAGACGTCATCCACTCTGTCTTCCAGAAGTGGGGGTTTCCCCAGATAGATCTCTTCGCGACTCGCGAGAACAGGAAATGCCAAGTGTTCTGCTCCTTTCAGGGTCGCTCCCCAGGCTCCCTGACAGACGCTTTTCTCCATCCTTGGACAGACAACCTGGCCTATGCCTTCCCACCAGTTCCACTGGTCCACAGGGTCCTGCTCAAGCTACGCAGGGACAAGGCCAGGGTGATCCTGATTGCTCCAGCGTGGCCCAGGCAACACTGGTATACCACGCTCCTGGAGATGTCCATGACAGACCCGATCCCTCTTCCGCGATGGCCGGACCTGATCACGCAGCAGCACGGCAGGATCCAGCATCCCGACCTGCGGTCCCTTCACCTCACGGCGTGGATGCTGCATGGCTGAACCCGTCGGAGCTACGATGTTCCAGCCCGGTCCAGCACGTTCTGCTGAGCAGTAGGAAACCCTCCACCAGGTCCACCTACTCAGCTAAGTGGAAACGTTTTTCCTTGTGGTGTGGCACTCGGGGCCTTGACCCCTTGCAGGTGCCGGTTCACACCATACTGGACTACCTCCTCTTACTAAAGGAGCAGGGTCTGGCTCTCTCGTCGCTAAAAGTCCACCTAGCGGCAATTTCAGCTTTTCACCCCCGGGACGGGGCGGGTTCTGTTTTCTCCAACCCCATGGTCACCAGGTTCCTTAAGGGGTTAGAACGTCTACACCCACCGGTGCGCCGCCCGGTCCCTACATGGGACCTCAACCTAGTCATTACCAGGCTCATGGGTGCCCCATTCGAGCCCATGGCCACTTGTTCCATGCTGTATCTCTCATGGAAAACGGCCTTTCTAGTAGCCATCACCTCGGCTAGACGCGTCTCTGAGCTCAGAGCGCTTACTTCGGAACCACCTTATACGGTGTTCCATAAGGATAAAGTACAGCTCAGGCCACACCCGGCTTTCCTGCCCAAGGTAGTGTCGGCTTTCCATATTAACCAAGACATTTTTCTACCTGTCTTTTATCCTAAGCCCCATGCCTCCAGGAAGGAGCAGCAACTCCATTCCCTGGATGTCCGGAGAGCCCTCGCCTTCTACATCGAGAGGACAAAGCCCTTCCGGAAGTCGACCCAGCTGTTCATCGCCGTGGCGGACCGGATGAAAGGCCTTCCCGTCTCTTCCCAGCGCATCTCGTCATGGATCACGTCGTGCATCCGCACATGCTATGACTTGGCAGGTGTCCCCACCATGCACACTACGGCCCACTCTACCCGAGCTCAGGCCTCGTCGTCTGCCTTCCTGGCACACATACCTATACAAGACATTTGTAGGGCCGCGACATGGTCGTCAGTACACACTTTTGCCTCGCACTATGCCATAGTGCAACATTCTAGAGACGACGCCGCTTTTGGTTCGGCGGTCCTAAACTCTGCTGTATCACAATCCGACCCCGCCTCCTAGGAATGGCTTGGGAGTCACCTAACTGGAATACATATGAGCAAGCACTCGAAGAAGAAAACACGGTTACTCACCGTAGTAAATAGTGTTCTTCGAGATGTGTTGCTCATATGTATTCCAAACCCGCCCTCCTTCCCCACTGTCGGAGTAGCCGGCAAGAAGGAACTGAGGGGGCGATGGGCCGGCTGCAGTATATATCGGGGCACCTAACGGCGCCACTCCAGGGGGCGCCAGCCGGCCCACCGAGTGTTGCTAGGGTAAAAATCTTCCGACGATCGTGCACGCCGCGCGCGCACACCTAACTGGAATACATATGAGCAACACATCTCGAAGAACACTATTTACTACGGTGAGTAACCGTGTTTTTTCGCCGTATAAGCTTGCACAGAATGGAGTACTCGAGGTTGTTATCCGAGCTCCTTTTCATGTTTCTCCGCTTCTCCAACAAGCTTTTCGTTTCAATCGAGATTCTTCCCTTCGCCTTCTTCAGCTTTTTAATTTCAGCTGCTTTTATGCAACATCTCAACTTGTCAGCAAAGATACTATAGTCCTCATCACACTTTTCCATCTGGCTCCAGTCAAACCCAGAAATCACTTTTTTCAGCTTTGCTTCATCGAATGTCTTCGGCTGCTGTTTCCTGTGTGCCATCTGTAACGCCTTCTTTTCCACCGCTTCGTCGAAAATCAACTTCACTCTAAGCAGGCGATGGTCACTGCCGGTGTTGAATGGCTGCACCACAGAGACGTCTTGAACGATGCGCCTTTTATTGACTAAAATATAGTCGATTTCATTCTTACTCTTTGCGTTTGGTGCAATCCATGTCCACCTTCTTGAGATCTTCTTTTTGTACCAGGTGTTTGCCACCTGTACCAGTTCTTTCATTTCTGCCATCGCTACCAGCCTCTCTCCTCTTTCATTCCTTTCGCCGCTGCCGTATCTCCCTATGAACTTTTCGCCAGCTTTCCCTCACCCGACCTTGGCGTTGAAATCTCCCATCGTGACAGTGTAAGTGGACTTTTGCGCGAGAGCTCTTTCAAGCTCTCGGTAGAATTCTTCCACTTCTTCATCCTCACTTGCACTTGTGGGAGCGTAGGCCTGGATGACCTTGAGGGTAGCTTTTGACTCCATCTGAAGATGCAGCACACTGATACGTGATGATATTAGCTGGCATGATATGACTTTCGAAGACCAATCTTTATTGACGATAAATCCAACTCCTCCAACATTTCTAGCGCCATCTCCCTTTCCGAGCCTCACAGCACTTCCATCCTTCCAGTTGACTTCCAACTCCTTTCGTCGGGTTTTGCAGACACCGAGAATATCGCATTTTATCCTTTTCTTCTCCTCCTTCAGATGGTTTAAAGTTTCCTCCTTTGCCAGTGACCTACAATTGTAAGTACACACAGCGAGGATTGTTCTTTTCCATGTTGGCCTAGCACCTGACATTTTTTAGCAACCTCTTGTCGCTCAATTTCCGCTCCGTCACCGTAGAACGTGCATTTACTCGTGTTGTTTTAGCCGTTAACTTCAAGCCATCCCACTGGCTAGGTGGGCAGGCATGCGTACCTCCTCAAGCTTAGCTAGCCTTCAACCTCTAAGGAGAAGGAAAAGCGCTCTTTCCTCTGAGAGAGCAACCCTCTTCCCTGGATTGGATAGTCCGACACCTTTGTAGCATGGTAAAACCTACCAGGGCATACGCCCCGCTACCATAGCTGTCAGATGGCCAGGGTCACCACTGCACCACGTTGAGGCGCTGAGGTAGGATTTTGCAGCAGCATTTAAAATGTAGACAGCACAAACCATTGGTATCTTCCTTCTGTGAAACCACAGGAGATAGAATGCTCTGAGAAAATGAAACCTTAACTTATTGTTTATTTCCAGGTCTTTATATACATATTGTAGCTGAGGAATAGATGAGGTTGGAAGGTGTGAATATCATGTTATGTTGATCACTCCAAGTAGCTGACAATCACTGTTCCCTCTAAGCTGTGCACGTGTGCACGTGCACAGAGATTCTAAACCCCGCGCACACGGGGAAACACCACACGCACTCGGGCCAGCCTAGGACACGTGAGGGCTCCGTGTCCCGCTTGGGGCAGGGCAGCGCGAGGGTGCCGTGTCCCGCTTGGGGTGGCGGAGTGCGAGGGCGCAGTCTCCCGCTTGGGGTGGGGGGGGCGGTGGCACTTGAGGGCGCCGTTTCCCGCTTGGGGTGGGCGGGGGAGGGGGAGCGGTGGCGCGCGAGGGTGCCGTGTCCCGCTTGGGGTGGAGGAGCAGTGGCGCGCGAGGGCTCCATGCCCATGTCCTGCTGGGGGGGGGGGGGTGGCAGCGTGCGAGGGCTCCGTGCCCATGTCCTGCTTTGGGTGGGGGCTGGCGGCGTGCGAGGGCTCCATGCCCATGTCCTGCTTGGGGGCGGGAGCATGCGAGGGCTCCGTGCCCATGTCCCACTGGAGAGGGGGGGTGGAGACGGCGCGCGAGGGCTCCATGCCCCTATCCTGCGGGGGAGGGGGTGCATGGGCTCCGTGCCCCGCCACAACTCGGCAGGGCTGGTGGTGCGCACAAATTTGACCTCTGCTTCAAAAATTTGCACAGAAGAACTTTTTTGCATACATGGCCTGTCAAAAATTAGAGGGAACATTGCTGACAATAGTGAAAAATTGAGAATAATTCATAAAACAGGATGAGCAATTAGTTTAGTAACACATGCTAGAGAGGTACCCACATGGATGACTATGATTTACAATGTGGTCAGAAGAAGGTTATTCAGAGAAGTCACATTATGTATTTTTTTTACCAATTGTGTCCCTGGGATGAAAGAATTCAAATAATTGAAAAAAAATCAAATTCAGTGTTCATCATTTTTGCTGATTCCTTCTCTTTTAACATTTGCCTTCACCTCAGCTTGGGCAGGGAAATTCTTCTAGTTTGTTTAATTCTCTTCACTTCCTGTGGTCATGTTTCAGTTTCTGGTTCTCAAGCCCTAGCCCAGACTGGTGTGCTGGAGTTTCCATCATGGCAGGGAAATGTGTTTTAATTCAACAAGAAAACTATTTTCACTGAAATTAAAAAAAAAATCACATGAAGAAACCATGAAAACATTTTTGTGCATATTAATTTGGTTACAATCTCCCAAGTCTTCCTGCACTTTTATAAGAAATTTGAGATTTTTGCTTCAAATTTTTGAAAGACACTGCAAAGCAGACATGCCAGAGCCCCCAGATTGTCATGGGCTATGCTCCCCATGACTTTCCAGGGGTATTGGGTATCTGTATTTCACACCAGGGTGAACTCCCGGGGGAAGATGTTGTGGGGTACTGAAAGCAAATGAACGAAACTGAAAACCTAGTATATGAATGAGACCATTCTTTTGGTCACTCTTATTTCTTGAAGCTTCACACCCTCAGCACCCATTGTTCCAGCCTGGGGCAACCCTGGCAGGGTGGCTGTAACGGAACCACGCTGATAGGGACCGGAAGGCAGGTCTGACAAAGCCCTAGAAGTGATGCAGACACTCAGGTGCTCTGTGAGGAGAGATTTTGTGTACTCATAGAATCATAGAATATCAGGGTTGGAAGGGACCTTAGGAGGTCATCTAGTCCAACCTCCTGCTCAAAGCAGGACCAATCCCCAATTTTTGCCCCAGATCCCTAAATGGCCCCCTCAAGGATTGAACTCACAATCCTGGGTTTAGCAGGCCAATGCTCAAACCACTGTGCTATCCCTTCCCCATACTGTGCAGAATGTTCCATTTCAGCATGTAGCTATGGATATTCTGGGTCCTTTCCCTAAGAAGACACTCAGAGGAAAGCTGTACATACTGACTTGCTTGGCCGCAAGGCCAGTGTTGCCTCTGGCCACAAATTTCCTACAGATGTGTTCAGCTATTGAGGGTCTAATCCTCCCAGAAGAAATGTAACATTTTCATGGTGTGACGTTCTGTACCTTCACCACTCAGGCAGCGCAGCTCCCCCTCCCACTCTTAGAGCCATAACTGAGTGTATATACTTGTTATAACATTGCATTGGCCAGGAAGCATCACTTTATATGGCACATGCTACATTGTACATGTACATTATACATAAGATCCTATTTCCTTTTGTAAAGATGTAACCACCTTATGTAAATTTGAGCAAAATGCTTAGAACAGTTCAAGCACATAATGTGAGGAAAATATACACACTGAAAATGTGTTGCGGTTACTGAAGTATTTCCCAGGCCTAGCTCCTTCAGTCCTGCATCTCAGGATATAAGATACTCTAGACCGGCTATAAACTGTACAAAGGGAGACTATCTCTACAATGTAAATAGGTGAAGTGGTCTAAGACATACTTGCTTTTCTTGGGCAAGACCTCATAAAATCAGATTACATGTCCTTTAATTTTGCTCAGTTTTGCTGTGTAAAAGAATGAAAGCTGGCATCTCCTAGAGTAGAAACCCCCCCAAACATTTTAGAAACTAATCAACCACTATATTAAGTCACACGTGCGGCCCTACCCTCTGTTTATATTCAAAACCACAATACAAGCATAATAGCTGTACTGTGTGAGAGCAGGGTGTGTGCTGGGAAGTCTCTATGCCCCTTGAACTCTGTCATGCCTTTCTTTGCAACAGAATGGAGTGCTGTGGTTGTAACCACTAGACAGGTCTGTGCTGCAGTAGGTGACAACCAATGTATGAGGTGCATAGGAACTCCATTTGTCTCTACCACTATAGCACCACTGCAGCTATTCCATGCCAACAGACTAAGGAGCAAAATAATCCACCCAAAGCCAGATTTTTGAGCTTTGATGAGAGGTGACACCATTTGGCCCCGTGTGTTTCTTGCCTCATTTTCTTGCTAAGGATATTTGCATACCATAATCTTCCCTTTTCTGTGACCTCATAACTTCCATAGCAAGTTGTTTCTAATGTCATAAGCAGTGGTGATATGTGGTAGATAAGTAGCAGTAGATGAACTTAAGATGTACAATGTATAGCATGTCCTCAAGCTTAAGGGGAAAAAAGCCCGAGTATTGATTTGTTCTTAATCCTTATCTACAACCTTCTACCAAATTTTTTGAATTTATTTGAACACATTGGATTAGAATGAACAATCCTAGATCTATAGATAATTAGGGTAGTTTAATGACTAATAGCAATGGAAACCAAGTGTTCCACCTAACTAAAAGCAAGAACTTGGGAGTTCTCAGCACTAGGCAGATACAGGGCCAGAATAAGGTGTAGTGATCCTTTCCCCAAGTACAGGGTATCTATCTAGTGCTCAAGATAATGTTAAAAGGTGCAGTTCAGGTACCCCACACTACTACATTGCCCAAGGAAATGTGGTTCACCAACAAGGGGGCAAAGCTATGCACCGGCTAGTGCATTTCAAGTTGTTAATACATAGTTGTCATCTTCTGCACAGAAGCACAATGTATGTGCATAGCCATGAACAAAATGATGCTTGTTTGACTAATGGCAAAATTGTCAATTCCATATCCATGCCATCTTATTTTATCCTTTTGTCTGACCACTTTTCCTTGCCAAACTCTAAAGCAAAGATCAAGCAGAGTGCACGCTAGCTGTTCTGAAGCACCAAGATAAACCAATTTGATGTCAAAATTGTAAAACCGATATGGAGTGACACTAACCCAGATATAATCCCATACTTCATTGCATTTGATAACGTGCCACACAGAATTGAAAATGGTGGTATATTACACCATAATACAAACAAGTAGCATCATGGTTTTTCTATATTTCCCAAACTTGGATGACCTGCTGAGGGGGAAAATTGCTCTAATGAAAACACTAGAGGTTAGCATATAAAGTGTAGACACTTTATTTGGACAGAGTGGGCAAGAAAAATATTGTCCCAGCCAAAGCATAGAAGCAACTTGATGTAACCTCTCTTCAAACAGGCCATTTTAACGCTTCACTTTTACATACTATCTTCAGAGGCTTTATGTAAACCCCCATCAGTTATGACTAACCTGGGAAAGGCATAGGATAGAAAAAGCAGATGTAGATCATCCAAATAGACTATTGTTGCGAAGTCTGTTGGCATCTACATAAAACCAAGAAAGTCAGCAAGGCCAGGGCTGGTGCTGACTCTTTTCACAGAAAAAAAATCCCATTTTTAGACCCGCTCATGAGATTTTGGCTACTTTATAAATGGACCTGGAAGAAGCACACCTACTGATTTTTTTATCTGTTTTCGATTCTTAACCGTGGAGCAAATTCATATCCCACCTGTCAAAAACCACAGAAAGCAAGATACATATTTTTCCTGTGGTGGTTTCTTTTCACAATTTTTAGTGTCTTTTTTCTTCATGTTCATCCCTGTATATTTATACAAGGCATGTAGTTTACTGTTCCACTATTTTTATTTTGGGGAGGATGTTTTCTCCATTCTACTAGACACCGTTATGTGTATTGTCCTGCCACCATCATAAAAACTGTTTCACAAAGCTAGAGGTTTTATAAAACACCAAATGTTGGGCTGTGCAGTCCATACATACTTTTTAGAAAATAACAGATCTTCCAACTAGGTCTAAACAATTTTCTTCTATATTTCCCTTACTCCTGCTACTGTTCATCTAACAATTATGGCACTACAACAAAATTCATGGCATATTTCCCTCATCATTTCTCCTCCTTTTCCTCTCTCTTGGTCTGTGTCAAGCTTGCCAGTACTTTTCCTTTTATGGACAGCTTCATCTCCCTGTGCTAGCTATCCAGTAAGGGCCATCAAATAAACCCCTTTAATCCTAATTTCCCTTGAGGGGCTTTCCAACCTTGGGGAGCTTTTTGGCTAAAAGACAAGCTCATCTTCACCTATATTCATCTGAACTTCTGACAGCGTAGCAACCCTTTGGCACAACTCCTTTCACAAAAGAATAATTTCATATCTAGTGGGGTGATTGTTTTTAATTACTTGACTCTGTATTCATGCTGGTGATGGTCAAATGCACAGATAATTGCAGCATGTATGCAACTGACATTTGCAAAATAATAAACTGTTAAACTATCTTCTATGTTGAAATTTTATAACTTTCAAAAACATATACTAAATATACAAGTCAGAATGCATCAATTCTCCCCATGTATAAATCTGTGTGGTATAAATCTGCTCCTTGAACATCTTCAGATACTTCTTTGTATCATCTATGAGAAAATGTAAGTGCACTGATATGACACACAGGATCACAACACAGACTGCCGTACAAGCAGAAGGACATAAATAGACAAGACAGAGGTGCTACAGTTGTTACCTAAACACAAAATCTTACACAAGGTAAAGAACCTCCTCCACAGGCTATGGCAAAGGTGATTCCAAGTCACAGGAATGATGTTTTTCATGCTCATACTCACAGAGTAAAACATACTCTTCAGTCTAGATTTGTTTTCATTTTAGGTCAAGGAAAAACACCAAAGAAAGGGCTTAACCCTAAGAGGCACTAACCGCTTCCTGAAAGGTACTGAGCACCCTGAACTCCCACTGAACTAGTGGGTGCTCAGCACTTCTCAGAATTGGGCCCAAAGACTGAACAAATAGAAATTTTCCATGACAGAGAAAACACAGTGACTGTAACATGCTGCATCTTAAGGACAAGATGGCAGCTATATTAGGCAGGGAGAAAATTTACTTTTAAAAGTGTAGCATTTAGAAAACAGCCTTTAATTTACATTGCTATGTATAGAAAGAAATTCTATACGCCTACTCACACTGAGTAATACCTCATTCTACTCACACTGATTTCAATGGGGCTTGCTTGTGGGGTATTGTACCAGTCAACATGAGGGTGACAGAATCTGGCCCAACATGAGAACAATGGGCTAGATCCTCAGCTCATGGAATGCAGCATGGCACCATTGGCTTGCCCAATATCATTAGAAGAATCCACATAAGCCAGAGTAGAAGTCAGTTACAGTGATTGGTGTAAGAGAGTCAGAGCCAGACACAATAAAATTCATTCATATATATAGATATAGATATATATAGAGAGAGCAACACTCAGAGATCATCCAGAGCTCTGAGATAATAATAGAGAGCTCCTGACTAAGCCAGCCCTGATTACAGAATGGGCCCCACCTGAGAGAAAATAGGTGATTCCAGGCTTAACTTCTGAGTGGGCTCAGCTGAGGAAGGGCTGGAGGAAAGAGAATGCAGGGAGAAAAGGTGCCTGCAGGGTCTTGAGAGAGCAGGGAGGCACCCTGAATAACTAGGAAACAGATTGGGAGACCTAGAAGGGAAGTAAAGAGGCGAGGAAGGAAAAGCGCAGGGAAAACTGCAATATGGGTATAAGATTTGACTTAGCTGTGCAGTACAGGGCCCTGGGCTGTAACCCAGAATTGCGGTTGGGACTGGATTCCCCTAGAAGCCCCAATGAAGTGGTGTACAAGGGTAGCTGAGCCCAACGAGGGGGCTGCAGGCTGAATGTGACCTTGCTGAAGAAGAGCTGTGGAGAGGGTGGAAGCTTTTTATTTCTGTTAAGATAGTTTTGAACTTTAGTTTGGATTGCTGACCCTGGAAGGACTGGGCTAAAGACTGTGCCCTGGCTGAAGGGATTAAAGAAGTTAAAGAAGTATGGCTGGATGAATGGACTATAAGGTGGATAGAAAGCTGGCTAGATCATCGGGCTTAACGGGTAGTGATCAATGGCTTCATTTCTAGTTGGCAGCCGGTATCAAGCGGAGTGCCCCAAGGATCGGTCCGGGGCCCATTTTGTTCAATATCTTCATTAATGATCTGGTCTGGAAGATGGCGTGGATTGCACCCTCAGCAAGTTTGCAGATGGCACTAAACTGGGAGGAGTGGTAGATACGCTGGAGAGTAGGGAACTAGGGATAGGATACAGAGGGACCTAGACAAATTGAGGATTGGGCCGAAATATATCTGATGAGGTTCAACAAGGACAAGTGCAGAGTCCTGCACTAAGGACGGAAGAATCCCATGCACTGCTACAGACTAGGGACCAAGTGGCTAGGCAGCAGTTCTGCAGAAAAGGACCTAGGGGTTACAGTGGACGAGAAGCTGGATATGAGTCAACAGTGTGCCCTTGTTGCCAAGAAGGCTAACGGCATTTGGGGCTGTATAAGTAGGAGCATTGTCAGCAGATCGAGGGATGTGATCATTCCCCTCTTGGGGAATCCCCTTGGCATTGGTGAGGTCTCATCTGGAGTACTGTGTCCAGTTTTGGGCCCACACTACAAAAAGGATGTGGAAAAATTGAAAAGAGTCCCGCGGAGGGCAACAAAAATGATTAGGGGGCTGGAGCACATGATTTATGAGGAGAGGCTGAGGGAACGGGGATTATTTAGTCTGCAGAAGAGAAGAATGAGGGGTGATTTGATAGCTGCTTTCAACTACCTGAAAGGGGGTTCCAAAGAGGATGGATCTAGACTGTTCTCAGTGGTAGCAGATGACAGAACAAGGGGTAATGGTCTCAAGTTGCAGTGGGTAAGGGTTAGGTTGGATATTAGGAAAAACTTTTTCACTAGGAGCGTGGTGAAGCACTGGAATGGGTTACTTAGGAAGGTGGTGGAATCTCCTTCCTTAGGGGTTTTTAAGGTCAGGCTTGACAAAGCCCTGGCTGGGATGATTTATTTGGGGATTGGTCCTGCTTTGACCAGGGGATTGGACTAGATGACCTCCTGAGGTCCCTTCTGTCTGTTACAGCTGTCCCCCTGCTGGATTCTTTTCCCCCCTTCCGTTCTGTTTGTGCTGAGTGGCCGCCCCCCCCGGCCATGGAACTGACCAAAGTCACAGCCTGGCCCTGCTCATGGAAATGGCTTGTGCAGACTGACTGGAGCCATTGCTCTGCTCAGGAAGGGGGGGCGGGCTTTTTTGCTCCTTTGTCTAGCTTCTTTGTTCGGACCTGGCTCGGTGTAGGGGTGCTCTGCCCAGGTATGCAAGACCTAAAGTGGCCACATAGGTAAGCATATGAGTCATACCTGTGGCTCAGAACATGCCCAGGCATGCCTATGCTTACCTGCAGCCTTTCCCTGCCTTCTCTCCTCCCCTGTATCAAGAGGAGCCAATCAAAAATACTGGTGGGAAACTGCCTGAATTTGCCTTTAAAACCGGACATTTTCTGATCAGACCCCCGGAGAAGGTCCTTGCTTTGCCACCTGGTCTGATCAGCTAGGGGTCTTTGGGGGCCCTCTCCCCGCTCTCGTTTGTTTTTGAGCATGCCCCCATGTTTAAACTCCCCTCCCACGAACAACGAATTTGTGCCTGAAGATCTCCTGATTATTGTAAGCGAATCGAGTCCTCTCTGCGTCCTCTGATGCTGAAACTGCTGTTCCTGCTGCTGCTTTGGGGATTGGTAAGGAAAAACCTCTTGCACACTCCCCTTGTTCTAACTGCTGGCTTTCTTCCCCCAGCAGGCAGACCCAAGCTAACTCCTTGGTCTGTATCTGTAATCTGCTTCTAGCTCCACAGCAGCGCCTTTGCTGCTAGAAATAAAACTGCTGCAGCCACCACTAGTTAAACCCCCCGCCCCTTGGAGCTGTATCCTGGGCACACACCACTCTGCCCTCTGGAACTACCCCTAGTATAAGGTGCACACATTAGGTTAGGTTTAGCCTTTAGTCTAGATAAATTGTAATTTCATTTTGCATAGCTGTGGTTAAGTTAGTTTTAAAGAATTGTTTGTATTGTGCTCTGTAAGTTAGGTTTAACAAATCGTTGCATTGTGTTCTGTTACTTGCTAACTTGTGTAATCTTGGTTAAGTTAGATCATAGATAAGATTTTGCTGTGTTCTGTATAGCATAAAAACCCCATTGGTTACCTTTTTTTTTTTTTCTCTCTAACACACCTCACATTTTACATTTACATCACTGTGGCACATTTTTACCTAGAGTTGTTGGTTATTTAACGCATTTTACCCATAACTATTAGTTGGTTATATGCTGCTGTGACACACCCTTTACATAGAAATTGTTAGCTACCTGTTACATTTATACTTCAGTGTTAATTGGTTACCAACTGTATTGTACCCCACTGTATTGTATCCCACTACTAAAACCCCCTATCCTGTTTACTAAAAGAAACCTCTCCCCAATTGTCTACCTTAACAAACCCCATACCCCTCACTATTAAATTTTTCCCTATTTTTATATTTCTTAATAAAGTTTATTTTGCACCCCACCAGTGCAGTAATTGTCCCCCAAGATCCCCTACCTGCTGGCAGGAACATGGTGTCACGAACAGGATCTTGGGGTAACAATTGCTGCCTCCCCTGTCCCTGGAAAGAGGCCAAGACCTCTGGGACAGATGAGGATCAAACTAACCACCTGCAGTACCACTCGCTGCAAAGTAAACAGCAGCCTGAGGCCCTAGAGTGGGTCTGCACGATTGGCAAAGGCCAGACCTCCAGGGTGTACACTACTCACCTGGGGCTCACTGATGTGGGGTGCCTTTTAACTTGTCATCCCACATCCAGTGCCAGCCCTGCTGATTCCAGCCTCCGGCTAACCTGCACTAAGGCAGGAGAGCCAGCCGCAGATTCAGATCCTACCCGCCTCTGGAGGGAAGTGGGGAAGGTCACGAAAGCCTGCGGGGGGACCCCATCTAGACTCACCCCTGAACCCCAAATTTTGCAGGGGTCCCCCGCCCACCAAATACTAACGGACCTGGTACAAAAGCTGGAAGGGGTTTGGAAGTCCAAGAAACTGTGGCCAGATGTATACAAACCCCAAAAGGTGGCCACAGTCGCCTATGAAATCCTGGCTCAGGCCCTTGATAAGTTAACCGTTCTTCATGGGGCCCTAATGGCCTCGGCCAAGGAGGCCGTTAGCCAGCCTAGCCAGAAAGGGCCGCCACCACGTACCGCTAGACAGCCCAGTCCCAATAACACCCCCGAACACCCACCCCCATATGTTCACCCAGAGGCCCCACTCCCCCTTGAAAAACCCACGCTATACCCCACCCTACCCTCAGCCCCACCAAATGCCCAAGCTCATACACCCCCACCCACTGTGACCTCCAGTGAAGCCCTGCCTATATCCATCAGCCGAATAAAGGTTGATGGTCAGGGCAACGCCACACAGGTCACAGAATTCCGGCTCTGCTCCAAAGCTGAGATGAAGGAGTTCATCTCAGACACTGCTAGGGGAGCCAATGAGCCATCATTACTGTGGCTGGGCCGCTTGGCCCTGGAACATGGACAGGAGCTAGTAAATAGGGAAGAGGGCATAGTGTTAGCCAGGACCAGTAGCTGGTCCCGGGGTCTCACAGGAAGCCTGGTAATATCTAACACCGCATGGCCCCTAACTGCCCCAGCCCTGGCCTTCCTCCATTTACAGCACTCCCTTCAAGGGATTCAAGTCCCCAAAGGAAGTGTCAAGGACCTCGCTTCCCTAAGATGTGCCATCGCAGGGGGGTCCATCATGCTATGGTCCCCTGCCCAACACCCTCTCGGACTAACTCAGGCTCAGATTAACCAGGTTAATGCCTTCATAACTGGTGCTACACCAACCAAAGTACAAAAAGTCGCTAAACAGGTCCAGGCCGCTTTATCCACTGATGGTGGAACCTAAGTCTGCCTAAAAGTGTCCTCACTGCTGCTTCTACCTTTCAGTTCCTAGGTTTTGCTGTGGGAGAGGGACAGCCCACTGCTCATGAAAACATCTGGGCACAGGTTACTCAACTGGCAGCGCAGTCCAAGATGCCATGGTTTGTCACTCATTGCCCTTCACACAGGTCTAACAGTAACCCTCTTCATTCCAGGCTAAATCTGCAGCTCAAAGAATATAAGTGTGACGCGTCCCAGGTTAACATCATTTCTTGCAGCAACCCCTTTGTCACCTGGCTCCATAAAAAGTGGGGGCACCTGCCTGCCCGTGCCCTACATCAGCTGTTAACTGACCGAGGAACACGAACATCAAGCGTGTCTAGGCAGCAGTGCACCCAAGCAGTTCAAGGGTGCCTAAGCTGCCAACAGGCACGAGTCACTAACAAGCCTGTCTAGGCCCATGGTGCTTATAGCCCTGAGCACTTCAGCCCGGGTCAAACCTGGCAGATGAACCTCATTGGTCCCCTCCCGGGGGCAAAACAGTACCCAAAGGGGCTTGTAATTGTCGACCTGGGGTCTCATCAGTTAATGTGCTCTCCCCTCAGGCGATCTACTGCACCAGCTGTCTCTATAGCCCTTCTCCAGGTGATTGCTGCTTGGGGGGCACCTGAAGAGATCCAGACCAATGGAGGGTCACCGTTCACCAGTAAAGCTATAGACCAAACTGTGTCCCAGTGGGCGGGGGGGGGGGGGCGCTTAGGGGCTATGTACGGTTTAACCCCCTCTCCTACAGTTTAACTTTACAGGAAATCCGTGGACTGTCGCTTGGTCTGGAGGCCCTCGCCAACATCACAGCCGAAGGGCTTCGTCGAACCAGCGACGCTCTCACAGTCCTGGCCAACTACGCCGAGCAGAACCGTCTTCTAATCCAGACCATCCTACAGAAGGACTTTTGTGTTGCCTTGGAGGACCTGCTGGCAGGAACACCTTCCAACCCTGATATTCTATGATTCTATGAGTTATCTGAAAGAAACGACCACAGCCCCAGAGTTTCACTACATAGTTTACCTCATTCAGCTGCTTAATGACCTTAAAGTGCCCATCCCAAGCAACCTGTAGTTTTTTCTTTCTCACGGGAATGAGAACCATCACCTGGTTTCCAGTAGCATAGGAGTGGGCATGCGCTGAGCGGTTGTACCAGACCGTTTGCTTCCCTTGGGCCCTGGCTA
Organism: Chelydra serpentina; assembly: GCA_037349315.1. Classification (NCBI taxonomy): domain Eukaryota; kingdom Metazoa; phylum Chordata; order Testudines; family Chelydridae; genus Chelydra; species Chelydra serpentina. The sequence goes on from JBAIAC010000042.1 coordinate 20,212,329, forward strand.
AATTCTCCCTGTCCAAGTCCATGAGCTCAGCAAGCTTTTCCCGAAAAGTCAGTACATACTCCACCACTGATTTTTCCATCGGGGGAGGCCTTCCCTTCCCATTCGTCCCTCATCAAGTCCAGGGTTCCCCTCACTCTCCTCCCATACAGCAACTCCAAAGGAGAGAACCCAGTTGATTCCTGGTACGTGAACAGCAAGTGGGGTAAATACTTGCCCCATCCTGTGGGTGCTGGTTCATAAAGGTTTTCAGCATTATCTTTAGGATTCCATTGAATCTCTTCACCAGCTTGTTGGACAGAGGGTGATATGCTGAGGCCCAGGTGTGTCGGACCCCACACTTTTCCCACAAGCAACGGAGCAGAATTGACATGAAATTGGAGCCCTGGTCTGTAAGGACCACCTTGGGGAACCCCACTCTGCTGAAAATGCTCAGCAGTGCATCTGCCACAGTGTCTGCCTCGATAGAGGACAAGGCCACCGCCTTGGGATAGCAAGTAGCGAAATCTACCACCAGCAGAATGTATTTTTCCCGTCTGAGTTACCTTGCTGAGGGGTCCCATTATGTCCACAGCCACCTTCTGGAAGGGCTCCTCTATGATGGGTAGGGGCCTCAAAGCTGCTTTCCCCTTGTCCCGGGCCTTCCCCACCCTGACAGGGGTCGCAGGACCTGCAGTACCACTGGACGGCATCAAAGATCCTGGGCCAGTAAAAGTTCTGTAGCAGCCTCTGCCTGGTGTGTTGGATTCCCTGGTGTCCCGAGAGAGGGACATCGTGGGCCAGGTACAGTAGCCTGCGGCGGTACTTCTGGGGGACCACTAGCTGTCTCCGGATCCACACCCCCCCATGGTTCCACTTCCCCTTGGGAAGCCCATTCCCAGTACAGGAATCCCTTCTCCCACAGGAATCTTTCCTGGCAGCCTTCCCCCAGGGGTTTCGCCATGCTGTGGCCAGCAAGTTCCCTTAGCTTCTCTGCAGCTCGGATCCTTCTGCAGCTTGGCCTGGAATTCAGTGGCTGGGGACCTGCTCCCGCTCAGTGGCTGGGTCCGAGGCTGCAGCCCCGCCAAGTCCTGTCCCTAGTGACTCCTATCCTGCCAGGGTAGGGACCTGCACCCCCGTCAGGGCATCGCCCCCAGTGTCAGGGCAGAGTGCCCTTCACTGGCTCTGGCTATGGGTGATGACTAGGGCGCTGTGGGAGCTGCCCAGCCAATCTGCCAGGTCACCCCCCAATCAGCACCTCAGTTGGCAACTGGTGGTGCACCCCCACATCTTTGGGCCTCTCCTTGGCCCCCCATTTCAGATGTACCCTTGCCATGGGTACCTTAAATGGGGGCCTGCACACGCCCGTCAGGGTTAGGTAGTGTTGGGCACCACACGGTTTGGGGCCACCACCTCAGGTCGGGCCAGTGTCACCTCAGCGCCTGTGTCCCAGTACCCAGTGACCTGCTTCCCATCCACCTCCAGGGGAATGAGGCACTCGCTCCTCAGGCGTCGCCCCACACCCACACTGTAGACTGAGAACTTTGAATCCAGAGCATCAAGCCTCCCCGAGGAGCTGGCCTGGGAGACTCCTCCCTCTTGGGCCATTGCTAAACTGCCAGCCCCTCCTGCCTGGGGAGCTAGCTCCTCCTCTGGCTGGGCTCCCACCTACTTAACCCTTTGAGGGCTCGGTTTGCTCATCCTATCCCTGAGCTTTTGACATCAGGCCCATCTGTGGTCCCTCTGCCTACAGTAATTACACCTCAGGTCCCGTTGGTCCCCTGGGGCTGGTTGGTCAGCTCTGGTATTGGCTGTGCCTCTTGGGAGGAATTTATCCGAGACTCCCTTCCGGGAAGCCACTGAGTAACCCCCGCACTCCACATCCCCGCACTGATGTGGGCCTGTCCCCCTGGGATTCCATTCCGTAACCCGACATGCTGTCTACAAACTTGTCAGCCAGCAGCCATGCGTGGTGCAGGTCCTTGGCCTCTTGTCCACAAACCACATCCTCAGGTCAGGGGGACATAGTTCTTATAGGTTTAAGTGTAGTAGCCGTGTTAGTCTGTGTCAGCAAAACGAAAATAAGAAAGAAAAACTTGTAGCACCTTAGAGACTAACAAATTTATTTCAGCATAAGCTTTCGTGGGTTAATACCCACTTCATCGGATGCATGGAATGAATATAGTCGCTCCAGACCCATTAGTTCAATCACGTCCTCCTTGGTCTGGGCATCGGCCCCATTCACCCACTTGTGGGTGTATTCCCCCCATCAGAGTGACCAGTTCCAGATAGGTCATCCCCTGGGTCTTCTGAACACTCAGGAACCTTTTCCTGTACGCCTTGGGGGTCAGCTCAAACTTGCGCAGCAGGGCTTGTTTGAACAGTTCATAGTCCCCTGCTTCCACCTCATCCATCTTGCTGAACATCTCTATGGCTTTGGGAACCAGTAAGGGGGTGAGATGCTGAAGCCTGTCTGCAGGGTCAACCCAGTGCACATTGCAGGCCTTCTCAAAGGCAGTTAGGAAGGCATCTATATCATCCCCTGCCTTAAACAGAGGCAGCACTTTTATATCTGATTTCCCTGTGGGCTTAGCCACCCTGGGCCCATCCCCACTCACCATGGTAGGGGTCTCTCTGCTTCTCAGCTCCGCCATCACCAGTTCATGCTGCCTCTGTCTCTCACGGTCCTCCCATTCCTTCTCACGGTCCTCCAGCTCCTTCAGTTTCAGTCCCATTTACAACTCCAACTGTCTCAGCTCAGCCAACGGGGAACTCGGTCGGAAAGATCCCCTGCTGGTCGGGTAGGTAAATCCTGGGGCTGCCTGGCTGCTTTTAGCCCCTCCCGCATCAGTGGTTGGATCGGTGGCTGGGATGACCGCTGGGGCTGCCTGGCTGCGCTCAGCCTCTCTCGCGGCCTCAGGTGGCTCAGGAACCGGCTCCTTAGAGCAATCATTCTCTCTTCCAACTGGGCAATCAGCTGTGCCTTGGTGAATTTTCCAATGCGCAGCCCTCTTTCTCTCTGCACAGCTCTACAATGACCTTTTTAAGGAGATGGTTATAGGCTATCTCCATGCTGTTCCCAAGGGGTCACGGACTCACAGGCCTGTGCTCTCTCAGGTCCCCACAAGGATTGGAACTGGCAGAGCAGTCAGCACCAGAGCCCATGCTTACAACCCCACCAGAGTCAGGGGAGCCAGCACTAAGGGGCGCCACGGAGCCTGCACCTGCAGCAGCAGCTAAACCTGTGCAAGAGGCTCAACCGGAGCCTGAAATACCACCTAGTGCACCAGCGGAGAACGGTTCAGTCAATGGAGAAACCTCCATCAGCTGCATCGCTTCCCATGGGATCAAGCCCAAGTCCACAATCCAATGAGGAACTAATGTCTCCAGCATCAAGGGAGCAGTTCCAGGCAGAGCAGGAAGTGGATGAGAGCCTCAAGGGAGCTTGGACGGTGGCCCGGAGTGACCCACCACCTCTCAGCTCTTCTAATAGGTCCAGGTTTGTTGTAGAAGGAGAACTCTCACACAAGGAGACCCTTTCTGGTGGATACAAGGAGGACTAGCATCCTCAGAGACAGTTGTTAGTTCCAATTAAGTATAGGGAAAAGCTCTTGATCTTAGCTCATGATCATCCAAGTGGCCACCCTGGGGTGAACAGGACCAAAGACGGTTTGGGGAAGTCATTCCACTGGGAGAGAATCAGCAAGGACGTTTCTATCTGTGTCTGGTGTTGTGAGGTGTGCCAGAGTGTGGGAAAGCCCAAGACCTGATCAAGACCCCTCTCCATCCATTCCCCATAAGTGAGGTTCCATTTCAGCATGTAGCTGTCGATATTCTGGGTCCTTTCTCTAAGAAGACACCCAGAGGAAAGCTGTACATACTGACTTATATGGCCGCAAGGTTAGGGCTGGTGCCGACTGTGGCCACAAGGCTGGGGCTGGAGCCTGAACCACCTAGAGATTGAGGAGTCTGCTACAACTTTGACTTAAGAGGCATGTGGCTTTCAGCTCATATAGTCAAGGTTCATACACTAATGTTCAAATGTCCAAGGTTCAGTCCTGCCTGCTGACAACTGGGATCTGTTGGTGGTATAAGTGGGGGCTCGTCCGAGATGTCAACTGGGAAGTCTTTGAAGCTCAGAATGTGTTTTAACATGTCCTCTCCCAGAAGTACACCCATAGGTGTTTACTTCTTCCAGGGGCCATGTAGTAAGTGTAGATTATAACACCCAGACACGTTGCACAGGATTCTAACATGCTATTGCTATTTACTTAATCACACGGAAAATACACAGATTGGAACAAAAATTGTAAACCCTATACACAATTCTCTGCCTCAGTTTCATCAACCCACCAGGCCATTTTATGGGCTTGGATCAGGGTCACTTGGGGTCATCCAACATCCTTCTGGTGCAATGCAGCACTTATATGCACAAAAACAGAACCTTCTCCCCCAGCTTAGATAACCTGACCTTGGCCAGTTCATCCCCTTCCTTCCTCTTGCCCAAATGTCCTGTGGTCTTCCCCCAGTGATTTCTTTTAGAACCTTTTGTTTTTGTCACGTGTCTCTTTGTCGACCTTCAGTAACTTTCCACTCCTAACCCCCATTCTCATTAACACCAACTTGGCCAAACTGATTTCCCAACTCAGGCACCCTACTTAGCGTAACGATGCTGTCATCAGAACATACCTTTTAAAGTTAAGTGTCCCCCATTGTCCTCAGCCTAGTGAGTACCTGCTGTAGGTCCTGTCCAACAGGATGGATACACATAGAAAGAGGTTTCCTATGATTAGGAAATGTCATGACAACAACTTCATAATATCAACTAGAATTCACAAGTCTTACAGACATACGCCCCCCCCCCTCCGACACACACAAACAAATCAAGCCATAAAAATTAGGCTTGTGTACACTCAAGTCAGCAATTCTATCCCTCAGTTTTCTGAACAACTGGTTCCACCCCTGCACACCCTCCAAATCAGGTTTGTGTGTTCCTTGCTACCAACAACCAGTTTGGTGTACAGAATGTGTTCAACTTTCAGTTATAACATCAACAATGCCTAAAAAAATACCTAAATCCAACTCTTAAAATTCTAGTAATAAACATTCCGGTGACACTTCCAAATAGTTTAGGCAAAACTCTAGATTATGATTAAAGAAAGTGCTTGAGGTGATGGGGCAGGGAGATGTAAAAGAAGTGACATGAACAGCTATGTTTATGGTTTCTTCTTTTCCTTTTTAAAAATTAATATGAAATAATTCCTTTTCAATTTTTGGGTTGAAAACCATTCCCCTTCACTGATGGAAACTCCAGCATGACAGCCTAGTGCTATGGTATGAAAAACAGAAAGTGAAGCTTGCTACAGGATGCAAACTTCATTCATCAGACCACCTTCAATGTCCAAGTTCAGTGAAATGCACATTGAAAAAAGAATAAAGCTTGAATGGTGAAAAGGCAAACACATTTGAAAGTGACATTCATTTATGTGTCACTCTTGCATATTTATTACCAACCACACAATCTTTTTGGACAACTCCCTTCCATGTCACTACACTACATCACTGGGAACTACTCAGAAGTGCCCGGGACGATAGCATATTCACATCCTTCAACCGTACCTGTTCCTCTGGCTTTTCACAGCCAGTAACAGGTTCTTAAGTAAACCTCCCAGTTTCTCAGTGCCCTCTGTCCATCCGCTGGTATTCCCTACACACATGGTTTTTCCTCTCTCATATTTCAGATGGCCAGGAAATTGCATGAGATTAATAGAGACTTGTCTGGCCCCAATCTCTCATAGGATTTTTTTCCATGCTTATCAAATTTTAAGAGGTCCCTGTAATATTAGGTTGGAAGGAGGGAATGAGGCAGCCAGAGCATAGCAGGGTTTTCTGATTTTGAGTGTGACACCAGAGAGGGAAAGTTTTCCACCTGCTGGCAAGGTGAAGGAACAGCAGCTTTACACATCACTTCACTGCTGTTATCTGCAGAGGCTAGCAAAAAGAAGCTCTACAGTAGTTCCCCCCTCCCCCGCCCATCTGCCAAAATTCATTGTTATCACTTAAAAGCATGGATAGTCCTACTGATGTAACAGACATTCAGACCTGCCTAGCCGTGCTAACTACTGGAACTTGGGAGTAGACAGACAGGTCTCTACTCTAACCTGTAACTGGATGACACTGTTAATCATCATACTCTTCTTACCATTTAAATTTTCTTTATCTAAGAGGGCAGGGGGGACCTAAGGAAAGAAATGTAGGGATTCTTTAATATTAAAAAAGGTAATGACTGTGGTTTTGTTCTTCTAATGACTTGTTCACTTCCACTAAATAAAAAGAAGGAAACTGAAAGAGAAAACCTCAAGCAGGAAAATCCTTGAAAAGTAGAAAGTGATGAAAGAAAAATCTTTTCCTACAGAATACTTAAATTCAGAGACATGGGTCAAAACCACAAAAGTCTACGAAAGACCTTGAACAGGCATCAGTTGCTCAAGTTCTACACAAACACGGGGAATCTAAGACATCATCATGATCAGCAGGTGGTTGCTGCAACGTTGCCTCATGCTGCTCTTCTCCAGTGAAATCTCATGTCTGGACTGTAACAGGATTTATGTCCTACAAACCAGAATGAACAGTGAGAGTTGAGAGCATCTGGAGAAAATGGGTGGAAACTTTCCCTTCCAATCTCTCAATGAAAGGACAGCTTTCAAGCCCAGAGATATCCTCAAGATCCGACTGTCCCAGCAAGAGAATGCCGAGGTAGCCATCCAGCAGATCCTCAAAGAGCTCTTCCATATCTTTAACAACAATCTCACCCAAGCTGCCTGGAATGGGACTTCCATAAAGGAATTCCAAAATGGTCTTCACCAGCAGATTGAGAAGCTGGGGACGTGTTTGAGTGCTGAGAAGGGAAAGGAGATAACCTACCCAGGAAATTAGAACCTCCTGCTCACCAGCCTGAAACTAGAGAGATACTTCCAGACAATAGACAATTTCCTGAAAGAAAAGCAATACAGCCAGTGTGCAAAAGCATCTGACTCCACGACACTTCATCTCACCGGACACACACTTCCACATGGCATAGGTAAAAGTCACATGCAGAGGGCTCTATTCCTTCAGTTTCATCAGAATTTGCCAGATTCGGTGGTTTATGGTGCTAATTTCACGTCTTTCTCAACAGTCCCATGAAATAACTGCCAGGGTGCTATGTACTCAACAGAATTTGTCCCTTAATAATGACATTAGTTTGCCCATTGTCATGACCTGCCAGATACTCTGCACACACTGTTTCCTTGGATGGGTTGATTCTTTTCCGGCAATAGTCAATATAAGTTTTCCCTTCTGGGATCATATTTATCATACTGAATCTGGTAAAAAATCATTACAGAGATTTTTGGATACAACTCAAGTAGAAAAAATTGTGTGAAAAAATACTTCCTTTTGTTTGGTTTTAAACCTGCTGCCTATTAATTTCATTTGGTGACCCCTAGTTCTTGTGTTATAAGAAGGAGTAAATAACACTTCCTTATTTACTTTCTCCAGACCAGTCATGATTTTATAGATCTATCATATCTCCCCTTAGTTGTCTCTTTTCCAAGCTGAAAAGTCCCAGACTTTTTAAACTCTCCTCATATGGCAGCTGTTACATATCACTAATCATTTGTGTTGCCCTTTTCTGAACCTTTTCCCATTCCAATATATCTTTTTTGAAATGGGGAGACCACATCTGCATGCAGTATTCAAGATGAAGGCGTACCATGGATTTATATACAGGCAATATGATATTTTCTGTCTTATTTATCCCTTAATGATTCCCAACATTGTTTGCTTTTTTGACTGCCGCTGCACATTAAATACAGATGATCAACATTTTTTGAATGAACGTATTTTTAATAAAAAGGTGGGCTTTTACCTAATCTGATTTTTTTTCACAAAATAATGTGGTGATATGTTTTAATCAAAATGTTTATACACGTGGTTGTTAAAATGTCTTGTTTCCTGAAAACTTGGTAATTGGATATTTGGATCAAGAAGTGGCAGCCCATGGGTAAAGTGCAGCATGGGAGACATTGTGAAAAACTGCATGTCAGAATCATGAGTCTCATCTACGACATCTCCTGTAGCCCTGCATTTGGGTGCATTCCCTCCACCTTACTGGAGAGGGGGTGTGGGAGGGGAGCACGGCTAGGGGGAGCACTGACTCGCAGAGCGTCGTCCCAGGCACCCTCCTCGCCTCCTCCGGTTTGCAGCGGCCGAATGTCGCAATCTCTGCTCTACCTTGCATCGGGGTGGGGGCGGGTGGAACGATCACGCTGCGGGCTCGTGGCCACTGGGCCAATGACTGCGCGACTCGCAGCCCAGGGGCCAATCAGAGCGTGGGTATAAACAGACCCATGTGCGAGGGGCCAATAGGGAGCTAGGCCGCTGCGTGTGATTATTGCCCCGTGCTCTAGCTGGGACCGCAGCGCGGCGGGACGAGGCATCCTTCGGCCATGGACGCTCAGAGGCAGGTGGTTAACTTCGGCGCAGGACCCGCTAAACTGCCGCTCCCCGTGAGTACCCGGGAGTCCGCGGGAATTGGCGCGGGGCGGGGGGATCCGGCTTGCTCGGGGAACGGGTTTGCGCGGGGGCTTGGCCGGGGGAGGAAAGCAGCGGAGATGGGGTGGGTCGAGACGCTGCTGCAGCGGGAGCGCTCGGGCTGCACCGGAGATGCGGGGAGACGGACTCAGCGTGGCACCCGCGGCGTTTAGCACGGGGGGTAGATCCGGCTTGTCTGGAGCTGGGATGGGGGTGATTCAGGCTGGCAGACCCCTGTCCTATCGCTCAGCACGGGCCGGGGGGAGGCGCTGTGCCCGGGGGAAGGATTGAAATGGGTAAAGCAAAGGCTGGGTGTTGCTGAAGTCAGCTAAATCTGCGGGCGTGCTGGCACCGGCTGCCTGGCTGCTTCTCCTGTTAAAAGTATCCTCCGCTCGGCACCGCAGATGCAGGCTCGGAGACCTGCCCGGGGTCAGTGTTACCAGGGGCTGTGACAGGTCAAACTCCAATTGGAAACCGGGGATCTTTCTCCTCCCTCAACCACAGTCTGCGCCTCAGAGCTCCCCTCTCAGGATGTTCGTTCCAGTACCTACGGTTAAAGCAATGCCTGCATTGCATTGTTTTCCTGTTCGCCCAAGTGGGTATCTACTAGTCCTCTCCTCTTGACTGCTAAACCTGAAGCGTGCTGGTGGTCATCTAAAATTAATTTTGTTCCGAGGCAAGAGACTTAGCACATTGCTTTCAGGTATAACTCATTGGCATGTTGGATAATTCTCTTGTCAGTTTTTGTGTGGCAGTTTTGAGAAAAGGGCAGGTTCCCATTTGGCTATTGTCATTGCAGATCTGCACACTGTGAAAAATTAAGCTTAAAAAAAATCCGTACTATTAACGCATCAGTGAGTTGTGTTTTTTTTCCCCCCTAGAAATGAAACTTGGCCTTACTGCTGGGGAAAATAAAAGGTCAAAGTTATCTAGTTCTCCTAACTGCAAATCCTGATAATTTTGTAATTAATTGTTGGATATATCACTTTCAGTATGGGAGATAAGTATTTGCAGATATGTTAGTGTAACTACAGCAAATTAAAACTCGAGCTAAGTGAAGGAGCAATCTATCATTTTTCCTCATATAAACATGATTCAAATGTCTCTAAAGTATAGACTCAATCCTTTGGAAAGTTGCATCAGCAGCTATCAGTTATCCAATTACATCTGGGTGGAGGAGTGGCTCATGCTGGATTTAAAGTTTCCAATTTTCCATGCCGTGGTTATGTACTGTCAGCATTTTTTGTTGTTAGGATTTCTGTGTCTGGGTTTGTTCTAATATATACTTGTTATGTAGCTGCTTTTCTTTCTCAAAGTCAGGTGTCTATGAAGCAGCATCTGATGGATTTTCTGGAAATATTTTGTAGGTTGTATTGCAAATAAACTTTTTTTTTAACATAAAACATTTAGACAGGAAAGCACTCTTTCATTGGTGCTGCTCTAATGTCTAATCCTGCAACCGTTTAACTGCTAAGTATTAGTAGACACGTGATGTATATGGGATTACTCGTGTGACTAAGGACTATTTTTGTGAGCAAGGGAGGACAGGATCAGGCTCTACAATTTGTTAGTTTGTTTTTGCCCCTCTTGTTTGGAAATTACAATACTCCTGCAATGGACTGTTTCAATTCAGTTTTAGTAGGGTCTAATCCTGCTTTCCTTGCAGTCCCCAAACTCCCATTGAAACAAAGGAATGCCAGGAGTAGGCTGCTGACTTTTGCAGATTTGTTTTAAGACTTGGGAGAGGGGGATTGTTAATGTGTGAGAGGAAGAAGCACATTCTTTTGGAAAAGTAATCTCTCTCCCTCCCCTCTTTTAATTACAAATTCCCCTGAAAAAATGTTACTAACACATAACACTGTTTTTAATTCAATTCCTAACCGATCTTTGTATCTTGCTAATTTTTTTTCCCTCCTGAGCCAATTTGCATGTTCTGTCTACTAGTCCGAAGTTCACAGTCTGCAGATGTCAAAAGTGACACTGTCTTTCAAGATCAGTCAGGTGGTGACTACCTGGTACCCTCAACAGGTCATGCAGATTTCTTATTGGGAAGGCAGTTTGCTTAGTGTGACCGGGATCCCAGGGGAGCCAACTGAGGTCACTCAATTAGGGTGATCTGCAAAGAATGGGGCAGACAATCCCCAAAGTTGGTGGATAGCCCAATACCTAGATTTACGAAGTTCGAGCTTCTTTATTACCTCACTGGTTGCCCAGAAGCCAACAACACAGTTCCTTTAAAGTAACTCCTCCTCAGTCCTCCACCCAGATACCCAAGTCAAGAATGATGAGGATTTCTGAAAATCTTATTTCATCATATAAAAAAGAAAAGGTTCTACAAATCCCAAAGGATCGGACACATTACCTCCCAGGTTAATGAATATTCCAGATTGTACAAAAATACACTCTTACAGCTAATTCTTATTAACTAAACTAAAATGTATTAGAAAAGAGAGAGCATGGTTAAAAGATCAACATACATTCACACATGAGTTCAATTCTTGAGGTTCAGATTCATAGCAGAGATGGTGAGCTTTGTAGTTGCAAAGAGTTTTTAGAATTTAGCCCAGGTTATAGTCCAATGTCCAATATCATATTCCGGGTGTACCAGCATAACTGGGATCTCAATCTTGTGACTCAAACTTCCCCTCATGATGCTTAAGCAGGTCTGAGATGACAGAATCAGGACCCAAGGGTCTTTTATACAATGTTCTAGCATCCACTTGACCATACAGTGTTATACAATGTTAGTGGGAATCTGAGTTTGCTATGCTGACTTGCAGTGCCTGTTGCTTTCCTGGACTCAGGTATCTTTTTTACTTTATGCAATAATAAAGAATGTCTTCAAAGCCAAAAAATCTATTTATTGAAAAGAGACACAACTGCTTGGGAAACAGAAAGGGCAAGGGGGTGGGGTGGAGTGGAGTGGGGAACGGTATAATCACAGACTAGTGTATGTCCTGTTCTCATACTCAGCCTTCCTGTCTGGAGTGCTGTGCAATGAGTGCTGCACTTCAGGATGGCTATAATGCATGGTGATGGGGCTTGAGTGCAGTGGGTAAGGGTCGTAGTTTTCAGGGCTGGGTGGTGAATCTACAGGTGTTGGAGGCAGCTGGTGGTGATAAGAACCTGGCTGTTGGGGAAAGTGGGTTGGAGAGGACATGGGGGCACAAGGGAAAAAGTTTTGGGACAAGGGCTGCAGGGGGACAGGGGGTGGGGGGGCAGGCGCGGTAGTGCTCTGCCTGCATGGCTACGAGCGCCTGGATAGAGTCTGCTTGGTGCTCCATGATGCTTATCAGCCGATCCGTGCTTTGCTTCTGGAGCACCGTGTTTTTCTGCCGGCGCTCCTCATTCTGCTGGCGGATCCTCCTTTCACTCTCCTTCCACTCCTGCACTTTCAGAGTCTCAGGTCTTTGCTTCTATGCGGCCTTTTCCTAATTCTTTGCAGTCTCTCGGCCAGTGATAACAGGGATGGCCGAGATCTCAAGGTTGCATTCGTAAAGGCAAAATGCAACACGTAACAGAGGCAGCATTGTTCACACCAGACAGAGCAATGATTCGCCTGTATTTAAGGAGGGCAAGCACAGTCTACACAATACATAATTTGCCCCCCCCCCCTCCCCCCGCAAAGCGAGCACGCACAACCCATGGGAGCCCCAAAATGGTGAGTAACCACAGGGTCAAGGGGGACTGATTATTTCATGGCTGTACTGCCCTCTGGGGTTCTGTGCCTTGGGGAGAGCCAACAGCTGCAGGGGGCACCTACACTGAACGCTGTCCCCACATCTTCCACAGGAGTTCGTCCTGGAAGATATCTTGCTGCTGAGGGTGACCGGGGAAGCAAGGGAGGGTCTTCAGCTACAGTGCAGCTTCCGCCCTGGCCCATATGCAGCTTGCCTGTGTGCAGCAATGGTTCTCTTCCCCTCCCCCCCCCCCCCCCCAATGGCACAGTGGTGCGGACATGTTAGCCTGACTGGGACAAGGACCACAGTGGCTCTCCCAATAAACCTGCGGAAGCGCATTGCCCAAGTTTTGGATGAGACCTTTGAAGAGCTCACTGAGGCCGATTACCACGATGTGAGAGAGCACATCAGTGCCCTATTCTGCATCTAGGCATGCATGCAGCCCAAACTCTCCTTGCCCCAAGAGCCCGCACCAAATAACTTCCTCAGCCCCCCTAAAAAGCCACTTACCGGAAACCTCCTCTGGTGTTTGTCCTTCCCCAAGCACCGGCCGCCGCAACTGGCTACCTTCCTCCTGGCTTGAAAAGAGCTCCTGGCTGCGTGCATCTAGGGATTCCGAATTGTCTTCCTCCGCCTCAGCAAACTTGCTCCCGCTTTCTTCCTCCTCCTCCTGCCTTGTTGAACTGGGCTTTGAAGTGTCCACGGTGGTCCTCGGAGTGGAGGTGGGGTGGCCCCTAGTATCGCGTCCCGGTCTTTGTAGAAACGGCAGGTCGCGGGGGCAGCACCGGAGCGGCGGTTTGCCTCGTGAGCTTTGCGGTAGGCATTCCGCAGCTCCTTCACTTTAACCCTGCACTGCAGTGTGTCAGTGCTCCTTTCCATCATGGCCCTTGATATCTGCCTGAATGTATTGTAATTCCTACAGCTAGAGCACAGATGGGACTGGACTGCTTCCTCCCCCCAAACATTGGTGAGGTCCAGCACCTTGCCATTGCTCCATACTGGGGATCGCCTGGCGTGTGGAGGCATGGTCACCTGGAAAAATGCGCTGAGAGCACTCCACGCCTGGCTGAGCAAACAGGAAGTCGATTTTCAAAATTCCCATGGAATGTAAAGGTCTGACGATTGGTCACCTGAGGGCAGGGCAGAAGAGTTCAAACTGATGACCAGAGTGGCTAGAACAGGCATTGTGGGACACTTCTGGAAGCCGAACAGAGTGCATTAACAGACCAGGGCGTCCACACTGGTGCCGTGGTGCTCCAGCGGTGGCACATCAAACATTATTCCTCTCGCCGAGGTGGATTACCAGGAGTGCTCTAGCCGCGGAGTCAGAGCGCTCTACGTGCCTTGCCAGTGTGGACACGTCATGAGTTAGAGTGCACTGGGTTGCTTTAGTGCGCTCTGACTTGCAAGTGTAGCCAAGCCCTTAGTTTGTGCAATTCTCCAGAGCATATGTTTCCTTGGCAAATCCATAAATGGTGTGCTTATAATATTTGCCAAGGAGAGTTCTTTGAGTTCTTCACTCCTTTACCTTCCTTTGGGGGGGAGACAGAGAGAATATTATTTTCATTTTGTGAGTTAAGAATTATTCCAGTTGTGGGCAACATGGTTTAATGGTTAGACCCTGAGTGCAGCTCACTGGTGGATGATAACAGGAGAGGACATTCTGGAGCATCAAGTCACTTAGGCCTAGACTTTCAAAAGTGACCAGTGAATTTTTTGGGGGACACATTTATTTATTTATTTTTGGGTGCCCAACTTGAGACACCTTTTAAACCTAATCAGAAGGTGTTGAGCACCCATGCTCTGAAAATCAAACCCCTTTAAGTTGCTTCCAGATAAGCCACGCAGAATTCACAAGTTTGCTTCTGGCCATCACTCTCAGAACTTCAGTTTCCTCATCTGTATACTGTAGATAATAATACCAATTTGCTTTTATAAAGCAGCTGGAGATCTACAGATAGAAGGAGCTAATATATACTCCAAGTTTTGTTGTTGTTAAATCAGCACAAAGGAGGTGGAAAGGTCCAGCAAAATCATGCACACACTGCAATAGTTTGGGCACTGAACCATAGAACTATGACTTGAGATGAAGAATACCAACAGTGGGCACGTGATTTGATTATCCCATCATATGACAAGCCCTTAGCTAGTAGATAAGGTAAAGTTGTAGTAGTATCTGAAATTTCAGTAATTTTATAATGGACTGAGAAATATCACATTGCCACAATATGCAGTAGTTGGGATGTTTATGCTTCAGCACTGGCATACAGTGATGACAAATTGATTTTTTTTTTTTTTTTGGTAGGTATTGCTAGAAGCACAGAAAGAATTGGTGGACTATAAAGGACTTGGTATTAGTGTACTTGGTAAGGCTTTTAAAAAATTATTCTGTGTTTTACAGAGTCTAGAAATTTAGCTGGATTATGAAATAAGTATAAGAAATTTTGAGCTGTAGATTTCAATCAAGTGCCCCATTTTCTTTCAAAATTTCTTACCCCTTTAACCTCTGGAAGGCATCTCTGAGTCCTGAGGATCTGCTTACACATTGTTTTCCTCTCTACACTAATCATCCACCAGAAGGTTATGTAGTGACATGTGGACAGAGAGATTTTAATTTATTTTATATTTTATTGATCCTACACAGAGGCAAGGAACACAAGAAATCATAGCTAGTGCTTCTGGATCTTTGCGAAAGGTGTTTGTTTGTTAATTTTGTCAGTGGAGAAGAAATGTAGAAAAATTCCAGATTTATATGAAGCCATGTTTACATCACAGTTAAGAAGGAAATATGGTGTCCCGTTTGCTGTCTTTTGTGCCATATGCATGTCTCTTTCATTTTTCAGAGCCCAAACTTGTGCCCCCCCCCCCCCCCAAAAAAAAAAAAAAAGAGAGAAAAGGTTTATGCAATGCACTTAGCAGTCCTGCTCTACAGGATCAGACCCTTATTTTGTAATAAGTGATAAACTTCTACAAATACCGTGAGTACAGGTCTGATAATGAGAATTAATATTAATGATTCTTAGCTCTTCAGCGGGATTATGGAACAAAGAAGCCCCTTAAAAACTATACTTTGGTTACAGAGCAGCTCTATACTGAGGATGATAAAATGATAAAAGGGAAAATATACTTGGATTGTCACCAAAAACAGAATGAAAAGGGAGCGTGTTAGAGCATGGGCCTGGGAGTCTGGCTGGAGACCTGGGTTTTACTCCAAATTCTGCCACTGTCTGCTTTGAGGTATTAGGCAAATCACTGGTGCCAGATTTCAAACTTAGATGCTTAGCATCATGTTTATGTATCTTAAAAATTTGCTCTGAATTTCAGAGGTGTAGAGCACCCAAGTGTGGGATGAAAATTAACTGGAGCTGCAGATGCCTGTCACATCTAAAAGTTGGGCCCCTTACTCTGCTAAGCTTCTGTGTTTGAAAAATTGGGCCTTAACGTCTTTGTGTCTCCGTTTTATTTTTATAAAATGGGAATAATACATACCAGCCTTTTTAGTGTGGTTCATGTTCTTCAGCAGAAAGGCACCCTGCCCTGATTCAGCAAAGCACTTAAAGACATGCATTAGTGTCTTGGAGCCTGATCCAATGCTCATTGAATTCAGTGGGTTTTGGAGCGGCTGCTTGCTGAATTAGGGATGGACTTCTGAATGTGTAAGTGCTTTGTTGAGTTGGGAACTATATGTGAGCAACGTATTATTAAAATATTAAGCATTGTGGTTTATATCAGGGACAGCTGGCTTACAGAAGGCTTTGACACTTATCCAGCTGTTTTATAAAGTCAAGTTTGTGCTATGGTTTTCTTTCACATTATCTCTTTTTTTCCCACCCTATAGAAATGAGCCATAGGACATCTGATTTCTCAAAAATTATAAACACAGCTGAAAATGTCTTACGTGAATTACTGTAAGTTTTGAGTATTTTTAACTAACTCAATGATTAATGTGAGAGCCCTTCACATCAAAGCACCTGTTTTTTCAGATACTATAGCGATAATAAAATATATAATTTGGGACTGAAATTGATCTTCCGTTTGCTAGTTTTTGTTTTATCTGAGTATGCCAAAAATGTTTTTATTAGGTTAAGAAACTTTTCATACGCTTTTATAAAATCTTATTAACTCAAAATAGCATGTTTTTAAAACTCCAATCTATCATGGATATAGACTTCATAAAGGACAGCAACCTTGTTAGACACAATTGCACATGCAAGTTTTTAAAATGTGGTCTCTTAAAGTTAAGCTCCACTTCTAAGCTCTTAATTGTACACTTTTAGCATATATCTACTGTAACAATAGTTCAATCTGTAAATCTTTGCCTTCCAGAGTCCATTCTTTTTGTCCAAACAGTTTGTTTCTGACATTGAAATTATATCTTAAAAGAAATGAAAAAACATGATTTTCTGTGAGACCAACAATAAACAAAGCCATTCATGAACATTAATTCTGTTGTATCTATACACCATCTTACTTATTGTTTATACATGCTACAATAGAATTAGTACTAGGGGCTTTGTTTATTGTTAGTGTCAGCAACAAGCAAGGTTTTCTGTGAGATTATCTTAAAATGTTTTGTATTGACCAATGAAATGGCTCCTCATGACTAGATTAAACCAATAACAAGCTGTTAACTTTTTGCTTTAATGTCTTTGAAATGACCCTATCTAAAACTGAGAACTTTTTCACAAGACTTTTGCAGTAAGTGTAGCAGCAAAGAGTGTACTAAGTCCTGTAGAAAACTAATTTTCTTCTTTTACACAGAAATATTCCAGAAAGCTACAAAGTCATTTTCCTCCAAGGGGGTGGGTCTGGTCAGTTCAGTGCTGTCCCACTTAACCTTATTGGACTAAAAGAAGGAAGATGTGCAGATTATGTGGTTACTGGAGCTTGGTCAGCAAAGGCAGCTAAGGAGGCAGAGAAGTATGCCAAAGTGAACATTGTTCATCCTAAGCTTGGAAGTTACACAAGTAAGTTGATGTTTAGCTTGCTGTGTCTGAAAATCTTGCATGTAGTCACATCTAACAAGATTTTCAAATTGCATATTGCATGCTCTAGTAGAACAATTCTCCCACATTTGAATCATTCCAGAAATGGTTATCAGGTTACTGAATAGAACCAGTTAAACTGTTTGGGCGCCCAACCTTTTTTGAATTGCCAACAACATCTATACGTTCTTCCTGACCGTGAGAGCCATTAGACTGTTCAACATTCTCCTTTGAGGAGGGAAAGGAAGTCCCATCACTCAGGACTTTTAAAACTAAACATACAGTTTCTAGGATCTGCTCAGGTGGGGAACAGTCCTGTCTTGACAGGGAGATGGACTGGATGATCAAATAGATATTTTGGAACTTTAAATTGTGTGATTTGATGAATAATGTAAAGCATTTAAAAAGGTGTAACCCGTTCACAAGGGCACTACTCACTGCAAGTGCCGGGGATTCCCGCTTCAGGCAGTTGGCATAAGAAGGCTGCTTCTGGAACCCTAGCCTTCCCTAGCAATTCCCTGTGTTCTGAAACCATTGGGAAAGGGAGCTGGTTTCCAGAAGCAAGTGGGCCTTGAGGACCAGCCTGCTAAGTTGGGAAAGGAACTGGCCCCTAGGATGGAGGTGGGCTGGTTGGAAAAGAAGCTTGAGCAAATGGAACTGCACTGGGACAGTCCAAGAAGATTTCTTGGACAAAATGATGAACTGATTTATGTGCCCTAAACTCCTCCTTCCCCTTGCCTTAGCAGCTATGGACATATCAATTGGCTGGATCTAGATGCAGTTCAGTCTTGTGTAAATGCCTGTTACACTGTAAAAGGTGTATCTTAGTGGCTTTAACATCATCCTGTTATCTCCTAATGTTTGCCTATAGTGTTATGAGCTCTATTTGGACCCATTAAAGTTAATTGAAGTTTTTTCCTTTTACTTCAGTGGGTGCAGACTAGAGTCTTTAGAGATGGGTACATTCTTCTTAGGGCAGTAGGCTTTCTTTTGTACCTAGCCTACAGGTAAATTTGATTTGTTGCTGGTAAAAAAAACATTGTTACCTAGTGTAATAAAACCACTCTCAATAGCAATTTAAAGTTCAATGCCAAAATAAAGTTGCACACCAGTAAAAGTAAAGTGCTGATTCTAGCTGTCTTTGATAACCTTTGTTTCTCTTATTATCTGTCTCAGAAATTCCTGACACAAGCAGCTGGAATCTTAACCTGGATGCCTCTTATGTCTATTACTGTGCTAATGAGACTGTTCATGGTGTGGAGTTTGACTTTGTACCTGATGTCGGAGGAGCAGTCTTGGTTTGCGATATGTCATCGAATTTCTTGTCCAGGCCAGTAGATGTTTCCAAGGTACAGTATCAAACCTGCTCGCTCTACAAAGTGTAGTCCAACATCTTCAAACTTGGATTAGACAAACAAGTGGCTGGACTGTGTTGAGCATTCTCCATTCCCACTGAAGCTGTTGGAGCACAAGCCTCCTTTTTTTTAGGTATCTTTATAAGGAATTAGGCACTCAAGTCTGAATATTGTGTCTCTGATGTGCTATCTTGTTCACTGAGAATTGGACACATCAGATTATGCTGAGTGCTGCGTGAGTGTTCAGCACTGCACACCACACTAAAAGAGAGACAGTCATGGCTTTACACTAAGAATCATCTAAGATAGATAGTTTGTGTTGTCTTAAGTGATACTCAAGAGCCACTTCAGCATTAGCTTTTCCTTCAAGTGGTTACAGCAGGGGACAAGGTGTCAGGACTTCTGGATGCTACCCCTGACTCTGCCATGGACAAGCTGTATGACCATAGTTTAAGGCCATAGGTGCCGACTCCGGGGCTGGAGCACCCACGGGGAGTGCAGAGCACCCACCAGCAGCTCCCCACCCGCCCCAGGACCTGCGGCCAGCTCCCCGCCAACCCTGGGGCCCGCGGCCATCTTACCTCAACACCGGGAGACGTTGCGGGGCCCCGCCCCTGATGCTGGGCGACGTTGTGTCGGGGGCGGGGCCCCGCAATGTCACCCAGCGTTGGAGGCGGGGCTCCGCCCCCGACGCCAGGCGTGAGCCCCCACCGGCGCCACAGGAAGTCGGTGCCTGTGGTTAAGGCTACGTTTGTGTCATGGAAGTCACGGAATCCATGACTTCCAGAGACCTCCATGACATTCTCTGCTTCAGCCCAGGGACTGCAGGACTGAAGCTGGCAGCCAGCGGGGCCCTGGCAGGGTTCCAGCGATGGGGGCGGGGCCTTGCAAAGTTCCAGTGACAGGTGACAGATTCCTGAGGGGACCCTCCTCAGGGTTCCAGGGATGGGCAACAGCCTCGCACGGGAGGGAAGGGGGATGCCTTGGGTGAGTAGCTGGGAGTGTCCCATTTTCTCTTTGGGAAATATGGTCACTCTGTAGCTCCCAGCCGCCTGGGCGGAGGGCCCCTTCCCTGCAGCTTCCAGCTGCTCTGGGCAGGGGGGAACCCCACAGCTCCCAGCCACCATGGTGGTGGGGGAGATCATGGAGCCGCAGCAACAAAAGTCACAGACAAGTCACGGCTTCCATGAATTCTTGTTGATTGCTCGTGACCTGTCCATGACTTTTACTAAAAATGACCACAACAAAAATCTTAGCCTTTACTATAGTCGACTCATAGACTCGTAGACTTTAAGGTCAGAAGGGACCATTATGATCATCTAGTCTGACCTCCTGCAAAATGCAGGCCACAGAGTCTCACCCACCCACTCCTGGAATAATCCTCTCACCTATGTCTCAGCTATTGAAGTCCTCAAATCATGGTTTAAAGACTTCAAGATGCAGAGAATCCTCCAGTAAGTGAGCCCTGCCCCATGCTGCAGAGGAAGGCGAAAAACCTTCAGGGCCTCTGCTGATCTACCCTGGAAGAAAATTCCTTCCTGACCCCAAATATGGCGATCAGCTGAACCCTGAGCATGTGGGCAAGACTCACCAGCCAGACACCCAGGAAAAAGTTATCTGTAGTAACTTCTAACATCCCATCATTGACCATTGGTCCTATTTACCACTGAAGGCAATTAATTGACCTTTGACTAAGATCATGTTATCCCATCAAACCATTCCCTCCATAAACTTATCTAGTTTAATCTTGAAGCCAGATAGGTCTTTTGCCCCCACTGCTTCCCTTGGAAGGCTGTTCCAGAACTTCACTCCTCTGATGGTTAGAAACCTTCATCTAATTTCAAGTCTAAATATCCTGTTGGCCATTTTATATCCATTTGTTCTTGTGTCCACATTGGTATTGAGCTTAAATAATTCCTCTCCCTCCCTGGTATTTATCCCTCTGATATATTTAAAGAGAGCAATCATATCTCCCCTCAGCCTTCTTTTGGTTAAGGTAAACAAACCAAGCTCCTTGAGTCTCCTTTCATACGACAGGTTTTCCATTCCTCAGATCATCCTAGTGGCCCTTCTTTGTACCTGTTCCAGTTTGAATTCATCCTTCTTAAACATGGGAGACCAGAACTGCACACAGTATTCCAAATGAGGTCTCACCAATGCCTTGTATAATGGTACTAACACCTCCTTATCTCTACTAGAAATACCTCGCCTAATGCATCCCAAGACCGCATTAGCTTTTTTCACGGCCACATCACATTGGCGACTCATAGTCATCCTGTGATCAACCAGGACTCCGAGGTCCTTCTTCTCTTCTGTTACTTCCAACTGATGCGTCCCCAGCTTATAACTAAAATTCTTGTTATTAATCCCTAAATGCATAACCTTACACTTCTCACTATTAAATTTCATCCTATTACTATTACTCCAGTTTACAAGGTCATCCATATCTTCCTGTAGGATATCCTGATCCTTTTCTGAATTGGCAATACCTCCCAACTTTGTGTCATCCGCACACTTCATTAGCACACTCCCACTTTTGGTTCTTAGGTCAGTAATAAAAAGATTCAATAAAATTGGTCCCAAAACTGAACCTTGAGGAACTCCACTAGTAACCTCCCTCCAACCTGACAGTTCACCTTTCAGTATGACCAGTTGTAGTTTCCCCTTTAACTAGTTCCTTATCCACCTTTCATTTTTCATATTGATCCCCATCTTTTCCAATTTAACCAATAATTCCTCATGTGGTACTGTATCAATTGCCTTACTGAAATCGAGGTAGATTAGATCCACTGCATTTCCTTTATCTACAAAATCTGTTACTTTCTCAAAGAAGGAGATCAAGTTGGTTTGGCATGATCTACCTTTTGTAAAACCATGTTGTAATTTGTCCCAGTTGCCATTGACCTCAAGGTCCTTAACTACTTTCTCCTTCAACATTTTTTCCAAGACCTTGCATACTACAGATGTCAAACTAACAGGCTTGTAGTTTGACATCTGTCATTTAAGCTCTGCATTAGTTTGTCTGTGAAACTGGGATATGACATTTATCTGTATTTGTAAAGTGCTTTGATATTCTTGCATGAAAGGCACTATGGAAGTATGAAGTGTTATTGATTTGTGTACTGATTCACTTAGGCATCTGACTTTCCATAGCAACTTGTGGTAGGGGAAAGGAGGGTCAAATAGGAGATAAAACTATTTGGGTTTCATTGAGCCTCCTTTCCTTTACTTCCCTTTGAGTAGCTAGAGATAATAGGGTGCCAGTTCTGGACCAGTGGGGGTTTGTTGAAAATGCTGCTATTTGTTTTCAAGCAAATTGTTGGGGCACAAACAGATGGAGACAGGCTTCTCTGAGAATAATTTGTGGCTACTGGATGGACCCTTGGTAAACAAAATGAGATGGTTCTTGAGGCGAACTGTCTCAGATGAAAGAAGATATTTAATTTTGACAGTACAGATAAACAAAGGTAAATGTTGATTATCTGAAATTTGGAAGTGACCCCTGAAATCAAAATTGATCCTTCCTCCACCCCTCAAAAATTGGGATATGTTTTCTTAGCCATTCAGAAAACTGTGTGTATGTCTTGATTATTTAAAAAGAGACCAATCTTATAACTATATATAATATTCCTGAATAAGTCATTGCTTCTAAGAAAATCCTTTTTTCTGTTAAAGTTCGGTGTCATTTTTGCTGGTGCCCAGAAGAACATTGGCTGTGCTGGAGTAACTGTGGTAATAGTGCGCGAGGATCTGCTTGGGTTTGCACTCAAAGAATGCCCTATAGTATTGGACTACAAAGTACAAGCAGGAAATGGCTCATTATATAATACTCCTCCATGCTACAGGTAACTTGTTCCTCTAGCAAACGCTGGCATCTGCTGCTGTTGTCAGGAAAGGTTTCAGAAACTGAATGTACATTTGTTACCAAGTCACAAATAGGCTGGAGGATAAAGTACAGTAAATCAAATCATTATGATTTTGAGTGAGGGAACTACTATTGTAAGCCCCATTCCTGTGACTTAAATCAGGGTTGAAGGAGGGAGTTGAAAGAGGTTATTATACAGTATGTACTTTTTAGATGATTTCATGCTATAGCAGTTTTAGGGCCAAATTTCTGTGCTGACCATAAACTGAAGTAAGTGTAGGTGCAGCGAATTCAATGGTGATGCCTCAGTTGATACAAGGAGAGAATTTGGTCTTTAGTCTTTATCTTCAGTCGGTCCAGATTGATATAGCTCCCCTCTTCAGCAGACAAACCTAAGGCCCAAATCATCCACACGGGGGGGGAAAAACCTGCACAGGGAATTGGAAACACCCCAAAGTTCCTTGCATGGAGTTTCCCACAAAACCTTCCCTAAAAGGCCAGGGTTTATTCCACTTTCCCTCCACCTGCCAAAGCAGCCAGCATTTCAGACCCTTGAGCATGCAACCCCAGCAACATAATGAAGGCCAGAGCCATCTACACATAAATCTTCTGTCTCCACAGCACATCCAGAGCCCCCTTTCCCTGCCCATGGAATTACCTCTAACAGTGAACCCCCTGTAGGGTGGAGGGGACAATGCGTACCCCACCTCTAGCTTGCACCTCCTTCCATCCCTAAACTGCCTCCTTCCCGTGTAGCGTCTGGGAGTGGGGAATGGTACTGTGGAGGTGGCTGATCCCTTATCTGCATGATGGGTGGAGGAAGAAGGGTAGCTATGGGTGGAGGATCCCTTCAGCAAACAAACTTTGGGTCTTCCTTTCAAAGTGCATCCTGCACAACTGAATCGCTCTGTATCTTCGTTGCTGGAAAATGTTGATGGCAGAGACTTATTCTTTTAAATGATTTTTCCTAAAACATTTTCTATTGTTGCAACATCATTTACTACAATAGCTGTTAAAGTGAGACTGTAGTCAAGAGTGTGAACACTGGCATCTTGGTGGTTTTGTATTTATCCTCTGTCAGAGCCTTTCATATTAAATTTGTGCAGATTACCTCTCAGGATCAACCTGGCATCCAAAAATAAAACTCTTCTTTCTGCTTCATAATCATCACCAGCAATCAAGATCATAGAATCAGAATGTATCTGGCAATTTTGTGTATGATGAGGCACTACAGAATACAGCTTGCTTTTCCACAGCTACTGCGTAGTGACACTAAACTGCTGACAGTAGTGAAAACAGGCTTTGCTAGTGGAAGATTCAAAAGACCTCTAGGCCCAATCCTGCCTCATCTATAGTAAAACTTATATTGATTTCAGTGGGATTGGAAGCATTTCCTGTACAGGTTGTGCAATATAAAGGTGATTTAAAAAAAAATCTTTGTTCTAATCTAAAACACACTTTAAAACACTTTTTTTGTTCTGCCCTTTACCCCAGAATGCTGTTTTCCTTGGAAAGAGTACACTGTGCTTTTTAAGGTCAAAATCCTTCAGTGCAGAACTTAAGTTAATACAGTTTTATGGCTGGTATTTTCCACATAAGTCAGGAATTTCAGCATTAAGTTTCCAGCATAACCTATGATTGGGCTGTATCAAACATTCAATATATTTCATAGGCATGATAATCCTTGTATTTGGAGTCTACCTTAATGCTTTAACTTAGTGTATATATGTGCAGTGAGTCAAGTTACCAGTGATGTAGGCACTGTAACTTTGGATTTCCTGAATTTTACATGTATTAAAGGTGAATCGCAGTACTGAAATGAAATGGGACTTTTTATATTATATTTGTTAATTATAATTTGTTATATTATATTTGTTAATTTAGAGCACTAAATCTAAAGACTGTACATTCATTTCAGACTCTGTGGGTCTGGAGCTGTGTACTCCAAAGTGCACTGCACCCTATAGAGCGTGCACATTTGAAACGGGTGGTACTGGGGCCCAAAGACGGCGCCTCCTGCTGGGTCCCTCCTGAAGTCCTCTTAGAAGTTGGACAGGTTGTTCAGCGGAGGGGGAGGGGTTGACTTTGTCAATATAAAGGGCTTTGTACATGTATCTACATATTTGCTCTCCCGGTTTACTTAACTGTGTAACAAAGTGCCATGCATGCTCAGTAGGCTGTTTTTTACTGGCTGATAAAACCTTTATTTTGTAACCACTTATTTTCCTGCTCGCCAAAGAACACATTCTGAATTGAATACTGTATTTACACATGCCAAGTTTTAAATCCAAACCATTCATGGGTTTTCAAGTGCAAAAGTGTTTCTATTTGAAAAACAAAAAACTCACCATACTTTGGAACTCCAACAGCGTTGATTCCACATTTGAGATGCAAACAAAAATTCATTTCTGGGCTGAAAAGAATACTGAGAAATTTCAGTCATTGGTGATAATTTGTTTCTAATGGAAGTGCCTTTTCAACTATAACTGCATATCTATTAACATCAATTGGAGTGGGAAATGCAGTCATTTTAAAATAAAGTTATGATCCAAAGTCTCTTCCTTCTTCCCACCCAATACTTGGTCAGCTTTTACTTCATGCCAGTGACCCAAATTGGAGGATGATCCATTATCCAGTGTTTAATACTGACCTACATTTTGGCAGGCTACAGATCTGTTTGGCTTGGTTTTAGGATTTCTGTTCTGTAAGGAAATGGCAAAGCTTCTTTCCTTGCCTTCTGCCTCCTCTACTCTGTTCCAAGGCTAGCTGGCAAATAGGCAGGAAATATTAACCGAATTTGCATGAGCCACTTAGCAGAACATTGAATTAAATTAACGTGATGCTGATAACCTATTGGCACTAAGAGTCTTAACTTTCTGACATTAAGTTCCTCTGCTAAAATTAATAGCAAATTTGCTGGAGAAATCTCATTTCTCAGTTCCAATGATTTATTTTATATTTAAAGATTCTCCAAATCCATACTTTTGACTGGCATGACAGAAGGGTAGGGGATTTTCTCTTGCTGACTGGTTTAAGAATGTCACTTAGGGCCCAGACCTCCAAACCTTACTTGCCTCAGTAGTCCCACAGACTTGAGTAAGGGGTAAATTTTGCAAATAGCCCATACTATGTGGAGGGCCAGTGGAAAGGCTATGCACCTCTTACATCTTCAAAATAGAGTTCAAGTGATGCATAGACCTCTGCATAGGGATAAATGACACTCTGCTGTCATGAAGATTGTAGGAGTGAGCCCTCAAAGCCACAAGCTGCTGTATTAATTTATAACAGGGAGTCCATAACCTCACTCCTTCCACAATGTGTTTCTGAAGTGTTTAAAGGTGGTGATGTTAAAACAACCTCCTGATAGATCTGTATGAGAGAGATTTGTAGGGTAATGTTGTCTAAGCACTTCCTTGGAAACTGTAAAGGAAGGATTAATAAAAGCAAACTTGTTGGAAGTATGCCATGAAAACTTGTGAGCAGTTTATGTAAAGTGGTGTAGTTGTGGGAAATGCCTGAACTTGAACAAGCAGAGTGTTGTAGCCAAAGCACAAAGGCAGAAATAGTTGGAGATTTTTACATAGTACTGGGTAACTGGCTTTGAAATAGTTGATCTGTAGCCATGTGAAATCAACAGGCTTCCAGCTCTGTGCTTAGGATTTGAATTGGAATTAATAAATATAAAATATTTATTGTTACCACAAGGATAATTGTTTAATGTGAAAAATAACTTTTTAGATGACAATGGGGTCATGGACGTATGTTTAATGGTCATGAAAATAAGACTAGATTTCTGGCATAAAGCAGACAGGTACAATGCAAGATCATCCACAGAGCTTTGTCAGTGTAGTGGCACTGGGTCTATAATACCATCTGCTGTTCCATCCCTGGGTCTTCCTGAGATTTCTCTACTAAAATTGCCAGTTACAGTCTCAGTTATGCAGTCCTTACAGAGGCAAAATGGCCAAATTAAGTCTATGGGAGTCATGCCCCGGTAAAGCATCTGTCAATAGGTGGTGCAACTATTTTTATGGAGAAAACTCCACTAGGGATTAGGTTACATGCAGCAAACTTGTCACTTATGAAGTGAACAGTTACTCCAGTTAGGCCCAGAAATTTCACCTGCTTTAAAGTTGTCATTATTGGGAATGTGGTCCAGATGCTAAATGTGTAAGTTATTAAAAACAATAATATATCTCCACTTAATTGTTGAGAAATTTTCAGAATGAAACCTGACTACTACTTTTTTTCCCCATTTTTTCAATAATATGACTTCATAATGGTTTTTTTTTTTCTTGTTTGCTCAGTATCTATATCATGAGTTTGGTCCTGGAATGGATAAAGAACAATGGTGGGGCTGCAGCTATGGATAAACTGAGTTCAACCAAATCACAAATGATTTATGACATTATTGACAAATCCAGTGGATTCTATGTGTAAGTTGCAATAACTGTTGTCTTGGTTTTTAATATTTGTTACATTGTGTTCACACTTACAAATTTTAAAAAACTGTGAACTAAAACATTGAGTGCTGCTAAAACTTTTTCCAGATACTAAAATCATGGGCAGTGGGAGGGGAGTTAATTAGCACAAGCATTACCTTAAACTCCTTTTTTTTTTTTTTTGGTTGGTGTCCAAGGATGAATCTGAATCTGTTGCATTGGGATGGGAAATTATTTAAATCTTAGCCTGTAGAGCTCAATTGTGGAAGCATATTAAGAGCTCTCTTCTAAACATAAAATTCAGTACCTAGGAAAAAGCGGTCCATCTCTCTGCACCTTAAGAGATGCATGGGCAGAAGCTGTTACACTATAGCCTACATTTGGTGTAGATAGCTGATGTCCCTGGAAGTACTTTGGCTGATTCAAAATACACATGCCAAAATGGGCTTTAATAATCTAACAAGATGCAGTATGTGCTCTCCCCACCCCAATCTCTTCTTCGCACCATCTCTTTGTACAGTCTAGAAATGGTGCTAAACTCTCCCCTGTCCTTTCCTCTAGGGACCAGTGAGTGACATACTCGTACTCACCCATAATGCTGAATTCTACTTTTTACTGAAATCAATGTCTAGAAACTCCCATTGGAATTAATGGGAGGAAGATCAGGCCTAAAAGTAATCAGTGTAAAAAGCGTTAATAACTTGCAGATGTATTTGATGAAGATAAGCAAGTGTTTTTAAGGAAATTTAACAATATGGCAGATTTGGAGGGTTACTAGTTATTTATGAGCTAAAGGGACCCAAAACAATGTTAACCAAAAGTTGATACCCTGGTTTAAAATAACTGTTTAATAAGTAACAAACTGGCTGGTGAATATTTATTCAAACTCTGCAGAAATATTTTGCTTTCAGGATAAAACTAGAGAGTCTCAGATTTAACCAGTTTTCCAAGTTAGTTATGATAGGAGAAAGTCAGAGGGGGATTTTCATAAAAAATTGTTTGCAGCCTTCATTTGGAAAGGATATAGCCTCCTTTGTAATATCTGATGCTTTCAGCCTATCCGTTTCCCTAATGGACATAATCCTTATCCTTTGGCAGTATGGTGACTGAGGTTTAAGTCTGCTCCATTGAAGTAAAAGGGAGTCTTTTTTTCCCCATTAACTTCAGTGAGAACAGGCTCAATCCCTGAGAAACATTTTGTGACAGGCTGGCCTACAAAGGGTATGTCTACGCTTGGAGTTGGAGTAATTTTCAGCTCAGAAAGACAAATCTGTGCTAGCTCTCTGATCAAGCTAACATGCTTGATAATGTAGCCATGGTGCAGAAGGGGCTGGATGGTCTGAGTACCTGCCAAGGATCTCAGATGGGTTCATATTCATGATGGCTAGCCCCTCCCACTGGTTGTGTTGCTGGAGCTATACTTCTATTTTCAGTGTGCTAGCTTAATCAGAGCTAATACGGGTATGTCTCCTTGAGCTGGGAATTACACCCCCAGTTTGAAGTGTAGACCTACCTATAGTCATGAGCAGGGAATAAAACACAGAAATGAGGGTAAAAAGGCTGTGTTTGAAAGCTGAAGTCACAAATTACACTCATTTCTGAGTTGTATGCAACGTATGTATTGCAACATTTGCAGCTAAGGCAGCAACATTTTGTACTGTGCCTCTGATTGAAAGTAAAGGCTTACCAGAAGCTGTCTGTCCAGCTGTGATCTGGCTACTATGTTGTGGAATGCCTCACTGACAAACCAGAGTGTGACAAGTTTTTCAATATATTGACAAACCTACCATATTTAACACAATACTGCAATCCACTTGGGGGTGTGTGTACTTCCATACATGATGATATAAAACAGCTAAATCTAATGATTTATTTTAACATATACTAGTAACCTGCATTGTTTGATAAGGATGCAATCTTGCAAAAGTTCCAGTGGTGCAACAAGTTACTTGCGTGTGAGAGTGTTTGCAGATTCAGATCTTAAATGATGCATATTTTCCATTTTACATCTGAAGCATATGAGCAACTTTCATATACAGAGGCATGTGACCAATCATTCCTTCAGCATGAAGACAAATGCAAAGGTTAGCTATGCAAGTCAGTGCACACTTTTATGAAGAACGTAGAGGAGGTGGGTTCCCTTTCTCACCCAAACAAAGTGATAACTATTGAAAGCAGTTTAATTTTGAAAGTACCATTTTTTTTTTCATTTTTATTTCATTCCAAAGTGACACCTGACAGAATCCACATATAGGCTCTATAGAAGAGAAACTTGCAGCTCCATGCCTTCCTTCTGTACCAGGAACAACTAGTGCTGCTGGAAGCCCTAAGATTGTCAAAAGTAAAGAGCAACTTTTCAAAGTCCTCCATACAAAACATCCATCCTCATAATACCTAAGTGGTTCTGTTCTTCGGCTAAGATTTTCAAAGGCGATTTAAGGGAAGGAGATACTCGCGTCCCATTGACTTTCAATGAGAACGGGAAATGGGATTTTCAAAAGCACCTATATGACATAGGAGCACTGAAAGTCAATGGGACTTATGCTCCTAAATCACTTGGCTTCTTTTGAAGGTCTGACACTAAGGCATCTAAAGCCTTGTCTATGCTACTGTGGTAAGTTGACCAAAGTTACACTACTTCAGTTATGTGAATAACGTAACCAAAGTCGATGTAACTTAGGTTAACTTACTGCGGTGAATGGATAGGGTCAATGTGCAGCCAGCCTACACACCTAGGGCCAGCGAAAGAATCCCACATGCAGCTGTGGTCAAAGATGGGCAACGTCACACATCCCTGACAGCTGCCCTCTGACTAGAACTCGTGGTGGTCTGAGCGCTCTGCACTTTGCTGACAAGGCTGCTGCAAATTGGCTTGGCAAGCTCTGCATCCAGTAAGAAGACGAGTGGAGAATACAACCGAATTTCTACTTTAAAAAGGATTTGTTGTATGTTTTGGCACTGAAAACCTGTAAGGTCACAACCTGCACTCCTCAGTGAAAGTTTGTGTGTGCAAGGAAATGCAAGATCAAATCTTCATTTGTTATCACAGCAGCACACTATGTATTTAAAAAAGAATTGTGTATTATTAAAATCAACATTCAAGTGACCCCTGGCTGAAATGACAGGGGAGAATGACTTGTGTGGCTAACCAAATGTGATTACTCAGGCAAATACATGCATTATAACTTCCATAGATAGATAAAAAAGAACCTAGATTAAGGACAAAATGTTGTAATAATTATATTTTTCAGATGCCCTGTGGAGAGAAAGAGCCGAAGCAGAATGAACGTTCCATTCCGCATTGGCAATACTAAGGGTGATGAAGTCCTGGAAAAGAAATTCTTTGATAAAGCTGTGGAATTGAATATGATCTCTTTGAAAGGACATCGGTATGTACAAGCTTGGGATGAATTCATTTGTTATAACTTTTTTAGGTCCCTGTGCAAAACTAGACAAAATGGTTGCCATTCTCCCCCAGTACTATAGCAGCACTATCATCTAAGTGGGAGTATTGGGACTGGCAGTCCTGAGGTTGTAATAGTTGCTGCTGCTTCCCTGTTCTCACCATCCAAGTCCTGTGGCAGTTCTTCCCAGTCTGGTTATTCAGGCAGCATGCTGGGCAAAGGAGTTGGCTCTTGAGGACAAATTCTACTACTATATTGGATGTATATGCTCAGGAGAGGAAGATTAAGGTGTTAGCCTGGGACTTGGGTGGCCTGTGTTCAATTTCCAGCACCACCAGAGACTTTTGTGTGTGACTTTGAGCAATTCATGTAATCTTTGTCTCTTAGTTCCCTATCTGTAAAATGGGGTTAATAGCACTTCTGTATCTCATAGGAGTGTTGTCAGATTAAATACATTAAAGAGGTGTTTAGACATTGGATAATGGAGGCCATATAAATAGCTAAAATAGATGCTTGGCTCCCGTTGACATCAAGGGAAGCTGCGTGGACATATCAAAAGGTGGAATGTTACCTTTCATTACCATGAATGTGAATTATCCCCATATACTGGGGGGAAGATAGCTGTGTGTAGTTAATGGTAAGCACACCTTTACTGATATATACAAAAATAACTATTTTTTGCTCTCATTTCAGATCTGTGGGAGGCATCCGTGCTTCTTTATATAATGCTGTGACAATAGAAGATGTTCAGAAGCTTGCAACATTCATGAGAAGCTTCATGCAGATGAATCAGTCATGAATGTACATGAATTAGTGCAGTGCTGCACAGCTATGAAATAAAACAAAGGGTTTGACAGTTATTGTGATGCTGCATAAAATGCACAACTTGAACAAAATTCTTGTTTGCTATAGTTCTTATACCTATTGTAGGTAACTAAATAATGATGAAGGGCCCAGTCCTACAATATCTTGAGCACCCTCAGCTTCCATTTAAGTTGAGGACACTCAGTACCTGACAGGATTGGTCCCTAAATTTGTGAAGCAGATAACTTTATTGGCAATTTAACAGTGGATGGTATTGTAATCTACTGTAGCTCAGATTCTGATCTTAGTTACACTGCTGCAAATCCATGGAAATCAATGTTACTATGGATTTACACAGGTATAATTGTGATCATAAGCTATCCCAGTTGTGTGGAAAAAAAATCTTGTGTTTTGTTACTCTTTGTAACTGTAGAAATACTTTTTTTAAACTAATGCTTTGTTCTCACTAAATTCCAGTAGCGCTTGGTACCATGTGCTTGGTTCTATAAACAGAATTTCATAAATACGATGAACATACACATGAGGTTAGAACTGATGGTAATTGAGAATACTTGGTTGGTATGTCAAATACATTCCAAGAATGCATCTCCATAGTCCTCGGGGAAACTCATGTCAGCATTTCCTGACTTCAGACCTAGTCTTTAGACAGTTGCTCACCAGCATGAGGCTCACTACCCTGAGGAGTCCCACTGACTTTAATGTAGTGGTAAGCATTCTTGTAGTAAGTGTTTGTATGGTTAGGCCTTTTATTTGTGTTGTCATTTATAGATGTAACAAGACGTATACATGTACGTAGTAAAATCAATTTGTAAGATGTTTGTGTGTGTATTTTATATTTGAAACCAGAGTAGGGTATTCATTTTGTGTGTTTTCCTCTCCCCACAAAAACTGCCCTCATTTTAATTTAACCCTCTGTTAAACTGGACTCCCGAGTTTTACTCAGTGGAGCACCCGATTACTGCATCCTCCTCCTTACTGACTGACCACAATCCCATCTTGCTCCCTAGCAGTCCAGAACACAGCGGCTAAAATAGTTTCCCTTGCCTGATGTTTGGACCATCTCCTCCTCCTCCTTAGTTGCTTCACTAGCTTCCTTCATCTTCTTACATGTGGGGCTCTGAACAAATCCAGCTGGTGTACGTCTTGGCTCCCGTCTTGCTTCCTTCACTATGCCAGAGAGAACTCCACCTCACCATGCTCTTTGTACCCCTCCCCCACTCACTCACATGCCTTTATTTCATGTTTTCCTGGGCACCTAAAACTCCCTCCCTCGCCCAGGTTTCAGGGACCACCTTTCCACACACAACTTTTCCTTGAAACTCATTTCTTCTGCATAGCCCACAGTCACTAATCAATGCCAATAAAAATGCTGCCAGCAGCCTTTTGTTGAAACAAAAACAAAGGAACAAATGATTGTGTTAACATGGTCATCTGGGACTCCTAATGTACTTGTGTTCGATTTTCTGTCTTGTTCAGACTGTAAGCTCTTTGGGGCAGGAATATGTCTTTTGCTTCTCATATAGTGCCAAGAACAGTGTTGAAGCTTTAATAATCTTAATGATGGACCACTTCATCCCTGTGTAACTTCACTGAAGTCAATGGAGTTACATCACCGGTGAATTAAATTCCAATTGATAAGTAGTAGTTTTATGACTGCTGTTTTAAGAATTCATTGCCAACTTATTTGTTTAATTTGTGGAGAAAATAAAGTCTTAGAACACTGAGTGAAAAATGCATCTGTTTTCCTTTGAGGGCTTTCAGATTTTTCTTCTTAGTGAGGGAATAAGAAGTAAATACACTTTGATAGTATTTCAGTCCCAATCCTGCTTATTGAACAGCTTGAACCTTTCCATTCAGATTGGCATTTGCTGTTGACAGGAGAATTTGCCCATGCCACTCACCAAGTTCCATTTCAGACTTCCTTTTCCAAAAGTCACAGCATCGCCCTCACTCTCGTGCGAATTTCCTTCAATAAGTATGCACTTTCCATCCCTCCCCAGCTCAGCAGCCCTTCTCTCCTATCACAGACTCCCCTCTTGTGCCATAAAATAAACTAGTATTGCTGCAGGCAGCCCACCTTGGTGGGCTGTTGCTGATGGATTTGCCAACCATTAGGTCCCTCTAGCTCCCCTCCAGATTCATTCAGCACATACTGCTATCTAGGACTCTTGACTCATGGGAGAGGATTTAGCAAGGACAGAACAAGTGGGAGGCAGTCATGGAGATCAGAGAGGTCAGTTGAAAAGGCAGCCAGGTGAAGGATTTTTTGATAATAGGTGATGGGCCTGAGGGGGGAGGGGAAGTGGAGGCAGCAGGCCAAGAAGCAGCTAGTAGGGATAGAACACCTGTGAAGGGATAGATGGATTATTAGCTGTCATTTGTTGCAGTCTGGAAGATAAAAATTTGCTTTTCCTAAAAGATGGGGTTTTGTTTTTTTAAATGATACTCCTAGATATCATCAGTGGCAGGGATAATTTAACAGAAGCCAGAGAGTTGTGAGGGTCAGAGATTGAGAAATTTTCTCAATCCTGCCTTAAATTTGGGTGAGGGGGTGGAATTTTAAGAAGGGGCTTCTGGAAACCCTGACAATCCCCCTTCCACATATCACTTGCCACAAACCAGCATTTTCAACACTTAAATGTCATTTCAATAAGTTGCAGCTCTCTGAGGTGGTGTGTGAGACACTGATGTGGGGCATTCTCAGCTGTTGAGAAGGGAAGACACACACGGATTATGTAGTAGGATTATGAGCACACCCATACTTATGCAAGTAGCCCTATTGGAGTCAAGGGGGCAATTCACATAGTGAATGATTTGAAGGATCACGTTCTATGTTTCAGCTGAAACTGAATTTTCTTGGCTTAAAGATAGATTTTGTCCTAATTTTTCTTTAGCTGGTACTTTTTGAAAGCTTTTAAAAAAAGTAATGGGGATCAATTCTTAAATTGAAGATGGCAAATAATCCATTTTATAACCCCTCCCCTATCATGGAGTAAATGTTTAGTAGAGGAAAGCAGGAATAACCATAAAAAATGGACAGGTTACTTTTGAGAGATTAGATATTGTCAAATTATGGTGAAAGTGTTATTAGGTCTGGCATTATATCAGCATATGATTAATGTTTGTTGTATTACATTCTCTGAATGGAAAATAAAATCAGAGTGAACCTCTTCACATTTGATAAGAATGTGCATAATTAAAAAGTGAAATGTTGCTAGGTTTTATATGAAATCAATCCCTTTAATTGGAAAGAGGTATCTTTTATTCCTGTTAGTAATTGGGCTCTTGATAATTTTAAATCAGAATTCATGACAATTTGTGATAAATAGGCTCCTTTTAGGCTAAGGAAGCTAAGAAGTTATAATTACCCAGGGACTACTCCTGAATGGTTGGAGGGGTTTGATCAAAGAGATGCAGGGAGATGTATAGAAAAGCTGGTAGCATGTGAACATTTATTGTGTGTGTGTGTGTGTTTTTTTTTTTTTTTTTTTTAAAGCAGCTAAGGAATAAAAGTGTATTTGGTGTGACAGAAACAAAAGCTGCACAGTATTTGAAATCCCACAAAATAAAATGGATCTTCTAGGCATGCACAGTGCCTCGAAAGAGAGAATTGGGCATTTCAGTAAATTAATTAACCTACAAAAAATGGAGTTGAGAGAATTATGTGAGATGGATTGAACTTTGCTGAAATTGGAGGAGAAATTGTAATTTATAAATATAATTAAGAAATCTGGTCACATTTTGACATGATTCTTTTCTTTGAATCTGAAAGTCATTAGTAGATAACAAACTGAGGGGTTTTATAGATGTACTTAAGTCAGTTTATAAATGTTCATTGTGTATGTGAGAATTGTTTGTATTGAAAACAAAATATTTTAAATTGGTGAATTTTGAGGCCAGATGCTACTTCTGTACTTGGACAAACCAAAATTCAAATTCAGAACAATCCTGAACTTTTAGAAAATTCAGGTCTATCCTCAAACTTTGCATCTTGGGGTTGTCAGGGTTCCCTCCCCACTCTGAACTCTGGGGTACAGATGTGGGGACCTGCATGAAAGACCCCCTAATTTTATATTCCACCAGTTTAGGTTAAAAACTTCCCCAAGGCACAAATTCCTTCCTTTTGTCCTTGGACAGTATTGCTGCCACCACTAAGTGATTTAGACAAAGGTTCAGGAAAAGGACCACTTGGAGTTCGTATTTCCCCAAAATCTCCCCAAGCCCCTTCACCCCCTTTCTTGGGGAGGCTGGAGAATAATATCCCAACCAAAAGGTTAACAAAGTGAGTACAGACCAAATCCCTGGTTCTTAGGACACTGAAAATCAATCAGGTTCTTAGAAGAATTTTATTTTTTTAAAAAGTAAAAGAATCACACCTGTAAAATCAGGATGGAAGATAACTTTACAGGGTAATAAAAAGATTTAAAACACCGAGGATTTCCCTCTAGGTTCAACTTCAAAGTTACAAAAACAGGAATAAACCTCCCTTTTAGCATAGGGAAAATTCACAAGCTAAAACAAAAGATAATCTAATGCATTTCCTTGCTATTACTTACAATTCCTGTAATTTTAGATGCATCATTTCAGTAGGAGCTGGTTACCTGCTTGGTCTCTCTCTTTGTCCCGAGAGAGAACAACATGAAGAGCACAAACAAAACTCCCCCCCGCATTTGAAGATATCGTCTCTCCCCATTGGTCCTTCTGGTCAGGTGCCAACTAGGTTAATTTAACTGATTAACCCTTACAGGTAAAGGAGGGATTTTATGCTACCCTTAGCTGTATGTTTGACGGGGGTCCCTCTCTAATTTATATTTCAGACTAGCTCAATATCTCACTTGTAGAGTACTTGTTATATATTAACTATTCTTCACAGTTGTGATACAGCAAAAAGAGTTTAAAAAATCCATATGAGGGTTATTTAGGAACCTAGTCTAGTTTGATATTTTGCTTCCTGGTTGACTACTTTGTATGCTGTACAGAAGTGATATCTCTATAAAAACCTCACTAAACTGAACCTATTTTAGTGTGCAGTCCTCCCTTCAGATTTACTGTATAGCCACTGCTAGGTAGACAGCAAAATCTGCTAATAGTCCCATTGCCCGTGACCCAGAAGCCTGGGGAAGCAAGGAAATAATTGTGGACAGGAACGGGGCTATGCAGTAACTTCTAATCCTACAGGGTAGCCACTACAACCACTCTGTGCCACTTACACAAGGGAGTCACTATGTGGGGCAAAGAGACGTGTGGCCTAGCTGCTAGAGAGAGTACATGAGAAATAACTAACTATTTGGTATATTCTACTCCCCAGTATTAATGACTGATGGGGTGGAATGCAATGGAAGTTACTGCTGATACAGTTATGCTTGCATATTAAATGCTTTTCCTTCAACACTGAGAGTTCCCAGTGAATGGGATGTCAGACAAAGCACAGCCTTCAAGGACTTCCAGTGTATAAAGATTTTTGGGGAAAAAAAATCTGATATTGTTCAAGGTACTTATCCTGCATTATTCATAGAATATTATGCCAACGGCATCAGAAGGAAATATTCCTTTGTTAATAACCTTTGCATTATACCATGTATCGGAAGAATGGCTTCCAGCTGAGCAAAGCGTAGCACAGCTGTTACTGGCTTGGCCAATAACTGGGTTCATTTTTACTCAAATGTAGACCACCTGCCTGAGAATCACCCAGTTCTTGCTTCCTGTTTCAGCTGTGGTGGGATATGGGTTTCACATAGAGGGCTACAAGCTACCTGGACTAAAGCCATACGATGTCCATGGGAAACTGAGACAAATTCAGTGGTGATGTAAGCAGTACTGTAAGTTACATGTTGCATGTAAGTTGGTTAGAAAATGGGTATACTGGGCAGTGTAAAAAATGCACGGATTTGACATTTAATGCTTGTGTAAAAACAAAGGAACAGACCCGAGGTATAGGAGGAAAAGCAACCAACAAGAGGAGTAAAATAAAGGTGCTATGCCATTTTGCCCCTTGATGGGTAAGTTGCACTTACTTTGCATGCATGCTGAATGTTGAGTCTATGCAACTTATTTCCAGCATGTATTTTACATAATCTATAATGTAGTAATATGTACAAATGAGGCCAAGTTCTCAACTCAGTTACTTCCTTTCTCTCTGTTAAATGAAAAAAGCGATCCCATTATGTTTTGGGGAGACCCTCAAATGGTAGTTACAGCACTACCTGAACAGGAAGTTATTTGTGTGTGTGTGTTCTAAGTGAGTGAAAAATAAAGCATTGTGGACTGTTGGCAGGAAATCTAAAGATTTCATACAAAAAGATAAACTGGTGTGTACGCTATACCACAGCACTATTTTAATCACTACTGAATTTGGCACAGGGAATCCAATCTGGGATTCTGGTACATGGCTAATTCTCCTGTGAATATTTTTTAATTTGCTAATTCTCCTCCTCCCGTCTTCTAGCCACTGGCCGTTAGACATGTTGAGTCACATCTGAAAATACAAGTATGCATTTTCAGTCTTGGGAGGTGTGACAACCTGGGAAGATATCTGTAATATCTTTTATGACTATTATGTGTGACTCAGTTTCCCCTGTTCAGTTTTGTATGCTGCCTGAATGCACAGAACTAAATCAAAGAGGCTGTAGAGAGGTTATAAAACCCAGCCTGAAAGGTAAAACAGTGACAGAGATAAGTCAGCCTCATGTACATAGCTTCATAACAGTTGACAATGGCTGGGCTGGTGGGAGAATTTCCGTAGCTGGTTTCATCCACGATAAACCTGGGGAAGACCCTAGAAAAGGGATGGGTGTTTTTGGTGAGCTAAAAGAGGCTGCCAAGGATGTGTCAGTAAAAAGGCTGACAGTCTGACTGAAGCTCAGGGTATGTCTGCACCGCAGCTAGGAGTGTGCTTTCCAGCTCAGGTAGACAGACACACGCTAGCATGTAAAAATAATAGTGTAGCTGGGCGTAGCATAGGTGGTGGCTCAGGAGAGCTACTCGAGTATGTACCTAAGGGAGCCTGGCGGGTCTGTATTCAGGGAGCTAGCCTGAGCTGCCACCCAGGCTATCCCTGGCTACCCTGCTATTTTTAGCATGCTAGCGTGAGCAGAGCTAGTTCGTCTATCTGCCTGAGCTGCAAAGTATGTTCACAGCTTCAGTGTAGACATACCCTCAGAGACAGAGGGAATAAGCTGGACCTTTCTGAACTATAGATAGTCTAAGTTCAGGTAGGGGAATATGCATGTAGGCCTCTTTGGGTACATCCACACTGCAGCTGAGTGAGCTACACTACACCAAAAATAACAATTTGGACATGGTGGCTTGGGCTGGAGCTCAGGCTGTCAAGCCCGGGATTGGGGTGGGTGGACTTGAGGTCCTGATTTCCAGAACACCTTCTCAGCTATTGTTAGTGCGCTAGCTCGGGTCATTCTAGCATGAGTCTGTCTACCCAGGGAAGCTCACTCCCAGCTACAGAGTAGATGTATCCTTCATTGTTTTAAATTTACTTTTCTGATTGCTGTATACCTTTTGGGCAAAATAAATCACGCTTTGTTTTGAAGGTACTAGTTCTGTACATATGCTGTCACAGGGTCCCAAAGAGAGACCCTTGCAGGGACTAACCCTGTCTGGACCTCCTGAATTAGTCACAGTTGGTACTCAGAGGGCTATAACCCAGGTCCTAGTCTGAGTGGGTGAATTCCAGAATTCCACGCCCAAGAGAGGCAAAGACCCTAGGCCTGACTCCTGTGGGGTTCACTCAGAGAGACTCCAAGAAAGGACAGTTGTAGCTGTGACAGGATACCTCTAAAAGTTCAATCAGAGGACTTTAGTTACATTTTAACAAGTTTTCATTAATTATTAAATGTCTAAGGCCCTGATTCTTGTGAAATGTTAGTTTGTGGTCTGGTGACATTGATTCCATGTGATTTTGACATGTGAGTTTGAGATATGAGTTCTCTGGTCAGCATAAGAACACAGACAGGCAATTTACAGCATAGCTCTGGATTTAAGAATTTTAAAACTTTGAGCAAGACTTCTGGAATGGATGGTGCAGTAGGTTACTAAAGAGTCCCTTCACTTTAGGAGTCAATGTACAAATCCTAGCTCAGGTCACAAGTGAATCCCTACTTTGCATATTGAAAAATTACCAAATAGTTTAGCATGATTGGTAGCCACTACTCAGGAAGGGCCTAGGATGAGAATAACAAAGGCAGGTTACAGATCAGAATTGACTTTTATCACCAAGACCTGTGTGGAAAATCTTACATAGCACCTGCTTATATTTATTGGTACAACTCCTCTGGAGAAAAAAGGTGCTTCACCAGTTTACACTAGCAGAGAATTTGGCCCACAGCATTTAGCTCAAGATAGTGCTAATTTTCCTGAAGTTTCATAAGAATTACTCAATTTAGCTATAGTTTCATTGACTCTTTCTGCACCATAATATAGACAAAGCAGAAGACAAGGTCTTTGCTGTAGGGAGTTTGTAATTATAGGGCCAGAGGCTTGGGATCAAGCCTTCTTCACTGATTGAGGGTAGGGAGCATTCCGCATCATAGGCATTTGGTTCCAAGATGTAGCACTGGAATCAGCATAATTATGAATTAAAACTGGACATGACGGGTTATGACCCAATATACAGAGAATAACAAAGCCACATTTATATAACATGGTGATCCAAATAGGGCATAAACAATCTGGAGTGGTGATATCCATTAAGCTTTGTGTTAATCCTCAGAGAATGTAAAAGGCTCCTTGTTATGCCTTTTACACATGAAGGGTAGCCTTATATTTAAGTCAGATGACTTTTATTTCAGATTAAGGCAGACCATTTAGAAAATATTTAATGCTGGGTTGTCCTCTCTGTCTCAGTTAGTGGAGGAGATCCAGATCCAGGCTATATTAAGTGGAAAGAGGTGCAAAAGGAAGAGGGGTATCTGCAGATTTGCAGCATCACCCCTTCTTCCCCAGAAACTGATTGTGCTGTGTGTGTGTATGGAGCAGCAGAACAGGCTGGAGTCAAGAGTTTGGCACCACTTTCAATGGTATGTAATGTAGCAGGACAAGATAATAGTTACCCATCCAGCATTATCTTACATAGCATGTTGGCTGCTGCACAGTGACCCTCACATCCCCACCTTCTGAGGTGGAATTTGAGGCAGCCTGAAACAAGTGACTTCGTAGGAACATGGTTGCCATGGGAATTATTCTGTTGTTGGGGCCTAGGGGATGGTGAGAGAGTGCGAAAACACCAGTGTCTTCATGAATAGCCTCCTCTCTTGAGAACTTTCGGTGTAAAAGGTTAAACTCTCATCTCGGGGACGAATTCTTGATAACAAGTGTGCGGCTTATCTTATTGAATATTAATACACTCATGCCCGGTGTGGTGGCGAGTGCCTGTAATCCAAGCTGCTTGGGAGGCTGCAGTTGGTGGATCGCTCAGGAGTTCTAGGCTGCTGTGCGCTATGTCAATCAGATGTCCGGTGCTACTGATAGCTTGGCCAGCGGGTATTTGGAGGACTGGCTAGAACAACACATCTGCCGTGTTGTGATTGGCGCTCTCTCTCTCTGCGGGCTGATAGACCGAGTGATGACAGTGAATGAACTCATCCCAAAGTGGGAAACAACAGGCAAACATCCAGCCTCTCGGTCACAGCAGCAAAGTACAAAGTTGAAGTTATTAATCTGGAAAGTCCACGAGACAATGTGCCTGCAGACTATGTCTAATATTGAAAGTATGTTCCTACAGCCAGGCTGGACCTGCTGAGCATTCTGAATATCTCTGTATTCAAAACTGCAATAGGCCTAATTAGACATTTCCCCCATAACACAATACTCAAATACTGGTCTGATTACTCACTATATTGTAGCTGATCACAGGTATGATAATGCTCTCACAAGGTCTGCAGCAACTTTGGTGCTATTGATGCTGGTCTCTTATCAGTTGGGCTTGGGCCCAACTCATAGGGGTTAATAAAAGGACTGATACTCAAAAACCCGGTCTTGGCTGGCCAGCCAGTGCTATGCCATACATCAGGATAAAGGAGAGGGACAGTTAATATGGAACACACTGTAAATTCCAGCTCTTGGGCTGACATATTGTTTATAGTAAAATATACTGATGTATTCTCATATTACCTAAGTATTACTTAATAAGACAAATCTGTACATGAATCTGATCTCAGTTACATGACTCCAGCATTACTGCATAAGAATTACTGTATAAGTAATACTAGAGTCATGTAACTGAGATCAGATTCTGGGCCAGAGATGTTTGGGGAGTCAGTGACAGAGCTGGGAATAATACCAGAGATAAGTGGCACAAAAGAATAAAAAATGATCATCCGTATGATTCCCAGTCTCAATTGCTTGTAGATGTTGGCAGCTAGGAATGCTGAAAAATGTGGGCATTCATGTCCTAGGGGAGGGCATGTCTCACATCACTTAACAGATGCTGTACTTTGTTTGTAATGTCGTTTTAAGAAAACACAGACTCCCATTGTTATGAAAAGG
Organism: Chelydra serpentina; assembly: GCA_037349315.1. Lineage (NCBI taxonomy): Eukaryota > Metazoa > Chordata > Testudines > Chelydridae > Chelydra > Chelydra serpentina. The sequence continues at coordinate 20,253,932 of JBAIAC010000042.1, forward strand.
ACAGACGAACCATTCATTCCATAACGGCTGGGTGTTTTTATAAGCATACTTAGAACAATCCCATTCACTGAACAATTTCTTACAACAGAGCTTGTTTTCTAACAGTTTTTATAAACAAATATTTACCATTAAGCATCTTACTATAGAAACAATTGTTCATAACTTTTATTAACACATTCCCACTGTTATATTAATTCCAATGAAACATCTGGGCCCAAAGAGTCAAAGGTATTCACATGACCCGGTAACTGTCCCCCATTACCGTTTTAAATGGGGTTCGTTAGACCGAGATCTCAGCCTGCTTCGTACCATGGCAAACATCCCTTAAGAATCCTTTAAAATCTTTTATTACAGAAAAATGAGGAAAAACAATTAAAACATTTAAAATATGCAGGATGAAATAAGGCCTTCATTTCAGCCATAACCCTGGATCCCTTTTCCTTTAGCCAGAGAGAGCTTTTAGAAAGAACTACCCCTTGTTTGACAGTCTCTTAGATGGTATTAAAGATGGTAAAACCCGTCCTTTTGGGGAAAAGATAAAGCAATTAGTTGAAATGAGCTGATGCTGTTGTTGTTAAACTCCAGTCCATTTCCTAAAAGACAAAACCAACCACACACCCACCCACCAACAGCACAGGTAGAAAATGAGCACACACACAGGGCCGGTGCAAGGAAGTTTCGCACCCTAGGCGAAACTTCCTTGCACCAGCCCTGCGCCCCCCCGCAGCGATGGCTCGGCTCCCCGCCCGCGGCAGCTCCCCACCCCTGTCCCCCGCGGCGGCCAGCCCCCCCACATGCGGCAGCTCACCTCCCCTGCCCGCGGTAGCTCACCTCCGCCGGCGGCAGCAGCTCCTGGGAAGCTGTGTTCTCAGTGACGTTTCGGCAGCCGCTTTTATTGCTGCCAAATCGCCGCCGGGAGTCACCGCCCCCCAAATCCTGGCGCACGCGCGCACACCCCCCCACACCCCCACACCCCCACCAGCACAGGTAGAAAATGCAGCTTCTGTCTCTGGTGCTGACTTTCATTTGCAACCTCCCTGCTGGAAAAACATAGGGATTACACATGATTTTTATTAGCCATGTCAAGATCTGTATCACACTGGGCTGTGTATGACTTGGCTTTTATCTGCCCTTTCTGATCACAGGCTTACAGCAGTGTTGCAAAATATATTGTCTTGGCTGGCTAAGGCAGACTCTTACTAGACAGAAGGAAAAAGGAGATGGCTAAGAAAGAGAAGAAATAAGGTAGGGAAGCAAAAGACACATGGGAGGTGAGGTGGTGACAAAATCTCATATACCAGGTGGTGGTTGTGATTTAACCAAAGTAAGTAGAAGCATCAATGTCATCTGGGTCTCTTTCTCTCTCTGGCCTGGTCTGATCAGGACTTCTCTCAGGATCAGGATGATGAAGGCCCAACAACGTTACGGTAGCTCCTAGGAGATAGTAGAGGAATGGCAGCCATGGTGGTAAAGCTTGCTGCAGAGGTGGTTGTAAGACAGCTGCTGCTTCTGCTAATTTTCCCTCAAAAGTCTGTCTTTAAAAAAAAAAATTTTTTTTTATCAGAACCCAAAAGGAAGTGGTGACTGGAACAGTCCATCCTCTCGTTATTTTGTTCACTAATTAGGCCTAATTTTTGACACACCAATTTTGGTCCATTGATTTCCTGACCTACACATCTCTTGTTTCTCTTTACACAATCCCTGTACCAGAAGGCCTTTTTGTTTGCACTAATTCAGTCTTTCGGTCTCCCTTTTGCACTTTTTCCCACCAACATTTATTGTTATAGGTGATTTTAAGAACTTTCACTCACTTTTCACAGTAGAGCTCAAAATTTGGGTAAATTTGTAGGCCAATTATCACAACCCTTCCCTCCATCTCTCACCCTTTCCTCACCCTAGAAATAATACTGGAAACTACATTATAGATAGGGTTGGTACCAGGTTGCTTGACACTTCCCATAATAAGATCCTGTATTCAATTGCTTATAACTTTGCCAAACTTTAACTGTTTGAGCTGAAATTTTCCATGCCAGATGTGTGCCTCAGGCTGAATGTTCTGGAAAAAATGTCAGCCAAACAGTTGAGCCATTTTTGAGACTGGGGCTTGGGGAAAATAGATTATCTTTCAATGTTAAATTTTGGCAATCTTATCTCTGAATGGTTCTAGAGCCCCCATGCTTTGGAGCAGGGACATGAAAGTTGGGGGAGAGGGAAAGAGAAGGCATTTGTGTCAATTCATGGATGTGCCTCTTGCCATCCACATGGAAATCTGCCCAGCTTTGCCCACATTATAAACCTTTGAAAAATCAGTTTGCACATGCTCAGTAAAGATTTGTGATTTGCAAAACTAAAATCTCATGATTCCATCCTCACTGAACATGTCTGAGCCTCTCTCAGCTCCTAGTGCTGACCAGACTGCGCATGCACCATCCCACGGAGTGACTGAGCGTGCTGCGGCTAAGAACTATGGGGATGAATCCAGACTGTCTCTGTAGTGGCCCCTCTTGGCTGTGGTGGAGCTGGGTGCCAGAACTGAGAACAGGGAGCCTGGGTTTCCTGTGCTCTCAATGAACCCCAGGCTGGGCTTATGCAGTGTGGAGAGAAAGCCATCTTATTCAAATGCAGAGGGGACAATGCAGGAGGGGAAGTAGGAGAGTGGGATAAGGAGTTGGTGGGACTGAAATGGGAGAGGTAGGGGAGAGAAACTGTGACTGGCTGGGCAAAGAGACTGAGGCTGGGAGCTGGAGAAGGAAGGGTGGTGAGGCTAGCTTGATGGCTTTTGTGATCCCATCCTTAGGCACCTAACTTTCCCCATGCATTGTGTGGGGAGCCTGGGCATCTGACTCGGACACTGCAATGCTGAACCTGTTGATCTAGCTCTTGGTGACTTGTCCAAGGTCACACATGGAGTCTGTGGCAGAGCTAAGTACTGGATGCAGATCCCCAGAGTTCCAAACCATTGCTTTAATCAATAACCATCATCTTCTGGCATATTATCACCTCTTACAGATGGGGAACTTTGGCACAAATATGTTAAGTTACACACGAAGTCTATGGCATAGATGGGACTAGAACCTGTGGTATTCAGTGTTCACTCAGGCCCAGATCTTCCATAGGAGTTAGGTACCTAAAACCTTCAAGGATTAAGCAGAATGCAGGAGCTATGCTTAATTCAGTGTCCAATTCCAATTGGCTGCGCATAACATCAAAAGCTTCACAGCACCCTGCTCAGACTGTGTCTGGGAAGCTCAGTCCTTAAAGGCACACTTTCCACTACCACAAAGCCCAAATGTTCTGACTCAGGGTCATGGATTTTAATCACAAGACTCGCCTTCCTGTCTGGGGACATTAAATACACATTAACATACAGCAAGCCTTTCCTAACATTACTTTTCTAGGTAAGCAATTGCTATAGATGTCACAGGTACAATATACAATCACAAATGGAATTATGATCAGTAGGTGAAGAGGATGAGACCCTGTATTGGAGGACAAAAGGTTAAAAATCTCTCTCTTAGTGGTGGAAGGCCCCCAGCTGTCTCCTATCATTTAAGAGATTACAGCAGAGAATGAAACAGACTCCAGCTGTGCATGGTGCCTCATCAAGAGGATATAAGAAGTTAGGTTAGCAGAAGCTAGGCTTTTTAATGTTTTGAGCAGGGGTAGATATCAGGCAGTATGTGCTAGGATTTTCCTGAGTGTAGGATAGAAATCTAGACTACAGAAACCTGTATTCCCCAAGGGTGACACAGTCTCTAGTAGCTGGTGAAAAGGGGACTGAGCTGATGATTGTTCTTCTCTGGCTTTTAAAAGGGGTTGAACTATTTATTTTTCCTTTGCTCCCTCTAGTCTCTACCTTTTGCGGCCCTTGAGAATGGGGATTAGACTTCTTAACTGCCCAGGTGAAAGGGTTGTTTAACTCACCATTAAAGAGACCCTTTTTATCATCTGTGGCTTGTTCAGGAGCCATTGCTTTTGGAAATGCAGAGGTGGCTAAATCCAGAAACCCCTTAAATTGCTGCCCCATCTCAATTGCATAATAGCTGCCACTACACCTATTAGAGTGACCAAAACCCTTGAAAATGAGACTAAAGGTGCTGGTATATGAAAGTCCTAGTTATTTAGGTCTCTGTTATTGTAGATACCTCTCCTGGCAAAACTATGGAAACCGCTTTTAAGATAGTTTTATCCACAGCTGCATCACTTTATTATTTGCTTTAAAGAAGGTGTTTAATTCTCCAGAAATGGTTTTCTTTGGGTGTTGCTGAGAACAGTGCAAAGCGTAGTCAAGGAAAATCACTGCTAGTTTTACTATATTACTATTTCCAGAAATCTTTCTACTGCACAATATTTTTTTCTGCACTATGCTGTTGGCCATACTAAACAATTAAAAATTTTCTATAAAAAGAACTTAAAAAAAACAAAACTCCACCAGCAATGAGCCAATTCAAGGAATTCTTTAATTGCCCATTAATGTAGTCCTTGGATGGCAGAAGCCACTTGGCCTTCAGCTCTGTACCATACAGTTTCAATAGGCATGCATTAATAGCCCATTAAAGCACACTTTGTAATATCTTATTTCTTAACTCATATTGCCTACTTTAGGTCTAGGGAAATGAGAATATAAATTGGATTTATCTATTCTTCAGCAGTCTGAATTTTTAAAAAGTTATCTCCTATCCATCACACATTAACTATGAGACTGAGGGATCCGAATACTTTGCTTTGGTCTTCCTTCATTTAAAAACAGTTGGTTCTAATTAGTAAGCATGGAGCAATTTTACAATGCTGTTGTTTGTGTAGAGTCAGCTGCTCAGGAACCCATATTTCCCAGCAGGGCTTGCCCTAATTTCTGTGGGGCTCTATGGGAAGTCATGTGTGGGGCCCTCATTCTACTACATTTCTCAGATACTACTGGGTTTCCCATCTCAAAGTACCCATGAGAGCCCTCTTGTCTTCTACCTCTGATCCAAATATAACTCCTCTAGTGACACTCCCCCACCACTCGCCCACACACATGGACCACGAAGTCTAGAGATGGAATTAAAGCACAATTTTCTAAATAAGGACAGGAAGTGAAGAGATTTATTCTTTGCTGTGGTACAATTATGCTGGTGCCAAGTTGAAATGCAGAGGAAGACTAGAGATGGCACTCTGGCTGGCAGACAAAAAGTGTGCAGGTGGTGCGGGTCCCTACTCAGCTGCAAGTGTTTCATAAAAAGCCACAAGACACAGACAAGATGTGTGCAAACCACCACAGCAAGCATATGACCTTGTAATTGTAACCCATATCCTCCATTGTGTGACCTGATCCTTCTATTTCACTCCTCATTTATCCTGTCTCTTTAGATTATAAACTCTGAAGGACACAGACTGTGTCTTTTATTTGTCTTTAAAGTGCCTAGCATACTTCGGATTTTAAGTCAATTTTCACTGCATTGGATGAAGAGTGCCCATCACTTTATTTTACAGAAGACAAAACAGGCATGAATTTTGCCTTCATTCCTATTCAGGAGATGTCTGTTTGCTCTTCTTTAAGGAGGCTGCTAATCCCTTTTGTACACTGTCATCAGGGAGTGATGGCACTTAGATGCTAAAGATGGAGCCACAAATATTATCATGCAGAATGGCTTGATAACTTACAAGGAAGCTCAAGTGAGAGCTTCCTTGTAAGTTGCTCACTGTAGGCTAGTTGCAAGTACTTCTTTTCTCTTATACATTTCTACATATGACTTGTTTTTATTTGTATTGTGGTAGTTCCTAGAGGCCCCGAGTTAAGTGCTGTGGATACATGTAAGAAAAAGACCCCCTGCCCCAAAGAGCTTAAAATCTATTTCTTGTGGCCAATCACCTACTGTGCAGTCTAATGCTTATGCCTTTTGCAAAAGGATTTCTCAGCAGTTGTAGTACACACAGCATTATTACTCTGTATCTGTCTTTGATTGTACCAAAATACTCAATATCTAAGCAGAGGAGAACACCAATATAATAAAATGAAAACAAAACAAGGTTGAAAGTTGCTTGAACAAAATTCCCCTAGTACCCCAAAACGCTACATGTTCTTTTCAAAAGTTCTACCCAGCAAAATTGCCAATGCATCAGATTATCCGGAAATGAACAATAGTTAAGGAATCCATTTTGTTTCCACAACCATATAATCCTATGTCATTCACTGCTGTTCAATCCAATTCAGCCCTACAACACATTCAAGCCAAGATTCTCATGGTGCTTAACAAATATTAATGAATTAAACTTTTAACCACTCCTATATGTAACATCCTGGTGGTTTTTATTTTTTATTATACATCACGGTCTTCAATGAGCAGTTGTAAAAGATCCATAACCAAGTAAAAAGACAAGACAATAAGAGTGAGTATTAAATGGGGATTATTTTTTGCTTTCCTTTCTCCCTGTCTAAATACTTCAAAAAGTTTTCCATTTGATCAACAAGGAAAAATAGAAGATATGATATATTCCTAGTCTTCCATTTGATCAACAAGGAAAAACAGAAGATATGATATATTCCTAATTTTATCTATCCAGGTGTAAAGTGTAAAATATCCAGCAGTGTAGCATAAAAATTAACACGTGGCCATAGCAGAAATACACCTTTAGTATTACAAAACTCAATTGCACAACAATAAATGTATTTGAAAAGAGAATCAATGTGTTTAGTTATCCTAAGTTGCAGCAAAAAAGAGGTCAAAATCATTAGAATTAGATCTATTCAAATACCACTGAGTTTGAGCAGTGACAGGTACAATAGAAGAGTTGGTGGAAAAGAATCTGTGAGTTTCTCTCACTTCTGAAGGGTTTGGGCTTCCTGGTGTTTTCAAATTGCTGCAAAATTTTGGAAAGTAGCTGAGGAATAGTAACAGTGGCATTTGGAGTAGATGGTTAAGATTCTGTCAAGTTTTAAACATGGGTTCCCAAAGGAGTAAGGAAATTGCTGTATAATAATGTGATTTATTGGTTCATCTTCTATAGTAGGTTTACTGATTCATCTATCCTGGAAAGACTCTGGCACTGACAATTCTGGCCCCTGTGTCTGAATCTGGTCTAGTATCTCCTCCCCACATATACATTTTGGAAATGTGTGTGATTAGGAGTGGAGTAATTATAGAGATCGATCCCCTATATATTATGTGCAGTATGTTGGAGCTTTTTGGAGTATTCACTTTCTAGATCCCAGTTTCTTTTCTATGAACCATTCTCTGTTGTGTTAAACAACTAAGTAATCAGACACAAAGGTGGCTCCTTTTATTCCATTGTAAAGCCCTTTTAAATCTGTTCTGTGAAGCATTCCAATCATAATGCCAACTCTGTTTGTTCATTGTATTAGATTCTCAGAACATTAGATCTATCTTCAATATTTTTAACTCTACAGCATTTGCAAAATGTGTATGCGCTGCCTAATGGGAGGCACTCAGATACTACATTGATGGGGGTAATACAAGTCCATGTGTGCAGACTCTAAAAATAAAATATGATTTATTTCATATACTACAGTAGAACCTCAGAGTTACGAACAGCTTGGGAATGAAGGTTGTTTGTAACTCTGAAATGTTCATAACTCTGAACAAAAAGTTATGGTGGTTCTTTCAAAAGTTTACAACTGAACACTGACTTAATACAGCTTTGAAACTTTACTATGCAGAAGAAAAATGCAGCTTCCCCTTTATTTTTAGTAGCTTACATTTAACACAGTACTGTACTGTATTTGCTTTTTTTACTTTGTCTTTGCTGCTGCCCGATTGTGTACTTCTGGTTACAAATGAGGTATGTGGTTGACTGGTCAGTTCGTAACACTAGTGTTCATAACTTTGAGGTTCTACTGTAGTGTACAGTGTTTGCTGCCTTCCTATCTACCATTGTTGCTGAGAAGCTCTTTGGCTAGTCTAGGAGATGCAGCATGAGTTTATCAAATCAATGTATATTACAGTCTGCTTAAGAATTTACAGCAGTAGATTATGGACCACTGTAGTGAAAGCACATGCATTGTTTGAATGACAGGAAAAAATGACAACAAAATGTCCTTGTCAACTGCACAGGAGTCCAAAAAAAAATAATCAACCAATTCAAATAGAACAGTCTGAAGGGAGAAGGCTGATTAGCAACTGGATTGTAATTTGGACAGTAAATCCTTCTTATGATAGTCCACCGGTCATTAACTATCTCTGCTGCAAGAGAAAACTGGACTATTAACTTCCTCAGACTGAACTAGAGGGGAAAACCAATCATTTCTTTTACAAGCACAAGGAAAGGCTCTGCTCAATAAAGATCAATTAAACATTTCTCATAAAAAAGAAGGCTTGGTAGCTAATGCCAATGTAAATGGATATGTGACCATCAAAACCTTTCTTAGAGATTTTTAAAGGTCATTACTTACTATTTTCCTTTTAAATTTCTTAAACTACAGATTCAGTAAACTTGACTGATTTGGCTGTAGTTAATAATTTTGTTGGGTGCTGAGTGGTCTTACCGGAACACAGGATTTGCTATACTGGTGAGACTGGTGACCCATCCAGTCTAGTACTTTGTATAAGGCTGTGGCCAGGATCAGATGTTTCTAAGGGTACGTCTACACTACCCACCGGATCGGCGGGTAGTGATTGATCTATCGGGGATCGATTTAGCGTGTCTAGTGTAGACACGCTAAATCGATCCCTGATTGCTCTGCCATCGACTCTTTTACTCCACCGCAGCGCGAGGCAGAAGCAGATTAGACGGGGGAGCGGCGGTAGTCAACCTCGAGCCATGAGGACGCGAGATAAGTTGACCTAAGATACATCGACTTCAGCTACGCTATTCTCGTAGCTGAAGTTGCATATTTTAGGTCAATCCCCCTCCCTGTGTAGACCAGGGCTAAGGAATGTGTAACCCTCCCTTAGAACCCATTAATCAAAGCACACAATCACATTCTTCAGGAGAACTTAAGCATGTGTGACAGTAAGCATGTGATTAAGTGGTTTGCTCCATCGGGGCTATAAAGGACAAATGTACATTAACATTCCTGTACAGGACGTTTCCTCCTAAACCCAGGCAGCTGTGGTTGATATGTCTTGAAGCATGAGGGTTGGTCTTCCTTATAAATATTTGTCCTGGCTAATAGGATGACATTCTAATTATCTAATTGCTCTGGGTTTTTCCTTTTTGTATTTCAGTAAGATCTTTATCTCATTGTTATATTGTGTCAGTGAGTTCCACAGGTTTATTATACATTATAAAAGAAATGACATAATTTTATCATTTTGAAATATGTTTCCTTTCAGTTTCCTTGGGTTTTCTTTTGTTCCTTGTACTATAAAACCTTTTCTGTACCATTATTGCTGTTGAAGGCTGGAAATATTGAAATTTTTGTCTGGATTATGAGGATAGCAAGTAATTTTTAAAGAATCTGCACTTATTTATAATTTGTTTCTGGTATGGCCATTACATTACATGCTGGAAAGAATAAATGGTCCGACCGAGGAGCTCACAATCTAACTTCAGACAAAGAGGTAGAAAAGAACAGGAATGGGTACCAGTTAAAAGAAGAGTGGCCAATCTTGGCCACATTGTGGTGATATAAGGTTGTGTTAACCAGACTGGTCATTTTCTTTCAAGGAAAAGGGTAATAAACTATTCCCAATCATTCCTGCAATTTATCATTATTAGCCTATATGTTATGTATCATGATAACTAGTTTGTAAAAAAAGAAAAGAAAAGAAAAAAAGAGAGATATTTTAAGGGTTTAGTTGATATCTGCCCATAGCTCCAGATCCAGAAGATGAAGAATGGCTTATTCCAATTTGTTCAATCTATCAGTAGCTGGATATTACAGGAAACAAGATTACCACAAACAATGAAATTACTGACCCTCTTTCACTGTGCTGTCTGCAGTAGTTGAAAGCTTGTCTTGTCTACCTGTCTATGAATTAATACATCTAATGGCAGACAAAGCTCCCAAATGTTGTCACGGAGTATAGGGGAGTCCGGCCCTGCACCCCTCTTCCCCGGATTCACTGGGAGTCTCAGCCAGCCAGTAGAACAGAAGGTTTATTAGAGATGCCAGGAACACAGTCCAACCAGAGCTTGTCAGTACATCCAGGACCCCTCAGTCGGGTCCTTCCGGGGGGCAGGGAGCTTAGACCCCAGCCTGGGGCTCCCTGCATTTCGCCCCACAGCTCCAACCGGGGCAGGGAGGCCAGACCCTGTCTGCCTCGCTCGCCTCTTCCCCGGCCAGCCTCCAAACTCAAACTCTCCAGCCCCTCCTCCGCCTTTGTCTGCTTCCCGGGCCAGGAGGTCACCTGATCCCTTTGTTCTCACACCTTCAGCTCTCACCTTTGCCGGGCAAGGGGCTGGGCCATCTGTTGCCAGGAGACAGAGCCCTTCTCTGTGTCCAGGCCTCTGCCTTCTAGGGCTTTGTAACAATCATGCACCGTTGTCCCACCACCTAGATACTCAAGCACCGCATAGGGGAAACTGAGGCACCCACACAGTACTCAGGGAAACCTTAACTACAGTCCTAGTTCATCACATCTCTCCCCCCTCTGAGACCGAACTGAGCGGGGTCACTTTAGCCAGTGACCCGGGGAAGTTCGAACCTGGTCACACCAGGCCGTTCCAGTTCCACGGGCTCCCTTAGGTTGGGTGGGCTGGATGGCACCCGCAGGCCGCATTTGGGAAGGTTTATGCGGCCCGTGCCCTCTTCCCATCCCAAAACCCCTGGGGTTCAAGCTGAGATCAGGTCTTTTCCCAGCGCTCCAGTCTGGAGGGCTGTAGTTCGGGCTCTCTTGGTTAAGAGCCTCCCTCTTGATCTGGTCCCCTCTCCGACCACGTGTCTCTGTCACCAGCCACTCGGCATCGGCCCCTTTTCCTGGATGCAGCCACGTTGGGGCGGAATGGTGACCATACCCCGTAAAGCGCCACCCAAATAGATCCGGCTGCTACTTCTTAAGGGCCTGCCCCATGGCCAGGCATTCCTTCTCTATGGCCTGACCGTTCTGCCTCCAGGGCAGCCGCTCCTTGCTCAGATACCCGATGGGGTATCTCTCCCCCTTCGCATAGGCCTGCATCAGCACCGCGCCCAGCCCTGTGTCTGAGGCTTCGGTGAACACTGTACAGGGCTTGGCCCGGTCTGGGTTTACTCGATCTATTGGGCCCTGGATTAGAGCCTCCTTCAGCGCACAGAGAGTCCTCTGGCCCTGCTCGGTCCAGACTGCCTTGTCTGGCTTCCCCTTCTTATCTAGCTCTGTGATGGGGGCAGCTAGGGAGCTAAAGGGGGGTACAAACCTCTGGTAGTATCCCACCATCCCGCTAAAGGCCTGGACCTGTTTCTTGGTCTGGGGAACAGGCCAAACTCTGATCGCCTCCACCTTGGCCAGCCCTGGGCTGTTGAATGACTGGTTCACCTCTAAAGCCAGCCTGTCCTTGGCCTCTCTCTCCAGGTTCTGGGCTCTTTTCCCAGTTACTCTGACTGGGGGACACCTGATGGAAGGATGGGCTCCCATCTCAGGGGAGAGATCCATCAGGGGGTCTTCCCCATTCTCCTCCCAATTGTCCCTTACCGGTTCTAGGGGTCCCCTTACTCTCCTCCCATACCACAGCTTGAAAGGGAAGCCCCCTGGTGATTCCTGGGGCACTTCCTTGTGCCATCGGTGGGGCAGGTACTTGTCCCAGTCCTGTGGATGCTGATTGATGCAAGTCTTCAGCATCAGCCTCATGGTCCCCTGAACTCTCTCCACCAGCCCATTGCACTGGGGATGATATGCTGAGGCCCAACTGTGCCGGACCCCACATTTCTCCCACAAGCACCGGAGCAGGGCCGACATGAAGTTGGACCCTTGGTCTGTCAGGACTTCCTTGGGGAACCCCACTCGGCTGAAAATGGTCAGCAGCGCATCCGCCACGGTGTCTGCTTCAATGGAGGATAAGGGCACCGCCTCGGGGTAGCGGGTGGCAAAATCTACCACCACCCGAATGTACTTCTTCCCCGACTGGGTTGCCCTGCTGAGGGGGCCCACCCCATTCATAGCCACCTTCTGGAAAGGTTCCTCCCTGATGGGCAGGGACCTCCAGGGATCTTCTCCCTTACCCTGGACCAGGTATAATAGCCGGTGATGATACTTCGGGTGCCCCACCGGCTGCCTCCTGATTCCCCGCAGTTCTACTTCCCCTTGGGAAGCCCATTCCCGGCACAGGAATCCCTTCTCCCACAGGGATCTGTCTCTGCAGTCTTCCCCAAGGGGGTTTGCAGCGCTGTGGCCAGCAAGTTCCCTTAGCTTCTCCAAAGCGGGATCCCTCTGCAGCTCACTGGCCAGACCTGGGGTCACGGCCCCACTGAGCCCTGTCCCTGGTGGCTCCCTCCCTGCCGTGGAATCACTTCCCGGCAGCACCTCTGGACCAGGCAAGCCTGGTTGGCAGCCGTCCTGCCCTGCCTGTGTGTTCCCCCACTCAGCTGGGGTCTCTGCTCCCCCCGGGCTCAGCGCTGCCCTGGCTGTCCCTGTGGGGCCAGGCAGCGAGCTCGCTGCTTTGGTCACAGCATCAGAGCCAGCGTGAGCCACCTCTCCAGTGTGCAGGGGGGTGGGGAGCATCTCTCTGACCCACCCCGCCCTAGGGGTCTGGTTACAGGCAGGCCGGTAACCGGGGCCTGGCAGCTCCTCCCCCCTGCCAGCCAGGTCATTTGCATTTTCACTGACCATTTCCCTCTTAGCCAATTGGTTTCCTGAGTTCAAATTCAAATCCTCGGCCGTTACAGGGCCTGGATCCTGTCCCAAAGATACACAGTCACCCCCCAACAGCACCTCACCGCTGATATCCTGGAGACCCCCAACCACCAGCCAGCCCGACCCCTCCTGGGTCTGCACAGGGATCTGGGCCATAGGCAGGGTGAATGGGTCCATCCCTGGGACCCTCACCCAGGTCACACAGCCCCCCAGCAGCTGGTGGGGGTGCACCACCCGGGGCCTGACCACAATTCTCTCTGTCCCGGGGTCTTGCCACCCCCCGAATGTCTCTCCATTGACCATCAGCTTCCGCTTCCACTGGGGGTCCATAGGGCTTGAGTCCAGGGCCAGGAGTGGAAATCCGTCCACCATCCCACCCTTCTGGCTGGTGGAGTTTATGGCCTTGGGACCCAGCACGGGGGTTAGATCCCGGGGCTTTTCCGCAGGGTCTCCCTGGTTCCAATCACCAGCCTGCTCCAAGGCAGTGAGGTGGGCCTCCACATCCCCACCCTCCTTAACCAGGGGCAGCAATTTAGGATCGAGGTTCCCTGCAGAGCTGGCACCCCGGGATCTGTCCCCACTTACCCCTGGCCAGTCCCCTATGCCTCTCAGTTCCACCACCGCAAGTTCACGCTGCTGCTTCTTCTGTAGGTCTTTCTCGGGCTCTTGCTGTCTCTCACCGTCCTCTTGCTCTCTCGGACTCAGCTCCAGTCCCATCCGTCTCCGATCCCCTGCTGGGGAACCCGATCGTGAAGACCCCCGTCTGGTTGGGGACCAGACTCTTGGGGATGCCAGGCTATCACTCCAGCTGCTCCCAGATCCTGCTGTAGCCCCATTGGGGTCAGGAATCTGCTCCCTGGAATGGTCATCTTCCTCCAGCCGCGTGATTAACTGGGCTTTAGTGAGCTTTCCAATGGGTATCCCTCTCTTTTTGCACAGGGTTACAATGCTCTTCTTAAGGAGAAGGCGATACGCCATCACGTCACTGCTCCCAAGTTGCTGTGGATCCACAGGCCTGTGTGCTCTTAGCTCCCCACGGTTTCCAGGACGAACCCCAAGTGTGCCAGCCCTTCTCCAGGTCACCGCCTCTTTGCCAGGGTCAAGCTGCAGCTCCTCGGCCCCTGGGTCCACTCACGGCACACCCAGGGGAACCCTGTCACTGCAAAATTCCTTCTCTCTCCCAGGGCCAAGCCTCAGGCTCCTCCGCCCCTGGGACTGCTCACTGCAGTCCCCAGGGGGACCCCATCATTGCACAGTCCTTCTTGCTGGTCACACACTCCCAGGGTTTAAGCGTAGCTCCTCCGCTCCCCGAAACCGCTCCTCCGTGAGCCTTCAGCACGCCTGGTCCTCGTTAGCCCCCCTTCGTTCTACTGCTCCCCAGTTACTTACTGCAGGAAGCGCTGTTCACGGGGTGCAGAACATCCCGCCGCTGCCACCAGTTGTCACGGAGTATAGGGGAGTCCGGCCCTGCACCCCTCTTCCCCGGATTCACTGGGAGTCTCAGCCAGCCAGTAGAACAGAAGGTTTATTAGAGATGCCAGGAACACAGTCCAACCAGAGCTTGTCAGTACATCCAGGACCCCTCAGTCGGGTCCTTCCGGGGGGCAGGGAGCTTAGACCCCAGCCTGGGGCTCCCTGCATTTCGCCCCACAGCTCCAACCGGGGCAGGGAGGCCAGACCCTGTCTGCCTCGCTCGCCTCTTCCCCGGCCAGCCTCCAAACTCAAACTCTCCAGCCCCTCCTCCGCCTTTGTCTGCTTCCCGGGCCAGGAGGTCACCTGATCCCTTTGTTCTCACACCTTCAGCTCTCACCTTTGCCGGGCAAGGGGCCGGGCCATCTGTTGCCAGGAGACAGAGCCCTTCTCTGTGTCCAGGCCTCTGCCTTCTAGGGCTTTGTAACAATCATGCACCGTTGTCCCACCACCTAGATACTCAAGCACCGCATAGGGGAAACTGAGGCACCCACACAGTACTCAGGGAAACCTTAACTACAGTCCTAGTTCGTCACAAATGTGTCTTCCCTTTTTTCAGTAATATGCAGACTGGACCCTATTTTTTATTATGGGTCAAATAATACAGTTCTTACTCAGGTAAAATCCTCAATGAAGATCAAAGTGTGATTGCCCTGACTGCAGATTTTGGCATTAGACTTCCAATGTGGGCCCTCTCTCTCATACTATTAGATGGGCCAAATGAAAGAACTCTGGGAGTCAAAAGCTTTTTCCTTGTATCAGAGCCAGAGTTCCAAAAGGTGAATCTCTCCCTTAAATATTCTATTATTTACACTGTCTACATTGGGGATGAGTGAAATATTGCATACTGAGAGGAGAATTATCGCTGATTTCCATTCCACTCAACACAGGTTTAAAGATTCAATTGGAACTTGAATGTTATTGGATTTGCACTCTGCCTAGGAGGGACTGTGAAAAAACAAGGAAGGAAGCGGTGAGGGAGAAAAATTGTAACACAAATACAGTATGGAGGGCATCTGCTTCAGCAAGTCTGGTGAACAGGCATTATTCTATCCCTAAGACATGGCATACAGTTCCCTTTAGCTAGAAAAGAATGGTTTGTTAATTTGGGAAATCTGTAACTTCCTCCCAACAAAGTAGATGGGTTTGCAAACCCTGAGAATGCACAAAGTCCTGTCATTTGTATTATTTGGAATGATGGGGATGTAGTAAGGATTGAGGGTACATTTTCATAGAGCTGTGTGAAACTCCATTCAAGTCAATGGTAGTTCACTGTTTTAAGGGAGATCAGAAAGTTGTTCATTGACTATAAGGAAAATTGTACAACTAAAAGCAACACAATGTTTTGGGAATGTACCCCTAAGTGTTTTATAATAGACTGATGTCTCTTAAGGCACTCATGACAACAGGGTGTAATATCCACCTTGTAGAGAGGAGGAGTGTGTGTGTGTGTGTGTGTGTGTGTGTGTGTGAAATAAGTCTATTTGCAGGTTGACTTCAAGATTAGATTGTTTCACACCTGGGGAACTTGTGGTTCGGTTTCCAGCTTGGTTTGCTAGGTCAAACAATTACAAGAGCATTAATTAGCTGGCAGATTCTCCTGGGCTTGCTCTGGTAGTCAGGCAATGGTGAAAGAAATGGGAGCAAAAGTAGCCAAGATCTTCCCAGGGTGACAGAGATACCCCTGTGATAAGGAGAGTTTCATAGTTTAGATATATAGATGCTGGTGGGATTTTCCAGTATTAATATGATGTCAGTTTATTAAAATAATTGGGTCAGATTTTGCCCTCAATTATATATTTGTAACCTTGTTGGCTCTGTTTGACTCAGAATTTGGCCTCAGGTCTTCATTTTTGACAGGAAAGGCACATCTAGTTAACAGCAAAGAGACATGGAAGATTGGATTCGATGTTATAGAAGAGGTGGGGTTATAGCAAGTAAGGGAGATATGGATCAAGAGCTAGATCTTTGAAAGACAGATACTATACCTTGTTATGTTTTAGAAGGTTTTGTGCTTTTGTTCCAAGTTTGTTGTAATTTGAAACATATGGTGGCTCAGCAGGAGCTATCCTTCATTATTTCCAGATTGGCTGCATGATCCTGGTCTATATAATGTGCATTCTTCTGCAATACATTGGGAAAGGTCTCTCTTGTAGAGATTTTCAAAGCTCATCTGAAAAATGTAGTTATATTTAGATATAGTATTGTTACTGCATTTTTGTTTAATATAGTTTTTCCCAAACCCAAACAGTTCAAAAGCTTGTAAATCAAAAGCTGTGCATTCCAAATTGGGGTATTTTAGAGATAGAGACTGTTTGTGGAAAGTTTCAGTATACTTTAGGGTTTCTATAAATGTACATAAACAAGAGATGATGTTCTTTTTTGAAGAGAGTGAGAGTGAGATTCCTGATTTTGGAATTTCCTTCATATTGGGGCAAATTAAACCCCATAGAATTAAAAATTAGTTTGTTTTGCACAGAGGTTAGTATTAGAAGACTGGTTAAAATATGAAAACAAATGAAAAATAAAATGGGGTTAAATTTTGAGTACAATACCTTTGGAAGCCCCTCATAATATGAAAGAGCTTCATTAAAGGAGTTTTCTTAGTACTGAATGGATTGAGGGAGAGATGACATGCACTTCCTCTATAAACCCACCCCTTAATCCCTACATTCTCTTTGGAAATTAAAAAAAACACAACTAACTGTACTGCAGATGTTTCAGAATTTAATAATTGATTAGTTTAAGATTTGACTTGATATATTTCATGCTAGTATTAGTTATATTGATGCTTTGCATTAATCATTTCCTCTTTTCTGAGGTTAATGTTTTTAAAAGTCATTGCTTGATGAGATCATGCAAATTCAGCTATCGGTGAGGCTGTTAAAGAGAGGTTTTGAGGTCTTGGCTACGTAAGTTCTTGCAAAATACAGTATATCAGGCTACCAAGAAATGTTATATGCAATCTTTTAGTGGGAAGGAAAAATCAATCTTGAATCTTTTAGTCCGGCAATCACAAAGCTACTGCATTGATTCTGTTCAGTCTGGTTTGCAATTTATTCTGACCTGATCTTATAAGACTTGAACTCTACTTTCTCTGGGAAGTATTCATTTGAATGTGATTAATGTTTTGAATATGGTTTTAAAAACAGTGTTAAGCTCTTTCTGTAAACATTACATTATAGAGCTTACTCCACTTCTTGCTGTCTAAATAATTTGGTGTTAACTATAAGCTATGGACACAAGAGGGAGACAAAGACTTGGTTAAAATGAGAGATAACTAAGCAGGGCACTGAGACTTCTATTTTCCCTTAGCCATCCAAAAATCAGACATCAAAGAAGAGCCAGTATAGGATTAGTATGACTTTATATAATATAGCTACTACAAAATAAATATAATTTACAAGTAATGTAGGTGTGCTCTTTATCATGTATTTTATTGTTTTCTAAACTGCTAAAAATATTTTCAGAAGCACAAAGCAGCATTAAGAAACAATGCTCCTTTTTGACTAATTAGCACCAATGGACTAAGAGCCAATTTCTTAAACTAGAGTCAGGAACCATCTTCCCTCCCTCACACTGGCTATGGGTGGCACTGAAGTAATTTTTGCCAGCAGATAAGAGTCACATTCCATCACACCAGCATTATTTAATCTCTTATTGCAGCTAGGCCTGGTTATATGTAATTCTTTTGTTTCCAATTTAACTCTTTTGTGCATATGTGTGTGCAGTGTTTTCCGGTGAATAATGTATCTTAAGAAGTCTCAACAAACAGGTAGCGTAGAGATTCACTTTTTAAAGCCCCCCTATATTTTTCTGGTATACAACATGATCAAACAGGACTCTCTCTCTTTGTTGCCATTTGTGCTTTTCAGGTCCAGCAGCATGGCAAGCTTTCCCACACTGCTCTGCCAAAGTGAGTCAGTCCTGGCTCTGTGGAACATTCCCCAGGGAAGTTTACCCTCTGTGCTGGTTCATTCATTTGTTGGCCTCTCTGCTGAGAACAACAAGGGTGCTAATTAGTGACTAGTGTCCACAACCACGTGTGATGTGGACACTTGTTTGCTAGGAACTTTACTGAAGCCAACCAATTCACTTTACACTGGCCATAAACAGCTACTAGAGAATTGTTGTTGTTGTTATTGTTGTGTTGTTGTTGTTGTTATTCTCTTTCAGTATTACATCATGAGGATTTTAAAAAAAACAAATAGCCTCCACAACATACAAGATCTTTAAGTATAAAAGGGGGAAAGCTACTGGCTCAAACTTATCCTGACCACTAACCAACTCCATAGGTTTGGGTGGTCAGGAGTTTTGTTAAGCCTTCCACAGATTTCCTGCTTTTTAGGTGCTCAAAAGCATTCGTTCTTCTTTGGTTTTCCTTAAAATTCTCACAGTGTCTAAGGGTTCTGTCATCTAGGGGGCAGGGCTTGTGATGTCTTGCACTTTCAACATGTTCTTGAGCTGCTCATTCATACCCTTAGGGATTACTCCAAGTGCTCCAATCACTGGGCTTGGCTTTGTTCTAATGTTCCATAATTGTTCCACTGAATGGAAGAGCTCTTCAGACTTCACTATCTTCTCTTCTTGTTTGTCATTTATGTTTCTGTTTGCTGATATGGCAATATCAATTAACATGGTCTTGTTTATATTCTTTTCTAGGTCAAGGTCCAGCCTGCTTAAACTGTTTGGTCTGTGATAATTGCCAGATCCCATAAAATCGTTAGCCTTTTCATTCACTAGTGCGCTTTCAATTCGGTGGTCATAATATTGCATGGTTAGTTTAAATTCGTACCTGCTTCTGAGGCTCCAGTGGAGACACTTGTCGACCTCATTGTGTTTGTTCATATATTTTCTCCCAGCCAGGCGCCTGCGGGCACTCAACACATGTTCCACCATCTTCCTCCTTTTTGGAACACATTCTGCAGTTTGTGGAGCAGTTCTTTCAGACAGTTTTGCTTTGAACGAAATTAAGCCTTAAGAACTGCTCTTGTGCACTCATAATGAGGCTCTGTCTCTCTTTTGAAGTATCCTTCTAAAAGCCATAAGTTTGTTTATTTGGGATCACCAATGAGTTCAGTCTTTCTCCACCACTGTCTTTGCATTGATTTCTGGGCAAATCTTTTGAGCCTTGCTTTGGCTATTTGATTTCTCCTTTCTTTTATGCTTTCTTGCACAAGGATGCACAATTGGTTGCTGCTTGTTATCCTGACCAGATGATCTTTTACTCTGGCTGACTCCTCATACATTTTATTTTTATATTCTTCATTATCAATTGCTTCCTCCACAGATAAACTCCTTTGAATTGTCAGATGTACATCCTGTCCACCTCTTGACTAATAGTCATTACTCTATGTATCTCCAGGAACTTCCTTGTTTGGATGTCAGATTTTTTCTTCTCCTCTTGATTCCACTTGATCACTCTGGTGTTGTACCATACTATTGGTATTACCCACATATTAATGACTCGGATGAAAGGCTTCTAGTTGAGTTTTGTCCTTAGAATAGTTCTTTTTTTAACTTTCTTATATTCTGACTCCATCAGTTTCATGATTCTAAGCTTTGTAGGGGCTATACTGAGAGATGTCTTAATAGTACCTTTGTTAATTGGTATGTAATCTGATGTACTAGTTTGCCCCTCTTTACAGATGCCAATTCACATTTAGCCAACCCAACCCATATCTTTATATCGTCACCAAGCTTTTCTACACGTCACCAATCTCTGTAACTCATTTTGTGACCATCCATATAATTTCAAATCATCTATGTATAACAAATGGTTGTTGCTCTTTGCTGATATAACAACAATTTATCTCACAGAGAACTGGTGATAAGGAATCCCGTTGAAAGATTCCTCTTTTAATTTGAGAGTCCCTTCCAGATAGAGTCAAGTGTTCCAGTTAACCATAAATTGCTGCAGAAAGGAAATGATATTTGGAGGAAACTTGTGAATTTTCAGTGTCTCGATGACTCACAAATGTAGGATGATGTCATATGCTTTTTGGTCATCTAACCACCCTATCTCTAAATTATTCTTTTTTTGTTTTGTGAACTTTGTGATCTTTTGTCCCTTTTCATGTTTACTGTACAGCTTTTTTGGTCCGTAAGCAGCATTCCATTGTGAGCTAGTGCTACCCGGATGGCCTTTGCCAGAATTGCCATGAGAAGTTTCCACATAGTTGGTAAACCCGTGATTGGTCTATAATTCATAGGCTTCTTTCTTTTCTTATGTGAGGACGGTTCTTCCTGTGACCATCCATCTGTTCTTCACATATTTATTATGTTGCTCAGGGAAACAATCTTGGAGAGTTGTTAGGTGTTTCAGCCAGATTCTTTGCAATTTTTCATTCCTCTCAGTACCTCATCTATTTCTAATTATTATTTATTTACTATTACTATTATTTTGGTAGCACCTGGAAACCCCGTTGTGCTAGGAACTGTACAAACATAACAAAGAGAGATCCTAGCTCAAAAAAGCTTGCAGTCCAAGTTTTAAATGAGAGAAAACAGCTGGATATGACAGCGATAGAAAGCACAAAGAAATAGTGAGACAGATGTGAATAGTGGAATAAGCAGTGGTGATAGTGGTTTCAGCACACCAGCTGCAATTACAACAATATTTTTGTGTTTATAACTGTAGACAAAACTTACAGATAAATCACCCACAAATATTCTTACAAGGAAGGAAAATATATACAAAGGTTGCTGCATACTACTATAAGGGGTTAATGTTTCAGAGTATGTTAAAGTCTTTGAAAGTGTACTTCACCAAGAGGGATGGGTTCAGCAATTTTTTGTCACTACTGCCTGACATGGAGTCAGACATAGAGGTGAAAGGTTTTATATTCCACTCCCTTGAAATTATCCAGCCTTCCTTATACTATTATTATCTATAACTAGATGAATGCCACTTCCAAAGTGCTATGTAGGAGATCAAGGAGCTATGTAGGAGATCTATATCTAAATCCTATATGGCGGCACGTAATATATGGAAATGTAATTAAAATAGACAGTGTGTTATAGTTTTAACAGCATGAAACATGGCCAATTTTCATGCTAATAAAAAGGATATATTTCTATAGGTTTTATGAAAATACCCACTGCCTTGTGGTACCCAATAAGCTAACTGGACTTGGGGTGCACACATGCAGCATTCAGGTGACATTTAGAGTGAGCCCTGGATAGAATGTGTTGCAGTTGTCCATTGTAGAGGCATTAAATATCTAGGCCGCTTTTCTAAACCAAGTATATTTTTAAAACAGAAAATGGTTTGGTCCTGACTTCACTGAGCAGCTGAGCTGGTGTTAGAAGTCATTTTTGCTGGCACAATGCTTAAGCAGAGTTTTAAATAGTTTCGGAAGATGGTTCCCAGCCCAGCAGGAGCATGGCTGTTATAGGTAATTGGCAGATGCAGTGGCCTTGTTTAGACTAGCCTTTTTCTTAAAATGCATCACTGTTGCACTGGAATTGGTGCAGCTTTGCCTGCGGTAGTGCTAACATAGACAGGCTGCTGGGGACCGCAGGCATTTTAACCATTGTTTCAACTCAGAGTAGGTCTAGACAAAATGATGATGGAAATGCCAGGGGAGATGCACCAAAACCATTGTCATTGCAACAGTGGGAAACTTTAAGAAAATGCTAATGTAGACACAGCCAGTAGCTGTGGGTCGCATCTTTACTGCAGCTCCTCTAATTATAACAACTGTGCCCTGCTTTCCTCGCTCTTCATTTCCCTGGCTACTAGTCATGCAGAAATGAGACAGAAGAGAAGGTTTTAGCAATATAGTCTAAAATTGCCTCAGGAGCGCTAGCCCATTCTAGCTGAATGGAAGAGCAACACAATCAGATTCACTGATATCAGTGTGTTCTGAGTGTACCACGTGCCTTAGAGATCTGCGGTGTGGAAAAAGATCTCTCTTGTGGCCTGGAATGCAGAATTTTGTCCGATGATAATCTTTTGTAAATGTGAATTTCTTGTATTTGTTGTAGAATTCAGTTAATATTTTGGGGTGGGGCTGGAAATGGAATGTTGCAGCCTTTTCACAAACAATACTTTTGAAACACATCTTAAAAATTTGGCATTGACATATTTGCACTTTCAGGTTGAGATAGCCTTCCTCAGATAGGAGACTCCTAAACTGATTTCTTATAACTTCTTGTGCAGGAATTGTGTGCATGGTATAATTCATCATATTTAGAACTAGACAAGAACAGTCTAAAGCTCTTTTTACTTATTCCTTAAGCAGTTGTCAAGACAGTCTTGGGGATTCCAGTTGCATAAGTCTCTTAAGAGTTTCATCCTGTTTTCACACCCAAGGACATGAATAATATTCAAAAGCTGAGGATGAAGAAATGGAGATATTAGAATTAACCTCTGTGCTGCTGGAGGAGGTGGGTGGGACTGGATGGCTCACAGGACTGGAACTAGGATACAGAACTCTTCACCTCTAGGCCATTAGTCCAACTCTAGTACAGGTTAGCATTTATCACCATGTTTGTCTTTTTCTGAGTGAGCAGTTGACTGCAATACCTGGACCATATGGACACAAGTCATAATCATAGATGCTATAGGATATAATGGGCATGGTGACTGAATAATTCTCTGTCCTGAGAGGTGGTCACTCCAGGTTGGGGTGGGATGGGTTAAGAAAATAAGAACATTTCCCTGCTACCTGTATCATTCCTTTTCACAAAAATAGCTCTTCAGTTTCTAGCGCTGTCACTTTTTACCAGCACTAAATCTTTCTCTCTCTCAGGATTGTGGGAGTGTTTGAAAGCGAGTTTGAGAATGAATGTGCTTTGCTGTTCTCTCCGTGTTTCTTTCTGTTGGCGCAATGGGATTTTGTTTTTATGTGTTTTAGTTTTGTGGTTT
The DNA here is from genome assembly GCA_037349315.1 of Chelydra serpentina. Classification (NCBI taxonomy): domain Eukaryota; kingdom Metazoa; phylum Chordata; order Testudines; family Chelydridae; genus Chelydra; species Chelydra serpentina. The sequence continues at coordinate 20,276,981 of JBAIAC010000042.1, forward strand.
TAACTTCAGGATTTCTTTTGTTGTAGCAGGCTTTTTGTCTGCCATCTGGGCTGGCATGATCAGCCCATGGGAACAGAGACCGAATTTTTTGTGGATTCTCAGGATTTAACCCATTGCCATGGACTGAATTTTGCCTCCAGATTCTGCCTCTGTGGAGGAGTGTGTTCTAACTGTGGGATAGGTGACTGGGTTTAAACATGTGAGGTGTGCCTCCCTCCTGAGCAAGGTTGCTGTGTTTGTTGAGCAGATGTATGGAGGGGATTGTTGTGTGGGATGATTTTATCCCTGTTGTGCCCCTCTCAACACCCGCTGTTAAAGTCACAATATTTACATATTTCATAAAAAAGGAGGAACATTAGCTGGCTACAGACCTGGCAAGTTATGGTAAGATCATTAGCTGTTAGGAGGATTCCTTTGGGTGGTAAAGCCCCAGAGATTTGGCATGTCTTGTCCTTTTTATAGGTAGGTTTATATGACACTAAACAATGTTTCCAAAGTTTCCCTGAAGTAGAGGACTGGGGAGTGTGACTATATTGTGTTTGTTGCCACTAGGACATGGGCTGTTTTCATTGTGGGACTCTGACACATTTGGTTAATCAGTAGGGTGACCAGACAGCAAGTGTGAAAAATTGGGACAGGGAGTGGGGGGTAATAGGAGCCTATATAAGAAAAAGACTCAAAAATCGGGACTGTCCCTATAAAATCGGGACAACTGGTCACCCTATTAATCAGTGCCCTAAGAAGAGGTGGCTTTTCCTTGGGAATGGTGACCCAGTGCCTGGGAATGTGGGGGTGTCTGAGAGTAAAGCACAGGATGGGGTGGCTGTGGCAGGCTCTAGATGTCACTGGGGATGTTGGTTCGGTGTGGGGTGGGATGAGTGCCTTCTTTACCACCCGGGGGAGATGGCATTACTGGTTCTGTGGTTCCTGACTCAGCTGTCTCTCCGCCTGAGCCTGACTGCAAAATGGAGTCTGAGCCTGTTGCTATGGAATTCTCAGTCTTGGCTGAGGACTCTGGCGTTCTGGAAAAGCCCTAAAGCAAAACATGTGTTGTCTCTTCCTTCTATGCAAGACTGTCATCCGTGCTGGGATTTTAACACTCACCTTCTACAAGATGTTCACTTTTGTGACTCTTTCAATTATTTTTTTTTTGGGGTGGGGAGCCTGGCTTGCCTCAAAGGAAGTTTTCCACTGCTTGAGGCAATGGAGGGAGCAGACATGCCAAACCCACGAAAAAAACGCAGAAATTGGGCTTGTTTTTGGCTTAATTGGCTTGTGAGATGCTTGTTGGCTAGTTTTTGGCTTGTAGCTTGTTGCTTCTTCTTTTTGATCAGCTCCCAGAAAGCAGGGGCAAGAGGCAAGGGGGGGTGGAGAGTGTCAGGGGTGCACATCAGGCCCACCATAGTCCCAGACAACACGCCGGGGGGATCTAGTCACAGAGTGTTCAGGTTCTTAGGGATTGGCTTGTTTTAGCCTTGTTTTGAAATGGGATTAGCTTGATTTTTGGCTTATTGTGAAGGTTGAGGTGCTTATTTATCATGTGAAAGTTGGCAACTGTGGAAGGGAGGTGGGTAAAGTTACAATCAAATGTTTTTGTCAGCAATACTCTCAGCAGACAACCCTGGGCCTTCGCTGGAGTATGGAGGAGTTAGAGTTGGGGATTGTGGAACTTGAAAAAGTCTTTCATGGCAGTAATGATGCTGGGTTGCATGAGAGCCTGAAATATAAAACACACCTCTTGCAGGACCTGATGGGCAGCAAAGTTCAGGGTGCACTGATTAGGCTCCAGTTTCAGGGCCTCTCTCAAATGGGACCTACTCAATTTTTCTTCGGCCTGGAAAAGAAACATGTGGAGCGGAAGATGATTGGCCACTGTAAGGTGTCATCAGGCCTACTGTTTTCAGATCCTGTGGGGATTAGGAACTTTGCTGTGAATATTTTCTCAGACCTGTATGTGCAGACCCTCTGTATCCATCTGAGACTCGGTGGCTCCTTGAGGATCTTCCTAGGATCTCAGTGTTGGATGTGGACAGACCTGAACAGGATCTGACACTCTCAGAATTGACTTCTGCCTCAAATGGATTTGCTCCATGGAAGGTACTTGGTATTGATGGTTTGCCTATTAAGTTTTGGACCCTTCTTGGGCCTGATTTGTTCCAGATTTTTCAAGAAAGCAGAGAAAGAAGATATTGCCACAGTTGTCATTGAGTGGTTCTTACCCAGTTACCTAAGAAGGACCCTGGGGAGATGAAGAATTGGACACCCTGCTTTGCTCTGACTATAAACTTTGTTCAAAGGTCTTGGTAAAGAGACTGAAAATTGTGATTGGTTCGGTCATGCACCCTAATCAGACCTATTGTGTCCCCAACAGGTCTGTTTTTGATAACCATTTCCTATTGTGGGATGTAATTTCAGCCTCAAAGATGTTTGATTTGCATGTTGAGTTGATTTTCCTTGATCAAAAGAAGGCTTTTGATTGTGTAGATCATGAATATTTGTTTCACACCCTTTGTGCTTTTGGGCCCAGGTTTGTCTCCTGCATTCAGTTACTGTATAAAGATACTGTATATGTATTCTACTTAAGGTGAATGTTGTTTTGAGTACCCCCTTTCCAGTCTGTAGAGGAATCAGACTGGGTTGTTCCCTGTCCGGATTATTGTATGCTCTTTCCACTGAGCCTCTATTATGCATATTGTGAAAGCTCCTTTCTGGCCTGTCTCTTCCTGTTCCAGCTTGTATTCCAGTGAAAGTTTTTGCATATGTCAATGATGTGACTGTGTTTATTACTCATGATTAAGGCTATGATTTTGTCATGGAGGTTGCTGGAAGTCACGGAATCCGTGACTTCTAAAGACCTCCATGACTTCAGCCTCGGTGGTTGTGAGCTGTGAGGCATCCTCGCCGCCTGAGGCAGCGGGGCCCCAAGCTCCGAGCTGCCATGAGCGGCAGGGGTACTCCTCAGCTCCCAACCCTACAGGGATGGGGGTACCGCACAGCTCCCTATTGCTATGGGTGATGGGGACCCCCACAGCTCCCCATCAGCTGAAGTGGGGCAGGGGGACCCCTGCAGCTCCCCAGCTGCTGGGGGGGAGGAGCAGGGGGACTCTGCATCTCTGAGCCCCCACAGGTGGTGGGGGCCTCTGGAGCTCCCAGCCATCCCACAGCTGCCCATCCCCTTCCCATTTTATCAAGGATATTTTTAGTAAAAGTCAGGGACAGGTCACAGGTTTCCTTGAGTTTTTCTTTATTGCCCATGACCTGTGCCTGACTTTTACTAAAAATATCCATGACAAAATCTTAGCCTTACTCATGATTGTGATGTCCAGGTTTTGATTGAATGTCAGCACTCTTTTGAGCAGGCTTCCTCAGCTTGCATAAACTTGGGGAAGAGAGACACACTCCTGCTGAGGGCTTGGGTGATTTTCCACCCCGTCTTTGCCTGGGGGGCTATTGTGGAGCTGAACTGGCTTTAAGGTGCTGGGATTGGATGATCAGACTTGGGATGGAGTTATGAAAAAGTTGGAGGGGAGGTTGCAAAGGTGGAAGTGGTGTTTGCCTCGGCTCTCCTTCTGAAGGCAAGTGTTAGTCATTAATAATTTAATTGCCTCTGTGTTGTGGTGTAAGAGAATTGTTTTGAGTCCCTCTCCACTCTTTAGAAAAAAAGTTCAGAAGTTTCTTTTGGACTTTCTCTGGGATGCCTGTTGTGGAAGGGGGTCAAGGTCTCATTGATCTTTTGAGCAGAGTTGCTACTTTTTGTTTACAGTCTCTGCAGTAGCTGTTGTTTGGGGCTGTACCTGTTCCTTGGAAGCAACTTGCCTTTGCTTTTCTTTGGTGGGTAGGGGGTTTGGGTGGTAGTCAGGAACTTGTTTTTGTTGGACCCTGGATATCTCAATTTTGAGGTGTCTCCTGGTTTTCATCAAAGCCTTTTTAAGGCTTGGAGTTTTTTTAAGATGAGGCCACAGGAGAGAGAGCTGGAGTTCCCAGGGCTGCTTGCTGAACCCCTTGTTTATAATCCTGCCATAAGGATTCCCTAGTCTTATTTCTAGTTTTGTCTCTTCCCTTATTGCAGCAGGTGTAACAACATTGGTTCATTTAATTGATTTTACATGGGTATCAGCTGATATTTTGGCTGTCAAGCTTGGTTTTCATTCCATTTGCTAGGTTTCTCGGTTTTTATCAGAGGTGGAATCCGCTTTTCCTAGAGGCAGTATTGCCAGTGTGGACAGTTGCCTCCTTGAGTGAACCGTTCCTGATTATGCTAATGCTTCTATTTTCTTGCCTGTTGCACCTGCTGTGGATTGGGATGTTGACATGCCTGGCAGCCTGCTTGCCTTCAGTAGGTCTTCTGAATTTACTTTTAATAGCTGAGGCCATAAATCGTTGGATATGCTTATGGCAAATATTTGTCATTTTCAAATGCTTGTTGATTATCCTGATATGGTGTGGAAAAGACAGCTTCTGGTGGTGGACTCCATCCATCCAGCCTGGCAAACTATATACAAGCCTCCGATTGCAAAGAGAATGGGTGATCTCCAATGAACAATTCTTCATGGGGTTATTGCCATGAATGTGTTTGTTCATAGGTTGACTTGCAGGTATCCATGTCATGTCCTTTTTGTGACATGGAGGAGACTATTATTCATATGTTTCTTACTTATTCCATGTTACAGCCATTATTTGTTTGACTTCAGGGTATTTTTTTGTTATTGTCCATTGATTTTCCTTCCCCCCCACCCCCCCATATTTATTTTTACTGTTAAGTACAGGTTTACAAATAGATCTGTGGTATGCTTTACAAGCTTTATTTTGGGTCAAGCAAAGATGGCCATTTTAAAAGCAGATAAGATAAATTATTTGGTACTGGGGTTGCCAATGTTCTTTGTTTTTCTAGATTTGTAGTGGTTTTACATAGTCATTTAGAGTTTAGATATTATACATTTATAAGCGATTTGGATCAGTTTATTCAGCGATGGGGTATTAGAAAATGCACTTTATGCTGTTTTGGATGGGCAACTGTTTTTGAATCTGTAATTTATTTTTCGGATATTACTGTGTTTTTGTACTGATATTATTAAAAGTGTTTTAAAAGTCAAAAGTCTTTCTCTTGCTTTCTCTGTCTCTCTCACTCAGACACATACTGCTGCTGCTGAAGTAATGTGAGTAGTTGCAGTTCCCTTCTGATTGTGTTACTGAGTGTGTGTTTCATGTGTGTGCTAGAGGTGTATACTAGGAAGTGCCAGGACCAGATTATTGCCTCAAAAAACAGGAATGGAAGAAAAAGTCAGAGGATGGATTTCACACCAAGCATCAGTGTTAATGATTGTCAAGATCATTGTCACTGTTCACAGTGAATTAAGATTTTGTTCTAGGGCAGTACAACTCATCACATAAGAGTGAAAAAGGATCATGAGTACTAGTTTCTGCATCACAACAGACATACTTCATAATAATAAGTAGAGAGACATCACTGCTGTCACATCAATATCAATGATTCCATCATGCAAACCCTGTCAGTGGTATCCCATTATTTAAAATATATAATACTCTACTCAGAGACTGCAACACTGGAGAAAATAATATAAACAAATTTGCAGAGAGCTAAAGAAGATCAGATCAACACACGTTAGCAGTGATTCAGTAGTTTTCAGGTGTGGGCTCCCCAGAGTAGAAAGAAAATTTACTGGCACAAAAACTTCAAAAGTGAAGAACTGGAAAGGAGTAAATGTTAAATGTGTAAACACCTAATTTAACAAAAATAAATAAATATGTGAAATTATAAAATAACTATTGGAAAAGCTAAACATTAGTTTCCAGACTGGTAGGACTGTATGAGTCAGCTTGCTCATTTGGAGCGTGATCCAGAGCCCATTGAAATCAATGGAAAAATCCTCATTAATGTCAGAGGGCTTTGGATCAGGTCCTTGTGGCCTGATCCTACTTCCATTAAAGGCAATTGCTGAACAGCAATGTATTACAAGAGAGAAAGCTCACGCCGTTAAGTACTGAAATGACCAACGGGCAAAGTACTATGAATGACTATTGAAAGAGCATGTTCTTCAGAAAGGTTGGAATTTCTAAGTCATGTAGCCTTCCATTCCCTTTAGTATAGGGGGAAAATGTTATTCCTTTACTTCCCTTTGATGCCATATCACTCTTGTCTTCTCTCACTGGGGCCTTGGCTACACTTGCAGATGTACAGCGCTGTGAGTTAAACCCGTTTTCGTATCGCTGAGTAGGGAAAGCGCTGCAGCCTGTCCACACTGGCAGCTGCCAGCGCACTAACGTGGCTACATTTGCGGCACTTGCAGCAGCTTTGGGAGCGGTGCATTATAGGCAGGTATCCCACAGAACACCTCTTCCCATTCTGGCGCCGTGGGTTGTGGGAAGGGGGCGTGTGGTATGGTGCATTCTGGGTCCTGTCCCAACACCCCGTGATGCATCGCTTCACATCCCAGCAATCCCTGTGTTTCTGGCCACATTTGGCACCATCTTTCAACAGTTTCTTTGTAGCGCGATCTGTGCTCCGTTTCGGTCAGCGGGAAATGGACCCCGACCTGTTGAGAAAAATACTGATGAGTCTCACCAGCATGTCACGTTTGGCAGTCAAGCTCTTCCTTAAGATCCACAGTGACAGCGAGGAGTCCGACGATGACAATGAAATCGACTCACGTAACGCGTACGACACGAACTTGCTTGTGGCATTCACGGACATGCTATGCACCGTGGAACGCTGCTTTTGGGCTCGGGAAACCAGCAGAGAGTGGTGGGATCACACTGTCATGCAAGTCTGGGATGACGAACAGTGGGTGCAGAACTTTCGGATGAGAAAAGCTACTTTCATGGGACTGTGTGAGGAGCTCGCCCCCGCCCTGTGGCACAAGGACACGAAATTGAGAGCTGCCCTGACGGTGGAGAAGCGGGTGGCTATTGCAATATGGAAGCTTGCAACTCCGGACTGCTATCGATTGGTAGCGAACCAGTTTGGAGTGGGAAAGTCGACCGCTGGAATCGTGCTGATGCAAGTTTGCAAGGCCATTAATCGCATCCTGCTCAGAAGAACCGTGACTCCGGGTAACGTGCAGGACATTGTGGCTGGCTTTGAACAAATGGGTTTCCCTAACTGCGGAGGGGCGATAGATGGGACGCATATTCGTATTCTGGCACCACCCCACCTAGCATCCGAGTACATTAATCGGCAGGGGTATTTCTCCATGGTTCTCCAGGCGCTTGTGGATCACCGTGGGCATTTCATTGACATCAACGCAGGCTGGCCTGGAAAGGTGCATGACGCATGCATCTTTCGGAACACTGCCCTGTTCCAGAAGATGCAGTCCGGGACTTTTTTCCCAGACCGGAAGATCACAGTAGGGGAAATTGAAATGCCCACTGTGATCCTTGGAGACCCCGCGTACCCTTTAATGCCGTGGCTCATGAAACCCTACACAGGAAGCCTTGACACCAGCAAGGAACTACAGGCTGAGCCAGTGCCGAATGACTGTGGAGTGTGCTTTTGGCCGTTTGAAGGGCTGCTGGCGATCTCTATATGGGAAGCTGGACTTGGCCGAACACAGCATCCCCGCGGTTATATCCATGTGCTGTACCCTCCATAATATTTGTGAAGGGAAGGGTGAAATGTTCACTCAGGCGTGGACCTCAGAGGTTCAACACCTGGAGGCTGAATTTGCACAGCCAGAGAGCAGGGCTATTAGAGGGGCCCAGCGTGGGGCTGCAAGGATCAGGGATGCCTTGAGGGAGAAATTTGAGGCTGAAAACCACCAGTAATGTCTGCTGCCCTGCACGGCCCTGAAGTGAAGTGGTTTCAATTTTATTAGTAATCTGTCTTTGCTAAGCTGATTTGTGTTTGCTCAGCTGACTTGCGTTGCCTGTTTCTTTCCTGGGCTAAGGTATCTTTTACCTTATGCAATAATAAAGACTGTTTTCACATCCAAAGAATCCATTTATTAAAGAGAAAATACATGTATTAAAAAGAAACACAACTGCTTGTGAGACAGAAAGGGCAAGGGGGTGGTGGGTGGTGTGGGGAACAGTTCAATCACAGGTTATGGTATGTCCTGCTTTCATACTTGGGCTTCCTAGCTGGAGTGCTGTGCAGTGAGTGCTGGACTTCAGGATGTCTATAATTCGGGATGGGAGTTGAGTGCAGTGGGTAAGGGTCATAGTTTCCCTGGTGAAGCTACAGGTGTTGGGGGCAGCTGGTGTAGGCAATAAGAACGTGGATGTTGGGTGAAGTGGGCAGGTGGTGACATGGGGGCACAAGGCAAAGTGTTTTGGGAGACTGGCTGCATGGGGGGTGCGGGCGCGGTACTGCTCTGCCTGCATGGCGACGAGCGCCTGGATAGAGTCCGCTTGGCGCGCCAAGATGCTAATCAGTTCCTTTGTGCTTTCCTGCCGGAGCTGCATGCTTTGCTGCCGGTGCCAAGCCTTTTTCCTGGCGGAGCCTGCTTTCGCTCTCCCTCCACTCCCAAGCCTTTTGATTCTCTTTAAGAGACTGGTTCATAACTTCCTGCAGCATGTCTTCTTTCGTTCTTCTGGGCCTCTTCCTGAGCCTTTGGAGTCTCTCAGCCGGTGATAAGAAGGACGGCGGAGATCTCAAGGTTGCATCTTGAAGGCAAAATGCAACATTTAACAGAGGCATCATTGTTTTATGCCAGACAGAGCAATGATTCCCCCACACTTAAGGAGGGGGCACACAGTCTACAAAACAGCACAATTTTCCCGTCCCAAACAGAGCGCACAGAACCCACGGGAGCCCCAAAATGGTGAATAAGCACAGGGTAAAGGGGGACTGATTGTTTCACGGATGTACTGTCTGGCGGGTTTCTGTGCCTTGGGGAGAGCCAACAGCTGCAGGAGGAACTTACACTGAACACTGTCCCCACATTTTCCACAGGAGTTCGTCCTGGAAGATATCTCGTTGCTGAGGGTGACCTGGGAAGCAAGGGAGGGTCTTCTACTGCAATGCAGCTTCCGCCCTGGCCCATATGCAGCTTGCCTGTGTGCAGCAATGGTCCCCCCGCTCCTCGCGGCACAGTGGCGCGGACACGTTACCCTGACTGGGACAAGGACCACGGTGGCTCTCCCAATAAACCTGTGCACGCGCATTGCCCACGTTCTGGCTGAGACTTTTGAAGAGATTACAGTAGCCGATTTCCACGATGTGATAGACCACATCAATGCGCTCTTCCTCATCTAGGCATGCATGCAGCCCAAACCCTCCTCGCCCAAGGATCCCGTACCGAAAAAACTCCTTCCCGAAAATAAAAGCTGCTTACCGCGAACCTGCTCTTCTCTTTCTCCTCCAACGCTTACCGGCCGCTGCGACTGGCTCCCTTCCTCCTGGGTCGAGAAGAGCTCCTGGCTATATGCCCCCAGGGAGTCAGGGGTGTCTCCCCCAGCCACAGCACCCTCACTCCTGCTTTCTTCAACCCCCTTCTCCTCCTCCCACTCTCCCGTGTCCACGGTGGTGCTCAGAACGGTGGTGGGGTCACCCCCAAGTATTGCGTCCAGCTCTTTGTAGAATCGGCAGGTTGTGGGGGGAGCACCCGAGCGGCAGTTTGCCTCGCGGGCTTTGCAGTACGCACTCCGCAGCTCCTTCACTTTTATCCTGCACTGCATTGCATCCTGGTCATGGCCCCTTTCCATCATGGCCCTTGATATCTGGCCGAAAGTATCGAAATTCCTCCGGCTGGAGCGCAGCTGGGACTGGACAGCTTCCTCCCCCAAAACAGCGATGAGGTCCAGCAACTTGCTATTGTGCCATACTGGGGCTCGTCTGGCACGTGGAGGCATGGTTACCTGGAAAGATGCGCTGAGAGCACTCCACGCCTGGCTGAGCAAACAGGAAGGGGATATTTAAAATTCCAAGGGAATTTAAAGGGTTGGAGTGGCGGTTGGTCACCTGACACCAGGGCAGTAGAGTTCTAATTGATGACTAGAGTGGCTAGAACAGGCATTGTGGGATACTTCCGAATACTTCTGGAGGCCAATAACAGCACATTGGGTGGCCACACTGGAGCCGCAGCGCACCAGCGGCAGCGCAACAAACGTTATTTTTGTTCCACCTCGTTATTTTTGTTTGTGTATTTAATTCAATTCCAAATTTCCATTCAAATGCAACTTGACACAATTATCAAGTTTTAAAAAAAATCATCTAGTAAATGGAAGATGTTGTGACACTCCCCAGGGTTGTGAGGCACCTCGGGGAGGTGGAATACCTACAGCGCTGTACCTGCGGAGACGCAGCGCTGTACGTGCCTTGCAAGTGTAGACGGTTAGTGAGTTACAGCACTGCAGGCAGTTTTATTGCGCTGTAACTCGTGAGTGTAGCCAAGGTCTGGGAAGCTGCATGCAAGAGACTGTACAGTGATAGAAAGGGGAAACACAAACTCAGAGGAAAATAAAAAAGAGATTTTCAAGAAAGCATACCCATTTTCTGAGATTTTGGCAGCGGAATATTGGTTTGTGTGCATAAAGAAGAAAGAGAAATTGTGTAATCTAATATTCCTGATGAACTCTGATTTTACTGTGTATGAGGAGACACCATGTTCAGTAAGCCTATTTTTTATCATTGTGTTGAAACTTCTGGGGCCCAGTCAATGGTGCTGGAACTAAGGGTGCTGTCGCACGCCCTGGCTTGAAGTAGTAATAACAAACACCAAATCCATGGCTCCCATCATCAGCACATCCAGCATAAAAATTGTTCCAGCATCCCTGTGCCCAGTGCAGTGGGAGTTTATTTAAGGCATAACGGCAAATGTTTCTGATACCAAAGGTATACTCTGAGACTCCATAAGCCCCGTGATTTTTATTATACTTGTAGATGTACGACATATATACTATTCAAACGTTAAATATTTTGTGGATTTATTAAGTTCCTATATGAATTATAAATATGTACTTCACAATTCTTGTTAGCCAGATTGCTTCTTCAGTCCAAGCCATTTTATGGAATAAATTTCCGTTAGATGTTAGTGGAATAAAGCAAGGAACAGACAGGCTCAATATAACTTGGCTGAATTAGATAAAAAGGGAGGAAGGAGCTCTACAATTACAGATTGACAAGTTGGTTTAATATCCAGTAAAAGAGGAATGCAACTCTGGAGCAGCTGGATTCATTTAGTAATATGGACAAAAAAAAAAAAAAAAAAGATAATTATGAATTTCAGCATGTCTCAGGAGTTTAGTGAGACCTGAAGGTTTAGAGTTCAACTTCTGACCACACAAAAAGTGCTATCTATAATTATCTTGGGGATCTTGCTATGATTAGAGAATGTAGGCTTAAAAATAGGAGAAAAAATATCTTTAAAATGGGCAGAAGTAAAACAATATGAAGAAGTAAATCAGTAAGCGGTCTTAAGAAGAGAGTGTAGTAAATGATGTGACTGAGTTTGCTTTTTACTAAAAGTTCGCTATTGCCTAGAGCATTACAAAAATCAATCAGACAGTTGAAAGTGGGAAGTGAATGACCACCGGATTGTGTAGCATTTACACATTTATTAAATGCAAAACCTGGAGAACCTGAAAGTGATCTACAGTAATTTCATGCATCAACTTCAGAAGGATATGAGAAGTCCAAATAAATGGTTGGATCCCACAAATCGATACTCACTTTAATTATCCTTACATACACAAATAGTCCCACTGAATTAAATAATCCCATCTGGCCCTTAACCAGCAGTAGAAAAGTTCAAACTCTAACAAAACCAACACAAGAACAGCACTGGAATTTTCCTTAAAAATAGGGATATGTGGAGAAACTGAACCTGGAGGTGAATTCACAAGCAAAAGTTTGGATAAGAAGCAAAGGGAAAACATTTAATGGAACACAGAGAAGAACAAAAATGGATATGCAATACTGATGTCAGTACAAAAAAGAGAGTGATTCCACAGGATCAGGACTTCATCCTGTGTATTTAATGGGAGTTTTTCCAGTGATTTCAATGGGGCCAGGATTTCACCCACATAATTTTGTAAGACCCAGGGAAAAACAAATAAGGGACATTAGAAAAGACAACATCAGAGTGACATGCCTGAGCGTAATAGCAACCATAAGAAGATGATGTAAAGACAACTGGCAAAACCACGTTTTCCTTCAAGAACAAACAACAACAAAAAAAACGTAATTACTGGTAGAGATAGGATCATGGGAAGAACTGGAGACATTTATCAACTATTCTACAGCAGCAAAATGAGTTTCACTTGGTAAGTATTATCTTTAAGGCCTTAAAACAAGGGAAAATAAGATATACAAAGATGTTTCTCATATTTTAAGAAAAAATAGGCAGTGAAGAAATTAATCAGTAAAAGTGATCAGGGAAATTAGCATTGGTAGAATAAATTATGGTACCCACTAGTAGAAGAACAGCTTGAATCAGAAAGAAGGGAATACTGGAGGACAATAATAATAATACTGTTGGTATACATGAGTGAGATTACAAAGGAGATCTCAATTATTCCATCTTTTTGTTTGTTTCTGAAGATAAAATGGCTAAATGAATTGTTCACTGTTTTGCCATGATAAAGCTAGATAACATTATTGTAAATGACTACATGGGGCCCGTCCTGCTCCCTGGGAAGTCAGTGGCAAAAATGAAGGACAGGAAATTCAGAATTAAGTTTGAATTACTCAAACCAGTGCTAACTCTCAAAGAACCACCACAGCCTTAACTCTGCCCTGTTAGAGACAAAGTAAGCAAGAAGTTGTATCTGAAAAACAAACAAACAAAAACAGCATTCCAGTTCACTAGCAGTAATTGAGAAGTTTAAGTAAAGTGGTTGTAATACTACAATAGAAGATGGGTTATCTGTAGAGCAGCTGAAATAAACTTACTTCTAAAAGCACTCTATCACAGATTCACTTTCCATATATGCATCCAAATAGGGAAAACCAATTTCAGATTTAAAGCAGACGTACTCTGCTGCTTTAACAAGAATTAGAAGTTTGAATTCAGTAGCAGTGTACTCTCAATTAACAAATTACATACAACTACATATTTTTAAGACATCTTACATTATTAAACTCATTTTAAAAATACAAGGTTTGCATCTATAAAGTACATAATTCATACATTGATAGGAATAGATTATGGTACATTTCCTTTGCTTAAATGCAAATGTTCACAGCTGTCGGCAGTGGACTTTATTATGCTGGTATTTACCAACAGAAAACTATTTCAAATAACCTTTCAGACCTGGCTTTCATGAACAAGAGTTGGACAGTTGGTCCATAAATCAAGTCAACAATTTCACCATTCCTCTCTTAAACGCGTTTTCTCACTTAAAGAGGTCCTGCTGAACACAGAGACTTCCTTAAGCCAGACAATTAAAATAACACTATCTGGGGCTTTTTAAAGTAGTCTGAGAATACTATGTTATCACAACTCTGTTGGGGAAGAATGAAGTCTGAGTTGATTACTTGAATTCATCTTTTTGGCTGGTTGTCAAAGGGCAATCTGAACTCTGAATTTTCTGGGTTTCTGCTATTTTATATTTTTCTAGCTTAGCATTGTTAAATAATAATAAAATACATTCAAAACATTGATTTGTGCCTGCAGGTTTAACATCACCATAATGATGACTTTTGTGAGGTATAAGTCATGACATGAATTTCATTTTTATCTGTTGATCTGTTTAATGTCCTGCTAAAATATCTAATACGTGCAGTACTGTTTTCAGTTGATGACCCCTGTGGAGCTCATTGGCTAAGCACTCTGGTGAAAACCTGGGGCAACTCCAAAAGAACTGAATTATGTCAAATTTATACTTGTTAAACTGAGAGTAGAATTTGGCCCCATATCTTTGAATCTTAAGGATCACAAGTTGCATCCTAAATGGTGATATAGACAAAGTCTGTTTTAAACAAATCTCCATATGGTTTGTGATCAGTTTCTACAAGTATCTTATCATATATGTATTGATAGGGCTATACATATATGACGAGATATTTTGTTCTGGCTTGGGACAAGTGCTCAGATAACAGGTATGATAACTCATTCTGATACTCATAACCCTTTCTGAAAAGCACACAATAAGAACTGAAGGGCCATGAAATTCTAGAGAGATCATGGGTGAGAAGTGATTTATTTGACTTTGACAAAGAATTTATTACTGTGTCAAATTTAAGGAGTTTTCAAAACTACTAAAAAAGTAGAATATTGGTGATTACCCATCTCAAATCACAATATATACAATATGGAGAAAAAGAGGTTTTGATTACTGGCAACCAACCCATCTGCTCAACTGCAGAATTTTGCAAAAATCTACCAGTATAACACGTCAGTACCTTGCCAAAATACCCACAGAGTAATAGGATGGCCAAAAGAACTATTCAGACATTGAAAAATCTTATTTAAAAAGCTGAACATGCCAGTGAAGATACATAATCTAGACTGGCAGCCAGGCAACCGGTCCACCTGTAAGCAGGTAATAAGAACTGACAGCCAGCAAGAGTCAACATCTCCACAGCAGAATCAGGATTATATATTGAGGAAATAGACAGTCAGAGGTTCCAGAGAAATCACTGAAAAGTTATTTAAGTGCCTGAGAATTCCAGATACCTAGTTCATCTTTTTCTGATATATATATATATATCTATATATCAGAAAAAGATGAACACTCAGTTACTAAAAGAACAAGAGAAAATATACCTGTATCAATACAATCATTACAGGCACCAGTATCACCAAATTTGTTGCATCCAAGCAGCACCTGGCTGAAGCTACAGTATAATAAACTTACCCCAAAATTAGATCTTTATGGGAACAGGTATGTGAGGGTGTTTTAGCTGCAAACCTCTGGCTTTCATGAGAGGAATAATAGCAGTTTCTATGGGTTGCAATGTGGAAGGAATGTGGTGGTGTGGAGTAGTGTTTGAGTTATAATGAAAATTTGTTTGTGTCAGATGTTTCTTGAGCTTGTCCTGGAAACTCATATTTGAGTATTTGGCTGTAGCACTTTGATGCCACCTCTAAATCATTGTTACTGTGGACTAGGAACATGGTACCCTGCAGAGAAAGGATGAATTTGGAAGCCCCTCAGTCTCTTTCATGGTAGCAAGGGGGAGGTTGAGTGATGTAGATTAAGTAGGAGCAGAAAGTCAGGAGTGTTGAATTTAATATTGTTTTCAATGGCCACTGATAGTGGTCTCTTCCCAGGAGAATGGGATGTCTGAGGATGATGACTGGAGAGTACAATCCATGGTGATGAATCATGGTCCAAGGCTAATTTAATACTTACCTATGTTACTCCTGATCTGGTTAAAAAAAGAGTCTTTGCAAGTATAAAAGATGTAACTGTATGATGCTTCTGGTCTGATATTAGCCAAGATGACTCCACCTGGGTACTTAATTCAGCATAATCTGAGAGGTGGCTCAGGATTTCTGCTACGTTCTTTGCATCTGGCAATACAGGATGCCTCCTGACTCAAAATTGGATTTTACAGGTTATTTGCTTTTTATAAGGTGGTTTTAGTATGGGAGGAAGATAGGATAAATAGGGATGACCCGATTGAAGGGTTGCAGTTGCTTCATTTACTTGACTTCACTCTCTATATGGATAATTCCCCTGGGTCACTTTTCCTGGCCCTCTTGACAACAGTAGGACTGGCTGTGTGGTTTCTGGCTCAATTCATATATATCTCGCCACACTCTGAAGTTTATTTTTTTGGTTTTGTTTTTTTTCTAGGACGAGATTGGAGCTCAGGGGGAGGAGGATATTATACCTTTTTTTCCAGGACCAACCATTACTTCCTCTATTTTGAGGCCAGGATGCACCTCTCCTGCCATGCCATAGGGCCTATTTTGATGGTCCTCCCTCCGACACTAATGGCACTCACTAGGTTTTAGAGGACACTAAGGGAGAATACTTTCCAGCAGACCATGCTATTGCTGGTTTGTTAGGATTTTGTAATGATTTGTTGTTCCTGACTGCTGACCTCTTCTTTTCCTTTACCCTCCCATGTGGTGGTAGCGTTCAGATGATCTGCGCCTAAGGAAATGGCAGCGAACACCAGTGGTGAAAGCCTTTCTCTGAATCGGATTGAGTGTTGTTTCTTAAATCTTAAGCAGTGATTGTGCACAGGTTGTGGTGGAGGTTGCAGCCTCAATAGCGCTGATGACACCCAGATTTATATTTCCACCTCTTCTATTTCCTGGCTTGTTGATGCAGGGGAAGACGTTGCCCCATGCCTAATAAAGATGAAGACAGGGATAAGGTCTATCTTTTGAGGCTAAATTCACATAAAACTGAGATAATACTGATAGGCAGGGGGCTCAACTGGAAGTAATGATAGAAATGATATCAGCACCTGCAGGCTGTTTATTTCTGTGGTCCACAATTTGAGGGTCTTCTTGAATCCCCCAACTGCTGTGGGAAATTCAGGTAATAATGGTTGCCAATCATACTTTCTATCATTTGTGCTCCCTCAGTGTGTGGGATTGTGGCAGTTGTGATCATCTAAGGTGCTCAGGTTAACGCTCCCTTGCTTTAAATTGGAAACACAGGTGGCAGAGCATCTTTCCCACAGTCTTTTGACTCTGGGACATTTCCCTCCTACTGAAACCTGGATTTGGTGATCTTCAGATTACATTTTCAGGCTGATTTGTTGTCTCAGACTTTTCTGGGAGGTGGTAGTGAGTGGATGGGGAAGTAGAGGTGAAAGGAGTGGTGACTATTTCATGGTTGGGATGATTTATTGCAGGTCAATTTTCAAAGAGGTTTAAAGGCTTGTTTGATATATGTTACAAGGTTGTATTTTGAATACTTCATAGTGCATCTTGTGTTCTGGATAGCTGCAACTGGGAAAACCTATATAAATGAATAAATAATCAAGTTAACAGTCTAAACATACAGTACTGTAGTAATTATATACAAATTAGTATACATGCTATCTGCTCTGATAATTCACACTTTTGTTTAGAATAAATACTACAAGAAATATCCATATCGTGTGATATGCCAATTCTCTTGCATACTTTATTAGTCAACTAATACCTTCACAAATTTCAATAGTGGACATTAAGTTTTATGGAAAAAATGTTTTTTTCCCCTTCAATCCTGTATTTCCTGTTTGTGTAGGCCCATCACCTTAATCATTCTCCTCAATCTTCTATTACTGCACAAATGCTTAACAAGGATTTTTAAAATAGCCCTTTAAATCAAATGGATTAAATTATACAGCCTGCCTTCTAGATTTCTTTAGGAAATTTATGGAACACCCCTATAACTTATCAGGCTCTTGGTATGCACCATTGGGGAGAAGTAATATATGATGACAGAGAAGGGGTCTGTTTGCAAACATTTATCTTTAATAATTAGCCATTAATGGGAGGGAAGAAGGCACAAATATATGAATAGTAAACTGACTAGTCCCTCAGCAATATGCTCCTTCAGTATGACTTAACATGCAAGTTCATTTTTAAAGCAGTAATTCAAATGCTGTAATGGGAGATCTGTTTGTTTTCTCCCCTCTTCCCTCAAAGACAGAGCTTTAGCTAAAAAAACAAATGATAAAAATTCCCCAAAGAACCTTACCAGGGAACAAGAAAAACATCCATTGTAAACAGCGGGTGGGTCTTCTGACAGGCTTTGTTTGCAAATGATAACAATTACAGGTAATTTTTCATTTCAGTTGGAAGAGCAGGTATTAAAAAAAAAAAGAGAGAGAGAGAGGGAGAGAAAGAGAGAGATTTCCCCAGTGTCTTATTCACTCCCAGGTCTACAACCTAACAAGAGTGTAGAGAACTAGGTAGTTTCTTCTCATTCCATTAAGCGAGATCTAATTGTGTCTGTTCTGTCTGTTGGCAGATGCGGTTTCTACATAACAACAGCCCAGAGACAGAGCTGCTTGATTAATGCCTCCAGCTGTCATATGCCCCATTATCTGTGCATTTGCATAACTTAATGGTTTAGGACAGGGGAGAGAGGATGCTTAATTTAATGTTTAGCAGGCCCTTGATAGCTGAATAATTTAAGAACTGTCAAGGGAGGTCAGTCCTACAGCGATTCAGCAAGACAGCTATGATTTCTGCATATCGTTAAAATTCTTACTTAGGATATATATTTATTTTTTTTTAAAAAAAGAACAACAGTGCCTGAAAGGAAGCATTGCTTTTCTGTTAACCATTCCTTCCCTGAGGACTATCAGAGAGGCTTTGGGACAGTATCTAAACATATGTAACAGGCCAAGAGGGAAAGAGTTAATCATTCTTTTTCTTCCTTCCACCCCTCCCCACTCTCTTTCACATAGCTGAAGGGGGCAAAGGCAGAATTTACTTAAATTCAACTAACAGCCCAACATGCTTTGAACAGGAAACAATCTCAGTTTCATTAGATGCTAATGAATATTATTAAGCTAATCTGCCATTTGTTTTCTAATTATGAGTCACAAGGCACCACAGTGGCAGCTGAGGCAACTGCCAGGATGCATTTATTTATCAATCCTGCTGTGTTTACTGAGTGAGTATGGCAGGGAGTGATTAGGGTGAGTTGGAAAGGGGTAAAACTTTTCTCTCGCTAGATATCATCTTTCAGGTTGATTAACATTTTCTAGTAGCACCAACTTTGGAATTACATTTGGCTATAAAATGGGCATAACAATACCTCCTCACAGGGAAGCTTTAATGTGTGTAAAATGCAGTGGCTCTTTGGATGAAAGGTGCACTCATGTACAATGCTGACCCTGGTTAATTTTATATCCAAAGCAAGGGCTCATGCTGTTTTTCTTAAGATCATGAAAGAGTCACAATATCATGATCCATTATCTCCATTGCACTTATTGTAGTCCACCAGCCCTGGAAGCACCATAATCATTAAACCAGGACTGATGTGCTTCCTGAAATCTGGGATTTTGGAGACAGAGTGGTTACTATTTCAGCAGTTTCAAAAATGCACCTGGCTGATGTTTGGCATGCACAGTGAGAATGCTGTTCGCTCAGATGTCTCTTGTGCATGTGCGCGCGTACACACACACACACACAGTTGGGCCTTGCGGGTTGTTTCCATTAGGGGAAGAAATTGATGCTATGGGTCAGGTCTTTCTTTGGTGCAATCCTGTTCATTTACAAAGGATGTACACAATGTCCTCTGTCCCTGAACACAGTGGAAACAAACAGGAGTAGGCAGTTTCCTTGCTTGTAGTTTCCAAGCCTGCCTTTCCAGTCAGCACTTTGTTCAAACAATGCTTGCTCTCATGGCTTCTTCTGAGGGCCAGACTCTGAGGGCCAGATTGTCCTTCTCTGGTTTTCTCCTGGCTTTTCTGACTGCTTTCCTCTTCTGACACACACAGCTGCAATACAATCAGTTGCCAGAGAAAACCCTCTTAAAAGTCTCTCTGCATTGGTTCTTTGCTCATGTCATGTATATAAGTAAGTGTGTGTGTGTGTGTCTAAAGGTTGAAACTGATGTTTTTTTTCTGGATGTTCTGCACCTGCAGATTGAAACAGCATCTGGCACTAGGGCATCAAGGTTTCATCAAAGGTAAGGCTCTGGGGAGACTCCTTGTATCAGACTGGAGTAGTAGGTTAGGGAGGGAGAAGAGAGAGGATCAGGCTAAATGACAATAAGCTGTAATTTCAAAAAAGGATCTGGTCTAAATAGTGAGGAAGGATATTAACATGGAAAAGACAGGAGAGAGATTAGTTGGAGGATGGAGAGGAGGTTTTCCATGCATGAATACCAAGGCATGGGTAGGTAAAAAAACCCATTTACAATATATTTAATTTTTTATCTAAATGGACATAAGCCTTTACAAAGTGTTTCCAATAGATAGGAGGGCTGTGGTTTGGGTAAGTTCATGGTTTTTTTCTAGCTTGTGCATCCATGATAATTACTTAATTTGGTACACATGCACATATGTAAAATAATGCACAATTCAAACTGATAAGATATTTCTTGTTTTTCAGCTTTTTTTAATTGTGTACTACGCAGTATAGTAAATTTTTCTCAAGAAGAACAAAAACAGGCACTATTGGTGTAGCATTAAAGTGTAAATAATAGGGTTCAAATCCTACCGCATTGAAGTCAATGAGAATTTTGCTCTTACTTCAATGGGGTCAGGATTTCATTCTAGATATTTTCACTAGTTTGCAGTAGCTATTATATTAGATATATAAACAAAAAGACAGACCAAATTAATAATGCCTTCAGTTTTGGATGGAGAACCCATGTAGAGAATTATTCTGACTACCTCACTGGCCACTGCATATGGCATAGAAAGAAGCTAGTCTTAATGATCATAATAGAAAAAAATTCTGTTTGTATGCATTACTAACATAGGGCCAAATTCTCAGAAAGGTGTGTACTAAAATCTGCTCTGTGATTGTCCAGCCCCCAATTTAGACAATGTAAATATACATTTGCATTTTTGTGTACACTCTTCTGAAAAGCCCAGATTTGGCCCACATTCTTATGTCTACAAACTATGGGAAAGTCACACATGGGTGTTAGTATCCATGTCCTACTGATTTTTTCAATGGGAGGTGCCATATTGCTTTTGGACCTTTGGAAATCTCCCTCTATATCAGGTCTTGCTTCAAATTTTATAAACACTGAAATGTGGTAATTGTCACTAGAACCAGTCATTCAAATGATAGTCTGTAAATAGTGGCAAGGAGCCTTGATCTTGCAATTCTTACACTGGCCAAACGTGCATTCACTTCAGTGGGAGTTTGGCCCGTACAAGGACTGCAAGGGTAGATCCTGCAAAAATATTTTATTAATTTTGTAAATTTTTTAAAGGAAAATATCTGCAGCTCTTTTCATCCATTTCTACTTGTATCCCTTTTGTCACCTTCCTCCGAAGCAAATTTTTATCAGGATAGGATGCTGGATTAGATGGAACATTATATTCAGAACCAACCTATGCTAACAAATTCTTGGATAACACTAGCTCATATTTTCAAGGAATGGAAAGGTGACACCATTAACACCAGTGGGCTTTTCTGTTGTCAGTCTTCATAGATATTTCATAGTTATAGATTTCTAGTTTTCAGTTTCTGAAAGAAGTTTAGTGTGTGTTTGGGGATTTATTTATTTTTTTAGAAACGGAGAAAAGAGAGAGACAAATGTGCTTTGGTAAAGCCCAGTTCTGAGAGCTAGATTTACAACATGTCTGTTCTTGGCCATCAGCCTTTTGCTGCTTCCTGGTGTGAAATTGATAAGGCGTGGTGTGGAGCTCATGTGAAGCCAAAGTAGAAAATGGACTGTAATTTGGCAGTAAACAAATATTTCCAAGTTGTAGACCTTCCTTTCATTTTGCCAGGTGCTTACTAGTGACTATTACTTTAAGTTAAAAACAGGAAACCCATAAAGACAGGATTTTCTATCTTTATGTTTCTGCTAACACAACAAAGATAGGAAGCAAAAAAGGAAGGGAAAACCCCCAAACTTTATGCAGTCTTACATAAATCAGTCCAATTGTTCCAATCAGCACATATGGTATGGTAACACTGCTCACTGCTTTGAGACCCTCTAATGGAAGACCATATGTGCTGCTGCAATATCAAAACACAGTGGGCCTGTGTTTAGGACTCCACAGCGGCCTTTGTTTTAGAATTTCCTCGCTTTTATTGCTTTGTGTGTCTGTGTCAACATTATTTCTTCCAACACGGTGTTTTGTCTTTCATTTCTTTGTATTAATGGGAGTTTCTTGTACACCATTAATTAAAAGCATTTGCCTGAGCTTTTTGCATTTTATGCTATTGTCTTGCATACATTTTAGACATTTCAAGGTGCCAGAAAATGGTAAGAGTGCATTATTAACTGAGTCACCAGGTCAGAGTAAGTTTGTAAAGAGAGAAAACATTTTTTCTTTGACACGTTTTTGAATCATAGCAGTTATTAGGGAATCACAGAAATTAAGCCCCCATTTTGAGAATACTGAGTATCTCCAGATCCAGCTGGAGTTACCTTGGGCACCTCGCTACCCACAGAACTGGGTTCTTTTTATGAAATTGACTATGGATTCTACATATTTTAAAGGGTGTCTTTAAATGCTTGCATTGCAAAGTGTTAATATAACTGGGACACTGGATTATTATTTTTGGTAATAGAAATAGAGGTATGACCACTGCTGGCACAGTGGAAGTGCTTTGTACTTAGAGATTGGCTCAAAGATCTGGATCTATACACTCCCTTGTGCGGTCAATATTTTAACAACTAATGCAACTCTCCCTGGATAGAATATTCTTCTTTCTCCCTGCCTTCCCTTTGCTTCCCCACTCTCTTTTCCTAAAAAAAAAGTCTACTAATTTACCATATTTTCCATTCTCCCACATTCCTCAGTCCCCCATTGTGTCAGTCAGTACTGCAGGTGACCTGTGGTCAATGACTGTGCAGTATTTAGTTGGGTGGGGAGCAAATCCTATTATTATTGTGCCTAAGGGCCCCAGTCAGGGATCAATGCACCACGGTGCTTGGCACTCTACAAACACATAACAAAAAGATGGTCTCTGCCCTGAAGAGCTTACAGTCTGTGTATAAGATGGGAGACCAACAGATGAATACAGAAAACAGATGGGGAGAAGTGCACAATATCAGCGAGATGACTATGAGCAGGGTGAGAGAGAGTGGTCACTCTGTAGTGGTATGCTGGATGGTCTATTGGGGAATGTTCTTGAAGTTTCTTCTGACCACTGGACGTCTTCCCTAGCTAGCATGAGTGTGTGTGGGGAAGCTGAGAGCACATGTTCTCAGGCTGGAGAGTGGGAAACAGAGTTCCAGGCTCCCCAGGTGCTACTTCAGAACTCAGTTGGTGGTTGGACCCATGTCTACTTGCATATTACACTGGTTTGAGAGGATACCCAGGGGACTGCAGCCTCACATGGCAATGAATGTAGCCAGAAGAAGAGCGACTGGTAGTTTATATGGATCTTAAAGACAACATACAGTAGGAATGACAGATTTCATTCGGTATTGCCTAACTTCACATAAATGATTGCAGTGAAGCAGAAACACTGTGAACTTTATTTTTCAACTTCCATTGCACAAAGAATCGTGGTAGGATGGCAAACTCTTAATACAGTGGTTTCAAGCTTTTTTTATTTGCTGACCCCTAAAAATTTGTGAATGGAGGTGTGGACCCCTTTGGAAATCTTAGACGTAGTTCGTGGACCCCCCTGGGGTCCAAGTACTACAGATTGAAAACCATGGTCGTAGTATGACCTTATTCTTTTCAGTCCTTGTGAACAGTACATTTGCACAAGTTTAGCAGTCTAGTAATTCATTAAACACACCATAATTTTGACAATATATCACTGTTACATAACATGTATTTTTTAATGTATCTATTTGTGCTATCAGTAATTTATCATGAGTAGGGGGTTATCATGTTGCATGAGTGTGAGGTGTCTTGTATTATTTGGTACTGTTGTTTAACAATACAATAGGAAGCAAGTGAGTATTGCACAGGGCTCTGGGGCCTCTTGATTATTTTTTAAGTGAGAAAAGGGCAGGAAGGGGCATTTTTGCTACCTTCTCTTGATGACCCCAAAACTTTACTATTCACAAGAATTTCATGTTCTTTTCTTCTGACTAGAACTGTTGCCTCCAATTCCATGTCACCTCTGTCAGTTTAACCAAAAACAAAGATGTATTTTCACATTTGGATTTTAAGGTTTGATTCAGTTCAGATAAACACTGAAGCTATTTGAAGTTCTTGGTTCTGAAAATCTGGGCAGAAATTCTGTGAGAACTGGCTTTCTTGCAAAATGTTTAGTATTTCCTACTTTAGGCCAGGCTTCTTCTAGAAGAACATGTATACGTTGACATTTCTGCCAACGCTGACAGGACAAGAAAATGGAAGGATGCAGGAAAATGATTCCTCCCACGTCCCTTATATATATATAAAGCTTTTCAAATCTCAACAGTGTTTTGGTTTGGTTTTGGGGAAAGAGTCTAGTCAGTTTTTGTTCTTCCAAATCAGTTTGTTCATCCCTAATTCCTATAAAAAACTGATCTCCTATATACATACTCATATATTCAGAAACACTTCTCTGTTTCTGTCTCTCTCACATACACAGAAACCATAGATAAGTTATTCAGTCTCGATTCGCACACTCTCTCCCACTCAGACACTTGGTGAGAAACAATATAAATGCTCTTTTGCTGCACTAGATGTCACCTCATTGGAAATTAAGAATAAAATATCTTCTTCCCTCTGTTTCTAGAGGCGATTAGGATGACAAGTTAATCAAGACTTCATCATAGCCCTGCATATTTCCATTCATCATATCACAGCATTTCTAATGCAGCTGTCCAGTTCATTCAAAGCAGGATTTTAAAAAGTGCTGGGTATGTTACAGCCTTATGTTATTGAAAAAGTCTTTATGTTACTGAAAAGTCCTTTAGTATCCTTACTTTTTCCTTAACTAGTCACAGGTGAATAAATACAGATATACTACCTTCAAAAAATAGATGTTTACAGTGATATACTAGTAGGGTAGGGAAGTCTAGCAGAAAGAGCACTGGACTGGGACTGAGGAGTGCTGGGTTTAGTCATTGGCTAAGCCATAGACTTCCTGTGTGACCTTGGGCAACCCAATGAATCTTCCCTGTGCCTAAATTCCCTATTGTTAAACAGGGAAATACTTCTGAACCTCACATGACCTTTGTGCAGATAAAATCCATTAATGATCGCTTGGTGCTCAGATACTATGGTGTTGAAAGTCAAATAAATACCTAGCTACATAGTGTGATTTTTATTATCACCTTCTTAGCTTCTTGAGGTTGGGAATAATATTTTCCTATAGTATCTACCCTATTGCATATAACTTCAATGGAATGTTTAAATACATGCCCAAAGAGCCATATAGGTACATTTCAGGCCAGACATCCACTTCACATCCATATCCTGATGTGGTTAAGGATAAATCTGCAAGAAATATGCATAACCATTTTCAAAGCTCTAGAAATTTGAAAGCTACTCATGAGTTTGGAGGGAAGGATGGTGTAGCACCCTCCAGGTACTGCTTAGCCATGTCCTTGAATGCGCGGTAATTTGAGTGCAAAGACTTGGGTGTTATTAAGTATATGTCAGACAATTGTTTCTGTCCTTCCGTGTTCATGATTAGGTAGCTGTATGTGAAAGGGGCATCCATTTAAAAGTGCAAGGTTCCTCTTCTATAGTGTCCATGAAAAACACATTGAATATGATGAATTTCAGCTGTTTGCTCTGTGAAGTTTCAGCTTTTAAATGGATGAGCATGAGGACTGTAATATCTGACCCTGTTTTATACTCCCCTCCCCATGCCCCGGCATTAGTGTTATGATGGAGCATGTCTTCTTTCTCAGCCATCAAAATAAGGAAAACCTGTCTACAGACATTTTCTAAGATGCTCTATCTAGAGTCCTTCTCTTAGAAATGATAAATTAAAAGGACACTGTCAAGGCTATTAGACTAAAATGAAAGCTACTACTCAAGCTTGATCTGAACTGCAGGGACCTGTGTGTAAGTCACAGTTTCTCCATGTTCAGATTTGTGGGTAAAGGCCAGGTGGGAATGTAATTATACCTTAACAGTTGTGGCAACCATTGTGAGTGATAGCTTTTCAGTGCACAAGAGGACAGGATAACCAAAAATATTCTTCTTTTGATGCAAGTACGGTATGGTTTTGGGTCTATTGACCTTAAAAGTCTCCCTTCAAGGGATATTTGCAGGGAACCTAGGAAAAATAAAACTGGAGCCCAGGAAAATCAGTGTTCAAAATCAGGGGCAGATCTGTGAACGGACCTGATGTGTGTGTGTCAATCAATAATAATCTGGTTCAAGGGTTATCCGGAATGAAACTGGTCTTTTGCTCTCTGTGCCGCATATGCAATTTGAAAGAACCACATAGGTACAGTGGGATCCAAATAACTAAGTTACTAACCATCAAGTCCTACGGTGTTGCTCTGGCAAGGTTCTGATGGCTTTTTAAAAGGTGCAAATTATTTCCTTATGAGTATCTATATAGGCTTGAACACTATTTCATTTAATGGTCTGTGTGAAATGAGATGATGGTCTCAGAGCAGTTGCAATCAGATATACATTCATATCACAAAAGTAGCACTATCAGAGTTGGGAAAAATCAGCAATATTGTTGGAAGTCTGATCAGAGCAGCCAAGATTTGAATGAACATAGACAATGAAGTTTCCTTTTGTTCATAAAGTTACTCCTTCTGGGTCCAATTGGTGTAGCTGGCACACTGATGAAGTGTAGGAAAGGTTGTACTTTTGCTATCTATATAGTGCCCGTCATTCCGGCAACTCCTGCGACGCCACTGGTGCCAAGTTGTATCGACATTGTCTTTCCCTTGGATCCATCAGTTGCGTGGAGAGGGGGGTTCTGCTGCATGGGCAACAGCTGTTCCTCCATATCACCCTGCCCTGGCTTGCGCCCTGGAGAGGACACTCCAGCTTTGCCTCACAACAGTGCCTGTTCAGTGAATAAAGAGAACAGTATCTTGGGTGATGTCAAGCCAGCACCTTTCATAAGCACTAAATTCAGAAGGAACTGGAAGTTAAAGAGAAGCCAGTACTAAATGGCTTCTGTGATATTTCACTTGTCTCTTAAGAAGAATGTGTTACATGTTAATTATTCTGGAAACCTGGGGAACTTGTTTTTCAGTTATGGATGTTTGTTTATCGTTTGTGCCTTTACTGAATTTTAGAGACATAGCAGAATAAAGAATTAAATAGTCACTCTGTCACCTCTAGCAATAGTTCTATTCAACTACTCAAGTTCTGGCTCTAAAGACTCAAAGAAGTATTACTGGAGGCAGCAGAGCTCTCCTTCCTGAGTGAAGCAAAATGTCCCTCCATTTACCTGCCATTGAAATTAGGACTGTGAAAGCACATTTGGTAAAAGGTGGAAAAATGCTTGGTTTATGCGAACCAATTAGAATTGTTTGAAAAGTTCTGGTACTCAATTGTCCAGCCTGGTGCAGCAGTGAAGGATTACTAAGTAATTGCATGTTACCAAATAAAGAGCAACATCTTGAACTAGTATGACCCTCTCTAGCAGCACTTCACACACACACAACCCAAGTACATGGGATGAAGGGGCACTGCACCCCTGCTTCTGTCTGCAGAAAAAGGGAGTTATGAGCATTGTAAAAGTAGCTAATATTCCAAAAAACAGCATAGCTGGTGTCATCTCCCTGAAAATGCCCACAGCAAGACAGAGCGCATCACTTTAACTAATTAGGCAGTAGTCAATATTGGGGCTCTGTTGTGCTAGGAGATGAAATGAGAAAAATACAGCCTAGGAGACAGTCTCTTCTCCAAAGAGCTTACAGACTAATTTAAGACAAGATGCAACAAGTGAGAGTTCAAAGAAGGGAGAAGAGTGGTGGACAACGGTTGGAGTGATAGGAGTACTTGATCCCACAGTTGTTCAATGGAGATGTTCCTGGCAGTTCACACTGCAGAAAAATGTGTGCCTAGTTAGCAGGTTTTAAGTCAATATTTTTCTTTTAATATATAAGTAAACAAAAATAGTAATGAAATCAATAGTCTTTGGTGGTCACAGACCTGGCTATTATTAGCTTGCAATTTATCATAGGCATCACAACTTAAGTGTCTCTTGAGAAGGTATATGAGAGGACCAGGCAGTATTTTTTACTGATTAGTTCTAGGAGGGACACCATATGTAAAGGGTGACATGGAAGAAAGCAAAAAGATGATTGTGGGGGTAGCAGACAAACGTGATGGAGGCTGTCATGGTTGGTAAAATGGAAGAGATCATTATAAGTTCCACTCATTTTGTAAAGCTCCATGAAAGAGGCAGATCAGAACTCAGTAAGTGAGTGGAAGAAAAAAGGAGGATGCAGCAACCAGATGCCTGAGATCCTGTGCCTGTTTTCTGACTTTTCTTATTTCCACCCCTCTGAAGATAGGGAACTATAGCTGAGCAATATGAGTGTGTGTGTGTGTGTGTGCGCACACGCTAGCACACATGCTGGGCCTGCACAGTGTTTCAGCAGGGATATTCCTGGCAGTTAACACTGCAGACAAATACTCTGTCAGCCTGTTTCCAACAAGCCATGGTGTGCCTGCCACCTCTGTCCCACTAGTGTATGTGGGTTTTTTTTAAGGAAGGGAAAAGCCACCCTGTTTGTGCCCCAAAATAAATGAAAAATCTCCATCTCACTCTTGTGAAAAGAAATGTAAATGCTTTTATTTATGTTATTTATCTTCTAAAATGGTCAAATGTTTATATTTTAGGAACTGATCCAAAATCCATTAAAATCAATGGAAAACACGCATGGACTTCAATGGGCTTTAAATCAGATTCTTAGTCAGAGCAACACTTCAATAGATCTCAGGCTTGCAGCCTCCTTGGCAGGCTGGATCCCTTGGTGATTATCTTTGGCTTGCGTACTTTAGGGATTCCCTTGTCTTGATTTTTAAGACTTGAACAGAAGCTACCCTGACATATGTGTGTACAGCCCCATTGAATACAATGGCGTTTCACAGGTTATGATTCAATGCTGAATCTGACCCTCTGTTGCTAGTCTCTCTCTCTTTCTCTCCTTTTCTGATCTTAGGTTCACTCTCATGCTGGCTTGCCTTCCCCCCCCCCCTTTCTTCCCCCCTCCCTTTTTTTATTTCCCTATGTCCGGAGGACTGTATGTGTCTCTATTGCTCAGTTGTTAAATCTCTTCCTCTCTCTGTTTTGGGCTGCCTTTTCCCTCTGAGCTGCCAGGTCTCTCTCTGCTCCAGGCAATCTCCTTTTTCTCCTCAAGCACCATAGTAGCCACACTGCTATTTTAATTACATATGCAGGATGGGTGCACTCACACTCTGTCTCCCAATCATCCTTAAATAGATAGCATGATAAATGCAACCCAAATCTGAGCACTTTCCTCTGAGAAATCTGAAACTCATAACAGAGTGACTTCCAGTTCTCCAAAATAGCTAGTGCCAGATGCACAGCTGATACAAGCTGGCAAAACTCAGTTGACTTCAATGAATTTACTCTGACTTACACTATCTGCGGTTATAGCCCATAGTACAAATGGAGACTGTGATTCACATATATTGTAAGAAGGTAAGTAGATGTATGGCAAATTAAATAGCTGATACCAAATTACTGTAAGCATTGGAATTAGTACTGCTTAATATCAAATCTTAAATTTGTACCTGCTGTCAAATTAAAATTACCATTATTTCTAAAGGAAATAGCTCTCTGGTATATTTTTGGTGACAAGCTACTAATGTCTCCATTGTGCTGCGTAAGTCCAACCAAAAGTACATATATCTGGCAGCAAAAGCTCACCTCCTAAAGAAGACAATTTGAGTACTGCTATGTATGGGACAGATCTCTCAGATGAGAGACTTCTACTGGATATACTTTAAATGTACAAAAGTCACATATACAATACAAGACAATGTATGCTTTTTCAATTTAAGCTTTATTTGCATTTACTGATTTTCATGGGCTGTTCCACACAGCTATTTGTAACTAAATATTACTTATAAATTGAATGTTACTTATTTAAAAAAAACAAATAGGAAAAATGAATTGACGGTAATGATTTTAAAATTTACAGTGTCTTTTCTACAGCCACGTAGAAGTCTGTTCCTTTGACATCAGTCTCCATTGACAGGTGATGGCAGAAACACTCCCTTGGGAAGACTAAAATGTTAATAACAAAATGGCGACACTGAGGCTGGGGCCATTTAGAACAAGAAGGGTAAAACCACAAAGAAAGGAAAGGGGTGAAACATATATTACATGGGCTGTGTATTTATATGTGCGGAGGTGTGAGGATGACTCTTCAGATGGATTCCAGATGGATTTAATCACCATGACTACAAATGATTAATTCTGGCTATCCCTTAAAGCTGTTTTTCCAGTGAGAAGAATTGAAGGGTTGTAAGGTTTATGTGAGGCAGGCCTGTCTTGGTAGTGAGACTGGCTGGCAGTAATGTATCCAGGTATGTAATCAAGTACTATACAAGTTTCCTCCTTATAATAAATCGCTGAATACATCAAAGCTTATGCCTGATAATGAAATCGAAAATGAAGGAACAAAATGAGCAATAATAAGATGAACATTTCCAAGCTTTAAGTTTATCATAAAACTACTGAACCATCAAAGTGGCTAAGAACATAAGAATGGCCATATTGGATCAGACCAATGGTCCATTTAGCCCAGTATCCTGTCTTCTGACAGTGCGCAGTTTTAAGTCATCACTTTTGTGATGGTTTTGCTTGATCACAGTCCATCATGCTATATCTTCTCTGCATGAACAAGAATCAGGCTACGAAAACTTGATGCCTGGTTTGAGAACTGTGAATTTTGGCTCAGCCCAGGTTTCTACATCCCTGTGCCTGTAGTGACAATTCACTGGCACCTCTAATATCACTGTGGGTATAGATGTGAAGCAGGTGCATGCTGGTGAGGAGGTGGGAATAAGGCAGTAATGGAGAATCATTGTGAAAGGCTGTCAAGGTGGGAAATTAGAAAGCATCATCAAATGTTCACAGGTGAGCCTAATCTGTTTGGAAAGAATCATGTGTTTACATCAGAAACACCGGGTCAGATTCTGTCATCTTTGATTATAGTGAGTACTATCTTAGTGAGTGAGTAGTCTCAGTATAAACCCTAATTCCAGAGAACCCTGGAGATGAACAAAGCTGATGGGTGTAATGAAACCTGTTTGTCTTTACCTCACTCCAGGATTTTGGTGTGTGGGTGGGGGGGGAGAGCAATTGAGTTTTAAAAGACTGTCCCTCTTCTTCTGGATCTGAAGGAAATTCTTCAAAGGCAGAAAAAATTACATGTAATATCTTGCAAAGCTCCAGGGAATCTGAGAAGCCACAAAGTAGATAAATCATCATCTTTTATGCAAATAAACTCTTCCACCCCCTCTGTAGCATGAATCTTGCAAGACGAAAACAATACGTTGAATTTACATAGCACCTTTTACTCAAAGATGACAAAGCATGTTTACAAAGGTTAATAAATTAAGCTTCACATTCCCCCATGAATATTTGATATTTAATTTATTATAGAAGAGTAGATTGAAGCAAAAAGAGGAAAAGTGACTTCCCCAAAGTCATAGAGGAAGTACGTGGCACAGAGGAATAGAACCCAGCTGTCAGGGCCCGGCCATAGGCAGCTGGTGTGCACTGACCAGTTATCAAGTTGAGGTCAGGAGATATGCAGCAAAGTCAGGGTTGAGCTGAGTCAGCATACTAGGAAGTCAGGGTCTGGCACTGAGTTACAGGCAAGAGGCAGTAGCAGAGTTGGGATTGAGCTGGGTCAGAATACCAGGAAGTCAGGATCAGGCACCAGGTTACAGAGCGGAGGCAAGTAGCAGAGTTGGGGTCATACTAGGTTCAGGAGATAGAGTCCAACGTTCACAGGAAGGCAAGATCTGGATCAGAAGCAAGCAGGTAGTCTACATCATTGCTCAGACAGCTCCCTTAATGGTCTTCTGGCTTATGTACTGGCATGGGCCAATCAGTGAGTTGCAGGAAGCTGCCACTCAGGGCCTGCCTGGTGACACTTCCTGCAGTGTCTAGCTTCACAGGGTCTCCAGTAGAAACCTGGCCTTGGCTCCTAGTGGTGATGTGGAAGCATCAGGATCCAATTACTTCCATTGTCACAGGTTCTAGTCTACCAGGTATTTACTCTAACCTCAAGGCCCATTTACACTATGCCTGGTAAAGCAGAATTAAAATAGCATATGGGGAAATCTACAGAGGGCCTGATCCAATTGCAATTGAAGTCAATGAAAAGACTCCTCTTGGCTGCAACTGGAATTGGATCCAGCTGAGAACCAGAATCAATATCTTTCATTTGGAAGAATCCTACTCATCTCCAAGCTGCAGGACAGCTTTCAGATGACCATGCAGAACATGGGCAGGGCAGGTAGGGTTTTCCACAGTTATTTTTAATTAAGCTGGTGGAGTAAGGAATAATCGCTAAATACAGTACATAGGTTTATACTGTAGATATTAGAAATGGTGATTTAGTCCATCCTTGCATCTATGCACAGTCTTTTGCTAATATATATTTACTAATGCTTTGTCCTATCTGACTTTAGTTGTCCCAAGTGATAAGGTTTGCATTGTTTCCTTTGGGAGACTATTTCACAGCCTAATCAATTTCATGTTCAGAATGTTTTTCCTAGTATTCAATCTTAATTTGTTGGTTCTAGCTCAGTACTCCTAGTTATACCTCGTGCACTACTCTGATAATTTCTTCTCCCTCTTTTTTACATCCTTCAGATATTTGCAGTTTGTTATTATGTCTCCCCACCACACACTTAATCCTCACAGCGAAAGCTATTCACAGAGTATTTAGCGCTTTTAATCTTGCCTCATTATGTACCTCTGGACCCCTAATCTTTTGTTGTTGTTGCTCTTCTCTAAACTCCCTCCAATTTCTCAATAGCTTTCTAGTATTGATGTACCCAGAACTGAACACAATATGCCAGGTGTGGTCACAGCAGAGTTGCACAAAGGAAAGACTATTATATCCTAGCTCTTTTACATGATACCTTAACCCAAAATGCTTTCCTTATTTAGCTGCTCTATCACACTACAAAATAATATCTAGTATGTCCATCATCACCTCTAGGTTTTCTTCAGCATTGCTGCTCACCGTACTTTCTCCCTCTGATTGAATATATTTCTGAACATTTCCCCCCAAATATATTATTCCAAGTTGAATCATATTTTACTTTTTCTGTCTGTGTTTCCAATCTCTCTGGGTGCCTTTGTATTGTTTCTTTCTCTGTGCTAGTGTTCACACTGCCTAATTTACTACCATCAGCACATTTCATTAACAAATGCTCTTTCCCACCACACTTTTTCACTGTTGCACTGCAGTACAATTTGACTGTTTCAGAACTATTTTATACAGACCATGCCATCCCTCCACCATTTCTTCCTTCCTGTCTGTCCTGTATAGATTGTAATCATCTCTACTGACATTCCAATTATAGGAAGTATCTCACCAGGTTACATTTATGCCCACTAAATCACAATCTCCATTCGGAGCAACCTATTTTTCTTGGAGAAATCCACTCGCAATCTGCATGTCACTCCATATGTTGTGGGAAGATTTGCTCCCATTTTCCTAGAATTTTGGCTATGAATCCAGAGTGTGTGTGTGTGTGTGTGTGAGAGAGAGAGAGAGAGAGAGGTGGGAATCCTATTGGGTCTTTCAAATACACTGTACAGTTTTCCCTCGAGACCATTCTATTTTCTGTACTGTGAAACTGCACCATGTAGGGGGGAGGGGGGGAACCCACAAAGTTTCAGCCAAAATTCAACATTGTCATTTAGTTAATTATGGAGTGAATGGAGGGAGCTCTGTATCACAAAGTGAAAGTCTCTTGTTTACATCAGGATTGAAGAGTGCCTCGACTTAGATCTATCATAGACAGGAACCTGCTCTGAGTCAAATTCAGCTAATTATATTATCAGAATTTTTTTTAAAGGGTTGGGGGTGAGAAGTGTGGCTACATAGGGATCACGTTTTCCAAAACTCTTAGAGAGGCATTTAACGGTCTACTTCATGGCCTCATTAAATGAACAATGTCAGAGCTTTAAAAAAAGCCCTTTGTGATGCTTGCATTTGTCTGATAATATATGTCATGACAAGTATATATATAAAAAGCCAAAAGAGCATAGAAAATATACTATGTGATTGAACCCCAAAGGAAAGAGCTAGAACATTTCTTCTTTCACCTTTTACTCTGAAGCCTTGCAATAATTAGCCAAAGTAAAATGAATATTAGCTTATGCTTAACTGCCTTTCCAGCATGTTACCCTGCATTGACCCAGTAGTGCTAAACCAATTATTTTTTGAACTTTATGGCTTTAAATAATCTTCTGCTCTAAAACTCCCTCTACCCCTCAGCTACTTAACCGCAGGCCCGACTGCCCTAAATCCTTTTCTTATACTTTGTAGCTTTTTAAGCAAGCCCCCTCTTTAAGTAGACATAATCCCTTCTGTGTAGAAAACATGAAAGACCTTGAACAAATCAAGATTTCTCCATGGAGAATTCAGTTAATCCTGTGCTTAGCTCCTAACAAGGAAATCCATCTCTCCACCAAGCACCCCATTACTAGGACTAATGCCTGACTTGAATAACAAGCAAATTATTGTGCTTTAATTGTAGCGCTGCTCTGTCACATGGAGAACTTGAGAGAGGAATGTGACTAGGCTCTTCCAGGAAAGACAGGTCACGCCTTTTCGTTGTTGTTAAGGTTGCTATGATTTAAAAACAGACTAAATTAACTATGAATATGGACTGTGCATGCTTCAGATTAGATGAAGCAACAACAGCACATCTCTGCAGTTCATGTTATTTTAAGATGATTATTATAAGACATTACCTTCTTTTTACATTGTTTTTTGTATGTTGCCAAATTTATATTCTGGGCATTGGGGAAGCGGCATAGTCACACACTTAAAATTAGTGGGGCCGTCATCCATTTGGGCACAGAAAAGCATGTAAGTGTAAACATGGTTCACAGAGTAGCCCACAAAGGCAGATACATGATTGGTGGTATATCATTCCCCAGAAAAGTGCTCAAAACAGCATGCATTGGTTAATGCTAGGATGGACTCAGCAGGGCAAAACAGGCTCAGGAAGAGGATCCAAGTGCTATTATAAAAACTGGCTAATATATGGCAGAAAGGGAAAAGAGGTTGATAAAGAAGCCACCAGTTTCTATGTGGCCATACCACAGAGAACCAACACATGAGGTTCTGATCTTTAGGTAGTGGCAATAGCATATTGGGACCTCTGGATAGATGAATCTGGGTGGATCTGTTAGCCATGCACTGTTTATTTTTCATGAACTGGAGATAGCAAGAACACACTTGACATGGGCATTGGGATAGATATGTTAGATGACATTATACTTCTTCCTTCTTGTTGTTGCTCATGCTCCCCTTGGTCCCGGCAGTCTGACATGAAGCTGAAAGTTGCATGTGCATGGCATTATGGGAAATATTGATGTGGGCATTATTCTATGCAATTTATGAGCATTTTTAATGGATGGTGCATGGTTTACACTTTTCCCAGGTTGCACTGGTTGGGACCACTGTTGTGCATCAAATTTCAACATCAGAAGTAGATGCAGAAATATTGAGAGGAGTAGCTTTGTGAGTAATGGGTGGACCCTGACATGAAAATACCTCTCTTGATTGATTTGTTCAAGCAATGTCATGCTATCTCTGATCTAGTCCCTTGATCATTTGCATCTGGGTGATCAAAATATTGTATGGTCATTCTGCTGATTCATTAGTCTGCTTTCTGAAGCTCCATTGGATGACCCAATATGTTGTGGTACTGCAGCTGGTTCCCCCAGCCCATTTGGATTAAGAAGAGAAATTTTATTGGGAGAGGTTGGAATAATTAAAGGGAGGATCTTTGAGATAGTTTGGCAGCATAGTTAATCGTCTGTGGGAGTAATAGCCTGAAACTGGCAGTGCGACACAATAATATTTCCATGCGTGGTAAAGGCATGCAGGTGTTATAACTGTAGGCAGTTGGGGAGAGAATGCAAGGGGCAACGGTGCCTCTCCTACTGTGATGAAAAATAAGGATGAAATCCCTTTTATTCAGGCTTTGTTTATTGTCCAGGGTGGAGTACCTAGGATACATTTCTATTCCCTTGTCCACCTTTTGCTTTGCTAACCAATAATGTCCTCTGCTTATAGCACTGGTTAGCTTCTGCTGCTGCTGTAGTCATGTTTCTAGATCCTGAAAAATAATATTAGGAGGTGGGAGCGGGGAGACAAGCAGCAGCATTACTTAGATTTAATGTGACATTAGGCAAATATTGAACAAGATTTTAATTACAGAGGTTATGGCAAATTCTCCTGCTCTGGTAGATGTCAAAAATCCTCCTATTTTTAGTAACCTGAATGCAAGGACCTCATTGCCTATTCTTTCCATCTCTGGCTGCATGCAAAGAGCATACTAGCTGAGAGAATTAATGGGTTGTAGTTTTACGAGAGTTCCACTAGATGATGGTATAAATCTTCATAATGAGCAAGCCCAAAATGGGCAGTTTAAACATGAGTCCAGGAGAAGCAAAAGGGCACATAACCTTAGGCATGGACATCCCAAGCCTAAAACTTCCCTCATGTCATTAGAATGACACTACAGACAATTATACTGATCGTGCATATGTAAGCAACATTCAGTAACATTATAAACTATTACAGAATTACTCAGGGAAAATGAACCAAGCAGCTGATTTACTTGATTTTAAATCAAGTAACAATTTGCTTAATTTATTTTGCAAATTAGAATGGGCTAACATCAATTCATTTTTTTAACTGATACTATAAATGAGAGTAATTGTGTAATTAGTAGTGAATTAATTACAGGGTAACATATCCATTTACATGAAACTGAATTGAAAAATTAAAACTGGGTCTTACATTCCCCAGGCTGGCAGGTGCTGCAAATGCATAAGCCTCAGCTTTCCCTGCAGGAAGGGACAGCGAAGCGCATCCTGTATCACTGTGTAGCAACTTCTATGGCTGATTCAAGGATGATACTGAAGAGCTACAAAGGGGAGTCCCATGGAGACTTTCTCAGCCAGCAGCGAAGTTGTTCTGGGATATCAGTTAGGAGGTAAGGGCCCGTGAGGGAAATGATCTCCTGTAGAAAACCCCTGGGGGAGAAAAAACAACAACCCTTAGAGTGTATCATTAATGTAGAGTTTTCTTGTCTTCCTAACTCCCAAAGAACACATTAAAGGATATGTCACTTTTTGCTATTTATTTATTTGTATTATGGTAGTCTCTAGACAAACCTATAACAGAGATGGCCCCTGCCCTAAAAAGCTTACAGTCTAAATATCTCTTTGTGTTATTTATTGGGTTTTACACTTTTACACCCATTCGCTAAATAATCCTGCAAAGGAGGCATCAGGTGGCTGGGGTGTTAGCACATCACAAACCTTGGGAAAATGTGAATAATTCACATAATTCTTACATCCCTCCCATCCTTAAGTAAATGATGACTGTTTATAAGGATGGGAGGGATGTAAGAATGAGGAATGCAATTTATGCATTCAAAGACAAATCCTAGGCCCATTGAATTACAAAATTCACATTGACTTCTATGGGAGGAGACTTTAGCCCTCCTACAGTAGGAGTTATTCAAATTTTGATTGCATTAAGAAGGTGCTAATGAACTTTGCAGTTATGCTCTATACATCTGAGAAGCTTTGAAAACAAACTGGGCCTCACAAAACAGCCAGGCAACTATTATTATATAAATTTTGTAAGAAAGTAAATAAGGCAGAAAGGGATTATATGACTTGCTCATCGTCACAGAAGAGGTGAGTGATGGAACTGGCAACAGAACTCATGAGTCCTGATTTACAAGTTCCTGGTTTAATCACTAGAAAGAAAATTCACTGTGCTCAAAAACCCCTCTAAATCCCATAGAATAGAATAGCATGTAATACCTTGTTTCAAAAAGAAAAGGGAAATGCAGTTTCCTACAATGCAAGGTCTGAAATGTCCACCCCAGACAAAGTCCAGATATGTATTGCTGTCCAAATGTAAGGTTATATTACAGGAGTAATCTGAATGGGAATATATCGGTTATTGGACACATCTAGGAAGTAGTAAATATAAGTTTAAACATTTTATTGCAGATTGTTGCAAATCAGAGATGTTTTTTATGCAGACAATTTCCAGTCAAGTATCCTTTTTGGCAGCAGCGGGGAGAAAAGGGTCATGTTTAGCAAAGGTACAGAAACTCTGTATACCACACTTCATCTGCTAAATCTTCCATTTCAGCACTTGTGATAACAATGTCTTGACTGTTGCTTTTCCCAGGAATGCAATGCAGTAGTCTCAATCCATCCCCTCTTGGGCATGTTCATAAAATCTGTGATTCTGTAAGCCCTTGTGCAATGTGCATAGGGAGCGAAAGGTTGTGTGTGAGCAAAGACGATGAGGAAGCACAAATAAAATCAAGCAATAGGCTTGGCCCCTTCTTTCTGAGTCCAAGTAAATCAAACTCATATTGTGCCTGCTCTCGGAAACTCAAGAGAAGCAGAGCAAAAAGGATCAGGCTGGTGGAGAACAGGGTGTCTGAGGAGACATAGATTTAATCCCTATCACTGCTGCCCTAATGAGGTATTGAGCTATGCACTGCTGTCTTTGGCCTTATTCTGCTACTAGGCAGGAGTAATTTTGTCACCACAACTACAGTGCTCTCATTAGTGCAGGATCATGTTCCTTTGTGCTCACTGACCTGCTCAGCACGTTTTATTTTGCTCTTCTGTGCTTAGCACTCTGCATCTGTGCTGTGCAGGATCAAGACCAAAGCGTGTGTGTGTGAGTGTAGGGGAGAGGATTGTTAATTTGACCTCAGTGAATATAAAACCAGAACTGAAAGCTTTTCACACATCTTTCGCTGGCTAATGGACCTTCATTTTCCTCTCCCCCAACACCAATCATCTTTCTAATATTTCCACAAAGGGCACATTATGATAATTTCTGTGGTTTTCCCATCCCCCATTTACTGTAGGATAGTAAAATCAGTGCCAGGAGTTTGCTGTGTATGGGGTTTTAATGCTTAGTAGTTCATAGATTTTTTTGTTTTTGTTTTTGTTTTTTTACAAGCCCAGGCAGCGGCTAAAATAAAGAGAGGAAATCTCACAACTTGACATCTGAAATGTTCCCAGGCTTCAAAGAAGTTTCAGCTGGTCAGGCGGCTTCATTTCAATAACTCAGAAAGAAGGTGTTAGGAAATCCGGGAGTGAATGAGTTCCCATCAGGGACAAAACAGTGGAGAGTATGAAAGAGGAGCAATCCCTTCTGGTAGCCCTGGGGTTGAAGTGTCAAGGATCTGGAGTGCTAGAGGGGACAGTGTGAACTTTAGATTGAGCCAACTCTGAAATATTAAAGCAACAGTTGGGGTTGGGAGATGATAAGGAATAACCTTTTGAAACTGCTGAGGATGTTGCTGATGCTTTCCCCCCTCCCCCCCACTTTTTCTTTCTTTTCTTTTGGTAGAACCATTTATCACTTACAAATCAGCCAAGAGAAGAGGTTTTCATTGTCTCTACTTGATGGGAAGGACAGCAGCTCCCTTCTGGGTGGAAAAGAATCGTGTTTGAACCTCAGGTCCTTGAAAGAATTTGACAGTTCAGCGTGGGATAGGAGTGAGTCTGGCTTGTCGCACACGCTAGTGAGCAGTGCAGCTAACCCTCCTCCTTGTGGGGACAGCTACTACCTATACTATATGTGTGTCTGAAAGCACAAGCATGACAAAGGATGATGCAGAGAGAGAGACAAAATGTCGGGTCTCTCATTGTTACCTTTTGCAGGGCAAGATAGGTCTGTTTTCATATATCAGGGAAAGATATGTTAGAGTGCTCAGTGTCTAATTCTCATGCTTGTTAATACAAATATTTAATACATTACAAATCAGTATTGTGATGCTGGACAACTATGCGGCTTATTGATTTCAGTATGAGAGAATCTCACAATTATTGTATGAATCCTAGAAAATAAGTTTATTACGATAGGTTAACTATACCGAGTTAAACATTTTTCCTCTCAAGAGTGAACCTATAGAACACCACACTGGGGGACTCTTTTTCATAAAAATAAGAAATTCGTTAGGAACAAAAAAGGGAATCATAGAAGAATATGTAGTGGGGAAAAAAATAAAAGATGGTTAAACCAATCTTAGAGGAGTGTGAAAATTTCCAGACCAGGAAAATACCATCAAGGGAATCAGAAGCAAACAGGGACATTCACAACATCACTATGTTATATAGCAAAACATAAATGATAATAACTTTTGAGAGCAGTCGATTGTCAGTTTTGTAATTTTCTCTCATAGTTGGGTTTTCTGTACATGTGCCTTTTATCGGTGCTAATGCAGTTAACCCCTTTATACTAAAACTGATTAGAACTCCAGCTGTATTTTCTCAAATTCATTCAGTAGCTCAAGGTCATCTGAAAATTAGGGATTTGGGATTTATAAATATCTCTGATGAAACTGCGCATCTTTACAATAGAAGGTTAAGACATCAAACCCCAGGAGGGATTCAGTCCTTTGGAATGACATGTGGCTCCTAGATCTGCTTGAATTTCTTTCCAGTAACAACTGAGGGATTTAACTACAGTATCTTTTTTAACATTTTGTACAGCCACAGATTGCTTTATTTCCTTGCATAAATAAGAAAGATCTGTACATTTCTTGTTTCTTCCTTTAAGCTACAAGAATTGCAGCAGATTTGAGTATGTATACTTGATATAAATGTGTATTGTACATTGGGAATAATAAGGACTAACTTTTTATAGACCTCTCGCATTAAAAGTCACCTTCAAAAACACTACTCTTCTCTGCTTATAATCAAATGACACCTCATAACCACCTAACCATTTTTAATATCCCCTAGACTCCATTGTATTATGCCAAGGCTCAGACACTGTCTAGCTAGTCAGGGAAAAGAGTATACCATCATATTTAAAAGCAGTTATTGGGACAGGTTTTACAGGCAGTGGGCTAAGACAATTCAGAAACAATTGCTTATGTGATAGTTTGAGGATTTGTCCCTGTCAAACAGTTAATATTGCTTTAATACATGAAGTAGGCTGTATAAGACGGCAATAATGAAAAATGTCAGGAAAGACAATATCAATTGTTATTCAACATCCACATCAAAGATTACTTTTTTGTCAGTAGCTTTCAGAAAATGTATTTTCCATCAGATCTGATTGCGTTCCTCTTTGAAGTGCTCCATCCTCCCGGTAGATTTAATGTGACATCTAGGCACTTTTTAGTCCCTGGGCCTCTGAGGCGATTCAAAGAGGCACAACAAGCCATCACAGGTT
Organism: Chelydra serpentina; assembly: GCA_037349315.1. NCBI lineage: Eukaryota > Metazoa > Chordata > Testudines > Chelydridae > Chelydra > Chelydra serpentina. The sequence goes on from JBAIAC010000042.1 coordinate 20,317,829, forward strand.
TATCCTCAAAGGCCGACACTGTCTGTCTGATTTATTGTAACTTTAAGAATCATCTCCAGCAAAGCATGAGCCTTCCTACCCATCCGCAGCTTCAGACTTTTATCAATTCATTTGTATGCAGCCTGTACTTTCTGGAACTGAGAGCCCTATAGCCACTCATGGAAAATGCATTACCTGCTACTAATCCTTTTTATCTTTAAAGTCTGTATTTTTTATGTATAAGTCATTTTGGGTTATCATAAAATATACATAATTCTCGCCCCAAAAAAAGACACAATGAAAAGAGAATATATAATAAGTTATGAGCTTGTGGTGTCCTTATCACCAAGGATTCTAAATAAACAGCTCTTTTTATGTAAACACAGAGGGATATAGAGCTCTGATTACTTTCAGTAGGAAATAGGAATGCTTCCATTTTTTGTTCCTCATTTCAAAGTGAAATCATTCTAAACATATTTGGGAGCACTTTTGTTTTCCACTTCATTGATTTGTGGGCCTGACAGTTATAGGGTTAAGTTTCCTGTCAAACTTCTTTTATCATATATTGCAAAGCTCCAGAAGCATCTTAAAGTTTCTCATTCAGTCAACGTTTTGCTTCGAATTTGTGATCAACTTTAAGTTAATAGCATCTCTTTTTGTGTTCACAGAGGATGTATTTGAAGCATCTGCATGGAAGGTGGTATAAAAGAATGATACAACTGGGAAGATGATACAAGTCTTCACGAGGTTTCCAGTACCATTACAAGTCTGAAATCTACTTGCCACAAATATTCTGCATTCTTTGCTTTCAGTTTGCTGTTTCTGTGAATATTCCTGTCAGTAACCTCGCTTGATGACTCTTTTAAATATTCATCATTTTAGATGCAATGTTAATCCTGAGTGGAACCCATTGAAAATTAAACTTTAACTTTATCTGTCCATTTCAGTCTTGTGTCTCCCATGTGTGCCATAAATCTTAGTTCAAGATTTTGAAAAATAGGAGCCTAAAGTCAGGCATATAAATCTATATTTAGGAATCTATATATAAAAAAAGGTCTGGTTTCCAGTGGTGCTGAGTCAATGCAGCTCCAATTGACTTCAGTGGAAATTTTGGGTGCTCAGTGGATGTCCCTCTATACCCCTGATTCATGGAGGAGCTGAGTCTCTTACAGTTCTTGTGTGAGGTGCCTGTCTCCTTATCTCAAGCTGTAGATACCTTTTGCTCTGATGATCAGATGGTTCAATGCCTGCTATCAGTCAGTATCAGGCTACTTTTATTTAGCTTCCTAACTTTGTGCTCCAAGTTTGATAATTTTAATCTTGTGCCTTTTTCTGCTCTCATGCAGATATAAACATGAACATTATATGTTAACACACATTAAATCCATAGACAATAAAATTATAGCTATGTAAAACTGGTGTTACTGCAGTGAGGACAAGGCCTCTTTGTTTGAAGGAACGTAGAAAGCAAACACAATAGGAGTGTGGACTCAGATCTAATTTGTTTATAACTCTGAGATAATACTCATGGACAACTTTGATCAATATTTATCCAGATCTAGTGGGCAGTTTACTAAATTATTAAAGGAATAATAAGGACAGCACTTACAAAAGGAAGAGTTACTATACAAGGAAAGAAATGATTAAAGAATAAGGTGTGTACAACACTGATGAAAACATATTGCTGAAAACAAAACAACAGTGAATGTGACTACCTAAGATTTTTGAGACATCTTTTCCTATTTCTCATAAAATTACATGCCCAACATCTATACAGCTCAAGGCACACAGTGCCTAATTCTGAAACATCGTGAAATGTAAATATTCCTGTTTTGAAGTCACTCCCCAAACCAAGCATAAAACGCAAATCGTATGTTGGGGGAGTAATGTAGCAATTCTTAAAATGAAGTCAAGAGGACTTCCTTTGGGCATGAACAACTAATATATTAATTTCCTTATATGCCATAATAGCTCCAGTACCACCATCATGTGTTACTTCACCCTGGTGATGTACCGTTAATAAATGACCTTTCAATCTATTAATATGTAACTAGGATGTCATTCCCAATATTTTACCCACTCCACAATATCATTCCCAGAAACAGCACTTTTAGACATTAATATTTTGGGAATAATAATATTGAGGTAAATCCCAGGTAAATACCTTTCTTTTCCCAGAAAGTTATATAGTGGCAATATAACCTCAGCATAGGGCAATATAAATTCATCATTAAAAAGTTACCATCTAAGGTAATCATTGAAAATATTATTTGGGATATTACAATTATTTCCTGTTTTAAGCACATAGAGGTATCTCTAGGCAAAGATGGGTAGTTCTATTTGTTTTAAAGCATGCTGTAGAATAGCAATAAATGAATAGGAAAAGTATATTACTGAAATTGTTCTGGAAGTCAGGTTTCTTTTTAACATGATAAATGTGTATGATCACAGCTCATTTATTTCTGTAAGTCTGGTTTGTCCGCTAAGTTTGATTGGAACTTAATAAATGAATCACCAGTTTTGTTCTGCTCAGACGTAGAGGTGTAACTACTGTACAAATTAACCAGTCCCTCTTTTTACAAAAATGAAGATTTATTAATAATTATTAAGCTAAAATAACCATATTAATCACTGAAGACTGGCCTTCTAGCATGCATCTTAGTTTTCTTAATGGAGTTATTTGCTTATCTGTTGTTTCTTTTCTTCAGTCGTTCTAATAATGTCCTCAATGTTGAGGTAAGAAATCCTAGTTAAAGATGAGCATCCAGGTCCTTGGGAGATATATATTGGCATAGCTCCATTGAAGTCAATGGTAGTATATAAAGTTGTACCAGCTGAGGATCTGGCCCATGATAATATGTTGTGACATGAATTCCAGTTAATATAAACCCAGAAACTTAACTTTATTCACTGCAGGCTCCAAATATTTTCTTTTGCAATAGGAAAAAATTAAAGTCCTGCTCCAACTACCACTGAAGTCAAACTCTTATTGTCTTCATTGAAAATTGGGTCAAGGAGTAAGCAGATAAATATGTGCTTGGCTAGAGCATATACATTTAATAAAGGGTTACAGCATGCGACATATCTATTTCTTTACTTGTGCTGAAATTCTTTTTGTTTGTTTGCTTGCAAGTAAAACCGCTAAAATATAGCAGGCTCCCTGATTTCACTCTGATGCCACTAAAATACCTTTTCTAGAAACGCTACTACATCAAGTGAATGGTACATTTACAACTGCTGATTAGTACAGCCAGGCCAAGTACATTTCCCTAAGCAGGTCAATAGTGAAAGTTGTAGTGAAATGTCTCTAGTAATCAGATACTCTGTCAATGGGGACAGTCATAATATAGGAAAATGTAATTATTGGTTGGAGGGACACAAGCCTTCTACTGAAGGTATAAACTTTTTTTTTTACATTGTTTTATTCTCAGTGAATTTTCACATGGAAGATGCAAGCCTATTTAAAGCCTTGAAGACTGAAATAATTGATTTATCTAAAAACATAAAAAAAGACAGTGATGGAGCACGTTGCCCACACTGTCTGAACCTTCTTCCAAGGAACTACCTGTGAAGGTGAGAGGATAATTCAGGTTTCATGTGCAGAGGTGCTTATTATTGCTAGTAATGAGATGAAATGAATCTTCTTAATGTGTAATGATTTGGCTAGGATGTGCTTTCCCCAATCATTTTGCAGCAATACACACTTTTTTTTCATGCCATGCCATGATTTCTCTCCTTGCTTGAAACAAAAAATATACAAGAATTTATCAATTGTATAGGCAAAAGTAATGAAAAGCTTTACGTAACTTCTGGCAGAAAAATCAAATTAAGCCATTTAAATCCTTTCATCATCAAACCACAGATTTAAAAGTGGTATTATTACTAAAATGCTGTTTGCCAAAATGTTGTGTTCTTATAACAGTCCAAATCTGCAAATGAAAGAGAGAATTAACATTTTATAGAGCCTCTGCTGAGTATTATGGGAGATGTTTGGGGTGGATTTATTCCTTATTCTTTTCCTTACCCACATTTGCAGTGTTTTGGATTTTTCTAGTGTTTGTGAAAGGTGTCAGATTCCCAGGTGCTGAAGTCCTTTAACCTCAGAACAGGTACAGCACAGACACCAGAAGTTCAAACTTCTCGCTACTGCTCTACCAATGTGACTCACTCACATTATGTAGATATTGGGTGAGATCCTTATCCCCACTCTAGCCCCTTTAAGCTGTGTCAAAAGGCTGGAGTGGGTAAACCTGTTCAACAAGCCCTGGTTTTGGCTCTGGTCGGATTCCTGGGGCACAGGCACTGTGGCACAGATTCCAGGCAGTGTTATAGCCCATAGGGCAGCCCTAGGAGGCTGCCATAAGTTAGAGAGGCTACCAGGGTCATTTACATTACTTCAGAGGCTAGTCCAACCCATAGAGCAACTCAGGACCAGAAGGGCAAAAAGATGGCTTTAAAAACCCTGCAAGTTCTGTACCGAGCTTCTAAATGCATATAATCTCATCCATTATTCTCAAATGTCCATTCTGCCTTGGCTTCTCTTTTTAGATTGCCAACTAAGGTGCCACCTATTGCCATCTATCATGCTATCTGTGTGATGTGGACACGTGCGCACTGCAAATTGGACTTAGCTCATTTGACAAGAATTTTCAATTACTCTCAGCCCTGGAACATATTAACAATCTGAATTTTTCAGATTTTACTGTTAGGTTTTGCAAAACCAGAAACATGCAGAAAAACAGAATTATTTTGTACTAGCTACACCTAAGTTATATTGATTTTAAGATTATTAAGTGTTTGTGTAACTTTGGTGTGATGGATACATAGAAAACAAATGAACATACTGGTAGGTCTCAGCATTTTTTCAGTGTATATAACCTTAATGGGATTTCAGGACATACTTGGAATTTAAGGCATACCGTTTGTGTGACCAAAGCTGATCTTTGGTGATCTACATTCAGTTCTTATCATGCTGTCTAGTTGCTAAATTGCCACTAAGCAGAGGCCACAGCATTTTGTACAATTTGGACTCTTATCAAAGAGACAGATTGCAGTAGTTCTGTCTGGAAGCAGCATTCATCTGAAAGTAGTCTCTTCTGCTTGAAGTAATGATTCTGTGTTGCTTGTGAATTTTATATGCCTTCCAGTTCTGGGAGTCACTACAGCACATTCCAACTAGGGAAGGAGATTCAACCTCCCCCCACCCCCAAAGAAAACAGCACGTTGCCCAAACAAATATTAATAATAATAAATAATTAATAATAAAAACAGATTACAAAAATTCCCATAACGTAGCATTTAACATAGTCTTATCACAGCCCTTTTATATAATGCCAAATCAGGGTCAATGAGATCATTTAAAGAGAAATTTCTTAAGCATTGGTGAGGTGTTTCAGGTCAATAAACTAGACTACCACCTCTAGAGTACTGGGTTCAAATCTTGGCATAAGTTTATGAAGAGAAAACATATTTAGTATTCTTATTGTAGTCTATAATGTACCCATCACTAAACGACCATGTTCTTTGGCCCAGCTTCCCTTAGATGGAACAGGGGGAGAGTTTGGAGGTCCAGATTGCAAGGGTGTTGGTAGAGTTGTATAGGGACAGTTTGAACTGTGTTTATTACACATGATGTAATAGACAATAATATCCTGTTATTAAAAATTAACAAATACTCAGCAACATCATAAGGAAAAGTCAGTTATTTAGAAGAAGGAAGTCCATTTAGTCTGATATTATTAAGGAGTTGTTTATTGTGTTGAACTTTTGTTCATGTGCTTTGAACTTGTTAGGTATGTGGATTTAATAAGATGAAAAAACCCTCCATATTAGTGTTCTGATCATATGAGCTCCAATCTCATGTACTGTGATGTTTCCGGCACCTCAGAAAGGAATTATATTATTGCATTATATGTTGCTTAATTATTATATATAGCAGCATATACATTAGGGGCTATATTGTGTATTTAGGCACAAATCTGTGCAAGGGGTGGTGCATAAGCTCATCTTCTAGAGTAGCCTGGGAAGCATTGTGAGTGACTCAGATCCCGCCCCTGAGCACAACTGGAAAATGACTGCTTTAAGTGGCGCTGGCTGCCTATTGACTATTTCAGCAGGCAGGTGCTGAAGTGCGTGGGAGCTTCCCCACACTGGAGGTAGTAGGGCTGTAACTATGATGGCTCTGCACTGCTTTGGGATTTCACCTACCAGAGGGAATCCTCAGGAGGCTGGTTAAGGTGGCTTTATGGCCACTTTACACCACTGGAATGGTGCAAAGGAGTCATAGCAGGGCTGAGAATCTGACTCCAATGAAGTCCACATAAAGATATATGACAGGCTATGAGACTCAAGAGGAAGAGCTTTTTCTGTCATGTGCCTATGGGCTAATGGTTACACATAAACTGGATGGCATGTTCTGGATTCCTATGGTAATATGGATTCTATATTACAGTCAGAGGCAAGAGATTGATTGAAATATCACCATCAGAAATAAAGTACAATACAAATATAGACCAGAAAAAAAAGCCAATTCAGAGCTGAAGTCTTCAAGTAAAATTGGTATTGTGTAGGGGGAAGCATCAGAAATATACCGCAAATTGACATGGCAGCCCTTGGCTGGGGTTGCATGTATTGTGAATGTAAAACTCTTGTAGATTAAAGGAGCATGGTGTAGTCAGCCTGTGTATTTAATGCTCAATGGCCTTTGCAGAATTGCTGTGAAATGCTTGACCTTAGATGGGGCTTGATGATTTCCCCCTAAGTCTTCTCAACTTCTGTTGTTCCTATTTACGCTTTTACCTTATGGGCTTCTTCAAGGAAAAGCATTTTGAGCTTCAGAAAAGAATTTTCCCCTTGGACACATTCAAAAAGTGACAGTTTAGACAAATATAGTGTCTTGTTTTTGTGCATGCAAACTGGTTTTTTTCCAAGTTGAAATATGTATTTTGTCTGCGTGTCTCAGTTTTGTAAACTAGAGTTGATCAGTTTGAACTTTTTTTCATTTTTAGAATGAACTGATCTTTTGTGTGAGCATATACTGAGAAAATGGAAGTTACTAGCTTTTTAAAAGTGTAATTTTACTGAAGATTTGTTTTTAAACTATCATAAGTCAAATTATTCACAGAATGATGTAATAAAGACAAATATTCAACCAATAATGAAAAGCTAAGTAAATGGTTATGTTTAAGCTCTATTGTATACAGGGGACTGTATTAAGTCAGATCTAAGAGATACTTTAATGGACTTAACATTAGCAATCAGACCTGGACTCAGTATAAATCAACTACCACTGCATTTCAGTTTAATGCACACCCACTCATTCATTAGCACCATTTAATGTAGATTATAAATATTAGTGAAGAAACCTCCAGTTCTTGAAGAATCTTTCCACAGACGCAGCAATAATTGAACAATAATGATGACATGATCTTATTTTTATGAATCACTAAGACTTACTATTATTGATTGGCACTTGGGGCTTGAGAAAGCTTTCTCAGCCCATATGCAACAGGAAATGGTTATAACATTATCAGATAAGCTATTTTTTTTTTAAAAAGAGAGAGAATGTCATAGAAATAATGTTGGGAATCAGCTAGTTGCTAATGTAAGCACGAGACATTCTCCTTGCCAACCACCAATATGAAATACATGCAACTTAAATTATTTAAATTTCCACATACACTCACATTCACACACCTCTCACCTTAAAAGAAAGAAAAATACTGACATATTCATTTTGCATTTTGTTCTCTTCATCTTCAAAGTAAAGAACAGACTGGAAACAAACATGGCTACTTTATGCATTGCCTATGAGTGTGGGTGAAAACCCAGGAGGATGTGGACTTTGCTTCCTTTGATGATATACAGCTACTAAAAAGCAAAAACAATGTAAGGTTCTGAAAATATGTGATCCATTACTATGAAAAAGAGCAGATCTCTTGATGCCTATTCTATCTACTATGTGTACAAGATATACTGGCATTTGTTAACAAACCTTTTCGCACCCCGTATCTCAAAGTGGCAGTGAATTGAATACCCCCTGTAATATCAGTGTACAGGAAATAGTGACATAGATCCTTGTTTTGGGGGAGTGTGCATATGTGTTTTGTTGTTAGATTTTTTTCCTTCCTCATTTTGGTGAGAGATAGCAAAAGTCTGATTTCAGAAACACAAACTAAAATGACAGACTGAAGTTGTTCATGCATTTATTTCACTACACTGAGATTGCACCATTACTTGTAGAGCAATCAAATTTCTGGGAGTCCAACAGGAAAACAGAAATTCAGTTCAGTATAGCATTATAGTCTTTTTATAGAGCAGTTTGCCCTTTTTGTAAAGTTGATTTACATAATTTCTGCCAGGAATTCTTTACACTAACATTTAACAATCTAGCAAATACTTATAAAAAAAGACCCTCCTTTATTGATCTTAAATTTGCATAATTTTTCTCAGACTGATTTACTGAGACTTATTGAGTCAAGATTCTGAACCAGATTAATCTGTACAAAAGAAGCTTTCACATTCAAAAGTTCATCATAAAGCTATGGCCTGATTACAGAATTCATTAATAAGCATAATTAAATTACAGCAGTTTTTTGGATTCAGATGTACTGCTGGGAACCCTGAAATATTTAAGTACATAATGTAATCCTGTAAAACGTAGATGTTGTAGGAGTCTTTAGCTGTGAGTAAAAATGTCAAAAGTATTATTTTTATAGGGTTGCTAATTGTTTTATAGTGTATGATCATAAAACCACATGCTGCAAAACATAATTACAAAATGCACTTGAATGTGAATTACAGGCAGCATTGATTAGGTTAATGTGGATTGTAGCACAGATGCTGTAAATTGCAGTATGCACATTATGTACAGTAAATATATTTAAAATGAATGACCATGAAAGTACCTCAGATGTGGGCCCCCTGCCAGCAGTTTGCAGGTTAACAGAGGGCCTTGTTGGATGAACAGTGAGATAACAAGAAAAATTAATCCTGGGCTGCATCGCCCTCTAATGAAATAAAACAGCTAGTGGAAGCAGAGTAACCAGAAACCTGTGAGGATCCTCTCAGAATGTGCCAGGGAATCATCCCTTCATGTTAGAAGGTTTTGGGCAGGGCATCATTTTAGAAAAATTCTGGAGTGTGTGTGTGTGTGTGTGGGGGGGGGGGCGAGGAAGTTGTGTCAGCATATAGAACACTATCTGTGATTATATTATACCCTGAAAAGTAGGGGGAGCAGAGGGCAAAAAGTGGAAGACATAATAGACCCAATATAATATAGAATCATGAAGAGCCTGAAGGAGACAAACCAAAGTCATGGAGGCGGGGGACGAGGGAGAAGCTGCCTCCCTCCACTATAGCAAATGCTGCCCTGTTCAGGGGCAGCTGAAGAGTTGCAGGGACAAAGGAACCCAGGGCCTCACTAGGTAGAAATGTTCCATCAACAGAGGCAGGAACAACTCTTCACCGTGCAGAGATGACTGTTGAACTATCCCCAGTTTCCCACTTCAGGAACTGCACTTCTACTGGGTGTATCTTTAGGCTGCTGTTCAGCAGCAGCTGTAGAGGGGATTCTTTAGGAGCTTATTCTTCAAGCAGCATTAACTCCATTTGGAATTTCCATATAAAGATCCCTGAACTAAATGGAGGACAACTAACAAACCCCAGCTCCTCCTCCTTCCGGAGAGCATCTACTCATGTAGATTTCCTTCCATGTGAGCGGATGGTAAGATCTAGGCTCCTGTTGTTTAGTATATCCACATTCTATCATTTTACAGTAGAGACCCATAACATGGTATTAACAGCAATCTGGGATCAGTTCAGCAAGGGCCAGATTTTATAGAAATTTGGCAAGCAATTATGTGGCAAATTTGTATATGAAATTACTGTGGCTGGATGTGCAAATCCGAGAAGTGACTGGTGTCAATGAAAAATTATGCCTATTTCCATGTACATTTACCTTGCTTCTGTGTTCAATTACAGTTATTGTGTGCACAGATAAAGCTCACAAATACCCATGCATCTGTATATCTGACTTTTACAAAAAACTCCGGTCCTAGATATCTTATTTGGCATGAAGAGTAAAGGTGAGGAGCTAAGAGGGAGGTGGGATTTTAAGGAAGTGACAATAGGATATAGATTGTTTCAGCTCTGGGTTGCCAGTTCAGGGACAGCTCTGGTGTATAGTATTCAATAGTCATTAATTATTGTGACAAGGTAAAGCCAGATGGCTACAAGAAAGTGATAGAAGGCAGATATATTAGCCCCAGATTAAGCAGGTCCCTTTTTCCTGGGGAAGGTAACAGGTGGTTCCAGAACAATCAGGAACTTGCTGGAACCAATTAAGGCAGGCAGGCTAATTAGGACACCTGGAGTCAATTAAGAAGCTGTTAGAATCAGTTAAGCCAGGCAAGCTAATCAGGGCACCTAGTTTAAAAAGGAGCTCACTTCAGTCAGTGATGGGTGCGCAAGGAGCTGAGAGGGTGAGGGCCTGCTGCTGGAGGACTGAGGGGTACAAACGCTATTTGGCATCAGGAGGAAGGTCCTGTGGTGAGGATAATGAAGGTGCTGGGGGGAGGCCATGGGGAAGTAGCCCAGGGAGTTGTAGCTGTCACACATGAAGCACTGTAGACAGCTGTGATCCACAGGACCCTGGGCTGGAACCTGGAGTAGAGGGTGGGCCTCGGTTCCCCTCCCACATTGGATATAAGAGGAGTTGACCAGGAGTGTGGGTCCCACCAGAGGGGAAGGTCCCTGGCCTGTCCCCCGACCCACTAGGTGGATCAGCAGAGACTGTGGGGATTGTTCTCCTTTCTTTTCCCCATGGTGGCCAGTGATGAGGTTAGCTGAGTGAATGGCAGGTTTGAGCCACTTGAAAAAGTGGCCAAACTGAGGGCTGCCGTGAATCTCTGAGGCAAGCAAATCTGCCAATAAGCGCAGGACCTGCCAATAAGCGCAGGACCCACCCAGGCAGAGGAGGAACTTTGTCACCCTGTTCTATCTGAAATCAATTGATGAACTCTATCTAGGTCCTAATGGACAAGTGTCCAGATCACAAGGCTGTGATCACAAGTGACATTATTTGGCAACTGTGTAGCAGGGTCAGCTGAAAGGCCAAGGATTATAGAGACATGGAGAGTGATGTCTCAGTCCCAGAGGTGATCCCTTCCAGAACAGGATGGAAGAAAAATGACAAGGAAGTATAGGAAAATGTGCACCACCCATGCTGTATTTGTTTAGTATTTACCGCATACAGAACATTTAACTTTCTAGTGTTGACATCTTTCCTGAGCACCAGAATGCACCACTACTACACTAATTAGAAAAGAATTATAAACTGAAAGTATTAAGCAAGAACAAACAAACAAGGCAACCTAAAAGAAGCGTTGATGATTCTTAGTGATATGTATGTGTTTATGGTCCTACTATATACAAAAGAGTATTATTATGGTGCAGTGCTTAATTGGTAATGAAAGAGGTGCTGGGTTCAAGCAAATTTTTTACATTCATAACTGATGCAGCAAACCCAGAGGTGCTTGGGCTATGAACTGCCAAGCCTAGAGGTGCCGGGGCTCAGTCCTGATAAGCCCTGGCACAAATTAAGCACTGGCAAGGTGAAAAAGATATATACTGACAATACAAATATTTGATTTGTTCCTGGATTATTACTATTAGTTGTAGGAATCCCCACTGAAAATAACCCCTATGACTGTTCCTTTCTTTGTTTCTCTTCATTTAGGTTACTACCTCCTTCTTGAAATGGATTTCTAAAGCTTTTCTTGAGTCAAATACATTGCACCATCATGATCAGTCCCTCAGAACTCTCTCTGTTATAAGGCTAACATATTATACTTGAGATCTCAGATAATGCACTGTAACCACTACAATTTTCAATTGCTTCATTCAACAATAGTGCCCAAAGTTGCAAATGCAAAAAAGCAAGCAGTATAATTTTGTCTGGAAATCAATATAGGGGGATAATCACGGTGCAGAGAACACATTATGGAGCTCTATCATAATATCAGCATTCTACATGATGGCTGTACAATAATTAAATCTTGTATTGACTGCTGGAAGCTAAATTATCATGATTATAATAGGATTGATCATTGCTCACTGGCAGGGATGCTGTTCCACTCAGAAGTTAAAATCAGAAGTCATTTCTGAATCTGAAGGGCAGCAGGGAGCAATTTCTCAAATCCCAGTCAGCAAAAATGTAAAAGATGGATGGATCTGTGAGTTAGTCTTCCTCCTAGAGCGACTGCATTTAAAAGCCCTCCCACAGACCACTCACATTGTATTAACTTAGTGCTAGAAAAGATCAGAGGTACTGAGTTTACTTGTAATTGTCTTTAAAGCAATAAATTATTGACGCCAAAAGTAATGATAACTGTTTCAACCATACATCAACTGTATGGTCAATACTGTAGGCCACATTTTGCTCCAAGTTAGATATGCACATATCCCATCAGCTTTACTTGCATCTGAGGGCAGGTATAGCCCTGTTTTTCCAAAATGATAGGGGAAATTTTAGTATAAAAGGATGCTGATAGCTGACCAAAACGGCGTGTGCTACTGGCAGGTTCTGCTTCCCTTATGTGACAGATCTGATAGAAAAAAGAGCATGATGATCACATCAGTAAGTTAGATAGTTTGCTGGAAATTAAAATTTGTATATATTCCCTTGGGAACATACAAATCTCTAATAGGTCCACAAACACATTTCCAACCCCCCTCCCCCAATGCAGATTCATTTTGATGGAAACATTTCACAAATGCATATTGATTTTGGCAAAAAAAAGGAAATGTTTTTTTTAAAAGGAAATGTTTTGCTTTTTTGAGCTGGATTCACAATGGGACTGAGGCCCCATTCACAGAACTGAGAGGAGGTTCTGAGTCGGGGTGGGGGGTGGCGTTGTGTACTTTTTAATCTAATAGGGTACTAAGCTAGGATGTGGGAAACTGAGGTTTAAACCCCCTCTTTGGAGAAAGGACTCCAGTGCAGCTCTTGTATATTCCAGGTACACAGCTAACCACCACACTATAGTCTATTCTCGGGCGGGTCTCTCATTCTCTCCTGTTGAAGCTGTTCCACTTTGTATAAATAATTACATCTTCACTGAAGCAGGGACTAGAGTCCAGGTATCCCCCACTCCTCACAGGTAAGTGCCCGAACCACCAGATTCTAGAGTCATTCCCCATCTCTGGCCCATTGAATATTTAATTAGTGAATACAAATTGGAATAGCTTCAACAACAGATCTTGAGAAAGCTCCCCTCCCCCTAATACCCTATAGCCTGGCAGTTAAGTCATTAATATAGAAGACCTATATTCAAGTTCATGCTCCAGAATGGGGAAGTGATTGGGGAAACTTTGAAGTTTGTGGATGTTTGGATGTAGAGAGTTGGTTTAGGGCCATTTCTACTAAATAGCAGATTATTATCTTGGAAATACTTTAGCTTTGTTAGATAACAGTGTGGGGAAAAAATGAAGGTTTGGGTTGCTTATCTTTAAAGTTTAAAAAGGGTACCAGCTAAGAAAAAGATATTTCACACAATGATGTGACAGGAATACAATGTTTCAGATACCAAATCTGTTATCTTCCAAGTCTTAACCCTAGGCAGAAAGAGGTTTTTAGTTTGTTCAGCCATAACTTGCTTTTCTTTTATTGAAAAGGTAAATCGTTTGAAACATGACCTAGTGAAGCCTTATGTTTCTAGTGTCCACAGAAAAGGTACAGCATGAACAGAAGCAAAGCAACCTCCCCATACTAGTCTGCCAAAAGTGACTTGAAGAGACTTTTAACTCATTCAGCCCTTGACTTATTACTTGGGATTGCCAAAAGGTGTGCTAATTAGTGCCAATTGTACTATGCTGTTTTTGGACTAAGACCAATAATTGATTTCACATGGGGAAAAAACACACAAAGCCACTGGATTACAGTGACTTTTGATCACTACTGACCCAGGAGGGATTTGAGCTGGAAACCTAGATATAAAAGGATTAATCTCCCATAACTAGTTCTCTGTGCTATGTAGTCCCTGTCATTTCTATAGTTAAGACATTCACAAAACCACAAGGGAGAGCCCAAGGTTTATCTTGATCAGCCAACATGTGTTAAGATTCCTACTATAAACAAGGCAAGTTGCATTTTAACGTGTCAGCTAGCAGGTGTTAAAACACACCTTTTTTTGTAATGAAAGCAAGTCCTAATAGACTTCACCTCCTCTTGAGATACTCTTGAACCACCCCTGCCAAGGGTTACGTCGATGATCATGGGAATGAAGAGCCTATCTTACAAGACGAGGTCTACACTTAAAATGCTGCAGTGGTGCAGCTGCGTTGCTGTAACTCTTTATGAAGACACTACTACACCGATGGAAAGGCTTCTCCCGTCAGCGTAGTTAATCCACCTCCAAAAGAGGCGGTTGCTATGTCAATGTGAGAAACCCTCCCATCAACATAGTGCTGTTTACATAGGACTTGGGTCCTATGTAAACATAACTGCATCGCTCAAGGGTGTAGATTTTTCACTAAGCTGAGTGATGTAGTTATACCGATGTAAGTTTATGATGTAGCTCTGACCTTAAAGAGTGTGGTTTGTTTAGCCTAGCAAAAGGAAGGCTGAGAGGGGACATGACTACTCTCTCTATAAATATAAGAACGGCCATACTGGGTCAGACCAAAGGTCCATTTAGCCCAATATCCTGTCTTACAACAGTTGCCAACGCCAGGTGTCCCAAGGTATATATCAGGGTGTAAACACTGGAGAGGGTGAAGAGCTATTTAAGCTTAAAGGACACTGTTGCCACAAAAACAAATAGGTATAAATTAGACATAAATAAATTCAGTCTGGAAATTAGAAGACGGTTTCTAATCACCAGAGACAGGTGAGGTTCTGGAGTAGCCTCCCACTGTAGGGCAAACAACATAAGTAGTTTTAAGATGGAGCTTGATAAATTTATGAATGGGTTTATATGATGGGGTAGCAAGGGACTGGACCTGATGACCCAGAAGTTCCCTTCCAGTCCTATGACTTTTATTCCTGGAGTACATCAAAATATTTCAGAAAAGCAAAGGTTTTTCCCCACCATTGCAAGTATTTTCCTCAAAGATCTTCGCCTCCTACCCACTCAAGATGAACCCTCCACCCCACTATACTAGCAATCTATTCAGTGGGCCAGATTCACAGGTATAGTGCAGCTGCTTTGCGCTGCTCCAATAACACAGAACAGTAGTAAGCTCAGTTTACCTGGGCAGTTAAGATTCATAGATTTCCAGGCCAGAAGAGACCATCATGACCCCCTGCATAACACAGGCCACATGACTTCCCCAAAATAATTCCTAGTGCAGATCCTTTAGAAAAACATCCAATCTGGATGTAAAAATTGTCAGTGATGGAGAATCCACCATGAAACTTGATAAACTGTTCCAATGGTTAATTACGCTAACTGTTAAAAATGTATGCCTTATTTCAAGTTTGAATTTGTGTAGCTTCAACTTCCAGCCGTTGTATGATGTTATACCTTTCTCTGCTAGACTGAAGAGCCCATTATTAAATATTTGTTCCCTATGTAGGTACTTATAGACTGTGATCAAGTAACCCCTTAACCTTCTTGTTCCTTTGCTCCTTGAGTTTATCACTACAAGGCATTTTTTAATCCTTTAATAATTCTCATGGCTGTTCTCTGAACTCTCCCCCGTTTATCAACATCCTTCTTGAATTGTGGACATCACAACTGGACACCGTATTTCAGCTTAGTCTCACCAGTGCCAAATACAGCTGTAAAAAACCTCTCTACTGTACTCCAGATTACCCTGTTATTATGGATCCCGGGATCGTATTAGTCCTTTGGCTATAGTGTCACACTGGGAGCTTATCTTCCACACTACAGACCCCACCCCCTCAATTTTTTTCAGAGTCACTGTTTGCCAGGGTGGAGTTTCGCATCCTGTAATTACGGCCTGCCTTCTTTGTCCTAGATGTGTACCTTTACATTTAGCTACATTATAATGCATATTGTTTGCTTGCGCCCAGATTACCAAGTGATCCAGATCACTCTGTAGCAGTGACCCGACCGCTTCATTATTTACCACTCCCCCAATTTTTGTCTCATCTGAAAACCTTATGACTGATGATTTTATGTATTTTCAGGTTTTTAATAAAAATGTGAAATAACCCAGTTTAAATAGCTTGGCCATGCGCTAAGAGCTGTTTAGTATCACTGGAGCAGTGCAAAACAGCCAGAGCATACTGAGGAATCTGGGCCAAATATGTTTTCTAGGAACAAAATATAAACTTTTCCAAAAGGGCGCTTACTATAACCTTGATTGTCATGTTATATTGCCTCCATCCTTATCTATGACAGATATTTCTGTTTAAATAGGAAAATAGATTCATCCCTCTGTCTGGAGAACAAAACCAGTTACATTCAACATTTGTCTTACGTGGGTTTGACAGGAATCCAGCCAGTGACATGAATGATGGTGTCTCGTAGGATTGGGGCTGGTTGAACTCCAGCAAGTGGGAATGGCAATGGAACATCTGTCTGCAGAAACCTAGGTGAATCAGCTTAATTTCTGTGCAGAACCAGAATGCAGCTCTCTTTTTACAGTGAGGACATATTTCTTGTCAGATATTTGCAGGGGGATATTGGGAGGTTTATTTTCTTGGTCTCTTTATTGTGAAAATGTTGACAGTGAGCCCCTGACAGCCTTTCTGCTTTTGCTCTGGCACCTGTGTGTGTGTGTGTGTGTGTGTCTCTCTCTCTCGTGTGTGTGTTCCTGACTACATCCAGCTCTCCTGTCAGTGGATACTGTCCTTGAACTGAACAAAATCCTCACAAGCTGTGCTATGAGTTGAGTCACTTACCTTTCTCTCTAGAGGAGTTTATCTCCCTTGACAAGGTTTTGTCTGATTTTAGTGGCACAGTTAGTGACAGTCCATGCATGCAGCAGCATGTGACCCAGGCTACTTGCATCAGAGTGTGTAGTCATCAGAACTGTCACACAGTCAGAACAAGTTAATTCAACATGAGGAGAGGTAGGTTGTAATAATATCAGGCCTCTAGAGAGGGTGCTGTCATACAATGTGTACCAGCAGCTGCCCCAGCTGCTCCCTCCTTTGTACAAGAATGCAAGCTGACAGGCAGCAGGTTTCTTCACATAAGGTTGGCGAGTGTGCATGTTAATTTCCTGTCCGTTCAACAGAGCTGGTAACGCCGCTTGCCATATTTGGGAAATATACTTTTTGCCTTTCACCTTAGTAAATTATCTGGCAAACCAGAATGTGTTTGTCAGAATGGGTCAATGTTCAAAGGATTGTAACAGGTCATTGGCCTCGTGCTACTCTGCTGCTGGTGGTATTGAGCTGTTTTGTTTTTAATTTTCTGACAGTGCTGTTCATGACTAATGAAGATTACTACTTTTTGTATGAGTGTTTTTTTTCCTTCTACAGGAGGTAATTGCCTCTAAGCTACAGGTGCCATTAAAGAACATTTTAAGAGCATTAACCTTAGAAAATTCTGCTTCTCTGATGCCAGAAAACCAATTTCTTGGAGAGAGAGGGTTTCCAATTCTAGAAGATAGGGAGTGGCTGTGTGCTCGTGAGCTCTCTCTCTGTGGTTTCCCCATAATAAACAGAAAACCAATGATCAGTTTCAGGCAGATGAAGTCTTTTAAACTCTGGATTCAAAGACAGGAGGCCATGAGTAAAGAATGGGTAGTTTCATATGTGAACAGTCAAGGGCTTTCCAGGTGCAACCATTCAGGTATGATTAAACAAAACAGCAAAACTCAGGATTTGGGTCTATATCTTTAGAAAACTAGAATATGAAAATTCTATGTTATTTCCATATAGGCCAGTTTTCTCTATATAAAAAACAATTATTATTATTATTATTACTAGAGCACTTCATTAACATTCAAAACATTGTTCATGAACAGAATATTTTGTTTAACAAAAGAAAGGAATCTACCCATTTGCCCTTTTTGTTCAAATCTAGGCACAAATTCTCTGCTGCATCCAGCTGCTGGATACAGATCCTTGAGGGCTTGTCTACATGGGAAAGTTTAAACAATTATATTGGTAAACTGATACAGTTATGCTGTATAGCTCCCCATGTGAATGCACTTACTCCAGCATCAGAGGGCCTTTTTCAGTTTAGCTTAAACCCCTTCCAAAGAAACATAGCTAAACTAAAAAAACACACCCTTATATAGGAGAATTAAGCCTTGTCTACACAGGAAAATTGACCACTATAACTGTTGCAGAATAAGTTATTCTGTGATAGCTATTCTGCAATAGTTTGCCATGTGGACACTATTCCAGAATAAAAGTCACTTTCATTCCAGAATAATTATGCCACTTTGTGAGCAGAGTAATTATCTGAGAATAAAGTCACTTTTATTCAGGAGCAGAGTGTCCATCTGGCGAGCTATTCCAGATTATGGAATAGTCTATGCTGGTCAATTTCCCTATGTGTCCGCACTGAGGGTTATACCATTATCGTTATATCAGTTTAAATTTACACCTTGGCTTATACTTGTATAACCTTCCAGGTAGACACTACACACTCCTAAAAGGCCGCGCAGCAGCCACATGCCCTTTGTGTACCAGGGAGTTCCGTAAGGCACAATGGCAGCAGTCACAGTCTCCTGGAATTAGGGTGATGTCCTGATTTGGGGCTTTGTTTTATATAGGTGCCTATTAGCCCCACTTCCTGTCCTGATTTTTCACACTTGCTCTCTGGTCACCCTAATTGGAGGTCTGGTCATGGTGGTGTGGCATACTGGTGCCAATGCTGGACAATATCTGTAAGGCCCCAGATATGTTCGGATACTTTAATTGGAAGGCATAAAAAGTGTATGGCTCACGCAGGGCTGTTATTTATTCATAATTGTAATATTAATTATTATTTCTGATTTTGCCTTCCTCTGCAGCATGGGACACGGGCCTCTTGCTGGTTTGAACCAGAGTAAATGATGGATTCTCTGTAACTTGATATCTTTACATCAAGATTTGAGGACTTCAGTAACCCAGCCAGAGCTTATAGGCCTATTATGGTAGTGGGTGGGTGAGGTTCGGTGGCCTGTGATGGGACAGAGGTCAGAATATATGGCCATGATGGTCCCTTCTGGCCTTAAAGTCTATGAGTCTAAGCTTCTTCACACAGTTCTGCCAGTGTACCTCATTCTTGACCTGAAAAATCCAGTTATTTCTATTTCATTGGATTTAATTCTGGTATACTGCACCATCACCGTGGTATCTGAGTGCCTTCCACTAGTATATTAAACAACTGTCTCCAGCTTTCTCAAACAGGGACTACCAACTGGGCAAATGCCCATCGAGGACTAAGAGGAATCTATTAAGCTAATTTTTACTTGTGACCCAAGCAAAATTTGAATCCAAGGCTTTGGAGATGAATGGTGTGAGGATATGTGAACTGGTTCTTAAAATCTGAAGCAGGAATGGGGCTGATTGAGTTTTTATGCAGAGGCTTAACAGAGAAGCTGATACTGAATGAAAGCGGCATTAAGGATAATATTGTTTTATAAACATACTTTATTCTATTAAAATTTCTTGTTCACTGTTAGAAGAAAGTAGCATTCTGTCATTCCTAACTATTCTCACATAGGAAAAGGCAAGTGCATTAACCCATTGTGATACTTAGCGTCTTTCAACATGACACAACTGTGTGACTCCTCTCCTGCTGTGTTTGTGTATTAGATGCCTACGTAGGTATAACATTTCAGTATCCAGAGAAGCTGTGATGTTGGAGTACATGAGTAGAAAGAGGAAAGTGAGGACAGACAGGTATGCTTTGGCATAGTGAAGGCAGCTCAGGACAGACTTTCCCTCTTGCAACAGAATGCTCAGTTTTGGAGGGAAACCTGGATGGGAACACTAATGAGTCAGTTAGTTTTCCTCAGCTACCAAATCCTTTCCACCAGCCATGTAAGTAAACAGCTCATTTTTTCAAATAATATCAATTTTGCCACTGAAATTGCTTGAACTTGTAGTGGATGGTTTAGTTTTATGGGGCTCTTCCTGACTGTAAAATATTTCCCCTCAGTTTTATTCCCACCTCTGTTTCATCAAGGCCTTCCTCCTAAAATGTGGTTCCTGGGTTGTTTGGTATAAAATCAGAGCATTTATTTTTCGTTTCCCCTGCTGTTTGATCAGGACATGTTCACCCGAATCAGAGATGAGCTGCTCAAATCTGGACAGATGGCAGGTCTCATCTCAGCCCCCAGAGCAGCTGCCTCTGCTGACAAAGATACTCTATGTCTCCTTAGCTGAAAGAACAGGAGAGGGCTGGGAAAACCATTGAATATTTCATCCAACATGAAGTGATGAAGTGATTTTACAACATACTTATGGTGATTAAATTAAATGGATTCCCTTCATCTATATTTTATTCATTGCACGACTCTTTTTTCTTAAGAGGAGTGGCAGCAATTAGTGTAGTCTGACTCATATACACACAGTGGCTTTTAGCCTTTTTTCTTCTTTTTTGGTGGGGAGAGAACATAATTATGAGTAATATAACAGTATCCAGGTGTTTGGTATGAAGCTGGGTGAGAAATCCGAGTAATACATTTTATATTATGTGTTGTTTTTTTCCCCTTCCCCCCTAGACATGTAGGAAGCACTCCTAAGGTGTAGTGGAGTTCTGATAAAAAATGCTCTGACATTTGCTCACTACTGTCTTGTCAGTGTAGATCAAGTTCTGGCTGATCAAAACAACCCTGCAGGCGAGAGTGAGATAGCTCTTCACTTCACCCTGATGCTGAAAGGCTGTAACAGACTGGGAGCCAGTAAATTAGCACTGACTATTACCAGGGTATATGTGTGTGAGGATGGGTTGTGTAACAATTAGCAATTTTTGCAGTCATTTAGTTTGGACTTTGAACTGAGAGAGTGGTGAAATGTTCCACGTGACTATCTGTTGGGTCATCTATAAACATGCGTGCCTGGTACAGAATCCAGTCACAAACAGACACATACAACTGGGTTTAACAGAGTATCTTTCATATGCTGTATGAAACCCTGTTCTGGTTCTAGGGATGTGTGAGGTCACACACGATGCCCCCAGACCAGTCAGCTGTTAAACATGGCTTCCTACTTTGGCAGGCCAGACAGTGTGGATTCTCCTAACTCTCCTCCCCCCAGCTGGGGGTAGCAGAGGGGTAATGAGCACGAGAAGTGCTGCTGTGTCCTTCACAGCAACATTTCCTTTGTGACTGAGGGACCCCCCACCACTGTTACGATGTTTGCCAGCGGCTGATCAGTTGTGCAATAGAAGTGAATGTAACATCTGCTCATGCTGTAGACCGTGAGTGCGAGGTGGCATGTATGTAGCTGCTAGGTCATTTTAAAATTCCTTCCTCCTCCATACTGTTGTGGTGGGGAAAGAAGAGAATCCTTGCAGTTCTCATTACCTACCCAGATCCCACAAAGGATGGGGGTGGGAGGAAAAGAAGAGAGAAAGAAAAATGAGAGTCGCTGACTGCTTCTCTTCATGGGGAGGGAGAATTAAAAATGTGTCACATCACCCCCACTCCCACATGCACAGGCGGATTATGGAAGAAAAGAGACTCTTGTCCATGATGGCCATGGGCCTGGCCCTCTTATTTGTGATAGGTCCAAGCAGCTGAGGGGCTTAGTGAGGTGGGAGGGGTTCTGAGGGAAAGTGAGGGGAAAGGAAGTTCTCTGGGAGAATAGTAAGGAGAAAAGAGGGTTTGTGGAAGACAGAATGAGTGGAAAAGAGGAGATTTTGGTAGAGGTCGAGGACTGCAGAGGATGGTCCTCCTGAAGAGTTACTGAGAGGGAGGGAATACCATCGGATGTCAAAGTATGAGCAGTTTGAAAGTAATATATACTGGGATGGTGGGAGGAAGCCTCACAGGAGAGGCTTTAGGAGAAAAGAAGGCTATGTTGCTGGCTGGGGAGCCTAGTGGGATAGCTGGCTTTATCCCAGCAAAGAAACTGGCACACCTAAATTCATTTCCTCTGGAAATCTGTGTGAATAACTCCTGTTGTCCCAAAATGCGTAGCCAAGTGGTGGTTTAGATCCCACTAGTGTAGCAACTATGTAGCAAATGGAGCATCCATTATGTGCTCGGCAGTTGCTCATACACAACCACTGTCAGTGGCTACTGTTTTTTCTTGAGAAAATTTAGAGGCTCACTGCGGGAAATACAGCAATGGCTGAGGATTGAAGGGGCAAACACGGCTGTAGAGAGAGCCCCATTCTCCGGGCATTATGCCTTTCATCCTTTGGGGGAATGTGTGAGGTTTTTGTGTACATGCGCACACACACGAGGAACAAGGGGGCTTAGGCACACTGACGGTTAAAGGGGAATACCTTTATAAAGGGAAGATATAGTAAAAATAGCCTGTGTACAAAGCATCTTTTTCCGGTTTGCTGTACATTTTTGAAAGTGTTTGAGGCAAGTGGTAAATACCCCATTGTGCCTAAGGGGACTGGGATACTCTGCACTAAAGTGAATGGAGGTTATCTCCGTAACTGGAGGTGTCTACACAGTAACAGACAATTTTGTATCCTTAAACAATCTGAGTGTGTAACTCCCACTAATCTCAGTGGGAGTTGTCTGAGTGTACAAAAGGACAGAATATGGTACTTGTGACTCACTGTACCCCAAAATAGCACCCCGTAACCCTCATATTCATCATTCATATATGGTTGTGATATTTCGTACAAAGCATGCCATATAAGATATAATATGAAAGGTCATTATCTGCTAAAACCTATGGTTCTATCAAAATATGTATGTTGTTAGTGTGTATGAAGTTATGAGATTTTGCAGTATGGTTGTTGTTGAAATATGTTGTAAGTCGGGGAGTTGTTCATTGCTAGTTCTCCAGTGATGACAAACGAGGTGATCCACACCCTGGTGGGCATTAAACGACCATTAAGCAGTAGGGGAGTTGTAAACCAGGGATTTACAATTATTTCTCAAACCTGTGACTCAGCAAGGCCCACCAGGCATGCCTTGGGTAGTTTCTTTCCAGTGACATGGACAACAGTATAAAATAAGGGACAGTGGCATCATGAGGCCACCTTTCTTTTCCCCCACCTATGTTGAAAGCAACAAGAATGCTGGGAAGCCAAAGACCTGAACTGAGGAGACTGGTCCCGGGCTTAAAGGGAAAGCCTGTGTATTAAGGACTGTAACTTACCTGCAACATCCAGTGGGGTAAGAAACTGCTTGATCCAAATACTGCCCAGTCTAATAAGGTTTAAGATTTAGACTGCGTGCCTACCTTTTATTTTCGAGGAGTGTGTGTGGACTGGGTAATGAACTTATACTTCTGGGTGGCACATTGCACAGGCTGGAGGAGGCTGTGCCTACCTAAACAGCCTGGCGTGGCCATGCCCACACTCCTCCCTGAAGCCCTGCTTACCCCCAGCCTAGGCAGGTTGCTGTCTGCTCCTCTTCAGGGAAGCAGCATGTTGGGGCTGGGGCTAGAACTGCCAGGACTTGGGGTGGCTGGGGGCTACAGTGGGGGAAAAGGAGCGTGTCCTTGGGTGGTGGGAGGGGGCAGAGCTGACCGGGGGCTAGCTTCCCCAAGCCCGTGGTTCACCCGCTGCCCATCCTTACACTGGTTAGGCTTCTGACCAGGGCGAGATGGTACAGTTCTGGGATGCAAGGCTGGGGGCTTGGGAGATTTGCTGGTGCTGTTCTCTGAGATTTGTGAGTGGCTTGGAGCATTCATGCAATTTAGCTGGGTGTGGGATTCCACATACTATTGTACTAACAGGACCTGGAGGGGTTTGCTGCTTGTCACTAGCAAAGCATTGTGTGAGAGAGTCCAGCCTGGAGAGTTAATAGGGGACACTGGTACCCCAGTGCCAGGTTGTACCTTGGGGATCCCATCACAGCACTCAGTTTAGGGTTCCTGAAAGCTTGTTGGGTAAACTGTAGGAGTTAGCTGGAAGATAATAAACCTTCATGTAGACAAAGATTTAACAAGATATATTCCATTTTATTCAACAAAGCACAAGGTTACACAGGTCTGGACTTGTCACAGGCTTTCTGCGTGGCCTCGGACAAGCCACTCAACCTCTGTATCTCAGTTTCCCAAGTTGTAAAACAGGAGTAATAATAGCTACCTCACACATTAAAGTCATCAAAGTTAGCAGAGTGCTTCGGAGTGCTTGGTTGGAAAGTACTACAGAAGAAGAAAGTATTATTAGCTTCCAAACATTAGGTTAGATTCTGGCCATGTAAATACAGAGTTCAAAATTAAAAACCAAACCAAATAAAAACCTCCACAGCAAATAAATTATCTTAGGGCACTGGAATGAGCATAACCCTGAGATGAACATATGACTGTGAAAATTGTACTGAAAAGAGCAATGATAGAGCTCTCAGTTTACTGTAAGGCAATAAGTGGAAATAGACACCAGAAGGGCAATAAAGGAATTCTTAATGCATTCCTGATGAGACTTGTCTCTTATAAAAGATGCAAGTTTGTAGTAAGTAAATTAAAGAAGATTTCCAATATTGAACAAATACATCAAGTGCCCTTTTTCTCATAAAAGTTTTGCTGATGAACCAGTTTTATGCTGATGGTTTTTTTTTCCTTAGACACCTACCGGTCTTGTTTCCTATCCATGTAACCTTCCTTTTTGTCTCTCTATTTTTCATGAATTAAAAAAAAGATATTGCTTTGATGGTTGCCAGGAAAAGTAAAATGGAACTAATGATCTTTTCACTGTTTTTTCATATTTGCTATATGACTTTTTAAAAAAAGGACTAGAGAGAGAAAACATTTTCTACAGAATTTCTCAGCGACCTTGATTGTCTTGGGTTCTCCGGGCTAGGTCCTGCACTCCAGGCAAGATACATTCAGTGCAGGACTGGAGGAGTGAAGGGAGGGTAAAGTAGCACTCTGGGGCTGGCTGGGTATCCGGTGAAACGTACAGTAGTTTCAGGACAGCTTTAAATTGTGTGTGGCTGCTTGTAGCTCCACAGTGTTCAGAGATCACTAGAACACAGAGGAGATCTGGCTACGGTCCTTCTTTCCTTGGCCATGAATCCCACTATAGATGGTGACATGTGGAGTGGTAAAGTGCCACTACTCCAGCTTTGTGCTAATAGAGGATTGCTTCCCTGCTGAGAGAATCCCCAGATAACCTTTCAAGGCAGTTTCATGGTCTCTTTACAGACCTAAAGCAGAACAAAGGGGCTGTAGTGGGCCTCAGGATCTGGCTTTTCCAACTGGTTGCTAAATAGCTATTAATGATATGATATAAGTCCAGGTCCTGAGAGATTCTTAGCAACTGCAATTCCCATTAGGTAAGTATTAATATTAAAGTTACTAGTGGTATTTCCCTTTTTAACTATATGGATTGCCTCCAGATTCTGAGAGCAATATACAAATGCACAAAGGACACTTCGGAATCAACATTTATAGACTTTCAATGCAAAGTTGGGGTCTAACTTCAATTTTCATCTTTGAAAATCTCCCCCTCTGCTAATGCCTCACCTAGTATTAGAAAGGTTAATAGTTTTTTTTTAAAGGTGCTTATTGACTGGAGGCAGAAAGTTCCAGAAATCTTATGAGAATGCAAGAATTCTAGTCCAATTTAGATCATTTTAGTTGCTTATCTTTGAATATCTTTTGTCCAGTCACTGATTTAAAGAACTGAGTGAAAGGGGAAACAGATGTGCTATTTCCACAGAAAAAGGGTGTATTTATTTGACTACCTAAAAGGCAGAAAAAATAGTTTTGGAAGGTTTCATACAACATAAAATTGTTCTCAGTGGTTTCCTGCTACCGTTACCCATAGGAGCAAGTTATTGAAACAAAGAACAGACCTGGTTCTGTATATTTATCAGTCCTTTCTCTTATAGATGTTTGCTTCATGACATTTCATTATATATTCATTACCAGTTTTGTAGAATTAGCAGGCATTTTAGACCTCATATGTGCAGACTATAAAACATAAACTAAACTCTGGTTTTTATAATGGTTAAAAAATTAGTACTGGTGAAAACTGCCAGACTGATAACACTACAAACTAAAGTTTCTTTTCAGCCACTGAATAGGTGCGCCAGAGTTAGTGGCAGAATTCCACATTCTGCCCCATCAGTGTGTCTCAGCATTTTAATATTTTTAAGATGTAAGAGGATAGTTCAGTTTATATTCCCATGCAGTTTACAGCTTCTCTGCTGAGATTGCTGACAAAGGGCCCACATGAACAGTAGGTTTATTTACTTGCTTTATTTTGTTTTGTGGATACTTGCTCTCTAGGAACTGGACTAAGATCTTCAACTTAATATAGGATATAATATATCCAGCACATAATAATGATCTCTTCAGTGACTAAGAGGGAAAAAAGGCTTGGAGCTGATTCTTCTTTCAACTTTGTCCCTTTTGTGCTGCTCCAGTAGTATAAAAGAGCTTATTAGGCTAGTATAACTGGGCCATAGGGAACTCTCCTAGTGTAAGGGGGTTCCCTGGGTGTTACAGAGCAGCCCGTCACATATTTGGTATGGTCTGGGGGGGTAGGGAATGGCTGGAGTGCTGCTATGTTCCATCTATTCTCAGCTGCCACAGTGACCCCGTGGCCACCCTAAATCTGCTCTAATTTCTGTGGGAAAGTCAGACAACTCACGGGCAAGCACAAAGGAGGCTAAAAGCTACTTTTGCCATGCTTTTTGATCTTGCACCACAAAGAACTGGGTAGAATGGAGAATATCTTTTAAACAATTATATATTTTGTCTGGTGCATTAAGTTCAAAAGCTGTATTAATAGCTTGGACACAGATCCTGGAGAACTAAAATACCTAGAATGAAATGGAGGTGAAACAAGAGCATTTTACTCACTATAGTTCATTGTTTGAAATATGTTTCTGGTTGAAAACAATAACATCCATAAAAAACTTACTAAGAATAGGAAGTTGCTACAGGAATGAAACTCCCTTTCTGGCTAACAGGGCTATGTTTTCCTATGCAAATGTAGCAAAGCCCAGAAATTAGCAATGACTGCTAAATTAACACACTTGAAGAGCTTGGCTGGTTCTAATAGGCAGTCAAATGGTCTTGTTACATTGTAATGGTGCCAAGCTAATTGAAGTGATTACTGTTGCTCATGAGCAGCCCTTTTGAAGTAGAAGTCTTTTAAATTATCCATAGACGTTAAATGTCAGACACTATTGTGTAATTATACTTTGTAAACGCTGAATGTCATAAGGCATCACAGGTAATTGAGGTTTACAGAGAAGAGCTTTATCTAAACCTAATTGGGCATCAACTCTTTGTCACTTTTTCTAAACCTAATTGGGCATCAACTTTTTGTGCCAAGGGACACTTTAACACCTCACAGCAGCTCTCCCCCTACCCCATTACCCTCAGCTGAGAGCCATACATCTCAGAGATTCTGACCCATCAAGCCCAAAATGCCTCACAGTCCAATACAGAGTCTATCACAAGGAGAAGCAGGAGACTTGATGGGTAAGATCCCTCTTTGATGAGTGGCAGAGAGGTAACATATTTTAATGGAGACCACAAAGGGTCTGAGTCTACATTCCCTACACATGCAAAGCTCCCACTGTAGTCATTGGTAGTTTGGGGTGCGAAAGGAAGGCAGTGTTGTGTTTAGAATGTCTTGTGTGATTTTTCTGCATGCCACACGTGATCACCTAGAAGTATTTCAGTTATAATGCCATGATTTCTTTTGTTTGTGACAGAGTGCCAGTTTTCATTTTCAGCACAGAAAAAAAAATGCCAGCAGAACCCGTGTCTTTGTTTCTGCTATCCTAATAGCAGACAATATTGTTAAATGACCCCAGCTACCAAGTACAGAGCTGCGCACACACTATGCTCCTAGCAGGAAAGGCACAGAAGGGTTAGATATGGGACTCTGATGTACATTGGCCTGTCCTGTGGATGTCTGTGACTCTTTAGTCTGCCTCTCTGAGTGTGTTATTTCTGGATTTTTCTTTAAAAAGTATGGCAGATATATAGGCATTTTCTGTTCTGCTTGGTGCTGGTATTTAGAAGCTTTAGCGCTATATGAGCGCTAGGTATTCTTATTCCGCTTCCTAGCTGTGTGCTTGAACCCACAACCTTTATTCATATAAAGTCTGATCCAAAGCCTAGTGAAGTCATTGGGAGATTTTCCATTGACTTCAGTGGGACTATTCATGTAAGGAGTAAAGGTCCAAAGATTGTGTAGCAGTCATTTATTTCCATGTACTGTAACTTAGAGGCAGTTTCCCTGTTGTATGAGTTCATCAGATGACAATGATTATTGTTATTTTTGGCTTATTATTTTTATCTCTGATTTTTTATTAATACTTTTATTAATTCTAATGTTCCATTATGCTCCGGGAAGAAAAGTTCTGCAGATCCACATGGAGAAACTATGCAGGGAAAAGGGCACACAGATTTTCTGAGCCAGATCAAATCCAAGAGTGTTTGAACTGAGAATTATCTTCAGCATCTCAACACTTGGATAGCTCTAGCTACTTAATCTAAACGATTGCACTGCAGTTTATGATTTTAGTAGAAAAGCTTGCATTCAGATAGAAAACCCCAAATGTTTACATATTTGGAAAAAAATATTGTAATGTAACTTTCTTGTTTGGTCAACTCAAACCCCTTTTAATATAGTTTCACTGTTTTTAGTAGGATGTGTATTTCTCTCCAGCCTGCACAAAGCACAAAATGCAATTAGTTTCTCAGATAGAAGGAGAAAAGGGAAGAATATAATTTTGTCAGAGTTGGACTGAGACGTAGGCAGTTCTTTCATTTACACTGCACTAGAGGCTCAGATGTGTAGGTGGACTTGTAAGACACTTAATTGACATGGGAATGTGGTCCTTAAGATGCAAAAGATTCTTTTTCACCTGAGGTGATAGAATTCCCTTTAGCTTCATTATACATTTGCATTTTAGAAAGATAAAGAAATATCGACTTCACTTCTAGAGACATGTACTGAATTAAATTGTGCCACAGAATTTAGTCAAAATGGAAAATAACCAAGGGAAACACTATGAAGTGTAGCAGTTGCATATCCAGTTACATTTGAGATTCATCACTTTGATGTCTGATTTAGTCACATCATCTAGGTGTACGATAGGCTTGGACACTCTCTCATAAAACTGTATATGTGTCCTTGCCTGGGACATGCTGAGACTTGTCAAAAAGGCATTTCATTCTCACTTGTCTAAAGAAGTCTATGCATGATTGCTAAAATATCAGGATATGAAATTAAATCTGATGGCTGTGCTATCCCCATAGGGCAAAAAATCTGATTTCACCAGAGACAGAATGCACTATTCCACTGCATTAGCAACTTACCAAAGTAAGAAGAAGATGAGATGCACATTGGTGTGGTGGGAAGGACAGACTTCAGCATAAAAAAATTAGTGCTAAATTGAAGTTGCTAACAATAGTCCACATATTGTAAGAGCTGAAAACAATTGGAAGAAATAATGCAACAGGTAAACGTTATTTGTTAAATTGATTGGTGGGATTTGACTTTCTTTCGAGATTTCCATTTAATATGAAACTAGAAGTTATCTGATGGGTGAATACTGAAAAAAACGCCAGTACATTTTTTTTTGAATTTTTAAATACATTCAGTTATACTGTGATGACTATCTTTATTTGTGTTCCCTTTTCACAAATGTTCAAGTGAACACGTTTGCTGGGAGGAATGGTCACAGAAAATGTATTTTATACAAATATGACAGGATAGCCTCAAAATTAATGTTGAATTTATAATCCCAAGTATTCACACAGGAAACCTGATTCTACATTAGACTAAATAGTACTTTATTCTCATACATTTTATCAAAATGTCCAAAAATTTCATTTTTTGGCTTATAAATGGCTGTCTCTGCAAAGCCTTTCTCATGGGACTAATCCATATTTACCCATGTAGATACTGATTTGAGTTCAAGATATCTGAAAGTACTAGGGATATATTCTCAAGGTCACCGATTCATTTTTTGCTATTCATTTTTGGTAAAATTAATTTAATTAGTATAAACTCTTTAGTATTAAAATTCTAAGGGTGGGTGGGTGGTTGGGGACTTGAAATCCACCACCCCAATCCAGCTGTGGGTGCTTAACATGCCAATGGAAGTGCTTTGTACCTTGTAGGTTAGGCACTGGTGTAAATGAGACAATGATAGAGATCATTTTTCACCTGTAATATCATGAATTCATATTATAGCAAATGGAGTCTGCCCAGCCAATCAGATTATTATTCACTTATAAAAATTCATCTGCAAAATGAAAACAACCCCCCCCCACAAGTAATATTATCAGTAAACTAATAGAAGGACAGAAAATTTTACACTTACGTGAGATTGATTGTCTATCTCTGATTGATTATCTGAGGAAGTGAAAAGAATCTTGATGATCCAGTCAGTGATCAAGCTGCCACTGTACTGCAAACTACATTAGTGTCTGTTGCACATTAATGTCCACATCTCAACAGAAATTACTTTTATTTACTTTAGCTATTTCCTCTGTTTCATATTGACCAATGTAATAAATGTAAGCTGTCCCTCCATTTCTCATCAGAAGCCAAATTTCTGAAGATGTGTAGCTGATTGGAGGCTCTTGGTGGAGCTTGTAGACTTTGGGGGCATTTCCATGACGGTAAAATATTTAGGCAGAGAATTTCACATTTTAGAAAAGTTATTTCTCTTGCTCACACATTCATGAAAAATATTTATTTTGAACAATTTGCCCAGCTATACTAATTACAAAACAACATTGGTCCAAAAATAATAATGCAGGTCTAACAGATGCTTGTAGTGACATTTGTCAGAATTAGGAGCTTTGTTCACTGTTCCACTTAGTTGAATTTAAGGGTATGTCTACACTATGATAGTAGTTCGATTTTACTTAAACCAATTTTTTGAAACCGATATTAAAGTAGAACGTGTGTGTCCACACTAAGCACATTAATTCGGCGTTGTGAGCCCACAGTAATGGGGCAAGCATCGACATTCCAAGCGGTGCACTGTGGGTAGCTATCCCACAGTTCCCGCAGTCCCTGCTGCCCATTTGAATTCTGGGTCGAGCCCCCAATGCCTGATGGGGCAAAAAAATGTGTTGCGGGTGGTTTGGGGTAACTGTCGTCATTCAACCCTCACTCCCCCCCTCCCTCCGTGCAAGCAGCGGCAGACAATCATTTCACGCCCTTTTCCCTTGATTGACAGCGTGGACGCCATAGCGCCGTGAGCATGGAGCCCGGAGAGATCATCACAGCAGTTATGGCTGTTGTCAACACCTCGTGCCTTCTCGTGCATTTTATGCAGAGGCAGATGTTGAGAAATCAGGCGAGGAGGCTACGGCAGCATGGTGATGACAGTGACGATGACAGGGACACAGACTTCTCTCAAAGCACAGGACCCCGCAAATTGGACATCCTGGTGGCAGTGGGTCATGTTGATACAGTGGAATGCCAATTCTGGGCCCGGGAAACAAGCACAGACTGGTGGGACCGCATAGTGCTGCAGGTCTGGGATGAATCCCAGTGGCTGCGAAACTTTCGAATGCGTAAGGGCAGTTTCCTGGAACTTTGACTTGCTGTCCCCTGCCCTGAAGCGCCAGGACACCAGGATGAGAGCAGCCCTGACTATCCAGAAGCGAGTGGCCATAGCCCTCTGGAAGCTTGCAACGCCTGACAGCTACCGGTCAGTCGCGAATCACTTTGGAGTGGGCAAATCTACCGTGGGGGTTGCTGTGATGCAAGTAGCCAATGCAATCATTGAGCTGCTGCTATCAAAGGTAGTGACCCTGGGAAATGTGCAGGCGATAGTAGATGGCTTCACTGCGATGGGATTCCCAAACTGCGGTGGGGCTATAGACGGAACGCACATACCTATCCTGGGACCGGACCACCAGGCCAGCCGGTACATTAACCGAAAGGGCTACTTTTCAATGGTGCTGCAAGCACTGGTGGCTCATAAGGGACGTTTCACCAACATCAACGTTGGATGGCCGGGAAAGGTTCATGACACTCGCGTTTTCAGGAACTCTGGTCTGTTTAGATGACTGCAGGAAGGTATTTACTTCCCGGACCAGAAAATAACTGTTGGGGATGTGGAGATGCCTATAGTGATCTTTGGGGACCCAGCCTACCCACTAATGCCCTGGCCCATGAAACCATACACAGGCGCCCTGGACAGTGATAAGGAGCTCTTCAACTACAGGCTGAGCAAGTGCAGAATGGTGGTGGAGTGTGCTTTTGGACGTTTGAAAGGGCGCTGGAGAAGCTTACTGAATCGCTCAGATCTCAGCGAAACCAATATACCCATTGTTATTGCAGCTTGCTGTGTGCTCCACAATCTCTGTGAGAGTAAGGGGGAGACGTTTATGGCGGGGTGGGAGGTTGAGGCAAGTTGCCTGGGCACTGATTACATGCAGCCAGACACCAGGGCGATTAGAAGAGCACAGCGGGACGCGCTGCACATCAGGGAAGCTTTGAAAACGAGCTTCCAGACTGACCAAGGTAACTAGTGACTCTTACGTTTGTTTAACCTTGAGGTGAACCTGCCCCCATTTATTTACTCTGTTTATATTGCCTATCCTCTCCAATTACCAACCCCCTTCCCCTCCTTCAAACACACCTTCCTTTGAAAAGAAAATAAAGGCAACATTGTTCAACCAAAAAGTATTTTTTATTCAAGATTTTTCAGTAAAGGGAGGGAACTGGGACGGAGGCTAGGGTGGGGTACGGGGGGAGGGAGGGAAAGGACGCTTCAAAACGGGGAATGACAGCCTTCTGCTACTTGAGCAGTCCACCGGGGTGGACTGGTTGTTCGCATGGAGCCTGCCACCCCTCGTTTTTGGGATTCTGGGTGAGGGGGCTATGGGACTTGGGGGAGGGTGGTTATAGATCTGCTGCAGCGGCGCTCTGTCCTCCTGCTTCTGTTCCTGCAGAACATCCACCAGACGCCGGAGCGTGTCGGTTTGCTCCCGCAGTAGCCCAAGCATCGCCTCAGTCACCCTCTGGTCTTCCTTCCGCCACCTCTCATCTCGAGCATCCCTCCTGTCCTCACGGGCGTCCCTCCTGTCCTCCCGTTCGCTGGCCGCTTGCTTGTACTGCGAAATTGTGTCCCTCCACTCGTTCTGCTGGGCTACCTCAGTGCGGGAGCACTGCATTAGCTCAGAGAACATGTCATCTTGCGTGCGTTTCTTTCGCCGCCTTATCTGTGACGGCCTTTGGGAGGGAGATGCCGGGGGAAGCCTAGAGACCGTTGCAGCTGTGGGATGAAAAAAAGGGAGTGAATTCTTTAAAAAGATACATTTTTCAGAACAATAAATGTAGTCTTTCGCGGTGAACAAGACCATTCACACTACCTATCACATGTGCTTTCAGTACAAGGTCGCATTTTGAATCTTTATATTGAGTGCCTGTGGTTTTGGTGTGCAGATCACACAAGCAGGGCCGCACAACGGAATTCGGCTAGCAGGCGGCCATGGTAAGCCATAGACTTTTGGCTGCTGAAAGCTTACTTAACAGCAGCGCCCTCCTTTTCCGTTCCAAGCAGAGCTACTAGAGTTGGCCAGTTACTGCTGCGCTGTGCGGGTTAACATGTAGCGGCAGAAACCACAGTAACCCCAGCCATCCCATTCTCTGAGATGGCCACTGTAGCCTTCACCCCACCGTGTGGCTGTTCTAGGGGAAGATCCCTGCTAGCTGACCGCGAACCGCTCAGCATGAACTGTCCCCCTCCCCGCACCCACCGCGTGGCTGGAAACTGCTGGGTGGATTTTTTAAAAGGCACAGGCAAACAGTCCCCGTAATAAAATTAACCTAATTCCAACCAGGTCACCATGACTGATATCACTCTGATGAGGATTACGCAGACAGAGAAAGAATGGATGTTGCATGAATGCCAGCAAACACCGGGGCCATATGCCGCCATGCTTTGTCAGGCAATGATACCGGAGTACCTGCTACTGGCCTGGCGCAGTAAAGTCTCCTACCATGGAGGACGCAATAAGGCCGCTCTCCCCAGAAACCTTCTGTAAAGGCTTTCACAGTACCTCCAGGAGAGCTTCATGGAGATATCCCAGGAGGATTTCTGCTCTATCCCCACACCTGTTAACAGACTTTTCCAATAGCTGCACTGGCCACGAATGCATCCAAAGTCCTCAGGTCAAAGTACTCATTAAAAACCCAGTGCTTTAATACCATGTCTATTCTATTCAAAAGATACACTCACCTACTGTTCCTTCTCCTGATTCACGGTCTGGGATACCGCCTTGGGAGGGTTGGTAGGGGATCTCTGTCAGGGTAATGAAGTGATCCTGGCTTTCGGGGAAATCGGCATTGAAAGCGCTGTCGACTACCTCGTCCTCCTCATCTCCTTCATCATCTTCCCTGTCCGTGAAAACCTCAGAGGAAGCGACCGATGAGAATACTCCATCGTTGGAGTCCATGGACAGGGGTGGGGTAGTGGTGGCGCCCCCCCCGCCCTAGGATTGCATGCAGTGTGGCGTAGAAACGGCATGTCTGGGGCCGAGACCCGGAGCATCCGTTGGACTCTTTGGTCTTCTGGTACGCTTGTCTCAGCTCCTTAATTTTCACGCAGCACTGCATTGCATCCCTACTGTATCCTCTGTCTGTCATGGCCTTGGAGATTTTTTCGTAAATCTTCGCATTCTGTCTTTTCGATCGTAGCTCTGATAGCATGGATTCATCTCCCCATACAGCTATCGGATCTAACACTTTCCGATCAGTCCATGCTGGAGCCCTCTTTCGATTCTGGGATTGCATGGTCACCTCTGCAGGAGAGCTTTGCATAGTTACCAGTGCTGCTGAGCTCGCCACGATGTCCAAACAGGAAATGAAATTCAAATGTTCCCGGGTCTTTTCCTGTGTGGCTGGGCAGAGCATCCGAGCTCGGACTGCTGTCCAGAGAGGCGAGAGTGGTGCACTGTGGGATACCTCCCAGAGCTCTTAGCATCGAATTCCGTCCACACTAACCCTAATTCGACATGGCCATGTTGATTTTAGCGCTACTCCCCTCATCAGGGAGGAGTACAAAAATCGATTTAAAGAGCCCTTTATGTTGAAATAAATTGCTTCGTTGTGTGGATGGGTGCAGGGTTAATTCGATTTAATGCTGCTAAATTCGAAATAAACTCCTAATGTAGACCAGTCCTAAGTAAGTGTACACTTGACTTCGGGACTTTAACAGTTCAAATTGCTAGGTCATGCACATAGCTCATAGTGAATGAGGTGAGTTATATACTGTATAATTATTCTGGCATGGCTTGTTCTTGCTTCTTAACCAGAAGGTCACGAGTTCAGATCATACACCAGGGTTTTAAACTCATCCATGTTCTTTAGTAACACTTCAGATTCACACAGAAAATTAAATAGAAATATTATTTTAGGCAATTATAAGAGCATCCTGGATTGTCTGGTGTTGGCTTTGCTGCGAGTAACAGAGCAAATTTTCACTCTCACAATTCCATTTTCTTTTTCAAAATCCACACTGCATAATAGAACGTGCAGAAACCAAATACCTGTACCAAACAACATTTTAAAATAGGCCAGATAAAAGCTCAAGAAGCTTTCAGCTAAGTTTGGATGAAACTCATGGAGTTAATAGTTTTGGGACTCTCTCCCGCCATTCACAGATTATACGAGTTTTTGCAACATTAGAGCCTGACTAGGCAAGTATTTACTACCAGCCATACTGTTTATTATCCCGAGTATTATCCACTGACTTTAACACGATTCCTCATGCTGTAACAATTATACCTGCTTGTATCGAAGCATCAGGATCGTTGTTCGTCATTGTTCTCCAATAATTAAACCCATTTAATTGAAAATATCTTTCTAGCTAAAGAAAAGCCTGTGCTACAGTGTGTAT
Source organism: Chelydra serpentina (assembly GCA_037349315.1). NCBI lineage: Eukaryota > Metazoa > Chordata > Testudines > Chelydridae > Chelydra > Chelydra serpentina. The sequence goes on from JBAIAC010000042.1 coordinate 20,353,697, forward strand.
TAGGTATAGGAGAATCTCCCCCAAAAGCTAAGCTGCCACAAGCTCAGAGTCTGTATACATTATATAGCCTGTACTTGTTTATTTTCATTGGAATTGCTCTCTCCTGATCTCTGTCCCATTTTTCTCCATCTCTCGGCACCTGTTTTTCTCACTGACCCCTGCTCCAGTTTCCATCCAACTTTTCCATAGGATTTGTTCAGTCTCTTTTTCTCCTATCATTAATTCACAGCTGGAGGATGAACCCCGTAATGTACAAATATAATTCTAAATATCCAACATTTGATATTTGAGTGGGTTTGAAATTAGACAGAATGAGTTCACCCATCCTTTACTTTCAAACCTTGTGATTATCTTTCAGTGCATATGCAGGACTATACAGCTTTTTCAGCAGTCAGATTACTCCTCTCTCTCTTCTTTTGCACTCTGTCTCCTTCCTTGCTTCTCAGAAACAATGGCGTAAGTGGGCTTCACCAGGTCTTACTCCCCTTGTTTAAGATTCAAGAGGAACTTCAAAGAAGTAGCTCCCATTAATGAGCTGGGAAGTGGGACCAGAAAGAGGCAGAGAGGAAGGGAGAGAGGGGCTTTAAAAATGGGAATTTAAACACTCTCAGGCACAAGTGTTCGTGCCATCTATATTTTTCCATATATACCTACACAGGGCTGGACTGTGACAATCAAAGCAATTGCCATAGTGGGGTTAAGTTCAGAGGTGCACACTCCAGTCACAGTGACTGGAAGCATTCTCCCTGCACAATGCTGAGGCACATGGAGGGCCTCCAGGGTAGTGCTATGCTCAAATAAATGTTAGTCTCTAAGGTGCCACAAGTACTCCTGTTCTTTTTGCTGACACAGACTAACACAGCTGCTACTCTGAAACATGTCTAGGAGTGGCTCCCACACCTCCCTTTTCAAAATGCTCCCTATCCAGTGCTGGGCTGAGACTGCACAAGGGTGGAGTAATGGCTACAGATACTGTGTCCTGCCCAGCAACAGTCTTTTGTGGGTATGTAGCACTGTGATGCTCAAGAAGCACAACCACTCGGATTTTGGTTTTGCTCTTTGTGCAGATGTATGTCAAGATACAAGTGTGGTAGGGAAGAACCCCATGTGCTCTTCTCCCTCCCCCATGCAGTTATGCAGAGACAACCAGAACTTGTCCTGTGTATGCATCCTTTTTCTCTTTATCATTTGCTACTTTATTTGAATTTAATAATTTGTTTTTATTTTATTTACTATTTTATAATGGAATTTTTTAGATAGATGAATATTTCATAAATGAATTACATTTAAATATTTAAAAATGTTTGATTTGCTGTTTCAGTAAACAATTTAATCAGAACAATAACACAGTCCAGAGCATGTTTGTGGACCAGTACACACACCTAGGGTATATTAGTACAGGGATTCTCAGACATTTCAGACAGTGGACCACACTTTAACAGAAAGTGTGTTTTGTGGAACATTTCCTGTCTCTTTTACAATTCTGTGGGCCACCTGTGGCCATATCCAACACCCCCGTTGTACCATCCCAGTGGCAACCACAGCAGTTGCTTGTATAGAAAAAATTACTGGTCTCTGAGGGCAGCTTCTGTTTCCTCTCCTCCTCCTGTTAAGCACCATTGGACCCTGGAAGATGCAACTAGGCTAGTTTCTCCTCCTTATTTTGAGCTGCTTCTACAGGTATCCAGGATTTGGCACCTGGATGCTTTTTGAAACAGCTGAAAACATGGGGTGGAGCCAGCTTCATGTGAACTGCTAGCTGTCTTACACATCACCAGCAAGTGCTCCACAGGCCCATGCACCACCATTTTATACCTATGGCCATGCTGTAGTCCCCCCATGTAGCCTGATTCTCTATGCACACAAAACGAATAACTTGTATTGACATCAACTCTTACCCTGCAGAGGAAGAGTAGGGCTCAAAGAGTACATACAGTTACTGACGGATGCACACCCTGTCAGGTATCATTTCTTATATAACATTACAACTAGTGGCAATTCTTCAACAAAAAAACTTCAAAAACAGACTCCAATGAGAAACTGCAGAACTGGAATTAATTTGCAAACTGGACACCATCAAATTAGGCCTGAGTAAAGACTGGGAGTGAGTGGGTCATTACACAAACTAAAAACTATTTTCCCCATGCTAATTTCCCCCCCTACTGTTACTCACACCATCTCATCAACTGTTTGAAATGGGCTACCCGGATTACCACTACAAAAGTGATTTTTCCTCCTGCTGATAATAGCCTACTTTAATTGATTTGTCTTGTTAGAGTTGGTAAGGCAACCCCCATCTTTTCATGTTCTCTGTGTGTGTGTGTATATATCTATATCGTCCTACTGTATTTTCCACTCCATGCATCTGATGAAGTGGGTTTTAGCCCACGAAAGCTTATGTCCAAATAAATTTATTAGTCTCTAAGGTGCCACAAGGACTCCACGTTCTTGTTACAACTAGTGTAAGGACCCAGACGATTCTAGTCCAGTAATAAGGTGTGATATATTGTTAGAGTTGCTGTCACTTGGGTCAGGTGTTAAACTGAGATCTTGGAGAATGTCCAGGTGGAAGTTATAGAACTTGTGACATTTTTCAAAGAAGGGCAGAGTCCTCTTGACTCCTGTAGATGCCCAATCACAGTAACAGCTGCTGTGGTTTCTAATACAGCTAATTGCTTTGTGAAGTGCTGTGATAGACACGGAGTATGAAAGGTGCTATATTAAACCAAACTCTTTTCTTTTCTGTTAGAATGGGTGGGCTGGATTTCGCTGGTACACATAAAAACTTCACTTCATGAAGACTGAGTGTTGTAATAAAATCAGCAACAGCTTGTCCTGAACATGGGTAAAAATATAGTACATTCCAGTATTATTAATTAGTAAATATTTTAAATTATTAATTGGTCTCCAGTTATCATTTAGTTGCTAATTTTGAAAGCTCGCGGGAATTACTAGGACTTGATAGGAATTTGGGTTTTTAACTTGACTTAATACCATAAACAAAGAGGGAGAGAACAGATGGTTTATATCTGACCCGACTGAAATCAGTTTCCTGTTAAAATGAAAAGAAAATAAGTTGAGGTATTAGCAGGGTAAACCATAGCCATCTGGGTCAATTCTTCTGGCAGCAATAAAGCAGCCACACTATACATCCTTGGTTTATCCTTCCTGTTTCCTCACTTATCAAATATTTATTGTCAACATTGGGCAGTTCTGTTTGCACACAATGAAATTGGTTAATGAGATAGTTGGGTTTACTTCTGTTATTGAGGTTGAGTGCTGATGGCATGAATAATTTCCTGTTTTTATAAGTGGGAATTTAATTATTGATACTTCATTTAGGTAGTGATAAAGGTGTTAGCAATGTAGTGCTACAGCTGTAGGGCTGTAGTGGCAGCTAGGATGATAGTTGTAGTTGATGGGTCAATTCTACTCTCTGCTATAGAGGTGTATATTGGAAATAACTCCACTGGCTTCATTGGGTTATGCTTTGTTTACACTAGAGACTTATGTCAGTATAACTGTTATTCAGGGGTGTGGAAAATCCACACTGCTGGGCGATACAGTAATACCTACAGAAATCCTGGTGTAGACAGAGCTTTGTTGACAGGAGGACTTCTCCTTTTGACATAGCTACCACCTCTCGGGGAGATGGAGTACTTACGCCAACCGGAGAAGCTCTCCCACTGGTGTAGGTAGCGTCTTCTAAGCACTACAGCAGCACAGCTGCCTCAGTGCAGCTGTAGTGCTTAGTGAAGTGTAGACAAGCCCTTATAGTTTACACTTGTGTAATAGTACAGAATTTGACCTGATGACTTTGATATAAACTCCGTCAACGGTGTGCAAGAGGCAGTGCTTTTTAGCAGCGTGTAGTGGTCATATTTTGCTCAACCAAGAAAAAAAATAATTGCAAAAAGGGAGAGAGAGAGAAAATCACTGTGAATAAATGGAAGCCTCACTTTACCCCCGCTCCCCAGCCTCTGAATACTTAATACCACTTTTGACATAAAACTTTTTCTATTATTGTTTCAGGATATGCTCTAAATAGAACATGGGCTGATCTACCTGATAAAATTAACCCCTTGGAGAAATAAAAGTCCCTTCAGAGGGGTATTTTTTTTTTTTTTTGCCTATGTACAAAAGATTCTAATTAGGTGTTTCAAACATTCTGAGTTACTAAAATGAGGAATGATGGATGGAGTAATCTGAAAATTATGGACAGTTAGTGACATTGGTGCTGGAACTAGGGGTGCTGTGGGTGCTGCCGCACCCCCTGGCTTGAATTACTTTCCATTATATACAGGGTTTATATAGTTTGGTTCAATGGCTCTCAGCAACCCCACTATGCAAATTGTTCCAGCCCCCTGGTTAGGCAGCTGCAAATATTTCTAGAGGGACAATTTTCATAGCACACCTGCCTCCTGGCCTCAACTCAGAGGTACCATTTCAAGCCTACCCTTTCCCATCTGAGAGCCTCAACCTCATGGAGTGCCTCTGACAGCAGAGATGGAATTTCAACCGGCTGCTGTTCAGGCTGGGGAGATCCGTGCATGGAGGGTTCCCTCTGTGTGCAGGTCTGAAAATCCAACCCAAAGTATACAAATTACACCCAATCAGATAGAAAAGAGTGCAAGACACACCTCAGATTTTGAGAGTCATTCTGTCATGAGCCTGAAGCGTGTATCCTGCGCTTCCTGTTGTGAAAGGAAGCCTTTTGGGAGAGGGATTTCCCATTAATATCTCTGTGCAGCACCAAGCACAATGTGGCTTTGACCAATAATTACTTCTAAACATGAGGTGTCATCTAGGGTGAATCCTTTCTCCCTTAGGAAGCAGCATTTAAAAAGTGAGTTATGGCCACGGCAGCAGTAAAATACTGGTCTTGTTCTCCAGATATGAGACGTATTTAATAGAGGTGGCGCTGTGGCATCCATACTTCCTGGGGGACACTTAGTACTTGCAGGATGTACCAGGTTTATAGTGACAACACAAATCTAACAACAGCCTGTATGGTTTTAGATTTCAACTGTTTGAAGTTCCATTTTGAGTTAGCAACTGTTGGGAACTGTGTCTATGGTGGATTATTCTCAAAACTGGCAACATGTTTCATATGGATATTGCATATAAAACGAGGAATATTAATAAATACATTTATAAATACAAACTTCAACAACTGACAGAAATGGATCAGATCTGCTGCAACTGGTATAAAACAGCACAACACCATGCCACTATATAAACCGCTGTTAGAAATATTAATACAATTGCTTTATATATTTAAGTCCACATAAAATAACTAGATCATCTGGAAAACTTTGTAACTGAATGCAAAACTTTGGTCTCAATATCCCATATTATTCTGTATTTCTATGGTAGTGATAGGGCCGTACCAAATGAATGGCTATGAAAAACGCATCATGGACTGTGAAATCTGGTCTCCCCCCATGAAATCTGATCTTTTTTGTACTTTTACCCTATTTTATACAGATTTCATGGGGGGAGACCAGCGTTTATCAAATTGGAAGCCCTGACCCAAAAGAGAGGTGTGTGTGTCGGGGGGGGGGGGGGGGGGTTGCAAGTTTATTTTAGGGGCGTTGTGGTATTGCCACTCTTACTTCTGTGCTGTCTTCAGAGCTGAGTGGCCGGAGAGCAGCAGCTGTACGGAAATAAGGGTGGTAACACCATACCGTGCCATCCTTACTTCTGCGCTGCTGCTGGTGGCGGCTCTGCCTTCAGAGCTGGGCTCCTGTCCAGCAGCCGCCGCACTCTAGCTGCCCAGCTCTGAAGGCAGCATTGCCGCCAGCAGCAGCACAGAAGTAAGGGTAGCAGGACCACAACCCCCCCTACAATAACCTTGCAAACCCCCCTCCACATGACTCCTTTTTGGGTCAGGACCCCTACAATTACAACACCATGAAATTTCAGATTTAAATAGCTGAAATAATGAAATTTACGATTTAAAAAAATACTATGACTGTGAAATTGACCAAAATGGACTGTGAATTTGGTAGGATTCTGTGGATGCATATTGAGCTGATATTTGCTGCACCGTGTTCCCACGTTCTCTAGCATACCACTGACCTCTTATATTAGAGCTGATTGCTGCGGGCTAAGTGTGGTATGCTGCATTTTGGACTACTGGGGGGAAAAAGCATCTGCTCTTACTAGAAGTAGATAAACATTGCTTTTCCCTTATCACTGAAACCACACCCACTGCTACAAACTCACCTAGATAAAATGGGATGGTAGTGTGCATTTTATGTAGCATGTGTAGCTTAAAACATAGACATTGGGATCTATATTCTCAAAATAGATTACCTACATTTTCAAAACTGACTCTCAATTTCAGGTGCCTCACAGTTTAGGGTGCAAATCTTGTGGCACCCTAAACATGCTCAGCACTTCTGCAAATCGGGCCCCTTTTAGGTGTCTCAAGTTGGGCACCCAAAGACTTGAGGCATGATTAGTCATTTCTGAAAATATACAGTTTCAGTAGAAGACAGTCTACATGACAAGAAGTTAGAATTCAGTTTTAGAATTCAAACACTTGATAGAAAGTCTCTCCCACCAAATTTAAGCAGTCAAAGTGGAACCTATTCCACCAACCAACACTTTTTTTTTTTATAGTCTGCTTACTTCAAGCTCTCCCACAAAGTGAAGCTAGTCTATAAAATCATCAGTAGGCTTAAGAGTCCTTCTTACTTTTTTGCAGTGGGGCAGTCACCCTGCTCCTGAGTGAAAAGCCTAGGCTGATTGCAGTAGCATAGCCAGGGGGGGAGCTATGCCAGCTATGCCGGGCTCGGGCAGCGCTTTAAAAGGCTCGCGGGCGCCTCCCTGCGGCTGCAAGAGCTGCGGGCCTTTTAAATCCCCACCCGAGCTCCGCTGCCAGAGCCGGGCCTGGGGGGGGGGGGGGGGGGAGCACTTTAAAAGGCCTGCGGCTCCTGCAGCTACAGGGAGCTGCGAGCCTTTTAAAGTGCTGCCGGAGCCGGGCTCCGGCGGTGCTTAAAAAGGCCCGGGGCTCCTGCCACTGCGGGGAGCCACGGGCCTTTTAAAGTGCCACCGGAGCCCTGCTGCCGGAGCTCCGGCGGTGCTTTAAAGGGCCTGAGGCTCCATAGCAGCTGGAGCCCCGGGCCCTTTAAAGCGTTGCCTGGTGAGTACAGGGGGAGCGGGGAGCCATCTTTTTATAGCGCCGCTCCCCCTGTGCTCGAGACTTGCCTACGCTACTGGCTGATTGGGGAAACAGCCACAGCTGGGGCCATGCCCCAATCAGGCCACAGCTGGCCCTAGAAAAGGGCTGTGATCCAGAGGCTCAGTGAGTTTCTCTCTAGCTCTGAAGAGAGAGGGACCTGGCTGCCCGGGAGCTCAGCGTACTGGGATAGAGCAGTGCTGGGGAAAGGCAAGAGGAGCTAGGGAGCTCTGGCCTGGCAACTCCCCAGGCTGCAGGCCTTGGGAAAGGCCAAAGCAGGTACTGGGGTTGCAGAGGTGCAGCCTGGTCTTAGGCAGAGGCAGCTGGTCCAACCTCCCCCTTGCCAGTGATGAGTGGTTTACAGACTGCAGTCTGCCCTAGTGAACTGGGGCTAGATGGTAACTGGCAGTAGCCACTGAGGCAAGGTGGGAATAGAGGGTGGGAGTTCCCCTGGGAGGGGAGACCCAGATTGTGGGTTACTGCTGGGGGCAGAACCCTGAGATAAAGGGGCACTGCCAGGGAGCAGCACCCCAAGGTAAAGGGGGCACTAGGGTCTGGGAGGGACACGCTTGCCAGCGGCAAGTGGGACATCAGCCAGCAGAGGGCACTCCAAGGCTGGTGAACAGCTAATTCCCAAGACGACCAGCAGGAGGCGCCGTGCCAGTGAGTTGCACTTTGCTACACTTTCCCTCCTCCAAGTCATTCCAACACTGGAGGAGACAGAATGCCTCCTCCGTTGTCTACTAGTCTCCACATGCAGTGAGCCACTTTCCTTAGGGAGAAGGCAGGAGAGTGTGTTCAGTAAAGGACACAATGAAAATTTCCCTCCCCAAACCATAGTTAATAAATCCCACACACCTCACGCAGATTTAAAACCCTCTCAGCTGTTCTCTGCACATGGAATTGTGGGGTGGTAAGGAGGGGCTGTCACTGACTGGTATGCACTGTATTCTGGATGATCAAGTACAGAAAAGATCAATAATGTAAAAATAAAAAAGGAAAAGACCTCAGACCAATTATTTTTCTACAAAATACTTTATGTGACAACAGCAGCAGCTCCCAAAGGGCAGCATGTAACAACAGAACCTAATTAGAATGATTTCAGTGTAATCATTAACTAGCATCGAACACCTACGAGAATATTTCTGTTTAAACTAAAACATGACCTGCATGGTGGAGAGGCCTTGTAAACTGTCTATGAAATAAAAAATGTGACAGTAAAGGTCAGAGCAGTGCTCATTTGAATTTCAAGCAGGAAGCAGGCTCCACAGTCCGCATGTATAGCAAGAGTGGTGGCTCTTTTCCTGAGCTTTGCTTGCCAACAATAGCAGTTGGAGAAATCCTCCAGGACTAATTACCGGGGCTGCAAAACAAGTATTATTCTTTTGTCTCTCTTCCCCGATCTGGTGAAATGCTAGGGTCCTAATTATATTGTGTCAAAGACCTGGTTTTGTTTTTTGTTGTCATGCGAGTGAAGGTCATGACTGAAGAAGGCAAAGTGGCACCTTACGTCTTGCTCCAGCCACCTGCAGACAGCTTCCTCGGTATTCCTTCTGATCACGTCTCCTTGCCAGTAAAGCAGGGGAGGGTTTGCTAATAAACTCTCCTCCCAGCAAGACTGATACTAACACATTGCCTTCTGCTGAGCCACGTAAAAGCAGCTATCAAATCTGTAAGATTCAACTTGATTTGCAAGTCTCCAGTGAAATTTAAGAAGGCAAAACTGTAAAATGTTCAGGGAAAAAGAAGCATGAAAACATTTTTAAGGGAAGCATTTAAAAAGTCTGAGACAGACATCATAATAAAAAAGTTGGGAGGGATGGTTTTATTTATTCATTTTGAAACATTGCAAAGAGCTCTGTTAGCGGCATTTATCTGCTCTTAAAAAAAGTGCAACACAGAAAGAAAGTGCATTGAATTCATTTCCTATTTCCTTATGTGACTTTTAAAGTGCTATATACACATAGACAGCTTTTTGCACTTTTGGGAATTTATCAAGCTATAACAGTTAATACATAAGCCTTGCTACACTAAATCCATCTATTTTTCTTCTTTCCATCCTCTCCAATTCTTCATTTTTCTTCCACATGCACTCAGATCTGTATTCCTTCTTTCCCCCCTCACACTTGCTTTTCCATCCCCTTCATCTCTTTTAAGCTTTCCTTTCCCTCTCTTTTGTCTAACCCCCAGCTCTTTTCTAGCCTTTCTTTTTGGAACTTTTGAAGTGGATTTAGTGTTCATGGGGCTGATTTGACAGCTCTGGAGAATGAAGTTTATCTGAGGCCAGGTCTACACTAAGGGTGGGAGGTCGATGTAAGGTACGCAACTCAGCTACAGTATTCACGTAGCTGAAAGTCGATGTACCTCGATCGACTTACCGCGCCGTGAGGACACTGCAGGGTCGACTGCCGCCGCTCCCCCGTCGACTCCACTTCCGCCTCTCGCCGGGGTGGGTTACTGGAGTCAACAGCAGATCGATGGGGGAACCATTTTTTTGCGTCTACATTAGATGCGAAAAATGGATCCCTGAAAGTTTGATCGCTACCCGCCAAATCAGCGGGTAGTGTAGACCTGCCCTTAGTTTATCTCCAGAAAGAGAACTAGCACAGCAGAAGCAAAGTCAATGCATGTTTCTTCCACCTTCTTCACCCACTGAGACACAGGCTTTGGCTACACTCGAAACTTCAAAGTGCTGCTGCAGCAGTGCTTTGAAGTGCGAGTGTGGTCGCGCGCCAGCGCTGGGAGAGAGCTCTTCCAGCACTGCAGGCACTCCACCTCCATGAGGGGAATAGCTGCTGTAACTTGCTGTGCTCAGGGGGGTGTTTTTTCACACCCCTGAGTGAGAAAGTTGCAGCGCTGTAAAGTGCCAGTGTAGTCATAGCCACAGTGTACCTCAGGCCTGACGTCAAGGAAGTATTTATATGTTGTGTATATGTTAAACGACAGTTTATTTGTCTTTCAAAGAACTAGTCACAGGAAGACACAGAATGTAAACAGGTACACAGAATATACAGGGAAGTTATTATTCTATATTTTGATTATGGAAGCACATAGGGGCCCCAATTGTAGATCCTGACCCTTTTGTTCAAAGCACTGTACATACAGAGAATAAACAGACTGTCTTTGCCTTGAGGAATTTACAATCTATTTAAACAGGAAATAACAGAGGGATTAGTTGGAAATTATGCTGACTTTTGTGCATATGTGACCATACATTCTGGGGCTGAGGAAATCTACACATGGAAGTTATTCTGGAATAATGTAGGGGTGTGAATTTAAAGTGGAATAGGTATTCTGGAATAACTCCATGTGTCGATAATTTTATTCTGGAATAAAAGTGTCTTTTTTTTTTTTTTTTTTTGGTTTAGCTTAATCCACTTCCAAAGTGCAGACAAACCCTGAGGTAGCAATATGAGTCATGGGAAATTCTAAATTTTAGGGGAGATTTTTCTTTTAAAATTGGCCTTGTGTGACTGTGACTTTAAGTGCCTGGATTTATATATGTGTGTATGAATGAATAACTATTATAGTACATATAACACCCACGTTGCTCAAGCATCACTGTTCTTGATGTTTAGAAAGGAGTTCCTCTACAGCTGTGGATAATTTTCTAAAGGTGAAACCAGTGTGGTTCTGTTGCTCAAAGGAAAGTCGGGGTTTATGAAACCTTTTTGATACAAAGGCCTGCTCCTTGTCTGATAGAGTGCAAGGTGGTATCAGGTGGGGACAGGACCAGGCAGTGATGGGTGGAGGCTTGTGAATTCACTATGTTTAGCCTCCTGTCCTCAATCTCTAGGGGAAGAATTCTTTCTCTTCATGCATCTGGCCGAGGCCTGGCCAATTTATTCCTTAGGATACTTCAAGCCATGTCCACAGCAGGTATAAGGTGATACAGCTCCACTGAAGTCAGTTGAGTTATGCCAATTTACAGCAATTGAAGATCTTGCCTTTCTAATTGCAACATGAACTAAGAATCCAGAACTGAGGTGCAGTCACACAGTATGTGTAATACTGTAAACATCCCCTGCTGCATTTTCTCAATAGCTGGCTATAATATCCTTAATGATGTGTTATAGTTTTGGGTGTAATATCTGCTTTTGATGGATCACGGAGCATGAAAATTCATAAGAAAAAATTGTTGTATTTCAAAAGAATCTCTTTTGTGTGTGTCTTGTTTGTAACCCCATTGCAGTGTTTCAGTCATGTTATATCTTATTGCTCAGAGAAAGCATTAAATTAGTGACATTTGGCAATTCATTTTACTCAATTTATTATTTGCACAAGAATTCATTTTCTTAGCTTACTGATAATTTTTTCTTGTTCTGTTTTAACATTTTCTGTCACCACTTGTTTTACAGTACTTTGATATTATAGAGATACTATACAGGGTCAGATTCTGGTCTGGAGTAAAATGGGAGTAAATTCACAAATCTATGGAATTACTCCAGATTTTCACTAGAGTAACTAAACCTGGTCCACTGCATGTTCTCAAACTGCAAAGTCTTGTTCAGTATTTCAAAAGCAAATAGGAGAGGAGCCTGAGGGGGAAAATTCTAGAACAGGATCCAAACTTTTCTAGTGTTGGTGGATCTTTATTTCTGGGGTTTTAGTTCTGTCTATTATAGATGTGGGCCCAGCAGCTTAGTTCTGGATCTGAGTTCTCTGAAAGCTTTGGAGAATTTGGATCGGAGTTTTAGATCCAAATTAATTTTACTATCAAATGGTTTAAGATGGTTTGCAATCTTCATCTGTATTTCTCTAATATTGTTCACTTTTATTTATTAATGTGTATGCTTTAAGTGACTGTAGTGATTCCAAAACATACAGGATTGACAGCACTGGAAACATCTGTGTGAAAGTACTGAAATATTTTGTGTGAAAATTCACTTACATTTGTCAACTTTGAGGATTTTTTGGGAAGATTTTTGCACACTGACATTTCAAGTTGGGCTAACGGGACATTTACAAATTGCTGAATAGGCTCTGAACTTGCGGGTTCCTGGGTTTTTTTTTGTTTGCCTGAACTTTTAAAATAAATTAATAATAACAATAGTAAAGAAAGAAAAGCAAGTTCTTGCCTGAGGCTTATTTGAATTTGTCTGAAAGGATTCATGAGGAAAGTCTTCCTGTTTCATCACAGCGTTTTATTTGGTTGTCAGGTGAATTCATATGATCTTCTGATACAGCAGCCATTCTAGAGTTCCTGAGCAGAGATGGATAAGCCCTGTGGAGTTTGAGATTGCAATAACCTCCCTAATTATCATTCACCAGTTAAACTGTTTCCACAGCTTTAGTCTGAATGAGGAGGAGCTTTAGCCACTGCTTCTGTTTACAAACAACGTGGGTCCAAATTCTGTTCCCTGTAGGCACACAGGTATCTTCTTGTTTTTATTAGAGCTACTCACATGGATATAGCAAGAAAGATTTGCCTATTGTGTCTCATATACATGTTTTTCATTCAGCCCGTGTGAAAAAGTGATATAAAATGTAAAAGAGATTAAATCAATGGGGTGTTCTTAAAAGTACCCTAAAAACTAGAATTTAATAAAGAATGACATTTTCTATGAGATTTTTAAAAACCATCCTATAGAATTATATAGAAAAGATTCAATGAGCTTTTGATCAGGCCCATAATTCTCTATTAAATTCTATATGATAGTTACTTAAGCGGGCCCATCTCCATTACAATAGATACATCTCAATCAGCCTCATGTGGATGTGCTGGGCATGAAACTCTGTAATATGGCCTTCCAGAGTCTGGATCTGATTCTTCTCTTGCAATGGTGAAAATTAATTACACAATGGACTATGTAAATCAATGTAAAACAATTACAATAGAATAACTCATCTGATGTCTATGGAATTATACCAGTGTGCCAATGTGAAGAGAATCTGGCCTTACCTGATTAGATAGAGAACAATATTTAGAAGGATCATATGCTACCTTCATTGTGTGCATGGAATGCCATTGATATCAATACATATAGCCAATAATTTACAAATTTGGATACCTAAAGTTAAGCTTCTAAATCTTGACCCACTGAAATAAAAGTGGCCTGATTTTCAAAGATGTTGAGCTCCCACAAATCCTGTTGAAATGAAAGGAAATGGCCATCACTGGTGTGTTTTTAAGAATGTGAGATGAGGCTGCAGAAGTCAGAGGTGACCCTCCTTATTGGATAGTGGGGTCTGGACTGCAGGGATAGTGAGTGAGTTGAAGGCTGCAATGAGAGCATGCTCTGGTTTCTGTGTTTCTTAGTGCTTAAGTAGGAACAATACAATTGTTAAACACAACCTCTTACTGATTTAGTGTGAAGAACAACACTGCACCTTTGAAAATTGGACCACTTTTATTCCAGTACCTAAATATGGATTTAGGCACCTAAATTTAAGTGCCACATTTGAAAATTTTCGCTCTGAGCTTAGATTTTTGCTTGCACTATCACATGTACTAGGGCTCACTTTCTGTACTGCAGCAGCACATCAGTATAATTGAGTGTACTGCATTTTTGCAAAAATGTACCAGCTACAGTTTATTAATAAAAATCAGTTTAAAATATAGTGATGCCACACTGCTTTTAATAATGCTTTCTAAATTTTAGGCATTTTTGCATTTCTTTTAATCCTAGCCTCTCTTAAGCACACAGAGTAGAGATAATGGCCAGTCTTTGTCATTAGTCATATCAAAATGTAGACATAAGAAACCACCCAACCAACTCTTTCTTTTCCTCCCTTTCTAACATTCAACACATCTCCTGGATTAACAGATTCTTGCTGTAAAATAAATTGATTTTTCACTCCAAAGCAGGCCATTATAACAAAGGTTTTAAATCATTTGGTCCTCCCATTTGTGAAATATAGACTTCACTTTAATCTTCTCTGCATTACTAGCAGTAAAAAAAAGCTCATAATCTGTGGAAAATTATATTTTTTTCCCTTCAATATGTCCTCTGGTATGTAACATTTCTACTCCTTACTTACCTGCCCCCACACTGGATAACCAGACAAGCTAGTATTCGGCTTACATGGAAGATGCTGTATTTGTTACATTACAATGACAAGGTTAAGAAATGTAACAGAGTATGGGCTGTCAATAACCAAACTGGTAACAACTTCCATCTCCAGAGTCACCAGCTACTTGTTAATTTAGCCCTTATCTTTTATCATCAATTGAAGAGCGATTGCAGGTATTAGCTTTGATGTTCATTCAGCAAAGGAAGAACTCAGCCTCACATTAGGATATCCGAGGGATCCCGATTCCCGAGTATTCTCAGCTAAGGCTTCTGACACACAATTCCAAGCTGGATGGAGTCAGTATTTTTTCTCTTACTTTCACCAGCTAAAGCATAAGTAAGTGGACAATTAGGCCTAGAGACACTTCTTGAAAAAGGTGAAGCATTTCATGGCTGCTCAAGGTAGTGGGACATTTTCCTCAGTAGAGAAGGCAAATTTTTGCTGGATCAAGCCCAGTGCTTTTCACAACACTGCTGTGAATTTACATTAATAGAAACATCTATTTTTTTAACGTATGTTTGTCATTCTAAAATAGGTTTTACAATATCCTGTTTTAGAATTACATTCAGCTCCTGTAATCTTTATTTAAAGCAGCAAGAGTGACTAGATTAAATTGAAAATTGGGACTGTATTTTTTGTTTTTATGTTTTATTTAACGCTGTAATCAGAGCTGGAAGAATAATGTAAACGAAGTGATCAAATGTATTTGAAAAATATTGATGAATATTATTGTACCACCTCTAATTTTGTGACTTAAACCCAACTGAGTTATAACGATATATTAAAAAACCCAACAATATATATCTAAAGCTACTTGAAGACTTATGAAAAGACAGACTTTTTTTGACTGTTTACTTGAGCTATATAGAACTGCAGAAGTATATTAAATCTAAACAATACTAAAAATATACCGTGTTGTGAAATGTCTTGCAGTGGGAAAAAACCTCATTCCTTAAAATAACTCCCATAGTACTGTTCTGCATATACATATCTCCATGTCCAGTGATGCAGGCTGATCACAGATCATTTTAGTTTAGTGCCATTCAAACACAGAAAAAAGGCATTTCAGACACTGGAAAATGATAGTGTGATAGAATCTATGAAAAAATGTAGTATGCAAGACTGACAACAGAAAACTAGTTAAGGGTGACGCTGGGAGGAGAGGGGGAATTCATAAATGATCTTCCAAAAGAGGCATTTGTCAAGAATTGAATTCTAATCCTGTCCTGCTAACAACCCCTCCTAGCTTGGTGTCACCTGCAAATTTTATAAGCTTTCCCTCATCCACTAGGCCTGTAACCCTGTCAAAAAAGGAAATTAGGTGGGTTCGGCCTGGTTTGTTCTTGACCAATCCATTCTAGCTATTCCTTATAATCCTGTTATTCTCTAGATGCTTCCAAATTAATTGTTTAATAATTTGTTCCTGTATCTTTCCAGGTATCAAAGTTAGCTGACTGGTCCATAATTCCTGGGATCTTCTTTGTTCCCCTTTTTACAGATAGGTACTATATTTGCCCTTTTCTTATCCTCTGGGAGCTCACCCATGCTTCATGTGTTCTCAAAGATAATTGCTAATGGTTTTGCTATTGCTTCAGCTAGTTCTTTATGTACTTTAGGATGAATTTCATCAGGCTCTGCCGACTTGAATATATCTAACTTATCTTAATATTATTCAACCTGGTCTTTTGCTATTTTGGCTTGCATTCCTCCCCTTATTGTTAATATTAATTGTGCTGTGTATCTGGTCACCATTAACCTTTTTAGTAAAGACTGAAGCAAAAATAGGCATTAAACACCTCAGCCTTGATGTCATCAGTTATTAGCTCTTTTTCCCAATAAGTAGGGGACCTATACTTTCTTTTGTCTTTCTCTTGCTTCTAATGTATTTAAAGAACCCCTTCTTATTTTATGTCCATTGCTAGCTGTAACTCATTCTGTGCCTTAACCTTTCTGATTTTTGTCCCTACATGTTTGTGCTATTCATTTGTACTCCAGCTTAGCAATTTGTCCATGTTTCCACTTTTTGTAGGATTCCCTTTTGATTTTCAGGTTATTAAAGAACTTCCGATGGAGCTATATTGGCCTCTTATTATTCTTCCCATCTTTCCTTTGCACTGAGTTTGCAGTTGTGTCTCTAACATTGTCTTCAGCTCTTCTGAACTCCTTTTTCCATTTGATTTTCTTCCCATGGGACTTACCTACCAGTTTTCTGAGTTTGTTAAAGTCTAGGGTTTTTTTTTTTGTTTTTTTGGGGGGGAGTCCACTGGTCTTATTGTGTTACTCTCACTCCTTCCTTTCCTTAGATTCATGAAATCTATTTCATTTTCACTTTTAATGACAGCAACAAAATACAGGAGGAGCCCCTCTTAAAACTAACCAACACCAGCTTGAGCCTTCACCCAGAATTTCTGGGATCACTAAATACCTTCCTTGTGTGTCCTTAATCACAGAGTCATAGGACTGGAAGGGACCTCGAGAGGTCATCTAGTCCAGTTCACTGCACTCATGGCAGGACTAAGTATTATCTAGACCATTCCTGACAGGTGTTTGTCTAACCTGCTCTTAAAAATCTCCAGTGATGGAAATTCCACAACCTCACTAAGCAATTTATTCCAGTACTTAACCACCCTGACATTTAGGAATTTTTTCCTAATGTCCAACCTAAACCTCCCTTGCTGCAATTTAAGACCATTGCTTCTTGTCCTAGCCTCAGAGGCTAAGAATAACAATGTTTCTCCCTCCTCCTTGCAACAACCTTTTACTTACTTGAAAACTATTATCATGTCCCCTCTCAGTCTTCTCTTTTCCAGACTAAACAAACCCAATTTTTTCAATCTTCCATCATAGGTCATGTTTTCTAGAGCTTTAATCATTTTTGTTGCTCTTCTTTGGACTCTCTCCAATTTGTCCACATCTGTCCTGAAATGTGGTGCCCAGAACTGGACACAATACTCCAATTGAGGCCTAATCAGCACCGAGTAGAGTGGAAGAATTACTTCTCGTGTCTTGCTTACAACACTCCCGCTAATACATCCCAGAATGATGTTAGATTTTTTTTGCAACAGTGTTACACTGTTGATTCATATTTAGATTATGGTCCACTATGATGCCCAGATCCCTTTCTGCAATACTCCTTCCGAGGCAGTCATTTGCTATTTTGTATGTGTGCAACTGATTGTTCCTTACTAAGTGGAGTACTTTGCATTTGTCCTTATTGAATTTCATCCTATTTACTTCAGACCATTTCTCCAGTTTGTCCAAATCATTTTGAATTTTAATTCTATCCTCCAAAGCACTTGCAAACTGTCCCCTACCCTCCCCAGCTTGGTATCGTCCACAAACTTTATAAGTGTACTCTCTATGCCATTATCTAAATCATTGATGAAGATATTGAACAGAACTGGACCCAGAACTGATCCCTCTGGGACCCCACTGGTTATGCCCTTCCAGCTCTCTGGGAACAGTTTTCCAACCAGTTTTGCATCCACCTTATAGTAGCTCCATCTAGGTTGAATTTCCCTAGTTTGTTTATGAGAAGGTCATGTGAGACAGTATCAAAAGCTTTACTACCGTCAAAATATACCACGTCTACCACTTCCCTTTCCCCCCACATCCACAAGGCTTGTTATTTTGTTAAAGAAAGCTATCAGGTTGGTTTGACATAATTTGGTCTTGAAAAATCCATGTTGACTGTTACTTATCACCTTATTATCTTCTAGATGTTTGCAAATTGCTTAATTATTTTCTCCATTATCTTTCCGGGAACAGAAGTTAAGCTGACTGGTCTGTAATTCCCTGGGTTGTCCTTATTTCCCTTTTTATAGATTGGCACTATATTTGCCCCTTTCCAGTCTTCTGGAATCTCTCCCATATTCCATGACTTTTCAAAGATAATTGCTAATGTCTCAGATATTTCCTCAGCCAGCTCCTTAAGTATGCTAGGATGCATTTCATCAGACCCTGGTGACTTGAAGACATCTAACTTTGTCTAAGTAATTTTTAACTTGTTCTTTCCCTATTTTAGCCTCTGATCCTACCTCATTTTCACTGACATTTACTATGTGAGATGGTCACCAACCTTCTTGGGGAAAACCGAAACAAAGAAGTCATTAAGCACCTCTGCCATTTCCACATTTTCTGTTATTTTCCCCCCTTCATTGAGTAATGGGCCTACCCTGTCCATGGTCTTCCTCTTGCTTCTAATGTATTTGTAGAATGTTTTCTTGTTACCCTTTATGTCTCTAGCTAGTTTGAGCTCGTTTTGTGCCTTAGCCTTTCTAATTTTGTCCCTACATACTTGTTTTATTTGTTTATATTCATCCTTTGTAATTTGATCTAGCTTCCACTTTTTGTAAGACTCTTTTTTTGATTTTTAGATAATTGAAGATCTCCTGGTTACGCCAAGGTGGTCTCTTGCCATACTTCCTGTCTTTCCTACGCAGTGGGATAGTTTGCTCTTGTGCCTTTAATAATGTCTCTTTGAAAAACTGCCAACCGTCTTCAATTGTTTTTTCCCAGTTATCCCAAGTATCAGCAATACTTACATGGATTCAGTGCTTGCAAGTGGTATGAAACGAAGACAACTGTGTTGGGGAAAAGGGAACACAGTATCACCTTGGAAAAGCACAGCAACAATTTATCTATATGAATAATAGGCAAAATATTCCTTCATAGTAACTTTGGCAGCATTCTGTTATCATGGTTCCACACCACTACTGTGAACATCCAATGGGCAAATGTCCCTTTACATATCAGTTTCCCCCACTCCATTTGTTAACATCACTCACAATTTGGTGTCAGTGCGTAGTGTAGCCCCAGAGGCCTTAGGTGCACTTGGATAGGCCTGTCTCCATTCACTAACATAGTGATACTGATTTCAGCTTTATTTAATGGCTGGGTAGGAAGGGCATCATTAGAGTTCACTCACGTCTGCTGCTGTCCTTTGTGGCTCCAGCAAAGAGTTGTTTCTGCATTGCACCTCTATGTGAAGTCCTCAGTCTGTGTTGTCTCCTGCCATTAAGCTCTCAACAGTGCAGGATCCACAGGAGAAGAGTAATCTATAGGACCCTTGAGCAGACACCTTGCCACAAGCTCGTACCCTTTCCCTTCTTTTTCCTCATTCAGTTCAGTTCCACTACTCAGCAAGTACATTTTAAGTCTCTTTCTGATAAATATTATGTTGAGTATAACATACCTGAAGGTGACAAGTTTACAGCTACTTTGGCAGGGGATTCCACAAAGATCTTCAGAGAGGTAAGACAGATGTTCCTTAAGTTCATTTGCTTCCTGGTTCTCCTTGTCCTTTTTCCCACTCTGAACTGCACTTTCTGTATTTCAGCTTTTTTTCTCTCCACTTCTACTTTTGTAAACTCAATTGTAAGCAGAGTCAGGATGAGCTCTACCCTGACATCTGGTGGTGAGTTGTGGAAAGGGATGTCAGGGGCTAATCTTGTTTGCATGGACACACCCACCCTGCAAAGCATGATGGACCGCTTGCCCAAATGGTCACCTTGACTGCTGTGGGAGCCCCAGTTTCTCTGTTATTGGGGCAGGAAGACTAAAGTGTTGTTACCCTGATTATGTGAATCAAGGACAGTGGGCTTTTGTTATGAGGAAGGGACTCGCCCTTAGCTAAGCAACACTTGCTAGGCGAGGGACATGGATTCCAAAACCCAGTGAATTGAGAGAGGTTGGGGACAGGTATTTGTATCTGGTGGCATGGGCCTCTTCTGAGGGTCCTAAATGTCAATTGCACCTCCTTCTCTCTCTCCACTGTGGAATATTAGAGCTAATTTTGAGTTCCTTAGGAGTCTATTCACAGGCTGCTGAGTTGGAATTACTCTGGACTAAGTGTGCAAATGAGCACAAAGGCTCCCCTAACTACAAGCTGAAATTGTTATGAGCTGAAATCACTGAGCACTGTGTTAAGTAGTGGGGGAGCCAGAAGATCTATTGCTGAGCGACTGGTGGAGCGGAGCTGCTGGCGGAGCGGGACAGTTGGCGGGACAGCCGGAGCGGCTTGCAGGCTGGCTGACGGAGCGGAGCTGCTGGCGGGACAGCCGGAGTGGCTTGCAGGCCGGCTGACGGAGCGGAGCTGCTGGTGGAGCGGGACAGTTGGCGGGACAGCCGGAGCGGAGCTGCTGGCGGAGCAGTTGGCGGGACAGCCGGAGCGGCTTGCAGGCCGGCTGACGGAGCGGAGCTGCTGGTGGAGCGGGACAGTTGGCGGGACAGCCGGAGCGGAGCTGCTGGCGGAGCGGAGCAGTTGGCGGGACAGCCGGAGTGGCTTGCAGGACGGCTGACGGAGCGGAGCTGCTGGTGGAGCGGAGCAGTTGGCGGGACAGCCGGAGCGGCATGCAGGCCGGCTGACGGAGCGGAGCTGCTGGCGGAGCGGCTTGCGGGACGGCTGAACAGAGTGACTCGTGGGATGGCTGGCAGAGCAGAGCAGAGCCGAGCGAAGCACCATGAAGGGACGGGGCAGTCAGCTTCGAGCCACGTAAGGTGCCCCTTACCTCTCCCCTCCCCATTTCTACCCAGACTGGAGGGGGTGTAACACTCTGCAGATGAACTTTTGAACTCTGGGTCTGGACTTTTGGGTTGTTGGACTTTTGGGACTTTGGGTGATTTTTGGGGTTGATGGACTCAAGAACCAAAGGGAAAGGACATGGCCAATTTGCTGGGGTGGGTCATTGCTCACAGTTTGGTTTACAAATCCTAGATGTGGTGTTTCCCCAGCAAAAGGCCGCATTGTTTCTCTCTGTCATTAAAAGGTTTTTCTACACTCAGACTCTGTGCTTGCGAGAGGGGAAGTACTGCCTCTTAGAGGCGCCCAGGGGGGGTGATATATATTTGTCCCAGGTCACTGGGTGGGGGCTCGAGCCGGTTTTTGCATTGTGTTATTGGAATGGAACCCCTAGATACGGAACCCGGCCCTTGTTGCTGCCAACTCTGACTGGCAGAAGGGTTACACAATCATCTTCTTTCTTCACATCACTTCAGTCCCAGTGTCTCTTCCTCTTCTCATCCTGTCATTGCACACACAAATCATCTTGCTTCAGGTGATCTCTTTCCCTTCTTGTCACCTCTTCATAGCTATATTGTCTCTTTTCCTCCCACTCTCACGCCCCCCTCTATATTTGCCCCTTTTGTTATGTATTTGCTCATCTTATTTCCCATATTTTTTTCTGCACTTTTATTTCACTGGAAGTTCTTGCCCCATCTAAAAATAAAATAATTATGATGAATGACCTTTTTTCTTCTGCTCCCTCATTGATACTTGGGTCTCTCCCTGTGGCTTGGTTTCTGTTCTCCTTCAGGGACCTCTCCTCCACCTGTTTTTACCCAAAGTCTTGGCTTAGCATTAAGAGCTACTCCTTGTGTTGATTTCAGCCCCTTTCCCTTCCCCTTCACTTTTTCAGCTCTTCCTTCTTTGAAGTCCATTCTATCCAGCAGTTTTCTCCTCTTTCTCTCTGCCTGGTTGTTATAAAACACTTCAGTTTCCTTTTCCCTATTGTTTTTACTGAGATGACTTTTGCCTTCTCCTCAATTCCCTACATTTATCTAGGGTGACTTCACTTTCTTCGTTAACAATCAGTCTCATCTGAGTGCTTCTCACTTCATTTCTCTTTCATCTGATGCCTGCAATCACCGTTTCTGTCATGCTCTTGTTCTAGTCTTTAGTGATCAGTTCTTTTTCTGATCTGTTGGTCTCCGATCATCACTTGCTCTCCCTCAACATCTCTCTCTCCCTTCTGATTTCCACCTAGTTTAGTGAAAGGTTTTTTTCCTGTTTTTATTCCTCTTGATTTGTCTGTGCTCTCATCTATTTCCTCTCTGTATTGCCAGTACTTGTCCTACTTTGCTGACCAATTCTTCATTGTCTCTCGTCACCTTCAAAGCTCTTCATAACTTTACCCCCAGCTACATCTTTAAGCTCGTCTATGTCTGCTTCCACTTTTGTCCACTCCCTTCCTCCCACTGGCCCACTTTTAACTTCACACTTCCTATTATGCAGCCCATCTATGCTTGATATAGTCCCTTCCTGCATATCTGCCCCGCCCCTTCTTCTTAAAAGTTGCTTCTAACAATCCTTTACCTGAACTGTTATCATGTCTTGACTATTTTAGTTTATAAACTCTTCAAGCTATGGAATGTTTCTTATTCTGTGGTTTTGCAATAACAAACATGAATTGTAGTAATAAATACTACCATTACTATCTTAATAGAAAATGCTGCTCCCAGATTTCTTTCTTCATGAAAGACTGTTCTTGCTTTTGAGTGGTGAAATTTCATTTTGCAGGCCCATCTTGCTGAAGCTGCTGCACTGGCAAATTGTTTCCTGGACTTCTTTCAACATCCCATGTGCTGTTTGAAATACTCTTTCATTTAGTTAGCACTTACAGGAAAGGAAATTCTGCAGCGGAAGATTAATGAATGGATGAAACAAGGAATACGAGGAAAAATATTGCCTGTGCTTTGAAGGACAATGTTGGCATTTTAGTTGGAAACAACTAATTCCGTATAGAAACTCACAGCAGAGCTACATGCTCTACAGAGGTATAGCAGCCCTATACATTTCAGGGAAAATTACAATAAATTACTGTTTGAAATTTCATAATACAGATTAAGTACTTTAAAAGACATTAAAAACATTTTCCTAATCTCACATGTTATGGTTCTTCTTGTAAGGTTGGGATATTGGGCTTGACAGTGTTTCTAGAAACCTCTTCAAAATTAAAAGAAAGTTAATTTTGTTTTGTAGGGTTTTTTTTGTATGAATAAACTGGTTTATCCTCCTGTGCCTCACTGCAGAATTTGACACTGTAGATGAGGTACTGCTGTGTTGCCTGAGAGAGGTGGCAAGGACCCAGGGAATGTGCTAAAATGGTTTGAATCCTTCCCGGAGAGGAGCACAGTAAAAGGACATTCTGCCACTTTAAGGGTCATGGGGCCCAAGGAGCAGGCAGCTGTGTTCTGGTGAGAAGCCGAGCAGGGAGGTGCTGGGAATCAGCCGGCCTAGCTGAAAAGCAGCTAATGATTGGATCTGATTCCCTGCTGGGAAATATAAATGATGGACCAGCTCCATGAGGGAGTTTAGGATCAGAAGAGGGTTGAGAGAACAGTCTCCTATGGCTGCAGCAGAAGACTGTGAGCGTGCAAGCAGGTCCAGTGGTCTCCCTAGGCTGGGGAAGGTCCATTTAGATACTGGAGACCAGAGGACCCCACGATTTCAGTTGAGAACAGAATTGTTGCTTTTTGTTGTTTGTGTTTTTGAGGAATAAACAGAACTCCGAGAAAAGGGCTGCAAACTGAACTGGGTGTGGCTGATTGTTTGTCTCAGGCTGGTGATTGGGTCCCCCTGCCTACATGTGGTGGAGACTACAGGTAACGTTTGCTGTTGCTCAGGATAAGCATGGATCCCGTAGCACTAACAAAATGGATGGGCGAACAAGAGCGGCAACAGCAGCTGCAGCAAATTTTGGTGCGACAGCAACTACAGCCAGGGCCGGCTCCAGCACGTACTTGGGGCGGCACCTGGAGGGGGGCAGTGCTCAGGTTTTTTGTTTTTTGTTTAAAAACCATGCTCCCCGCCCACGCCCCAGGGCCGCAGACATGGCACGCTCCCCGCCGGCGCCCCAGCCAGCAGAGGGGCCATGGGCAAGCCGCCCTCCCCGCTGGCGCCCCAGCCTGGGCAGTGGCCAGGGGAGCGGGGCGGCAAAAAACCCAGAGCCGGCCCTGACTACAGCAGTAACATTTCTAGGAAAACGAGCACCAGTATGTGCTGTGCCTATGGGCCCAGAATAACCAGCATCCACAGGTTAGTACGTCAGCATGGTTACCTAGGTGAGAGGGAGATTCCTCACTAAGACAGGGCAATGAGAGGAACCTGAGGCCTTCTTGGAAACATTTGAGTGGCTGGCTGAGGCCCAGCAGTGGTTCTGGGAGGTGTGGGCCACCAAGATAGCCCTGTTAGGAATCCCAGGTGGCATATCATGCTCTGGACATGACTGCAACAAAAAACTATGGGAAAATGAGGTTCACCATCCTGGATTGTCTGGAATTTAGCAAAGAAGGGCATTACCTATGATTCAGAGACAAACCATGTACCCATCTAGGTTCCCGGCCTAGAGCCTTAGCCCAGCAGTTCTGGAGCTTTGGCTCTCCATTGGTACAAATCAGAGACATGCTCCTCAGTGGAGACAGGAGTTGACATCTTGATGTTGAATGAGAGATGATAGGCAGGGGAGGGATAGGCCATGAAGGTCCTTGAAAATGAAGAGAAGTAGCTTATGTTTGATCCAATAGAGAACGGAGCCATCAGAGGGATGCAAAGAGAGGGGTGATGTGGTCAAAGTGATGGGCTAGAAAAATGATCCTTGCAGCACCATTATGAATGCATTTGTCAACATCAGAGAGAAGGACATTGCAGTAATTGAGACGTGAGCTTGGGAGCTTAGATGAGTATTTTTGGCTGTGTGGATGGCCAAGGAAGGCCGTATCTTACAGATGTGATGCAGAAAGATTTTGACTTACCCTGGATGTCAGGACCTAGAAAGAGGTTTGAGTCAAAGATGACAAGCAGGTTATGGATCTGAATAAAAGGCAGGTTGGTGGCATTGTCCACAGTGATCAAGACAGTTTAGTTGAGATGGTCTAGAGCTGCTTCTGTTGTTTAAAGTCCAATCCTGTTTAATCCCAGCTGGTGTTTGGGGTTCGCCTGGAGCTTGTAGAAGGGGGTGTTGTGATAACTGGGCTTACATTTTACCCTAACTATGAGCTCAACTGTAAAAAGTATGTGAAAGTTCATAAGCTGTCACAACAACAAATATTAATGGGAAAAGATATGAAAGGTAGGCAGACTGAAGTAGTCCAAATAAGGATTGTGTTAATATCATGCTTGGTAAACAAGAATAGTGTGGACCCATAAATCAGTGAATCAAAATTGGTGGGCAGGAAACTAAGCCTAATTGGTGGACAAATGGTGGGCTATTCCTCCCACCATTCCATCTGTGGGTCCTAAAAGAAAGAGACTTTGGGAGAAAAATTGGCTACTGGAGCAAGCTTCACCATCTTGGCTCCTATTCCCATGATCTCCTGGGACTTTGTCATCCTGACCCTAAAACAGGGATCTCAAACATTCCAATAATGCACCTCACTCAAATGACAAAACACGCATTTACTTTTAGAATTACTTTGGTTAACCCCCCCCCAGCCCTGCCCCCACTGCCCCCCTTCTCCACCCCCATTCCAATCCCTTCCCCAAATCCCCACCCTGCCTCTTCTCCACCTCCTCGCCTGAGTGCCTCGGGTCCCTGCTCTTCCCCCTCCCTCCTCGAAAGTCCTAGGCACCTCAAAACGGCTGTTTGGTGGAGGGAAGTGCTGGGAGGTAAGCGGAGGAGTGGGGACACGGCACGCTCAGTGGGTGGGAGGTAGGGAGGGGAGCTTGGCTGCTGGTGGAGTAGCACCTATGGCGGGCCACAGGAAATAACTCCATGGGCTGCATGTTTGACACCCCTGCCCTAAAAGATGTCTTGAATAGACTGGGCCAGAGAGAAGGATCCAGATGACATCACCACCTCTACCAGCTCCAGCTGAACCCAAAACACCACCTGGAATAAAATGGGATTGGACTTTAACAATTAAAGCAGCTCCAGCCCACCTCAACTAACGTCTCTTTTCCCCAAAAGGACAGTTATTACCATCTTTGATACCATCTAAGAGACTGTCAAAGAAGGAGATTTTTCCTCCTTAAAAACTCTCTCCAGCTAAAGAAAAAGTGAATAAGGGATGCTGTTAAAAAGAGACTGACTTAATACCTTACAGAAAAGGAGAAACATTTAAAATGTATCTTTAATAAAAGGTTAAAAGGACTTGTATTGGTGTGTTTGCCATGGTTCTAAGCAGGCAGAGGTCTCTGTACAACGAACTCCAAACCTTATTTAGCATTGTTTAATGTTGGACAGTGTTTGGGTTATGTTAACGTCTTTGGGCCCCTATATTCCATTTAAATTAATAGAACAGATGGCAGGGTTGAGGGAGAAAATTAAAAACTCTGTTTTAGCCATGTTGAGCTTGAGCTGACAGATCCAAATGGTGATGACAAAATGTTAGTTTGGAAAGAATGAGACAATTCTGGAGTACAGAGGTAGTCTGTGAGTCATCATTATAGAGATGGTAGTTGAATTTGTGTTTGCAGATGAGATAGTCCAGAGATAAAATGTATAGGGAAAAGAGAAGGGGACCTAAGATGGAACCCACCCAGAAAACTGAAGGGTGGGTGAGGAGGATGGACATGCTGAATGAGTGTTTACAAAGGTAAGGATAGAGGATGAAGTCACAGAGGTTAAGTGAGGTTAAGATTTCAAGAAGAAGATCATGGTTGATGGTGTCAAAAGTAGATGACAGCTCAAGAAGGATGAAGATGGAGTAATGGTTCTGAGTTTTGGTTAGGAAAATGCGATTAGAGTTGTTGGAGAGAGTGGTTTCAGTGGAGTGCAAGGAGCAAAAGCCAGATAGAAAAAGGTTTAGGATGGAATTGGAGGAGAGGAACACCAGGCAATGACTGTAAACCTCATGTTCAAAGAGCTTAAAGATGAAAGGGAGAAGAGAGGTGGGACAATAGTTGGAGACAAGTGTAGTCAAGGGTAGGTTTTTAAGGTGGGAGAGACTAACACATGCTTGTATAGTGAGCTGAAAGAGCCAGAGAAGGGTGAGAGTTTAAGAAGTTGGGAGGGAGGGGCAGGGATAAGAGTAGGGAGGAAGTGCAAGATTCTGCTCTCCTGGGCCCACGTTTGTTTCTTTCCTTGATAGCATCTGTCTGCATTAGAGCTGGGCCTTCCTCCTAGAACTGTTCTGTGGATTATCTGTAAATTCTCGTTTAGACATGTGTAGCGGGACAGAACCCCGCTCATGCCCTGAGGGACTTGAAACAGCCCTAAGCAAGGGCATTGCTAAAAGCTGGGCTGAGTGGGAAGGCAGGCTCAGCTGGGGGCCACGCCCCAAACAGACAAGCCTGGCCTTATAAAGGCCAGGGCAGCCAGGAGAGAGAGAGAGCCTTCCTCTGCCTTAGAGGAAGGAGGGCCTGGCTGCGAGGACCTAGAGTGGAGCAGGGCTGGAGGAAGGCTAGAGGCGCTGGGGAGCTCCAGCATAGGAAAGCTCCAGGCCTGGTTAAGGCCCAATAGGTACAGAGGTTACAGGGGGTAACCCACGGGTAGGCCGAGGCAGCAGGTCCAACCCAACCTTGCCTGTGATGAGTGGCTTATACTGCAGTCTGCCCCAGGGCGCGGGGGCTAGCTGGTGACTGGCAGTAGCCTAAGACTGAGGCGAGGTGGGGGTAGTGAGTTGGGGGTTCCCCTGGGGAGGGGAGACCCAGATCTGTGGGGGACTGCCGGGAGGGGCAGCACCCTAGTTAAAGGGTCACCGGGTCCTGGGAGGGACTCGTGGGCCTTGGAGGAAAGTGGGCAAGCCGGATCCCCGGCCTGCAGAGGGCGCTCCAGGGCTGGACGAGCTAATTCCCAGGACAACCAGCAGGAGGCGCCGCCGAGTGAGTCCGAGGTCCCCTTACAACATGACATAAACCAACCTGTTCCTATCCTTCCCTCTCATCCCCCTGTTCCTTGGCTTCCTGTCCTTTGGCAATGCGTACATGTCAATTGTTTCATTTGATAGGATCAGAGCACCATAGGATAGAGTGAAACACTTAGGAAATATGCCAGGAATTGCAACAACATACGCAAGTAACTGAAGTAGATATTTTTTAAAATTCTGGCTCAGCACTGCAGCTCTTCCTAGGGCTTTGATTTCCCCCTGTACTGCTCTTTTTTTTAATAATGGGTTTCTTTTTTGATGTTGGCAATCTTTTGTTTCCATATATTTTTGCCTTCTCTTTCCTCCTTGTCAACACCCTAGTGCATATGTGCCTCAAATTATTAGATGGTTTATGTTTGACTTTAGTGCCATTAAAAAGTTATTTTTAAAGCACATAGATGTGCTGCTTAATATAGTCAACATATCTCCACGTCCCCATCCCCTTGTCTTTAATGTATAACCCTTCTTTAAATATGTGTATTAGAAGAGCAGCTCCCCTCCAGTGTTTGTAACTGCAGTGCCCGAGTTACTACTACCTGTCAAAAATGACATATTGCTATATTAAAAATTACTTTTTTGTTTTAAAGGTGACCTGCAATTTCTATTCTTTTAAAGTGAACTAATTGGACCAGCTATACGCTGAATGTCCCAGTTTGAAGGAAAATATGTGTATTCAGCACCTAAGTCAGCTAGATCCTAAGTTAGGGTAAATCATCATAGCGCCATTCATTGAATATATATGAGTTTCCCCAGCTCTAACTTTTTTAAAATGCTTTGGCAACTAGAGCTTGTCAGAAAACAGAATTTCTGTCCCATGGGAAATTCTGACATTTTGAAAAAAGTTGTTCTGAATCAGAATGAAAAGCCAAAATTTTTGAAATTTTTCATAGAATACAAGTTCTGAAAAAAAATATTTGGCACCTTTGCAATATTTTGTTTTGATAATGTGGAATTGTGACATTTCAATAATGTCAAAAATTTATAATGTAAAATATAAAATATATCATACAAATATGTCAAACAAAATGAGTTGAAACAATAACTCAAAATGAAACTTTTATCTTATCAAAATGCAATATTTCAATATTATCAAAGTGAAATGAGGAAGTCAAGACAATTTATTTCAACTTTTTCCCATTGAAAATTGATACATTCCTGCAAAACATTTTGATTTTGACTAATTGCTTTTTCTGATGGAAAACTGTTGTAGAAAATTGTTCATCCACATCGAACAGTGTGGATGAACAATCTACAACAGTTTACAACAAATAAGACACATCCTCTTCTTATCATGAAGTTGAATCTGATGCTTAGTATAAAGTGCCAGTGTTTTTGTTGTTAGGTACTACTGAGCTGCCTTCCTGCTCTTATAATCCTAGAAGTCAGAGATAAAAAAAATCTATTTTATCACCCTAATGTTGCAGTATTGTTCTAAACAGCATATTCTCAAGTGCTTTATCTAGCCTTGTTCTAAATGACTATGGCACAATTGACTAGACCTCACTGTCAGGAAATTATTTCTGCCACTCAGTCCTAATTTTCCTTTGCTCCCTTTTTTTCTCTCAACACCTTAAACAATTTCTTTCTCTCCACTGATGTGTCATTCTGCTCAAAGTTGCAGTAGTCACAAGTCAGTTAAAATCCACATATGCTTTTGCATGTCTCAGAAAAAATGGGCTTCAGCTATACTTGACCTATCTTTCCTATACCAAGGGATTTATTCTCCTCTTACTCACACTGGTATAAATCAGGAGTGACTCCACTGAAGCCAGTTGTGTTGCACAAGTGTGAAGCTGCTGAGAGGAGAATAAGGTTCTATGCATTTAACATTCTTTTCAAATTCTGGACCAGTTTTTCTGCTGGTGTAATTTTGTGTGACTCCATTGAAGTTGATAGAGCTATGCCAGTTTACACCACCGAGGATCTGGCCCCCTATATATTGTATAGTTTAAAGCATATTTTTACAATAACTTTACATCATATTTATTTCAGAAATAACATTGCTTTCTGGGTTCCTTTTCCTTTTTGTATAACCTCTTCTGGCACTGTCAAGAACATCTCAGGGCACCCCAGATCTGGAGGGCAAGCCATAGCTAAAAATATGCTTGTGCCAGTAACAGCATCTGCTGTTTGCTATTTTCTTTGGACTCAGCTTTGAGCCTGAAGAAATTTACACATGCTAATCTATTTGGATATGGGCCTCTGAACATATCCCCCCTTGGGTTTTGAATGGGGGACCTTTTCAAGGTATGCTCATATTTGCTATGTGTTGGTATTCTTTGGAAATTCATATTCCCTGTACTAAATCAGGATTTTACACTATATGATGCTGATTCTTTTCTCACTTTTGCTATTTTTACACCAGTGCAGCTCCATTGATTTCAACGGAATTATTCCTAATTTACACTAGTGTGAGAGGAAAAGCAGGTTTTATGCACTTCCTTACACTGAAGGAAAAGAAAGACAATGGGTCTGATGCTCCTGTGGTGTAAATCAGCACACTTCCAGTGAAGTCAAGGAAGCTACATTGATTTATACTATCTGAAGATATGACCCATTACTTCAGACCTAATTTGTTTAAGAACAGGACTTGCATTCCCTAGATATTCATAGATTCATAGTGTCATAGATTTTAAATCCAGAAGAAACCATTAGGATCCTCTTATCTGACCTCCTGTTTGGCACAGGCTATACAATTTCACCCAGTCACCCTTGTAGTGAACCCAACAACTTGTGTTTGACTAAAGCATACCTTCCAGAAAGGCATTAAGTCTTGATTTTGAAGACATAGGGAGGTAGAACATCTTCACTTCCTTCAGAAAGCAGGACCAGAAATGGAAGAAGCAAAAGAAAAGTGAAAGGTGAAACATTGATTCTATTTTTCAATACATCTATCCAAAGGTCCTGATCCTCCTGTACCTTCTGATTCACTTTGCACAGCTGCAAATGTCTATGCAAGGTGAAATACAGCAGACAATGAGGCCTAACATGTTCAAAAGGGACAGAAACAATGCACTGGGAGTACTAAGAATACCCTTCTCACTCCCTTTGCACCGTGCTTCTGAAAAAGGAATTTCAGCAGGGAAAAGGGCATAAAGTCCCTACATATCTCACTTCTTTAATTAGACTTGTTTCTCACATCAGGGTGCCTATTACTTAACCTTCACTCACTTCTCGTTTTCATGCCTTCTAGTCCTGGATTAAATTTCAGACTGATAAAAATGCTTTTGCTAAACCACATTCGTGCAATAAACAGCAGACTGTCTTCTGTCCATGCATACCTGTATATCATTTATAAAAACAACTGGAAAACTCAGATGAAAATTGTTTGGAGAAGAAACAGAGAAAGGAAATAAATAAAAATAAGAAAAGCATATTGCTTCAGGCAGTCCCTGAACTAGGGAAAATCAGAAGGAAAAAGACTAAAGGTTTCCTGTGTTTGATTCATACCTTATGAGAGGTTTCTTTAATGACTGCTCTTTTGTGTCGCCAAAGCAATGCTCATTTATCAGTCTGTGGTTTAATCCAAATGCATCAGGATGAAAATTCAAGGAGGATGAAGGTTAAGGATGACAGACACATCCTGACTTAGAAACTACAGAACTGATGACTGTCTAAGAAAGTTGACTGAAAAGGCTAAAAGAAATCTTAGTTCAATAAACTCTGAAAACAACAACAAAAATGGAAATGAGCATATTTTATATTAATGGTACATTTAACTAATTCTGAATTACTGTGCAACTCTCATGGAAGTGTGTTTCATAGATGCATTAATACTAAATGAATTCATTGTGA
The DNA here is from genome assembly GCA_037349315.1 of Chelydra serpentina. Classification (NCBI taxonomy): domain Eukaryota; kingdom Metazoa; phylum Chordata; order Testudines; family Chelydridae; genus Chelydra; species Chelydra serpentina. The sequence goes on from JBAIAC010000042.1 coordinate 20,385,276, forward strand.
CCAGTGTTATTACAGTGAATAATAACAAATGAATTAACATAATTATGGGGCAAATAAAAGTGTTAGCACAACAATTTATTCAAGTAATTCCTCAGTATAAAACTCCCATTTGTTCTCTCTTGTATTACGGTCTCTCACTCATGGTTAGGGACAGAGTTAGTAATTCTGGTGATTGAAATGCAAGGTACTGTACTGTAACTCCTATGGGCTTCTAGTCATTGATGCATCTCTCTGCACACATCTCTAGATTTCTATGGCAGTGTCAAGGATATCTTGGTGAATTCCGGGGAATGGACTGCCTTTTGCTGATTTGGCAAAATTTTGCCAGAGGAGGAGACGACTCTGGAAACCTCATCAATGCTTGAACTCCAAATATTACAATATGAGTGGTGCCTGCAACCCAAGAGATCCACAAGCTGTATGTTCTGCACATGATTTTCCTTTAACTTTCATTGGTGTAAATCAGGAGTAACATCTTTGAAGTCCAGTGGAATTATACCAGTGTAAAACTGGTGTAATTGAAAGGAGAACCAGGCCCTCTGTACATGCTTCTCCTAGGAGACCTATTACTGGATTATCAAGTCAGCAAGAGAAGCAGTAATTTTACTTTATTAGGAAATAAAATATAACTAAAGACAAGCTCCAACTTATTCTGATTTTTTTTTCAGTCAGATCTCCTTCAATCTAATGTGAGTGAATCAGAGGGTTCTTGTACCTGTCTGAATCTCCTTCTGGTGTTTGCAAATTCCCTCAAAAAGTAGGATAGAAGGTTCTCTAGTGCATTTTGATTTATTCAGAGGAGTAGATCAAACCTCACTATGGAAACTTTAGTGCATGAGAGTAGGGTCCACACAAGACAGTTAGTGTGTGGCATTCTAATGCATTATACCCCAGCTTACAGCACACTAATTGTTTTCTGTTATGGTTTCTTTGTATGAGCTGTGGAAGCAGCAACAGACTTTGCTTACTGCCTTTATCTCTTTAATTAAAGTTCTTGCTACAGATTTGTATCCTGGGAACTGGGTATTGGTGTTCAGGCTGAGATCCCTGAAAAGACTACCTGCATGTTGTTTGTGATCACCTGTGTTCCAGGACTGGTGTGTGTGTGTATATAGGGTAAAATGAATAAATTGCACTAAAAGTATTGCCAGACTCCATGTCACTGATTTCTCCTCTGACAGGAAGCTGACCTGCAAGGCCCCAATATCTGCTGCTATTTGAGAGAGGGGAGATAATAAAATTCCCAAGAGTTATACCCAGACAGTCTTCCTCCGGAAGTTCTTTGGTAGTAGTGTGAGTCAGTCTCTATTAAAGGCACATACTGTAGACGTCTCGAGTTTGGTGTTAAGCTGTATCAGCTCATTGGAGAACATGGAGAAGCACAGTGCAGCACCAGTAGCTCCAAGTTTGGGGCAAAAGTTTCCCAAAATGTAGGAGTGTTTGCTTTGGGTCCATCTCCAGTTATACTAGGGAAGTGCATGAAACATTTTCAAACTTTTTAAACCCTATAACAGGAGTCATGTTTGGGTTTCAGATCTGAGCTGCAGTTGGGGGGGCTTTTATTTCACTCGAACTAGCTCGCCCATTGCTATCTACCTCTGCCTCATATGCTGCTAGCCTAGAAAGGCTGGCTACAAGTCAAAGTATAGAGGCTTTTCATAAAAAGGCTTTGATAGAGAGGCTTCTGGGAATTCTTGTTGTCCCCTCTTTTAAGCCGTACAGGTAATTGGTGTTTGGCAGCTCTTTCCTGCTCTATTTCTTTGGTTTGGCTGTGCATTAATTACCTAAATTCACTCATTTAGATTCATCCCTGCATGTGGTTTGGCAAGGACATGTTTTTCTATAGAAACTTTCATGAATGCTTTTCCGCCCATGCTAGAAGCTCCATTTACTATACCATACTTCAAAATGTTATTGTTTGCTTTATTTAGTGACATAAACAAATATTATGATAATAATGAACAGAAAAGCCAATGAACAAATGGTCACAACAGCAGAGCACTAAATATAAGAATTAATTAACAAGAACAGTCAACTATCCCAGATGTCTGATGCAATTTTGAAGAGAGAACTTGAAATATGGAAGATGTTCAAAGCAGCACTTAGGGGGGTGAAAAACACCCCTGCACTTTAACATTTATATTATACATATGATCTATGTCTTATCTACTGGCTTCTCTATTTTTCTCATTAATAATATTTAGGTTTGAATGACTAAAATTCATCAACTACAGTAAATTCAGGTGGCGCTCAATCCCAGAGCATGTTCAGTTTGTGCAGTTTTAATTTGTCTTGGAATTCTGAACATTTCATGTAGGACCTGATCCAGAGCTCAGTGAAGTTAGAGGAAGGATTCCTGTTGTCTGCAGTGGACTTTCGATCAGGCCCTTAAAACTAACCCCACTAAACTCTCTTTAATGCACGTCTTTCTGGTCCAGGACCTCTGATTTAATATGCATTGGCACTCAATTCTGATCTCAGTTCCCTGTCATGAACTGATCCAGAGCTCACCAAAGTCATCAGGAGTCTTTTCTTTGACTTTGGTGGGCTTTGGATTAGGCCCTGAGAGCTGTGAGCTAAACTGTTAGACATAACTACTAAATCCCGAACAGTTTGTAATAGGCCCATTTCTGTGGCATCTAGCTCACACAATATACATTGTCTTACCCTTGCTAAGCTTTCAGCAATCCTAGTTTGAACCCATACATGATTTAGGCCAGATCCTTAGTACTGGTTTTGTGTGCATGAGGCCCCATGCAGCTCTGGCTTCAATCCGCCTTTGCAGCTCCCTGGTCTTCAGGGTGTTGGGTGATCATTCTACGGAGCAATTCAGATAAACGTAAAGACTGCTCTAAGGCCTTGCCTCCATTCAGGTTTGAAACTAGGATAATATGCACCAGTACAAGTCATGGTTTATACTTGGAGGACTACACCTGTGCAAACCCCCTATGTAGACCAGGCCTAAGTTGAAATGGTTGCAACAGCCCCCAAAGGAGCCACTCCGGCAGCTGGGTATCCAAGGCCGGTGCAAGGAAGTTTCATGCCAGAGGCGAAACTTCCTTGCACTGGCCCTGCGCAACCCCCTCCCAGCTAACGCCGCGCGCCCCCTGCCCCCGCGGCAACCCCCCCCCCCACCCGCCTGTGGCAGCCTCCTCACCCACCCGTGGGCCGTGGCGGGGGGGCTTGGCTGGGCTCCCCGCCCTGTCCCCACTGGGCTGGGCTCCCTGCCCCCGCAGCCCGCGGGGGGGCTGGGCTCGGCTCCCTGCCCGCCCCCCTGCGGCGGGCTGGGCTGGGCTGGGCTGGGCTGCCCGCGGTGGGGTAGCTGGGCTGGGCTTCCCATGGCCCACGGTGGGCTGGGCTGGGCTCCCTGCAGCCCCCAGCGGGGGTCACTGGGCTCGGCTCCCCGCCCCCCCTCGCGGCAGGCTGGGCTTGGCTCCCCGCGCAGCCCGCGGTGGGCTTGGCTGGGCTCCCTGCGGCGGGCTTGGCTGGCTCGGCTCCCCACCGGGCCAAGGCGGGCTCGGCTCCCTGCGCCACCCGCCGGGCCGAGGCGGGGCTCGGCTCCCCGTGCCCTCCCACGGTGGCCAGCCCCCCGCCCGTAGCAGCTCATCTCAGCCAGGGGCAGGAGCAGCAGCTCGGGGAAGCTGTGTTCTCGATGGTGTTTTGAATCGCCGCCGGGAGTCTCTGCCCCCGAAATGCTGGCACCCTGGGCGACCGCCTAGGGTCGCCTAGAGGGGGCACTGGCCCTGTGGGTATCACAAAGCCATGGACCCACTCCAACCCCACCCCACCTAGATATGCTCCTTTGGGAACTGCTTGCCACCTCCACCGTGAACTCCATTGCACCACCAGCCAGGTTAGGGTTACCCCCTGCTCAGTTGTGCTGGGACAACCGGGCCGGCTTTTTGCATCTCCTCCTTCCTTTACTGCACTATAATTTGCTCCTAAGGAAAAACTATATTCCCCTGAAGATCTGCTCATCTGAATCTCTTTCATGCATCTCTGAGGTTTTTCAGTTGTTATCAGAGCTTCCATTAGCTTCCTTGCCTCTCTTAGCTAATTTGGGTCTCTGGCCAGACAGTGTTTTCATCTGACAACACGGGCCAACTGTTAGTCCAAATGAAGACACGGGGAGTTTTGCCATTGACTTCAGTGGAAACAAAATTTGTCTCCATGTGTTAAATCTGATTTGGAAAACAAGGAATTATTCAGAAAAGCAGAGTACAATAGCATATTTTCAAATTAACATTTCATTGGAAATCTTTCCTTAGAAATGAATACTATGCACTCAGTATTATTTAACTAGATAGATATGACAAGTTCTATCACGTATAACTAACAGTGGCAGCCTTTTGATCTCAGTACAATAAGAAGGAAGACAGAGCTGCGGGATGTCTTAACAATGTTGATTTTGTATATTCAATAAAAAGTTCCCTGACTTGCAAATATTTATAGTGGGTGTCCTTTCTGCTGCAGTAATTTTTTCATGGCTAGGATCTCTCCATTTTCAAGAAGACTGTTTTCTACTGTTCCTGCCTTCCCCTCAGTGCAAACCATTCAGTTGCTTTTTCTCTTTCACAATAGCATTATTGAGATGCCTGGCAAATAAATAACTCTGCCCTGTGTCAGTCCTTCCTAGTGGGAATGTGCTGACTGTACTCTAAGGTTCTGCCTCCTGGGTTTCTCTTAACAGCCAATTCATTCAAAGGGTAACAGATCCTTCCCTCTGTTAGTTTACTTTTTAACAGTTTCTTGTAGTTTCCCAAAATAGCTCATCAGCCACTGTCTTCTGACAGCATTTGTGGAATTCCAGAGCCCGAGCTGTGATGTAAAAGGTGTAATAATGGAGGAGACCCTTGTTAAAATGTTGCCACCAGTAGGAGCCTTGTATTTCTTCTGCAGGCAGGAGACATGTTTTGTATCAAAATCCTGCTTCTCCTGTCTCACCAGTATAGCTCACCAGAGCTTCCTCTGAAATTCTGTTCGCTCTCTTCTCCTCTGTAAGATGGGCAAGTAGGGCTGTATGAACACATGGGCCCCTACGCCCCAGTTGAAAGCACAGCAATTATGTGGAAGCTGCTTCAAATAGGTGGGGTGGCAGCAGTGTGGAAAGCTCTGTAGGCAGGGACCCTGAGGAGCTGATGGTCAACTGGGATGTATTTAAAAGCTGCAGTTGTCCTGGATGGCCTATGGACATGAAGAAGAGAGGCGGTGATGCATGCTGGCCGTGCGCAGTGGAGAGCAGTGTGGCTTGTAGGGGTGAGTGGAATGAAGAGGCAGGTCTGGAGGGAGAAGGCAAAGTGGGCTTAACTGCAAAGCAGGCTTAGCAGAGTCAGTCTTGAGACAAGAATGGAAGGGCTGTACCTTCCTACAGCAGTCACACGGAAACCTTTTAATCTGTGAATTATTCCCAATGCACTACTCCAGAAATGAGGAGACGGGAGACAAATCTTAGGGTTTAACACACCTTATAGGTTTGTTTCAACCTTTAGTGCTTAAGGGTATATCTATACTGCAATGTAAGCCCAGGGACTTGAATCAGATGACTCATGTTAGGGAACTCTGGCCTTGAGCCTCTACATTGTATTTTAACCCTACATTAAGACTTTTCTAACCAGTGCTAGAAGCTAGGGCTCTGGCATCCACACTGCAGTGCACAGACCAGAGTCAAAGTAACCATATCCCAGTCTGCCCTGCACATTATCAGGAAGTAGCTTGCTTTGCAAAAATCTTGATTGGTTCACTCTCTATTGCAAGTCCAGGAGGCTCTCTGACAGTGTGCTTGCAGATCGGTGATCTGAAGAAAATGGGATAATGCTGATTTGAGCTGCTGCCATTCTCAAAGGGGGTGGGTGGCTTCCATTTTCAATAGAGTGGAATTGCAGATTGTTGGGATAGAGAGAACTAAGAAAGTCCCATGGAACTGTGGGATACTTCTGGTTGACTCTTGGGATCCAACTCAAGCACGGTCATGAGTACGTTGCAAAGCAATAAGGCTTGGACCCTGGGTCCCAGCCAATGTTCCCTCTAATTTGTGACAGGCCGTGTGTGCAAAAAATGTCTTCTGTGCAAATTTTTGTGTGCACAGTGTTTCACAGTGCGCAGGGTTTAGGATCTGTGTGCACACGCGCACAGCTTAGAGGGAACAGTGGTCCCAGCTTACCGTGAGCTCAGACCCTGCAGCCCTGCAGGTCCTGGGACCCTGAGTCTGAACCTTAGGTTAGTGCAATTGCAGTGTAGACAGAAGGCAGGTTACAGAAGGCCCTGCTACCAGCCTGCTTATTTGTCCCCTTCAACTGAGTGTTGAGAGCCACTATAGCTGGCACAGAATAGCAATCATGAGTGAAAGAAGAAAACGCCCCTCTGGGACAGCATTCAGAAAAAGAAAGAAAGCAAAGGAAGCTTTTCTATCTAAGCAGGAAGGAGCTCTCCTAAGATACATAGTCACAAATGTTCACGGTGAGCCTTCCAGCCCCAGTGAGGATGTGAGTGGTGAGGAGATGCCTGATCTTCCAGTTAGAGTGCAGGTGACCTGGCAGCTACTGCAGCATCCATATCTCCATCTCAAATGGATGTAACCATGCACATTCCTGAAGAAAAGTGTAGATCAGAGAAGAGTGTGGTGGAGGTGCAAGAAACAGCTGTTACTGAGTTTAGTTCCTTAAGTCTAGATGATCCAGGACTGTGGACCCACTTGAGCAGTAACCTAAGGGACTTCCTTGTACTGCATGGACCACAGCAAGTTAAAAACTTCATTTTCCCCAAAGACAATGAAAATAGAAGTTTCCATCCAACACATTACTGGTGTGAAATCCACAATGGTGACAAAGTGGAGAGGCCATGGCTTATGCACTCAAAACCCCAGAATGCTGCATACTGTTTTTGTTGCAAACTCTTCCAGGCTAGTGTTCCAGCCACATTGTGTTCTTCAGGAACAAAAGACTGGGAAAATCTGGCTTGCCATGAGAAGGCAGCAAATCACCAGAGAGCATTCGACTGGTGGAAAGAGCTTGAGACGAGACTAAGGTTAAAGGCCATCATAGATGATCGGCATCAAGAGAAGATTTCATCAGAGTCTCTTTACTGGCAAAATGTTCTGAAAAGGCTCATTGGCATTGTGAGAATGCTTGCTACCCAAAACCTAGCACTGCCAGACACTTCAGATCAGCGGTATGTGTCAAACAATGGAAACTTCCTTAAAATTGTGGAGCTGATGACTGAGTTTGATGCTTTACTCCAGGAGCATCTAAGATGAGTCACCACCCAAGAAATGTACACACACCACCTCCTTGGAAAAACAATTCAAAATGAGATCATACAGTTACTGGCAACAAAAGTCAAACAGAAGACTGTGGCAGATCTGAAGTCAGCAAGATATTACTCTGTTATTCTGGACTGCACACCTGACATCAGCCATATCGAACAAATGACTTTAATGGTGTGTTTTTTGTAACAACAACAGAACCTAGTGTAAATGTCCCTGAAATGGTGACTGTCAGAGCATTTTCTAGAATTTATTGACATTAATGATACTACAGGAGCTGGTATGACAAATGTGCTTCTTAAAAAGCTGGAAGATATGGGAATTGCGATAGCTGACATGAGAGGTCAGGACTGCGATAATGGTACCAACATGAGAGGAAAGAACAGAGGAGTGCAGACATGGATCCGAGAGTTAAACCCTCAAGCTTTTTTTGTCCCATGCAGTTCTCATTCATTGAACTTGGTGTTCAGTGATGCAGCATCAGCTTCTAGGAGGCTGCTGAATTTTTCAATGTAATTCAAAGCATCTATGTATTTTTCTCTGCATCAACTCATCGATGGCAAATTTTGAAGCAACATCTGAGAACATCCTCTCTGACATGAAACCACTGAGTGCCACACGATGGGAAAGTCGAGTGGCGACGATAAAGCTTATTGAACACCAAATTGGGAAGATAGATGATGCCGTAGTTGCCATTATGGAGGATAATGCTATGACAGGAACTGTTCATGGGAGAACAGTGGCAGAAGGAAATGGAATCACCAGAAACATTCATAACTTCAAATTTCTGTGTGGCTTAGTGTTGTGGCATGACATACTGTTTGAAATAAATGTTGTAAGCAAGCGACTCCAAGGTGTTGACCTTGATATATCTGGAGCAATGGAACAACTGGACAAAGCAAAGTCATACCTACAGTCTTACCGGTCAGATGAGGGATTTCAAAACGTTCTGAAGAGTGCAGTGTCACTGAAGAAGACATTTTGATTACGAGGCATGGGATAATCCCATACGAGAACCCAAACATTTCAAAGTTGAATTCTTTAACCAGGTGCTAGGTTGTGCAATAGTCAGTTGAAGAACTTTTCATGCAGCTCAAGGAACACAGCAGTATATTTGGGATATTGTATGATATTCCAAAACTCCTTACTATACCTGAAGAAGACCTACATCAGCAATTCAGGGCACTAGAGACAGTGCTGACACATGATGACATGCGCGATATTGATGCAAGTGATTTAGGTGATGAACTGAAAGCCCTTTCAAGATGCATTTCAGCAGGATCAACTCCAAAGGCTGTTCTGGAATATATGTGCACAAACAAGATGACCACCCTCCTTCCAAATGCTTTTGTTGCTTTGCACATATTTCTAACACTTCCTGTAACAGTTGCCAGTGGAGAACGCAGCTTCTCCAAGCTGAAGTTAATAAAAACACATCTACGCTCCACAATGACACAGGAGAGGCTGGTCGGCCTTGCAACCATCTCAATAGAGCATGAGCTGGCCCAGACTGTGGACCTTCAGGAAGCTGTTCAAATCTTTGCAACCAAGAAGGCACAGAAAGCACCACTCTGATTATTCAAACAGATAAAAATGCCAGTGTTTACTATGCAGACAATAAAAGTTACATTTGCTGATCAGTCATTTGAAAGTTAAGTGTTACTTAAAATTCTTGAACAAGGCATTTTAAGTTGTTAGTTCTCCTTTATTGGGGTAGGTAGCAGAGCAGTACCGTGAGAGGAGTAGACCAGGAAGAAGGCAGAATTGAGACCTTTCAAAGTTTTGGCCCAAGTGAGGAGGCATGGGGGCGTCATTTGAGCTCCCCACCTCAGGTGTCAAAATGTTGTGGTCCGGCCATGAGAAGATAGAAGGGGAACGAGAGATAGAGATACCAAGTAAGGTAGGAGTGTGTGGAGAATTAGGAGACAGATATTATAATGCAAAGGGAGCCCTATCTGGGAAGCAGACTGATTTGAATTGCGGGGGGGGGGGGGAAGGAAAGGAGGAAAGTGGAGAAAAAATAATGACAATATGAATGTGACAAGAAATGGGAATAACGGAGATGCTGTTTTTCAGAGCAAGAGAAAAAGAGAGAAACAGGTAGAAAAGAGTAAGTAATGAATTGAAGGGAGAAAAACAGACAGGAATGAGGGAGATGATATGGAGATGACTAGAATGAGTCGAAGGAAGGAGAGAAAATAAAGAAGTGGAAGAATGGGGAAATTACAAGCACAGAATTTTTAGATCAGTGAATTTTTGCTTCCGATCTAGTATTTTATTGGCAGTTACCTGTATCTCTGAAAGTTTTTGGGAAAGAGGTTGGATGGGTAGCTCTTCTGAATACTTAAATTAATATTGCTTTCTCTCCTTCTCTGCTGTGAATACTGTGCTTAAATAACTGGGTTATTTTAGTTATTAGTTACTGTGAATTCTCTAGTTACATAATGAGCTGCCTTAATTATCACTGGTACCTACTTTTTAATTCTGACTCTTAATGTTGGTCTTTCCTCCCTTTGGCAATTTTGACATGTCCCCAGAATAGGCATTGTTTGACTGTTGCTTTGTGTAGAATCACACTTAATACACATCTAATTTTAAATTTGCCAAGTAACTTGGGGAAGACTCAAAGAGTAGCTCTAGGATATTGTATGTCCCCACATCATTAACAGGGTTAAAAATTAGCAGCAGTGTTGGCAACTCACATGATTTTATTGATAATTTCATGATACTGAATGCTTTTCTTAAAGCTTTGACATCCAGAGTCATGTAATTACATGAGAATCTCAGTTTTCATTTAAAAAATAGTAAGTAGTTCGCCCTCATCATTGCAGAGAAAATCTTGAAGAGTGAGTGCACTCAACAGCCTCAGAAACCAGAGGACAACTAAAAAGAATGTTATTTTTTTTTTAAATCATGATTTTTAATCCAATCTTATAATTTTGGGCGGTCTTATTCATGATTTTGTGCACTTGGGGTTGTCAATACTACAGCAGAGTCAATATACAGACAGCCCGCCACTTTATAGATCATCTATGTTAAGGACACAGGATGGGCGTGATATGATAACAGTTGAGCAAATCAATATGGCAGTGTGTATATTCAGAATGTCTTGCACATCTTCTAAGAGGGAATTATAGTAATCAAATGTTCCATCAGTGACTATGAGTTGCTCATGTTAAGGACCGTACAAACCGAAATGAACCTCAACATGTTTGGAAAAAGGTATTTCCAGCCCTCTTTCGCTGTTCATATTGTGGTTATTTTGCGTGGGAAGTGCTGTCAAGTCTTACTAGTGTGACTGTAAACATTGCCTCTTCAGGTTTGTACTTTCAGAGTTCTGCATTCAGCTTTTTACTTCCAGGGATGCTGACTTGTGGGTGTTCCCTCAGTGCAGAATAGACACAATGAAAGGTCACAGACGCGGTGTCCAATTTCTAAATAATTCAAACATCTTTCCCTCTTCCTCCCCCCTGAGTTTATAACAAATATTTGTTTCATTCCAATTCTCACTGCCACTACAGTATCCCTTATTGGGAGGAATAACCTTCACTTTGTCCGTCATATCATCGTCTCTGCCCCACAACATACTTGGGGAATTGGGAACTAAAATTAATGCTAACCTCCAATGCTTTTACCAGTCTGGTCTAGCTGAGATAGCTTTATAAGATTCCAGTTTCGCAATCACGTTACATGTCATACACTTTGATTTTTTTCATTTTTTTTTATTTTAAATGTTTTATTACAGTGGGCATTGCTGGGGGTTTTTTCCCAAGGAGAAAATATGGCTGTAATAAACAAGGCCCAGCTCTCCTCTCATGAAATCTCTTTTTCACTGAGGGGCTCAGCTGTTCATTACTGAGCATTCTTCACTGTGACAGTGTTTCTGACTTAAACTAGAAGACATCTCACCCCTTTTCTCTCTCCTTCCTCTGTTAGTATTTATCCATTAAATATGAAAAAAAACCCATAATAATTGTTGGAGGAGGACAAAAGAGAAAATCTTTCCCTATCTCATCTGTCAAAATTAAAATCCATTTATTTTATATGTTACTAGTAACTCAACAGAGAACCTATCACTGGCTGTTTTGTTGGTGATGGTTTTTTCTTTTTTAATGCAGGGGAAATTATGTATATCAGGAAGCCAGAAACAATTACAAGCCAAATGGAATGTTGAGAGGTGATTCCAGCAATATGGTTAACTCACAATATATAGAACATTCTCTAGAAATTCTTGGAACTATCACTTGAAATAAATTCATTGTCACTAAAGCATAAAACTGAGAGTAAGGAAATTAAGGCTCTGCCACAAACATCTTCTGGAGTTTGGGGTAAATTATTTGACCTCTTTGTACCTCAATTTCACCATCTGCAAAAATGGAGATAATAATACTTCCTTCACAATGGTGTGGCAATCTTAATTTATTACTGTTTATAAAGCACTTGAGATCCTTACTTGGAAGGCCTATAGCAGGGGTTCTCAAACTTCATTGCATCATGAACCCATTCTGACAAGAAAAATTACCACAAGACCCCAGGAGGGGGGAATGAAGCCTGAGCCTGTCTAAGCCCCGCTGCCCCAGGTCAGGGAGCCAAAGTCAAACCCCAAGGGCTTGGCTCCTGACCCCACAGTTTGAGAACCACTGGCCTATAGAAATACAAAATATTATAGGTTTTATTTTCCATTTTGAGCATTTAAGCATATTAATAATTTTAGTACTAGGCATTTCCTTGGTAGTTAGTATGAATTGGTATAAATGGCTTTGGTTATGCATCCGATCATATTCTCTTCCCAGGTACCCATTAATCCTGAAGAAACGTCCAGTACCTGAACCATTGTTGCTTTTGCAAGGAGCATTTTAATGGGAGTAGAAACAAGCTATCAGTATATTAGTATACAATACCCACTGATAGCTGCAAGTTCTGCATTATAGTTTGATAATGTGCGACTTATTATCATTCCTGTATGTATTGCTTTAGAAAAGTCAGTCACTGTCAATTAACATGTTAGCTGCTGCAGTGTTATACTGGGAAGCACTTCTTTTGTTTGGGAAGCAAAGGAAGAATCTTTAGACAATAATCTAAAAAACACATTAAAGCCAACCAGGGCTGAGAAGGAGCATAGATAACAAAAATAAATAAATAATAGGGCAGATTTTTGCTTTCAGTTATGCTGAAGTTACTTGATATTTACATGTGTGCAAATGAGACAGAATTTCACACACTGTACTAGTTCTATCTATAGCCTTCCAAATACCTAAGTACTTACTCAAATTATTCATAGCCTACTCGATCCATCTTTAGACATCAAATATGTTTAAATCAGGATATCACATGTTGCTGTTTCATTGATATTTTGAGAAGAGACAGGGTGGAAACAATGTCACCATAAGTGCTGTAGTACTATTCTTCCTACAATGAGTTGTGATTTATTATTCACAACAAGCCATTCTTTTAAGAGACAGCAGCCATCAATACTCATTAGAATTATTGGAGCCTTACAGTATCTGTAGAGCTACTAAAGAATCAATTCAAAAAATGAATGCAAGGAGGTAAAAAGTAATCTTCAAAAATACACACATGCACATATATACACCAACATGTACACATGCTACTTTAAAAGGCTTTCTTTTCTGGCCCTCCCGATGATATACAACTACACTGAAGCTCCTAAAATACATTAAAGCCCATTATCTTATAATTACTCTTGTTGGAAAAAACATCTAATTGTCACACAATGATTTCTATTGATGGTATCATTAAAAATGATAGTATGTGTCTGTCCATAAGTGTGTGTTTTACAGGGTAGTCATAATGATAATCCATGAGTTCAAATGATGCCATATTTCAGTTTTTGGGAGAGCCTGGCTTTTGAATCCCTTAAATAGGCTAAGATTATAAACACTATTCATGTAATTTTATATCTTGCAAGTCTCCCTTAGTGCTCTGTTATTAAAATATTACAAAAATGAAAGCGCTCTGATTAAATATGCCTGTGCGTATAAATTTACATTAATGTGTGGTGATTAGTTATAAGTTAATATCCTAATTCAGGAAAATTATTTTGGGTGGCATAATGAAAAGAGTGTGATGATAATCCTGGAACAGCCCTGTGCAAAAGCCAGACATGAAGTGTTGTTACACATTTTAGAGCTGTGCAGATAATCATCATCATTCTGATCTCTCTGATGTGCCATGTTCTCTGTGCACCACAAGATGTCGCTAGACAATCCATTATGACTTTTGCTTTTTTTAGGACAAGGTGAGCAGCACATTAATTATTTGACATGCTCTCAAGAATAAATTAAACTCCTAGAATAAACTACTCTGAAGACCCGCCCTGACTTTGAACTAGTGTGGTAGGTACAGAAATGATAGGATAAAGCAGGTACCAATCATCTCGTCTTTTACAGAATGTCATAGAGATACTGACAACAGTCTTTATGAAATTAATGTTGACCTTTAACAATTCTACAGACATTTTTATAAGGGTCATTTCTAAGTACTATTTTTAAGAAGGTTAGTTCACTGTTCAAAATTCCTGCTTCATCCTCCCCCCCCCCCCCAAAAACCCCTATTAATGGGGAATACTCTGACCCACCACCACCATACACATCAAACAAGTTTGTAAGAAAAGTCTATAATACTATTAAAATGTCAAAAAACTGCACCAATGCTTTTTTAAAAAATCACTGATCTCCTATACTCCAGATTGCATTTAAGCAGTCACAGTATGGCAGCCTCTAGAGGCCAGCCCCAGAAAAAATCGGTTGAAAAAATAATCACTGACAGAAGAGATTTGATTCCTTATATCCCTGTTTTAGTGAAGAAATATATGTTTAAGTCTTTTGTTGATTTATTTTTCGGGAGGACTATGATCTTTTACACTTCTGTCACATTTGCCCTGGATTTGTTAACTACCCCCCCCATCCCGCCCCCAGAAGATTAGATAAGGACATGCTGTCTCCACATATGCTTCTTTATGGCTACTGCCTAAATAAATAAAGTACTGTAACTTCAAGATAAGACCAACAACACAGTCAGAACATGTTCTCTAGGAAAACCAAGGGCTAATGAACACTTCAACTTTGAGATGGGATGAGGAAATTGTTCCTAAAACAAGTTTTACGAGACTTTATAGGCAAATTGTCTCCCCAGTCTCTAAATACTGATTAGAGGTGAATTTACATTTAAACTGAATTTAAATTCAGACCAGTTAAAAACATATTGACTTATTTACGAGGTGAATTTAAAGGTGTTTTACCTGCCTGGCTCTGAGTTTTAGGTTATGTATGTCTCCTGATGAGATAAAATACCTAGTGGAATAAAAGGACGGTGTTCTTTCTCTGTTGCTTTATGTGTCAGCAGCATTGTCTGCCATAGAAGAAGCACCGAACCTTCAACTCAGGTCTTGGCAGGCAAGAAAAGGAGGAGCTGATTTTCAGACACTCTTTGTTTTATCTTTGTTTGCAATGTTAAGGCTACATATATTTTCTGTTAGGACTGGATTTGGCTACCCTTACATTCAGTAGTAGTTGGTTCTTCGACAAGAACCATTGATTTCAATTGGACTGCTTGTGGAGTAAGGTGTCAGTCAGTATAAGTAAGGGTGGCCTAATTTGGCCCTGAATGATGAGAGATCTTAAACAGCTTTTCATCATCTATATAATTTTTAAGGAGGCCATTTCACCGTTAATATGACAATGTGCAAACTACTAAGGAAGAAAAAAACTTTTGTAATAGGATAAAAATTATACTAATGCTGCCTCGTCAACCTTGAAGATGGTTAGGATTTTTAATATGACCATTTAGAGGAATAATACAACTGTCAGGAAGCCTTACTGTTCACAATGAATTACTTTGCTAGCACCTGACTGGCAAAGATGGTTTTCAGTATCAGATATGACATCCTGCACACAAGGGCAGAGATTTTCTCACTAGAGAACTACAGATCATTGCCTTCATTGCTGTTTTGTAACATTGCAAGCTAAATGGCTTTTATGTTCCCAAAAGGAGAAGAAGAAAAGAAAAGCATTTGAGGGGAAAAAATAATTTTCCAGTTACCCCCATTAATGACAGGGTTCATTGTGGCAAAATGAATGGGATTATAAATCCACTAAAAGCTGCAGTATAGGGTATGTTGTGACTGACAAGCCCTTCACTGAGTAGTTACAAATGGGACTAATGGTTTAAACTTGTTAGCCATTGTCAGATACTCTGTTCCTTGAGTCAGCTATGGAAGCTATGGCAGAAATCGATAAGGCATCACTTACAGAGTGAACTGCTAGACCATATAGATTGCCTGGAGGGAAATGCTCAGTTCCTCCTGGTCTGCAAGATGAAGGCTGGCAGCTGATCTCCAGGAAGATTGACCACACCACCCTGGGGCAAATAAGTATTTCACCACTTTGAACAATGATAAAGAAATGAGGGAAAATAAAAAGGTCCGGCATGACAAGCTGTTTGTTGGAATTCGATTTCTGGCATACAATGATCATGTCCATTGTGTTTTTCTCCCATTCTCTTTATTATGAAGTGAAAGTCCCGAGTCTCTGTTTGCCTCAGAAGTTACAGAAGGGAATATAATCAGTATCATCATCAGCATGAGCCGTCTGATGATAAACTACCATTGAACACCCCTAATCTCCAAAGCAACATCCCTGAAGGCTGGCAGTCTAAGAATGTCAGAGAACTCCTTCCTGTTGGCACACTTTGAAAAGCTCCTTTCCTATTGATCTAGGAAGCTTTCTAGGGGAGTACTACAAATGTGTAGGAAGGAAAAACTGAATGTACAACTACAAAATTGGAATAACTGGTTAATGGTAGTACTGTTGAAAAGGATCTGGGGGTAATAGATGCTCACAATTTCAAGATGAGTCAACAGTGTGATGGATTTGCAAAAAAAGGCTGATGTAATTCGGGAGTGTATTAACAGGAGTGTCGAATATAAGACACAGGAAGGAATTGTTCTACTCTACTTGGCACTGGTGAGCCCTCAGATGGAGTACTGTGTCCAGTTCTGGACACCACACTTTAGGAAAGATGTGGACAAAATGGAGAGTACAGAGGAGAGCAACAAAAATGAGAAAAGGTTTAGAAAACCTGACCTATGAGGAAAGGTTAAAAAGACTGGCCGTATTTAGTCCTGAGAAAAGAAGACTGCGGGGAGGGACCCGATAACAGTCTTCAAATACACTAAGAGCTGTTAAAAAGAGGAGCGGGATCAATTGTTCCCTGTGTCCACTGGAGGTAGGACAAGAAGTAATGGGCTTAATCTGCAGTAAGGGAGATTTAGATTAAATATTAGGAAAAAAACGTTCTAACTATAACGGTAGGTTAAGCTCTGGAATAGACTCCCAAGGGAGGTTGTGGAATCCCCATCACTGGAGGTTTTTAAGAACAGGTTGGACAAATGCCTTTGTCAGGAATGGTCTAGATGTATTTGTTCTTCCCTCAGCACAAGGCGCTGGACTTGATGACCTCTCCTGCTCCCTTCCAGCCCTACATTTCTACGATGCTATGACTCTATGCCAAAGTTGTCAATTAAATGAAAAGATGTAACTAACAATTATAGAGAAGTTACATAGTGTCAACACGTTGTGAAAGAGAGATTCCAGTACCCCCTTGATAGAAGAAACTGACGGAAGGGAGAACACCATGTCTGACATAAAAATAGTATCTCCAAGTATTTTTAAGTTTGTTTTACCATCAGATTGTGTCCACTGCTGTAGGAAGCATCATATGATTGGTGATACCTCAAACGAATTTCTGGAGAAAGAGGTTTATTTTTGGTGACCTCAGAAAAGAACTGGGAGGGTGCCCATTTTTGGTCTAATCTTGAAGTAGAAGAGAAGCCAGACCAAACATTATGTATGTGGATTGGAGGAGCCTAGAGCTTCATCCCAGTGGCTCACAATATTGCAAATAGACATGACACCTGTCAGATTTCAATAAAATGGCCAGCTCCCATCAAGTGCAACTTGAAGCAAATTATTTCTTGCATCACTGACTCCACCCCTGCAAACCAAGGGCCTGACAAAAAAGCAGAACTACAACTAGTGTGATCTAAACTGAAATGCAAGATCCCATCAGACCACACTCTCAGCTATGCCTTATGTTTGCTCCTAGCTTCAAGAAAAGGTAAATAACATTGAATAATGTGGTATTGCAGTAATATCACTGGCAGTCGTAAACATCCAGTTCATTGCTATGAGGGTGATAGCCAACCCATGACCTTTTAAAAATATTATCATGATAACCCTGGGAGATTAGTGAATTGATAATGTGGTATGCAGACTTTACTTATAGGTCACCAATGTTAATCCAGCTCAGGCTCCTGTCACAACCTATAATTGTAATAATCTGATAATTGTTTAGTTGCCTACTGTAGGTGAGAAAGTCAGTTGTCTCAGGCCAGTTCCCAATAAACAGATGTCCAAATCACAAAAATCACTAGCACAGTTGGAAGGGCGTAGCTGCCTTGCCACCTCCACTTCCTATACCCACCTAAATGCAGAAAATCAGAATAAATGTGGGCTGAAGCTTTGGAGGAAGGAAGGGTCAGCTGTGATAACACCTGCCCCCACTGCCAGTCCCTTTTTCCTTGTACCCGTCCATAAATCCTTTGGATTTTTTGCATCAGCTCATTAGTTTTAAAACAGGTCAATTTCTTCAGAGTCTGCTAGCTGAATTACTGCCAGGAAATCCACCAGAGAGAATTGCAGTCTTCTCAGGGTATGTCTACACTACGGTACTAGTTCGATTTCTGTGAAACCGAACTTGTGAACCCGATATTTCAATGTCGATTGTTCGAATCCACACCAGGGATGTTTATTCGAATGTCCGAGTCCACAGTAGGGGGGCAAGCGTCGACATTGCAAGCGGTGCACTGTGGGTAGCTATCCCACAGTTCCCGCAGTCCCGCCTGCCCACTGGAATTCTGGGTGCAGCCCCCAGTGCCTTGTGGGAACGAAATTGTGTCAAGGGTCGGTATACGTACATTTCGTCACTCGACCCACACTTCCGCCTTCCCTACGTGAAAGCGCCGGCGGGGAATGAATTCGCGCCCTTTTCCTGTGGCTGATAGCTCGGACGCCACTGGACAGTGAGCATGGAGCCCTCCGCGATTATCGCAGATGTTCTGTCCGTAGCCAACAACTCGCGCCTTATAGCGCACCTTTTCCAGACTCTGTTGCAGAGAAATCGGGAGAGGAGACAACGTAATCTCCGGGAGTACTTAAACTTTGAAAGGGGCATTGATCTCTTGCAAAGCGCTGGACCCCGGACCCTAGAGATCATGGTGGCAATGGGTCATGTTGATCCCGTGGAACGGCGATGCTGGGCAAGGGAAACAAGCACTGACTGGTGGGACCGCATAGTGATGCAGGTATGGGATGAGTCCCAGTGGCTGCGAAACTTTCGGATGCGTAAGTGCACTTTTATGGAACTTTGTGAGTTGCTGTCCCCTGCCCTGAAGCGCCAGGACACCCGGATGCGAGCTGCCCTCACTATCCAGAAGCGAGTGGCCATAGCCCTCTGGAAGCTTGCAACCCCTGACAGCTACCGGTCAGTAGCGAACCAATTTGGAGTGGGCAAGTCTACCGTGGGGGTTGCTGTGATGCAGGTAGCTCGTGCAATCGTTGACCTGCTGCTCCACAAAGTAGTGACCCTGGGAGACGTGCAGGCGATCATAGATGGCTTCGCTGCAATGGGATTCCCAAACTGCGGTGGGGCCATAGATGGGACACACATCCCTATCCTGGGACCGGAGCACCAGGGCGGCCAGTATATTAACCGGAAGGGCTATTTTTCTATGGTTCTGCAAGCACTAGTGGACCACAAAGGACGTTTTACAAACATCAATGTTGGGTGGCCAGGAAAGGTTCATGATGCTCGTGTTTTCAAAAACTCTGGTCTGTTTAAACGCCTGCAACAGGGGGTTTATTTCCCCGATCACAAAATCACTGTTGGGGAGGTGGAGATGCCAACAGTGATCCTGGGGGACCCTGCCTACCCGCTAATGCCATGGCTCATGAAGCCATACACGGGAGCCCTGGACACTGAAAAGGAACTCTTTAATTACCGCCTGAGCAAGTGCAGAATGGTGGTGGAGTGTGCCTTTGGCCGTCTCAAGGCAAGATGGCGAAGCTTACTTACTCGCTCCGACCTCAGCCCTAAAAATATCCCCATTGTGATTGCGGCGTGCTGTGTGCTCCACAATCTGTGTGAGATCAAGGGGGAGACATTTATGCAGGGCTGGGAGGTTGAGGCAAATCGACTAGCAGCAGATTACGCTCAGCCAGACACCAGAGCCATTCGAAGATCACAGCGGGAGGCGGTCCGCATCCGTGAAGCTTTGAAAGCTCGCTTCCAGACAGAGCGGGTTAACCATTGACTGCTACACTTCCGTAAACAGATACTGGACCTACCCCTGTCCCTTTACACATGTCCCGTTGCCCATCCTCCCATTACCAACCGCCTTCCCCCTCCTTGGATAAACGCTGTAAAGTCACAGTAAAGGAAAAATTTTTTTGTTTGAACGTGTTCCTGTACTTCTTCTTGGGTAATGATTATCACCGTGTAGGCATACGGCGGTTGGGGGGAGGTTTGGTTGGGGGACACTTCCCATCAAAGGGGAAGCTGTTGATCCTGCCCAAAGCGCAGTGCCAAGAGGTGTTCCGCTTGCTTAAAGGGACCATCAACCTCTTCTAATCCCATGTGTGTGTGGTGGTGTCTATGTGCCTTGTACGTATTGAGTATCGCCAACGGATCACACAGTGCATTGATCTATCCAGCAGGCTACTGTCAGCCGCAAAAGATCAGCGACCACCCTCCCCAAACATACAGTGCACCACCCAACCCCCAACCCCACGTTTAGAACGTACAAACCAGCACAACGAAGGAAAGGTGTGCTTAATGCATGCAATGTGTACTGTGCTTGTCACTTCAGCAGTTAACCTGTCTGCACCCTCGTTTGTGCTCCCATTCTCTGCACTTAAAAACCATGTTAACCACTACCCAGAGATACAAACTGTCCCGTTTAAAACACTCAGGGAAACATTGGTGAACCAAAAAACAAGATTTATTCAACAAAACAGTAACTTCACATGGAACCTGGGAAGGGAGGTGCTCAGTGGTGCTGCTGGATGGAGAGGAGGGAAAAGTCTATGGTTTTGGGAATGACAGCCTTCTGCTGTTGCAGCGGTCTGCAGGGGTGGATTGAGTATTTCCACGCACCCTGGCTCCCCTTGTCCTAGTGACTTTTGGGGAGGAAGCCACTGGACTTGGTGGCGGGGGAGGGCGGCTTGAAAGAACATACAGAGGCGCTCTTTCCTCATGTCTCCTGTCCTGGAGAATATCCACTAGGCGCCGGAGCGTGTCTGTTTGCTCCCTCATTATTCCCAGCATTGTTTGGGTCGCCTGCTGATCCTCCTGCCGCCACCTGTCCTCGCGCGCTTCAGCCCTCTGCTCCCGTTCCCTGGCTGCTCGCTCGTACCGTGCGAAGTCCTCTCTGCGCTGTGCCGCCTCCCTCTGTGACAGCATCACTAATTCCGAGAACATGTCGTCCCTGGTTCTCTTTTTGCGCCGCCTTATCTGGACTAGGCCATGGGTGGGAGAAGCACGGGTTGGGTGGGAGACACTCACAGCTGTGGGATAAATGAAAGGGAGTGAATTCCTCAGACAGATACTTTTTCAAGAACAGTGACCATACTCTTTCACCGTGAATAGGACCAAAGACAGTGCCTATCACATGTACACGTACTACAAGGTCAAATAATATGCCTTAAGGCTGAGTGAGTGCCTAGGGTCCCGGTATACGGATCCCAGAGGCCTTTCCGTACACAGAAAATCACCTCTCTGAAAACCATGGTAAGCTGCTTACTTACGACTGCTGTGAGATTGCTTCACAGCACTGCTCTAATCCCATGTCTCCCTCAGTGTTCCTGGCGGCGGTCAGTAGCTGCTGCTGGCCAAACCGGTAATCTACGGCGGCTGTCCTAAACCCCCCCCACCCCGTCCGCGTTGCCGCTGCAGGGAACCAAAAATGCGCGCGAACCGCTCAGCGTGAGCGGCTCGCCTACCCTTCCCCCCGCTCAGCGTGGCCGCTCCAGGGAACCAAAAATGCCCGCGAACCGCTCAGCGTGAGCGGCTCGCCTACCCTTCCCCCCCCTCAGCGTGGCCGCTCCAGGGACCCAAAAATGGCCGCGAACCGCTCTGCGTGAACAGCTCGCCTACCCTCCCCCCCCTCCGCGTGGCCGCTCTAGGCAATGTAAAATGCCCGCGAACCGCTCAGCATGAACGGCTCGCCTATCCTATCCCCGGTTTAGCGTTGCCGGTCCCCGGGACTGTCACTTCCCGCGCACCGATATGCACTACTGGTTTTGCTCCCGAGCCCCTACCACCACGCGGTAACGTAAACTGCCGGGTGTCTGTCTGTAAGGGGAAAAGGAAGCATGCAGTATACTAATTATACTACTCATTCGAACCAGGACCCCATGACTGATATCACTCTGATGAGGATTACGGAGACAGAGAAAATGTGCATGCTGAGTCAATGCAAGCAAACCCCGGGGCCGTATGCTGCCATGCTATGCAAGGCAATGATACCAGAGTACCTGCTGCTCGCATGGCGCGGGAAAGTATCCTACCATGGAGGAGACAATAAGGCAGCTCTCCCAGTGAACGTGCTAGACAAGCTATCGCTGTACCTTCAAGACAGCTTCTCTGAGATCTCTGCTGGTGATTACACCTCTATCCCCATACATATTGACAGACTTTTCGAATAGTTGCACGGGAAAGCGACTCCAAGGTGAAGCGCATAAGGCCAATGAAGCCACAGTTACAGAGCGTTAACACACCATAAGTATTGTATTGAAAATAAATGTCTAAAACACTGACCTGATGATCCCTCTCCTGATTCCTGATCAGGAATGCTGCCTTGGGAGTGTTCGAAGGGCAGCGCAGTCAGGGTCAGGAATAGTTCCTGGCTGTCGGGGAAATCTCCAGGGTGACCGCTTTCGATTGCCTCGTCCCCCTGCCCTCCTTCCTCTTCTTCGCCGTCAGCGAAAACCTCCTCCGATGTGTCCGTAGAATGGACCCCATCATCGGTGTCCACGGACACTGGTGGGGTAGTTGTTGCCGCACCACCGAGCATGGCGTGCAGTGCCTCGTAAAAACGGCAAGTCTGAGGCGCTGAGCCGGAGCGTCCGTTGGACTCTTTGGTCTTTTGGTACGCCTGACGTAGCTCCTTGATTTTGACGCGGCACTGCGTAGCATCCCGGCTGTACCCTCTCTCCGTCATAGCCTGTGAAATCTTCTCGTAAATTTTTGCATTCCGTCTTTTTGAACGGAGCTCGGCTAGGATGGATTCATCGCCCCACACAGCGATGAGATCCAAAACCTCACGATCACTCCATGTTGGAGCTCTCTTTCTATTCAGTGATGGCATCGAAACCACCGCTGTAGAGCTCTGCATCATTGCCAGTGCTGCTGAGCTCGCCACTATGTCCAAAGAGGCAATGTGATTCAAAATGGCCACAGAGGAAAAAGTATTCAAATTTTCGCGGGGATTTCTCTGAGTGGCAGGTCAGAGCATCCGAGTACACAATACTGCCCTGAGCGTCCACCGAGTGGTGCACTGTGGGATAGCTCCTGGAGCTATTAGCGTCGAGTTCCGTCCACAGTACCTCGCATTCGACATGCCCATTTCGATTTTGGCGCTACTCCCCTCGTCAGGGTGGAGTACCGAAATCGATTCAAGGAGCCCTTAATGTCGAAATAAACTGCTTCCTAGTGTGGACGGGTGAGGGATTAAATCGAGTTAACGCTGATAAATTCGACATAAAGTCCTAGTGTAGACCTGGCCTCAGTATCAGATTGCTCACCAATATAAGTCTCTAAGGCCTAAGTGGTTCCACTTCTGTATACCGCAAGTGAGCAACATATTTTTTCACTCATGTCCACCATGTTATCCATTTTCATTTCCCTCTAAACCAATGCTCTGAATCCTCTCTTTCAATGCTGATTCCTTAGCCCAAATCCCCTGATCCACCACTTAGCTTGCTCCTTCCTCCCCCCTTGCTTCTCCAAGCAGCAGCATAAATATCAAATAATTTGTCCCCTGCAAGCACTACACTGATCTGTAGACCTAAAGAGACCAGCATTTTCTTGCTAGGTGGGTGCTTGTCAAATGACTGCTGCTTCTCCTAATGCCTAAGTTCCTGTTTTTGAGATGCCCCAGCTAGATCTGTGGTGACTTGGTCTATCTTTCTCCCCATACCTATCCAAAATGTTGCCCCCCTCTCAGGAAATTAGTTGTGCAATACAAGATAGCAGGCTACATCCACTCCCCCTTTCCTCTTCATCATCCAAGTGTCCCCTAGTTCATCCCAAGCCACCTGCCTTCCTTTGCTCCATGTCTACACTCCCCTAAGATGAAAACAGAGAGAGAAGTCAACACAATACTGGGCTGGGATTCAGTGCTCCTCTCAATTTCCATTAGCATTCTTCTTGGTCTCTCATCACCCCTTCTAATATCCTTCAATGCATCCCATTTTCTGTCCAGTTCTAGGGGCTCACAGGAAAAGTCATTGCATTTCCTTGCTCCTCAGGCCCTCCAAGACCGCAAAGGGCAATCTCACAGTTCCTGTTCCATATCCTCCCACTGTAGCAGCAATGTATGCCAGGGTTCCCAAGAGACAGGCAATCCCTGTGTTTTTCTCAGCGGGGCTTTTCTTTCAGCTTCTTATGGAGAGAAAATTTTCAAAACATCCTCATCCTGAGCTTGGGGCAGACACTATGTTACCCCAAGCTGCTAGTTTCCAGTCATCTCAATCAATGTACCTTTCGTTCTGTCAGGTTTCATTCACTGTGGGATTTGTTGTTGCAGCTTCCTGATATCAGCAACTATCAGGAGTGCTACTTACGATGCTGCTTTTTCATAGAATCATAGAAGATTAGAGTTGGAAGAACCTTCAGGAGATCATCTGGTCCAACCCCCTCCTCAAAGTAGGACCAGCCCCAGCTAAATCAGGGGCCATGCTCCTCTTGTCCTGCTGCTCACAAACAGGGAAGAATTGGTAGGGGAAGTAGAAGTTGGTGGCAAGCTAGGAAACAGTGATCATGAGATGGTCGAGTTCAGGATCCTGACAAAAGGAAGAAAGGAGAGCAGCAGAATATGGACCCTGGACTTCAGAAAAGCAGACTTTGACTCCCTCAGGGAACTGATGGGCAGTATCGCCTGGGAGGCTAATATGAGGGGGAAAGGAGTCCAGGAGAGCTGGCTGTATTTTAAAGAAGCCTGCTGGTAGTGCTGCCTTCAGAGCTGGGCAGCTAGAGTGTGGTGGCTGCTGGCCGGGAGCCCAGCTCTGAAGGCAGAGCTACCGCCAGCAGTAGCACAGAAGTAAGGATGGCACGGTATGGTGTTGCTAAACTTACTTCTGCGCTGCTCCTGCAGGCATAGGCGCCGACTCCGTGGGTGCTCCGGGGCTGGAGCACCCACGGGGAAAAATTGGTGGGTGATCAGCACCCACCGGCAGCTCCCCGCCAGCCCCGGGGCCCGCGCCCAGCTCCCCGCCAGCCCCGGGGCCCGCGCCCAGCTCACCGTAGCACCGGGCGATGTTGCGGGGCCCCGCCCCCAACGCCGGGCGACGTTGCGTCAGGGGCGGGGCCCCGCGACGTTGCGTCGGGGGCGGGGCCCCGCGACGTTGCATCAGCGTCGGGCGACCGCACCCACCGGCGCCACCAGAAGGCAGCACCTGTGCCTGCAGGGCGCCACCTTCAGAGCTAGGTGCCTGACCAACAGCTGCCGCTCTCCAGCCATCCGACTCTGAAGTCCGTGCAGAAGTAAGGGTGGCAATACCGTGACCCCCCCCTAAAATAACCTTGCATTTCCCCCGCCCCCCATCTCCCTTTTGGGTCGGGATCCCCAATCTGAGAAAAACATGTCTCCCCTGTGAAATCTGTATAGTATAGGTAAAAGCACATGAAAGACCAGATTTCATGGTGCATGAAGCATTTTTCATGGCTGTGAATTTGGTAGGGGTGCTAGTTATCAAGGACCTTTCTCTGAAAAATGTTTGCTAAAAGGTACAGTAGCAGGTCTCTGGTGTAGTCTCAGAATGATGAAGAAAATCAATTTCAACTGTATTTCCTGGCTTGTTTTAATTCTTAATAGACTGTGTAGGATGTGATTAAACCTTTCAAATTCCTCACTGGACTGAGGATAATATACTTATGAACTTGTATGATGACTGTGCATCTCGTAGGAGGGCAACAAAGTCATTGGAAGTAAGTTAAGGGCTATTATCACACGCATTTTAGCAAGGATTTCCTTTATGGCTAAACACCAAAGTAAAATAGGTAGTAATAACATCTATGGTAACATGGAACATGAAGGTTGTTTTAGGCTATTTGCTATAATAACCAGTCAGTGTAATGGCATCACATTATGAAGGTACATGTTTAAAGGGTCCCCACAATATTAGTCACAATTTGTGCTAAGATCTCTCTAGTAGTTTTGCTGGTGTATTCAAAACTGTCATGACATGGTAATTAGCAAGCACCAAATTACCCAAAGAAATTGCATGTCTCAGGAAACATAAGCTTTTCTGGAAGAAGTTATGTTTTTTCCATATTCACTCTGAGACCTCTTACTTTAAATGAAACAACACAGCTTATAGATTTACTGTATGTTTTGTTCAGCAGGCTCTGAATACATTTTATCATGAAGGCGGCTTTACATATCTTGCAATTTCTGTGATATGGCAACCATAACTTTCTGAAAAGCCAGTGGAAAAGATACAGAAGGTGACAGTGAAAATGTCCTTCAAATGTAACAAAATAGTGAGATCAAGTCATTAGCAGTTATCTTGGTGCAGAAGGACTTGATAAATACTAGCAAAATCTATAGCAGAGAAATCAATTCTTTCCGCTTATAAGCTATATGCCTCCTGCTTTCTTTTGCATAACCACAATATGGGGCACCCATCCAGAGGCAGCAGGGAGCTAAATAGTGCTATTAACCAGCAATTTATTTTGTATTTGTGACTATACAGACTTTGAATGAACAATGGTACCTGGTGCAGTTCTTGCTATATTGGAAAAAATGTTTTCATGAATATGTTTCCCCGAACCCTCTTTCCTGCCAAGACTTTTTACAACAATTAAGAACATGACATAAGAACATAAAAACAGCCATACTGCATCAGACCAAAGGTCCATCTAGCCCAGTATCCTGTCTTCCGACAGTGGCCAATGACAGGTGCCCCAGAGGAAATGAACAGAACAGATAATCATCAAGTGATTCATCCCCTGTTGCCCATTCCCAGATTCTGGCAAATAGAGGCTAGGGACACCATCCCTGCCCATCCTGGTTAATAGCCATTGATGGACCTATCCTCCATGAATTTATCGAGTTCTTTTTTGAACCCTGTTATAGTCTTGGCCTTCACAACATCCTCTGGCAAAGAGTTCCACGGGTTGACTGTGCATTGTGTGAAGAAATACTTCCTTTTGTTTGTTTTAAACCTGCTGCCTATTAACTTCATTTGGTGACCCCTAATTCTTGTGTTATGAGAAGGAGTAAATAACACTTTCTTATTTACTTTCTTCACACCCATCATGATTTTATAGACCTCAATCATATCCCCCTTGCTTTAGTCATCTCTTTTCCAAACTGAAAAGTCCCAATCTTATGAATCTCTCCGCATATGGAAGCCATTCCATACCCCTAATAATTTTCGTTGCCTTTTTCTGAATCTTTTCCAAGTCCAATGTATCTTTTTTGAAATGGGGCAACCACAGCTTCACGCAGTATTCAAGATCTGGGTGTACCATGGATTTATATTGTAGCAATATGATATTTTCTGACTTATTAGCTATCCCTTTCTTAATGATTTCCAACATTCTGTTCGCTTTTTTTGACTGCTGCTGCACATTGAATGAATGTTTTCAGAGAACTATCCACAATGACTCCAAGATCTCTTTCTTGAGCGGTAACAGCTAATTTAGACCCCATCATTTTATTTGTATAGTTGGGTTTATGTTTTCCAATGTGCGCTACTTTACATTTATCAACGTTGAATTTCATCTGCCAGTCCCTCAGTTTTGAGAGATCCTTTTGTAGCTCTTCGCAGGGATTTAACTCTTTTTAAGTAGTTTTGTATCATCTTCAAATTTTGCCACCTCACTGTTTACCCCTTTTTCCAGATCATTTATGAATATGTTGAATGGGACTGGGGGACATCGCTATTTACCTCTCTCCATTCTGAAAACTGACCATTTATTCTTACCCTTTGTTTCCTATCTTTTACTCAGCTACCGATCCATGAGGGCTTACTTTGCTTAAGAGCCTTTGGTGAGGGGCGTTGTCAAGGGCTTTCTGAAAATTTAAGTACACTATATCCACTGGATCACCCTTGTCCACATGCTTTTTGACCCCCTCAAAGAATTCTAGTAGATTGGTGAGGCATGATTTCCCTTTATAAAACATGTTGACTCTTCCCTAATGAATTATGTTCATCTACGTGCCTGACAGTTTTATTATTTACTATAGTTTCAACCAGTTTGCTCGGAACCGAAGTCAGGCTTTGTGGCCTATAATTGCCAGGATCACCTGTTGAGTCCTTTAAAAAAATTGGTGTCACATTAGCTATCCTCCAGTCATTTGGTACAGAAGCTGATTTAAATGATAGGTTACAAACCACATTTAGTAGTTCTGTAATTTCACATTTGAGTTCCTTCAGAACTCTTGGGTGAATACCATCTGGTCCTGGTGACTTATTACTGTTTAATTTACCAATTTGTTCCAAAACCTCCTCTAATGACACCTCAATCTGGACAGTTCCTTAGATTTGTCACCTAAAAAGAATGGCTCAGGTTTGGGAATCTCCCTCACATCCTCAACTGTGAAGATTGATGCAAATAATTACATTTGTTTCTCTGCACTGGCCTTATCATCCTTGAGTGCTTCTTTAGCATCTCTATCATCCAGTGGCCCCACTCGTTGTTTAGCAGACTTCCTGCTTCTGATGTACTTAACTTTTTTTTTGCTATTACTTTTTGAGTCTTTGGCTAGCTGTTCTTCAATTCTTTTTTGGCCTTCCAAATTATATCTTTACACTTCACAGAGTTTATGCTCCTTTCTATTTTCCTCACTAGGATTTAATTTCCACTTTTTAAAGGATGCTTTTTTGCCTCTCACTGCTTCTTTTACTCTGTTGTTTAGCCACGATGGCAATTTTTTCATTCTCTTACTATTTTTTTAAATTTGGGGTATACATTTAAGTTGGGCCTCTATTATAATGTCTTTTAAAAGTTTCCATGCAGCTTGCAAGGATTTCACTTTTGGCACTGTACCTTTTAATTTCTGTTTAACTTCCTCATTTTAGTGTAATCCCCCCTTTCTGAAATTAAATGCTACCATGTTGGGCTGCTGTGGTGTTTTCCCCACCACAGGGATGTTAAATTTAATTATATTATTGTCACTGTTACCAAGCGGTCCAGCTATATTCACCTCTTGGACCAGATCCTGTGCTCCATTTAGGACTAAATCAAGAATTGCCTCTCCTCTTGTGGGTTCCAGGACTAGTGTCTCCAAGAAGCAGTCATTTAAGGTGTCAAGAAACTTTATCGTTGCATCCTGTCCTGAGGTGACATGTACCCAGTCAATATGGGGATAGTTGAAATCCCCCATTATTAAAAAAAATGAGTTTTTTATTTCTATAGCCATTTTAATCTCCCCGAGCATTTCACAGTCATTATCACCATCCTGGTCAGGTGGTCGGTAGTATATCCCTACTGCTATATTCTTATTATTCAAGCATGGAATCACTATCCCATGTTTGGTTCATTTAAGATTTTTACTTAATTTGATTCTATGCTTTCTTTCACATATAGTGCCACTCCCCCACCAGCACGACCTGTTCTGTCCCTCCAATATATTTTCTACCCTGGTATTACTGTGTCCCATTCATAGAATATCAGGGTTGGAAGGGATCTTAGGAGGTCATCTAGTCCAACCCCCTGCTCAAAGCAGGACCAATCCCCAATTTTTGCCCCAGATCCCTAAATGGCCCCCTCAAGGATTGAACTCACAACCCTGGGTTTAGCAGGCCAATGCTGAAACCACTGAGCTATCCTCCCCGCTGGATTATCCTCATTCCACCTAGTTTCTGTAATGACTATTATATCAATACCCTCGCTTATACGAGGCACTCTAGTTCACCCATCTTATTATTTAGACTTCTAATTAATAATAATAAAAACATTACTTTATTCTGTTCTGTATTTGGTGATGTTAATGCACTTTCAATTCCCCTATGTGAGGAGGATGTTAAATAGAAGCTACTAAAAAGATTAGGTGGGTGAGGTAATATCTTTTATTGTACTTCACCCACCTTGTTTCTCTAATATCCTGGAACCAACATCGCTACAACTACACTGCAGAAGCTAGTAAAGTCAGACATTTTAAAATCAGCAGATCCAGATAACTTGTGTGCAAGAGTTTTAAAAGAGTCAGCTGAGGAGCAAGCTGGCCATAGATTTCTCCTTGTGTCTCTTGGCTTCCCTTATCAATTTTTGTACAATTCCTGACTTCTGATTTATATTCATTCATCTCCTTTCTTGTATTGTTTATATATATTTTACAGCTGCCTTCATTTCCCCTCTAAAACAGATTGTTTTTTTTAACCCGCACAGCCTTCTATCTTAATTGTGGGATTGGTGCTTTTTGAGCATCTAGTTAAGTGTTCTTAAATGATTCCCAAATATCATTCATGCATTGTCTAATCATTGCTAATCTCTAGTTTTTGACTGTTCTCCCCTGACTCATCTGGTCAGTGTTCTCATTCGCAGATCTGTTGCCTTCCAGTGCAAATCTTTTGGTTTGCTTAAGTTTATTTATCCAGAGGCTAACTCAAGGGCTCTGCCCTTCTGTGCATGCTCAGACCTCAGCCATCTTTTGAATTTACAGTCAATGAAAAAGCTCCCTTCCCACAGGAACTGCCCAATGGTTCTGTCTAATTCCATCTAATAGCTCTTACTGCTGCTAACCTGTTGAGGGCTGGGTGTCCTTTTTATTCCCTGGTTCCTAGTCAGTGCTATTCAATCTCTTGATGCAGGAAGCATTGTCTCTTCAGCTCTTTATATCTATGGAGGCTTGAAGTGATTTATATATTTATTTAAGTGAATCAGTTGCCCTTGCCCGAGGTGATGGCTGTACCTTAAGGCTTCTTTCTTTGAGTCTGCTGCCTTAAGCTTGATGCTGAATTGTTTCCTATAGTTAGCTCATCTCGCTACTGACCTTTGGCTTGGAGCTGGAAGCCGAGTCTTCTTCCGTGCTCATTCCAGTTAGTACTCTTTTTGTGTTGTTCTTTCTATTTTTCTCACATATCAAATGATTACACTGGGCCTGGGTGGCAGCAACTTTCTTTGCTGCATAGAGACTAAGCCACAAAGAATATCCCCAAAGGGCTATCTGATTGCATTTTTCCTGGCAGTGTGCTGTCTGACCTGCAGTTAGGTCAAAACAAGGCTCAAATATGTATGGCATTAGCGGAGCAGCATTACAAGGTAAAGTAATTTCCCCTTATTAATGTTATTTTCACAAAGGCATGCTGAGGGATGCCTCTCGCATTTGGCCCTGAAGGCAGTGGGATATGTGCTCATTCTGATGTTTTATGGAAAGGAATCTCTCTCTTCATCTCTCATGGGTCTCACGTTTGTCACTGAAAATTCCATGGCCCTGGGGAGTTTATGGAAGGTTTTGGTTGTGGTGTCCGAGATGGTGCTGGACGTATTGCCCAGGCCCCAGTCAACTGAAGGCTTTGAAAATTAGGAGAGAACCTTGAATGTGAGCCTGTGTTTAATGGGGAGTCAGTTTAGTTTCTGGAGCACTAAGTCACTGTGCTCAAATTATCCTGTGTTGCTCAGCAAATGGGCTGCCATGTTTTGAACCCGCTCAACATTTTTCAGGACTATTGTCATTCCTGTGAACAGTACACTGCAGTAATCAAGCTTGGAAGTCCCAAATGTGTGAGTCAGTTGTTGTCTGACAAAGTGGGATACAGCCTCTTAGCCAGGCATAGAGGAAAAAAATTCATATGGAAGGGGAAGGATGGACTGAAACAGATGTCAAATTGGAGTGAGTACCACACATTTTCCACAATAGCGATACAGAATAACAGGTGTCTGTATTGCATAGCAGTAAGATTTAGATCATCAAGGTGTACTCACAGAATAATTTTTGTTTTGTTTTGTAGATACAGCATCATGTAAACACATGACAGTGAGATCTGGAACTAGTGTTTAACTGACACTGTACTTTTACGCAGACACAGCAGCACACACTAGCATAATGATCAATCTTTCCACCGCAGTGTAATAGTTCATTTAAATAAGTAACTACTTCAAACTGTTTCTGGTCTAGGTTATGTCCAATTCAGTGACTTCCAGGCATATAATACAGGATCAAATCCAACTAACAAATGTATTAATTTTATAGCAAATTATGACCTTTGCAACAATACTGTAATTCTAAATGAGCAATTTGCACTTAGGTTCTTGTAGAATAAAGATAAAAATCATATACTACTTATATAGCACCTCATAAAATGCTGACAAAAGGGTAGTTTCAAAGGGATTTCTTAAGATTTTTGCCATCTTAGGTTTGACATGGACTGATTTGTTTAGCCCCCTACTAGTTAGAAGAATTATGGGCCTCATATTCATTTACACTGATGCCCCTTTATACCATTCTGGCAATGTAAACATGCCTTAAAATGGGCATGAGCTACAGTTACACTCACTTTATGGCCCTTTTACACCATCACAGAAGTGTAAATAAGATTCAGGCCCTCTGTATCTGAGAATGTACTGGGAGCAACAGCCGTCTGACGCTTGGTGGAAAAATCTTAGATATGGAATCCACAGAAAATGTGTTATTTCACAATATTTTACTATAACACACATGTTTTATTCTGGATTGGTAATATTACTACCTTTGTAGTAAAATGCTGCTTGAATGTGAGAATCTCAGAGACAAATGGTTGAGGGTTGTCTGTTGAACAAGGGGAACCCTATTACTTTGGTTCTGAGTCACCAACCTAAACCAGTCCTGTATATTTATGTGTATGAATGTACATAACCGAAAAATGACACATAAGAGATTAGTATACTGAGAAAGCAAGGGGAAATTGTAGGTTAACAACAAATTTTTAGGAAGTGAGAAATGAGCAAAATTGCAGGCCTGGTTCCAAACTCCGCTATACCACTGTAAAACAGAAATAAATCAAATGAAGTAAATGGAATTATAACAGAATTGAACTACGGTGCAATGAAAACCTGGCTGGATATATTATAATACATACTATACCCTTGATTTATCTTGGTAACTTATGGCATAATACCAAGAGCACATTATGTGTGTCTGTAAACAAAGGCCCAGATTTTCAAAAGCAGAGCTCTATTCTGTTCTATTTAGGTTCTTATACATCCCTCATCACTGTAGTCTCTGAGCATCTTCTCAGTAGTGTATCAAGAGCTGTGAGTAACATCTGTCTTGTGGAGTTCTCTCATGCTTTCCCCAGGGGAAAAATTGTTAGCGCAGTATAGTGTTTTTTTTTTTTTTTTAAACGCACATGTTGCTATGTGTTTATATTAGACAAGACAAGGTTGATGAAGTGCACTTCGTACTTGGAGTAGAAGGTGGTGTGATTTGTGATGGTCCTTAGTTCCTGGGGAAGTTTATTCTACAGTCTTGGACAACTCCCCCCCGCCCGCCCCCCCCCAACAAAGCTGTGTCTCAGAGCTGTCTCTGTCCTATGTGCAAAAATATTCATGCTGTTGTATGTGTACATTTGTGTATGCCTTTGCTCTGATTGTGAACACAATTTGAGTATTTGCTTGCTCAAATGGCCACTTGGCTATCTAAGTGACCCTTTGTGTGTCCCTTTGTGTGACCCAATAGCTGATCTGTGTGCAGAAATACTGTAAATGAGTATACAAGTATAGGCAGACATTTGTATGCACATTTTTACTCATTGACCTTGGGCCCCTGCTTTTGAAAATCTGGCCCATAACACTGAAATGTCCATTCAGTGTACAGGAAATTCTTACCAGCTGATTTACTTTGCTTGTGCAAGGTCACAGCAGATTATGTTTGGGAAGAACAATATGTTCTGTTCTAAAAGTTAGCTAAAGGAGAACTGGCTCAGGGGATTGTTAATGGGAAGTTTTTAAACTCTAGGTCATGAGTCAAACCCCACAGTATGAAATATGAAGGTTTTGAATTAGTTCAGCCCATCCCTGATTGCAATGTGAAGTGAAAACAAATGATTGGCAGTAGCAGAATGGAAAAAAAATCACTTTTGTGGAAGAAGGAGCATGTTACAGTAGTCCTAGTGCTCTAGCAAATTGGAATAAGGAATACAAAATACAGATGAGTGGAAACAGGTCCATTTTGGTGAATTTTTCTGTTGAGACAGGTCCCAGGCTTCTCGAGAAGTCAGCAGACAGGGCAAAAAGTTCTAAAATTGTGACTCGTTCAGTAGTTTGCAGTACTAGCCTATGTGAAAGGTTTGAGTTTCTCTTCTTCTTTGCTATATTTAAAAAAAAATATTGTTACCCACCCTATTGTATTCCTACGTGGCTTTCCCCGGAGTTGCTTCTCTCTTCTGGCTCAGTCAGATAGGAGAAGATTTTGGGAACATCTGCTTGTTTCAGCTGATAAAGGGGTCTGAACAGACATTTACTCATTTTCTTTAGATGCCTTCTTCTCTTCCCTATGGAGCTACTTCTTGCCAATGTGGCTGATGTCTGGCAACCAGGCTGCTTAGGATGGTCGTTTCAAATGTCACTGCACTAACGGCAATGCCAAGGACTGAAGTTGAGCACTGATATGCCAACCTTAAATGTCCCTCAAATGCACGTTTTCTCTTACAGTGACTTCTCACAGACGTGAACAGAACTCAAAGATTTCTTTATTGCTTTTTTCTAAAATCACTTTTGACAATGTAGACCTGTTGTGGGCTTATTTAGCATTTTGAAGAAGAAAAAAAATGAAACTGGTTGATGAGACTATTCTTCATGACCATTGAATGGACGCAACATCACTGCCCTGGGCCCAGTGAGTCATTATGACAAATAAAGAGTATTGTTATAAAGCCGGGGGTGGGGTGGGGGGGCTCTAGTCTCCCCTCGGGGTGTGCAGAATGAAATATTTTTATTATTAAGCAATGGGAGACTGGGATATTCGGAGGTTAGATAGTCCACAAGAGTAGCTCTCTCCGAAGTGGTCCACTGAGTGAAAATGTTGGAGAACCACTCATTTAAAGGCTGGTGATTACACTCAAGGCAAAGATTTGTTGGAAAAGAAGGATTGAAACGAGCCCTCTTAGTTTAAAATGTCTTGAAGTCAGGTTTATTTGCCATGTTGGATTTGGTATTTGAAATTAGAGGTGAAAGGTAGATTTTTTTTACCTG
Organism: Chelydra serpentina; assembly: GCA_037349315.1. Classification (NCBI taxonomy): domain Eukaryota; kingdom Metazoa; phylum Chordata; order Testudines; family Chelydridae; genus Chelydra; species Chelydra serpentina. Next base: position 20,420,014 of record JBAIAC010000042.1, read on the forward strand.
GAAGCCCCAAGTTCAAGACTTTGATGGCCAGGAACTAAAATAGCAGGGAGCTGTGTTCCTTCCATTGTGCTAGGGCTTGTAATATTGCTAGATGAAGCAGTAAAAGCACATTACCCTGAGAGTCTGAACTCAGTTCTTCACAGTGACACTGTATAAAGAAGCTAAGGAAGCATAGGCACATGACTGATATTGAGGTGAACAGTGTTGTTATAGCTGTGTTGGTACCAGGATAAGAGAAAGACAAGGTAGCTGAGGTAATATCTTTTATTGGGCTAACTTCTATTGGTGGAAGGGATGAGCTCCGTGTAGCCTGAAATCTTGTCCCTTCCATCAACAGAAGTGCGTCCAATAAAAATATTACCTCACCCATCATGTATCTCTCATTAAGATGAACAATTCATCTATCCTGTTTCATGTTTTTGCCTAACTGAAAGATACAGCTGTGCTTTATTTGTATATTTGCTTAATCTACCCATGGTAATTGCAGAACCTAGATCATTGTGGTGCCTAGATGAAGAAACATGGAAATGGGAAATCAAAATTATATTTGTTGTCTCCAGAGTTCAAATACACAAAAAAACCACTGACCCCATAATCCTCAAATCTGGAAGAGTTCTGCTCAGCACAGGGCCTGAAGGGAATTCAGGGAAGTGTTGCCACCTTTGCATTCCCCTAATTCCTGGAGTTGCCAAGCAATGGTCCCAGATTAAATTAGGGCAGCCTTCAGGTTGCTCTAACTTGCATCAGATGGTAACAACCTCAAAAAGGATGTTGTACCAGCCAGGTATTGTCAGAGTGCTGCAGCGGACTAGCCACATCTTCAACATATCCATCACCCTCCACACCAGGACAAGCTATGCCAAGGGTGGGGCTAAGATCTGCCCCACCCTTCCTCAGAAATTCTGTACAGAGGATTAAATTCCATTCCTCACAGAAAATTTAAGAAATTATTCAATCTTCCTGAATACTGGCACCATAGTTGAGGTAAGAAAATGGGGATATGATTTTCAGCTCTTTGTTTTACAATATGTTCATCCATGTTTACCCATATTCTAATAATCTTTGGGAATCCTAAATAGGTTTTTTTTGGGGGTGGGGGGAGAGGGGGAGGAGAGTGGAGTGGAGAGAGTGAGCATTTTAAGTCATCTTTAAAATTAGGCAACATTAGTACGTATATGTTTGGTATGACTCAACAAAATACAATTACGTTGAACACACAATAAAGCAAATCTGAGCTGTGGCAAAGAAAATGAAGAGCGTTTCACTGGCTAAAGTAACAAATAGCTGTCAATCTGTATCCATGATATTCAGTACACACAGTGTGGTTAGGGTTTTTATCATAAAAGTAATATAAATCAAAGTCTGATTTTGCTTAATCGTGCAATTTTTCTGTGTTGATTTTCTACCTCACAGTGAAGAAAACTAGAATCCAATGAAACTATGGAGACCATTCAAAATCCTGCCACATTAGAACATTAATACTGGGAAAGAAGGGCTGTGCACAGAGGGATATGCAGAATTAATGTACTAGTACAAATTTCAGAAATAGTTTCCACTTTTCTTTTAAAGCTTTCCAAGGAAGCACAGACAGCTGACATGGAAAAAGATGCCTGGCTAACTACCTGCTAGTTTTAAGTTGGAGGTTTCTTAGGGCAGGGATGAAGGATCTGATTCTCATTTACATTAAGGCCCCTACTGTAAAGGAGTATTAAAGAGTGTGTAAGTCACATTTATATGGTGTCTTTCTGTAAATGTTGTACAGCACCAAACACATTGTCAGTGCTCTGCAAATATTATGCACTTGCAGTTCCATCAGCTCTATTTGCACCCTAATATGTATTGATTGACATGCATGTCTAGCCTCAGGCTGAAAATTAAAATTGGCCTCCTGCCTCAGTACTTGAAATGGACTAATTGCACTGCGTGTTCTTTCCACTGACTTGACTCAGCTTGAAGAAGAGTGCATATGCTAATTAGGTCTGTGTTCTTTCCAAGGTGCATTATCATCATTTGGTGCAGTTGCAAGAAAACAGGTGGGAGCAGGGCCGGTGCAAGGAAGTTTTGCGCCCTAGGCAAAACTTCCTTGCACCAGCCCTGTGCCCCCCTGCTAATGCCGCCCCCCTCTCCACAGGAGCCAGCTCTCCCCCCCCCCCCCCGCAGCTCCTCACCTGCCCCTGGCGGCTGCTCAGAGGAGGCCCAGAGATCAGTAATATAGCTCCAGGTTGTATCAAGGGGCAGAAGAGGGGCATCCACGGGGCAGAAGAGGGGAGGACAGTGCTGTAGAGATAGTAAAATACACTGCCCTCCCAGCACTAGTATAGGCTGGTGCGGAGGTTGTGCAAATAATACCAGCCTTTGCCCAGTTGCATCTTAGCTTTTGCTCTTCTAGCTGGGAGCAGCTCTAGAGAAAGGCCAGCCACCCCAAAACTGACATGGAGGAATGTTTGAAACCGGAGAAAGCCATCCAACCCAATACGCCTGCCCTGGTTTAATTTAGGCTGATTGAATGTTCCTGCTTTTCTCCTAGCACACTGCTTATCCCCTCCCCGGAAGCAAATAATTTAGATTCTTCAGTCAGCTTCCCCAGTAACTGGTTTCTTATGCCGATTATCACTTACATTGAATGGCTCCATCAGAGTACCTCTAAACTCCCGCGGGCCGGGGGCAGGCGGCTTAGTCCCCCGCCTGCCCGCAGCGGCAGGCGGCTTGGCCACCCGCGGGGGCAGGCTCGGCCGGCCACCCGCCCGCCCGCGGCGGCCGCGGCGGCAGGCGGCTCGGCCGCCCGCCCGCTGGCTGAGGCGGCAGGAGACTGGCCCCCCTGCCCGCCCGCAGCGGCAGGAGGTTCGGCTGCCCGCCCACGGGGGCAGGCTCGGCCGTCCGTGGCAGCCGCGGGGGCAGGCGGCTTGGTCCCCCGCCCGCAGGCCACGGTGGCAGGCAGGTTCCCCCACCCGCGGGTCGTGGGGGCAGGCTCAGTTCTCCGCGGTGGCAGCCCCCCATCCCATCCCATCCCATCCCACCGCACCACGCCCGTTCACCTCGCCGGCGGCAGCAGCTCCTCGCCGGCATTTCGGCGGCCGCCGAATCGCTGCCGGGAGTCTCCGCCCCCCAAATCCTGGCGCCCTAGGCGACCGCCTAGGGTCCCCTAGTGGGTGCGCCGGCCCTGGGCGGGAGGCTAGCCCTTATTTTCAGCACTGAAAGGGTCAGATCCTCAATTGAGGTACATCAGCATTGTTCCATTGACTTCAGCAGAGCTAAACTGATGTATGGCAGCTGAGGATCTCCTAAAATGTTTAAGTGCAGATCAGCAACTTCTTCTGAATGGAGGGAATGCTGCATGCATAATTGTGATGTGATATACAGACCCCACACTGCATAACACATGGTTAACAAGCTAATGTGGGCTCAGGTGGTGCCACCCTGTCGCATCTGTGAGAGATGTCAGGATTGAAGAGAAAAGCTTATGAAGAAGAAACCCAGCTCAGCCCAATGGCAGACCAGTGAGCAGAGCTGATCTTCAGTCTGCAGCTGCTGGAGAAAGCATCTGTGAAGTGCCTGCCTTCACTCTATAACTGCTGCCTGGTGGTCCTGGCCTGAAGGAATCTTTCCTTTCTGTTTAACTCAGTTTAGGGTCAACTCAGTTTAGCCTGATGAGCGCCCTCTGAAGGAAGACAACCTGATATCAGATTTGGGATGATTCATTTGTGTTAATCCCCCTTGCTTCTGTTTGTTGAATACTGCAGAAAGGGAGACACTTTAAAGTGCCCTGGCCCAAGGGCCAAATCACAGGAAGAGGCAGAACATCGCAGTGCCAGACAGGGAGAGAGCAGTTATGCCATGCCTGGCCACAAAGAGGCATTAGAGGTGAGTCAACCCCTTCACAGTAATAAAACTAATTTAAAAAAAGAGTAGGGCTGTCAATTGATCGCAGTTAATTCATGCAATTAACTAAAAAAATTAATTGTGATTTAAAAAATTAATCGCGATTAATCACACTTACAAGAGAATACCAATTGAAATGTACTAAATATTTTTGGATGTTTTTCTACATTTTCAATATTGATTTCAATTACAAAACAGAATACAAAGTGTACAGTGCTCACTATGTTGCAAGGTATTTACATGCCAGATATGCTAAACATTCATATGCCCCTTCCGTGGTTCGGTCACTATTCCAGAGGACACGCTTCCATGTCGATGATGCTCATTAAAAAAATAATGCATCAATTACATTTCTGACTGTACTCCTCGGGAGGAGAATGCATGTCTCCTGCTCTGTTTTACCTGCTTTTTGCATATATTTCATGTTATAGTAGTCTCGGATGATGACCCAGCACATGTTCATTTTAAGAACACTTTCACTGCAGATTTGACAAAATGCAAAGAACATACTGATGTGAGATTTCTAGAAAATAGCTACAGCACTTGGCCCAAGTGCTGTCCAAAATCTGAGAGGGACAAGGTGTGGAGCATGCTTTTAGAAGTCTTAAAAGAGCAACACTCTGATGCGGAAACTATAGAACCCAAACCACCAAAAAAGAACCTTCTGCTGGTGGCATCTGACTCAGATGATGAAAATGAACATACGTCTGTCCGCACTGCTTTGGATCATTATCAAGCAGAACCCATCATCAGCATAGAATCATGTCCCCTGGAATGGAGGTTGAAGCATGAAGGGACATATGAATCTTTAGCGCATCTGGCATGTAAATATCTTGCGACGCCAGCTACAACTGTGCCATGCGAACACCTTTTCTCACTTTCAGGTGATATTGTAAACAAGAAGCAGGCAGCATTATCTCCTAATTGTCTAAGTGATTGTCTGACCAAGAAGTAGGACTAAGTGGACTTGTAGGCTTTAAAGGTTTACATTGTTTTATCTCTGAATGCAGTTTTTTTGTACATAATTCTACATTTATAAATTCAACTTTCATGGTAAAGAGATTGCACTACAGTACTTGTAATAAAAAATAAATATAAAGTGAGCACTGTACACTTTGTATTCTGTGTTGTAATTGAAATTAATATATTTGAAAATGTAGTAAACATCCAAAATATTTAAAATAAATGGTATTCTATTGTTTATCAGCATGATTAGTCACAATTATTATTTTTAATTGCGTGATTAATCATGATTATTTTTTTAATTGCTTGACAGCCCTAAAAAGGGTAATTCTGACTAAAAGTAACCATCTTTTCTTGTTGGGCCAACACAATTTGAGATTCAGATTGCCTTGGACACATCAACTTAAAGCTATTTATTTGCCTGTTGTACATTTTAATTTCAGAACTAACAGAATTTACAGCATTTTCACAACAGTTTTCTGTGACACATTATGTTTCTTATTGCACTAGCATATGTTATAGGTAAGTAAGGCAAGAAACTCTACAGAGGGCTTAAAATGCCTTGGGACAGGTGGTGATGTGTATGGGTTGATTTGCATTTGCCATACATCATCTTTAGAATCCATGGTTTCTACAATATTTAATTAATTTTCGATGCGGCTTTAAATGGAGGGCAGCTTCCAGATGAGGGCAGCTTCTATTAAGTTTAATTACTTTCCCCTGAGGCTTGCAGGGCAACAGTACAATTGCTAAATGAGGCCAGCTACTAATTGACAGTGTCTTCTAAACAAAGATATATGTAATTGAATATATTCAGGTTAAGGGCTGGATTGTACCTTTAAGCCATTGTCCTGTGTTGAATGATGCATGTGCTAGGAGGGCTGAGTGGCACTGAGAGTTCTAGGAGGACTTCTGGCTGACTCAGAATTCATGTGGATAAGTATCATTACCTCTATTTTACAGACAGGGAAACTGAGGCATGGTAAGATGAAGTGACTTGATCTAAGTCATGAAAATTCACTGAAGGGAATTTCAAAAGCATTTAAAGTAAACTGTATCAGGTTCCAAATTTAACATGAAATTTAACATGAATTTCATAAACTGTCTTTAAAATGGGCTGAGGAGAATGGCCTCTGAATTAAGGATTAGGAATCCCCCTTTCTTAGCCAATCTATTGGAAGTCCAGTTTTTGACTTGGTTTCCATTTGTGCATAGAAAGCTTTGCAGGTGCACACTTTCTCGACACTAACACTTGTGTACACTGTTGATAGCTTCTATCATTTGCATGCCCAAGTGATAGAATTTACCTGCACAAACCCTGTCAGCTGTGCATTCGGGTGGTACTTGGAAAGTATTCACACATGTGGACTTGATCCAATGCTCTTTGAAGTCAATGGGAGACCTTTCATTGACTATACTGGGCTCTCAATGGGGATCTTTGTGCTCACAAAGTTACACACCCACAAATGGAGATCTCTTGAAACTTTGGCTCTGAATGTTATCATGGATAAGCAGGCAGCCTGGGTAAAATTAGCAGTGGTGGAGAAAGTAGAAGATAAGTTGTGGTGGCAATATGAGTCACGGATGTTAGCTCAGGTAAGCAGAATGGTTGGAAAGTTATGAAAAGGAGCAAGGAACCATTACTATGGCTATTTGTATTTCTTCAGTTGTGAATTATTGTCCATCATACAGGAAAGGCTGGAAAAAATTAAATTGAAAACAACAAAATAAATTACAAGGATTTTCGAAAATGTGTTTACTTTATATCCCAATATCTCTTGCTAAAGAGACATAACCAAATGTTTGCCACGTTCTAGTATTTTCTGCACAAATTCCATTTTGACCAAGACACAATGTATTATAACTCTGTCTCACCTATCTTCCTCTGAATTCTTAAGGAAACACTACTCCCCCACCCTTTTTTATACCCAGAATATCTTCCGTATCTCCACAAGTATCTTTTATCAGTTGGCAAAAATCTAAAATTGTCAGTTTCCCTAAAACAGAACTCAGAACTTTTTGTTCGTGTGTGTATTCTGAGTTAGAAGAAGAGTAGGGGAATCAGAATTCATGGATTCAACTCCTAGCTTGGGCACTGACTTGCTGTTTGACCTTTGGCAAGTCACTTAGGCCAAAATGTTCAAATTTGGGTGCCTAAAGTTTATTAAATACCCAAATAAGTGATCTGATTTTCAGAGTGCTCAATGTACATCAATAGATTTGCAACTGTTCAGTGCCTCTGAAAAATCAAGTGCTTATTTAAATGCCTAAATATGGATTTAGGTAGCTAACTCTAACCACCCAAGTTTGCAAATGTTGACTTTAGTTTCTCTGTCTCTCTCTTTTCCCATCTGTAAAATGGGGATAATAAAACTTACTTCACAGAGATAAGTAATAATAATGCAGTTTAAATCTGTTTATACAAAAGCAATGCTATGTGAACTTCACAACTGGAAATGTTTGTCTTTTAGTCTGAAACTATATTTCTCTGTTGTGAACAAACAGAAACTGTGGGTTAAACTAACATCTACTGGCTGCAGCTATTTTAAAGGGGGGGAATCTATAAGAAAGTGTTAATGTAAAGAGTTTGGATGTAGAGAGGCACAGTTCACCTGCCACACTGTCATATGTCAACCTTCATTTAAAAAGACAACATTCCTGTTCAATCATGTGCAGAGCATAACAACAGGAATAGTCCAATGCAAGAAGCAGTTAATATGGCTAATTTTAGCATTTGCTGCTAATATCAGCATGTGCCCTTTAATACTTAACTGTTCATTTGGAATGCTTTTAGCTGTGGCATTACAGTAATGTATGTAAGTAGCACCATTTCTTTGCAAGAAAAACTTTGAGAAAATTCTTATTGGTTTTAAAATTCCATGACTTTGGTCAAAGGACTGAGAAACCAGGTATTAAGGATTTCAGTCCTGTCAGAAGCTTTTGCCAATAAGAGGGCTTCTGTCATTCACAGCTGGGCACGTTCAAGATTTCCTATGTTACTTACCTTCATTCTGACAGCTTCTAGCGTCTCAGGGGACCATGGGATTTTCTTTCCCTTTTTTCTCTTCAAAGTGTTTTGAGTGTTGGAGGGAACAGAGAAGTGAAGTGAAGGAGTGAAAGTGAGATGGTTTGGGATTTTTTTTGTTAGTCTTTATTAAATTTTAAATAAAATATTGGCAATTTTCTCAGCCTTTTCTCCTCTTACTAATATTTAAAAGCATTTAATTAAGATTTTATAATGTGTCCAATGAGTTAAACCACTCTGTGGTGTTAGAAAAATATTACACATATAAATAAAATACATCAAAGCATTAAAAAGCTATTACACACTCTGAACATAAAATGGCAGAATAATGATGGATCCTGCCATGCAGCAAACATATTCAAAAATATTATCTTCCTGGTAATGAAATGCCATCCGTTTCATTTTAAGCTAAATACGTTAGACATATCAGTGGAGTCTGTGCTGACACAGCAGTGAGTTGAAATTGAAAATCTGAAATTATATATATGATTGGACACAGTGTTAAAGTAATTTATAGGAAAAACCACAAATGTGCTGGGTCTGCACCTTCTGGTGAACTCATTTTATAGAATCAGATAGAGGAAAACTCTACCATTTCTAATGTGCAGTTAGAATGGCAGCCTGCCAGGGCCCCAATATATCCAGTATGGGACAAAAAAAAGAGGGGGGGGGAAAGAGGCTAGAGAGACTTGATTCAAATTACAACAGTTCTGCATAAGCCATCAAGAAAATGGCATTCGTTTTCATCTCTCTGACCTAATATGATATAGCAGCTGTAGGAACTGTATTAGCTATCAAGACGAGAGGGAGATAACAGGGAAACATTTAGAGAGGGACAGCAGGATAGGGCTAATTTCATCACGGCTGCAGATACATCACATGCATTGCCATTGAGTGCAAAGTGGCAGCAAGAATGATGATCATCTGATACTCAAAGTTCAGGCTGGAATTCAGGTTCTGCTGACTGGAATGGATCTCAGTTATTATACACACACACACATTCTGGCAGACAGAAATGCGCTGACAGTCTGTCTCACTTAAGTTTTTTTTTATTCTTGTTTTGCCTGGCTTGCCTCCAATAAAGTGGTGGAGCTTGGTACACTTTGAAAGAAATACCAAGAAGCACACAGGTTTTTTGGTAAAGAAAGTAGTTCCCCTCACTTTTAAATTCCCTCAGTTCTTCATTCAATTATCCAGTCCTTCCTAAAATCCAGATAATTTATTTATGTTGTTAGTATGTTATTTTTCATGTAGGAAGAGGAAGAAATTGGAGTAAGAAAATACATTATTAGGAGATGAACTCTGCCTGGGAATTATCATATTAACTAGCTATTAATATTACTTTTACTTTTTAAGCACTGACAATGTGCTTGTTGCTGTACAAGATATGAATTCAAACTTTCCTTGCCCAAAGGGGCTACAGTCTTAGCAACTCAGGTAAAGAGGCCAAGATTTGTTTTAAAAATGGGTGTCTAAAATTAGGCTCTTAAGTCCACATTTAGGCACCTAAATAGGCTTGATTTTTAGAAGTGCTGTGAACCCAGCAGCTCCTGCTGATGTCTTGTTGGCCAGATGCACTGAAAAGAAGGAACAAGTTGATTTTTTTTATATAATTATGTTGACTCACTTCTCGTGAGCCACAGTGAAAAATAAACTACTGTAGAAATGGGAGTTGTAAGCACTTTGTTTTGGACAGGACTTATTATTTCTTTTTCCTGGGGAGTTAAGAGTAGATGTTGCCTTTTATTCATTCATTGTTAATTCATATCCAGCAAAATGTTTCAAAAGCCGTTAATGAATCATCTGCCAGCTTTTGGATTGGTAAGATTCCAGATCCATTCCAGAAACTGGTAAATACTAGTGCCACACACTGCTTATCAGATAGTTGTGTTGATAATTAGTATAGCCAATTGCTTGACCGCACTTTGGTTTTGTTATAAAATATATCCAGGAGGCCAAATAACCAATGACAGTCAGGTTAATTGCTCTAAGCGATGTTCAGTAATGTTATATTCACCTTACGCAGAAGGTGGGCTCCCAAAGTTACACATTTCAGCTAGTATTATTTATATAATGATTTTACAAGTTATCTCTTTACATGTTGCTAAAATCCAACCCATCAGTTTGTCCCAGTTCTGTAACTTGTTCTGTTCCTTTCTAATCTTTATTTTGGATACTAGCATTCCAGGTACTGGTCTGTGAAGGTACTTTCCTAGCTTGTACTAAGACATAGAACGAATGTGTCTTGAGTTCTGACTGTTAACTAACTGTTTATCGCTAATAAGATCGGGCAATTTTTCTTTTTCAATATTTCCTAGTGAGTTGGTACACAGTAACTCCCATAACCAGTACAAATGTATCTACCAACCAAGTTTTCCATTGCTTTCATATTGTTTGCTGCAATTAGTTTATTAATTTTACTTGTGTTTGATTAAACAGTTTAGCAATGCCATGCATATTGTAAATGGTGTGCCATTCCTCAGTAGCCAGGCCCTCAATATTATGAATTATTGATTTAGAGACAGTTTCCACTGCTTGGTAGTCAAAATAGTTAAAGTGTTTTTATATATATAAATATATATTGCATATTATCCCATTCTAAATAGATATTCAAAAATCAGATAATCCCAAAATGTAACCAATAATCTACATTTTGGAATCTCCTGTTTTGAAAGATATCAGATTACACAATAGTCTTTTGCCCAGCCCTTGGGTCCTTGTGCACTGATAAGATGGTATTATATTAATTAACAAAAGCATACAGTAATGATACATTTGTTTTTACACAGTAACCAAATTCAGCCATATTCCAATAAGAGAGATTTAAAATCACAGGTATATGCATGAACTCACTTTGCTTAATAATATACAGTTTAAATAATAGTTAGACGTGGCCTAGCTAGTGGATATTATAATGTCTCTATAGTCAATTGCATACTCAATTGTCCATATATGATAAACTGAAGTGTAGTTAAACAGTCTGTTATTTATAATGCACTTTATCTCTTCTTCTTCTGATGTCCAAAGGTTTCTTCACTGTGCACTGATACCTTCTGGAGCCTTTAGTCTGTAGGATGCATAGCTTAGGTTGGTTAATGCGATAAATTTTTTGTTTGTTGTTACATTTCTTATACACAGATGAATTTAGTTTCTTTACAATGTAATGGGGTCAAATAATTTATAACACAAGCAATGCTTCTGTTCTGTTGTTCCCAATTCTTTAGCACAAATATACCTGTGTTTAGATGCTCCTGCAGTTTTTGCATACACTTATTTTTATTTCTTTAACTTGTGCATTACTAGTTTTCCATAATAAATATGGCACTTGATTGCTAAAATAGAGGCTCAGTCTGTCTGTGAGAAGGTGTACTGTTCTCCCAGGCTGAGCAGTATGTTTTAGCAAGAGTTAGCAACAGAATTTTTACCCAAGCTTTTTAGCATCGATTTCCTTCTGACAGGAATGAAACTTTTGTTAAATATTTGAAAGCACAAATCTTAATAACCAGTAGTTTTTAACATAACACAAAAGAAAATAGTATAAAAATAAAACAAAATGTAGTTTAAATGCAGGCTTATGCAAACACTTGGAGGGTATTAAGTTTCATGACAGTTGGTTGTGCTTGGGAGACAAAGGTAGAAACCTATTGAAATTGTCTGGTTAGCTTTAACGTTTTGCAGCATAATCAAACATAATATATACTGTTATATTTCTAGATGTTCTGAGTATAATGTATATTTTAATATTTAACAAAGGTGCAAACAAATTTATAAACCCCAAAAGAGAAATCATGATTTTATCAGTATTAACTTTGCATTAATGTCGAGGTTTTCCCCCTACACTATTTTTAATTTGAATAAAAAGTCTTTGATTAATGAAAGAACACACTTTTTGTTGCAATTAAAATTATATACTGAGGCCTTTTGAGCTTTGCAAAAATTAATATTAGGATGGCTATAACCCAACCATAATATTAAAAATAGTGTGGTACCACTTATATTAAAGCATTTTATAATTGAATATAAAATTGGTTTTTGTTGAAACAAAATAAAAACAAAAATTAGTCACATGATACACAACGTACAGCATGCATGATGCATGACAAACTTGCAATTAACAAGGAATCGTGCCAAAATTGTATTTATAACTATACAAGATAAGGCATTAAGAACTTACAGTTATTAAGGCAACGTATTCTGGAAAAGAAAAAAGTAAACAAAATAATTAAACATTTAATTAGGCAAATTATTATCTTTTTTATTTAAAACTTTTAATAGAATTAATTAAAATCCCCATTGAGTTATTTGCCCACTGTGTTGCATTAACTTAGTTAACTTAAGGTAGTTTCCACTATTTTATATTACTTTTATCTTAAGATACTACTACCTAGAAATAAGGAAAACCCATATTTCATTTAGTAGATATATATATAATTAGTCAACAGTTGGGGATGACTTGGTGATTTATTGTTTACTGAGGAACCTTGTAGCTGTTGCCTGATTTTTCTCAGCTGATCCTTCATGTGGTGTAAATCATACCTGCTCTCTGGTCAGTTAGAAATACTCTGCCAACTCCAAAAGAGGTAGTGGAGATCATAAAAAGTTTCCCATTGTAGCTGTAGATCAACTTCTGCTTCACTGTCCCTGCATGACATCCTTACTCCAAACCCAAAATTGTAACAATCTCACTGTTCTCACAAAGAACTATTTAACGCAGGTCTCTTAGCTCCTGGGAGATTTCAGTTATTCCTGGGCTCCAGGGATACATTTCCATTTTGAGTTCAGGGTTCTTTGAGAGCTTCTTAACCTGCTTCTAGGGATTTCCTTTAATCTCTGTAGGGAAGCACTCACCATGGTACAGTTTTTCTTAAAAGCACCTCAGAAAATGATAGATTGATGAAAAGGAAAGATTCCTTTTCAAATGGCTTATTCTCTGGCTTTCCCAGGCTTTGCTGTCTAACCCTTGGACAAAGTCCATGTTCCAACAGCTTGATAAATTCTTACTTATCCTGTGGGTAACTTCCTAGGAAAAAACCTAGGAAAAAATGAAGTAGAGAGGAATCCAGTCCCAGTTTTACAGGGCAGCCAGTGCATCCTGGAACATGGCACTTTGGGAGTCTTACTTATTTATACCACTAATTGTAAATTTATGCCAGAACAGCTGAGTGAGTTAACGTATGGTTTACAATGGAGCACTAGCTTCCAGCACTTTCCAGTGTGTGGTGGTGTTTGAATCTGCATACTTGATGAAAATAGCCCCCACTACAACTTGCACAGTGTGTTAGGTTCTCCTTTCATTTCCTCTGAGATTGCCAGTTATTGCAAAAAAATAGAATAACTATATCTTGAGGTTAATTTATTTCCGTGATTAGATCAGAAAATTGGAGAAAGAGGATCAAATTCAGTGGAGCCCTCTTGCATTCAGACTGAACTCGGCACAGAATATTCAGAAAGAAATCCAGGAAGTTATAGGTTTCCTAATCACTGGTAAATTAATTATTCTGGTAATTTACCAATGGCCAAATTATTACCAATACTGGATGGTTACACTAACAAATTATGGGCCATTGGTTATGGCTGGTTCATCTGGAGTCCCTAGTGAAACATTTTCTCTAGGTGATTATGACACTTGTGTGAGAAAGGAGTAACCTTGGTACCAACCTGTAAAAAAATGAAAAAAGAATTATCCTGGTAATTACCACAGCTTGACAAAATTTATACTAAACAGCTGATATTCATAAAGAATGAAATCCAACAGATGGCTGCCATTCTGTAATCAATCCATGTACAGCACAGATACAGATATTTAGGTTATCCACTGAACTGCATATACAAGTCACTGAGGATAGAAACCTAGGATCTTTGGCTCTAAAATCATAGGTCTCAGTCAACTGAGCTAAAGGAAATTTATACTAGCTAGTATAGTCGTAGTAGGTCTCACTTTCTCTATGGGCCAGGAACTAGATAATAACAGTTCTGTCCCTGCTACCCCATAATATTCCTAGATGGCAATATGTTATGATCTAAGTAAATCACTTACTAAAAGTATCAGGAAATGTGAGGAAATCCTACTATATGATTCATTATATACTTTGACTTTCACTCATAACATTAAAATTTCTGGCAATCTAATAATAAATTAGCTACTTGCAAAACTGTATGAACATTTCTACCTGATGGGATATCAATGAGACAACTAGAAGTGGTGAAAGCTATATAAGTGTACTTAGAAATGTCCACAATCGAATCCTTGTTATGTCCCTCAATAGTGGGTAAATTAATCTTTTAAACATACCCACACTCTGCTTAAGTCTGGAGATAAATAAGAATGCTAGTGAATTATTTGGAACCAGGATGCATTTGAGAAGATTAAGTGGAATACCCTGAAACCCCATTACAACCAATTAATGGCTTTTCCTGACTAAATCTTTGTGTCGATTTGGATAAAATGCAAAGATTCTATAAGGTCGGGACAAAATAGAAGTCCCCTGTAAGAAGAAAATCTTGTATGCTTCTGCAAGAAGTGGGAGAGAAAATACAGATCACCCAAGCTTGATGCAGCAGAGGAAGGATCTTGTGTGATCCAGGAAAAAATCAATGCCATTGTTTAGGACATCCAGCACCAAGAAATCTACTCTGTGGGCCTATACTAGAAACAGAGCTACCCTTTTTATTTAGATTTTAAGCACTTCAGAACAGGGACCATCTCTTACTATATGCAACACTTAGCACAATGAGCAATGGGTCCTGGAAAGAGCAGAAGAGAGAGATACAATGGCAGAATTGCCTCCAAAAATGCTGGGAAGCTTGTAAATATTAAAACTGCATTTAGGCTTTTATTACACTTAAGACTGGGTTTTAAATTCCAGGTTATCAAAAATGAAAAGGGGGCACTTTTATGAACATAGACTAATGTTACTAAAGTAAGTCTAGAAATTGCTATTGCCACCAACTGGTATGAAAGTAGAACTGCAAATGTCTCTGCCCTACCTCTCCCTTTCTCTTTGCTCTGGCTACTTATAAGCTTCCCATTTCCATAGTATCCAAGCACTTCCTAAGGGCTGTATTACAAATAATAATAACGGTCTCTCTCTTCCTAGTCTGTAAGGGTAGTAGCTTGATTAGTTTATGGGGCAGATTTGTACCTGCATCCAATCTCTGCTCAACTCAGGAGAGTGTAAGAAGCTCTTAAGGGGCTGGTTATGGCTCACTGATCCTGTTGCCTGGTCTGTGCCTGACATTAGTAAGTGTAGCAGCTGGGATGCTCTAATTTATGACAGCAGTGTATGGTCTGTAAGGAACCATGTACTAAGGACTGGAAGAGCAAAAATCCACTCTTCTCCTTAAAGTCTTCTGATACATCCTCCTGCCCCTGATACTACCTTTACAACATGGTGAGTATGGAGTGATTAGCACAGGAGTCAGCTCCATTGGATTTACACAGCTGAGAGGTCTCATCCAGCAGAGGAATATCTCAGATAGCAAATTACTCATGATCTGGCTCCTTTGCTCTGACTCAGCAGCACAAAGGAGGTGGATTTCAAATCACTGGATACTGGGTTAGTATGTTGATATTAGGTCTAATAATGATCACTGAGCTATAGACTGAGATATGGAACCATGGGAATCATAGTTTCTGCATTCCTTAGTGGTTTGTCTGCATTTGGTGGAGTTCATTCCCGCCGCCGAATTGTCGCCGAACCGCGGGACCGGCGGACCTCCTGCAGAAACGCTGCCAAAAGCTGCCTGACTGCCGCCCTCACAGCTACCGGCAGTGGCTGCGCTGGTGCCTGGAGCCGCCCCTGCTCAAAAGGACTGTTTTGAGGGAATATTCTGGACCAGATCTTTGTCTTACTAACACTGGCATAAATCCAGAGTAACTCCACTGACTTCAAATGAATTACTCCAGATTTATACTAGTGTGTAACTGAGACAAGAATCTGGCTGAGTACGTGTAAACATTGACTGGCTATGAAGTGTTTAATGAGAGCTTTGTATGAAAGAGGCCCTTCAAAAGTAAATTGTAGTGTATAATTTTTCCTACTTTACAGACCAATTATTCGTTGCTGTTGGTTAGTACCTCTAGTAGCTAATGAGGGGCTGGTATTTTTATATATATTTTAACTATGTAGCCACAGTGGGTTAGATTCTGCTCCATTACCTCAATGTGGATCTGGAGTAACTGTATATACTTGAAGTGGATTTACTCTGATTTTATATCTGTTCAACTGAGATCAGTATCTGGTCATAATCTTCATAACTGTTAACTAGGAGTTTCTACAGTAATTAAGAATATCATAGTTCTTGCACTTGATACTACAGGAATGGGTACTTTTAAAAATGCTTAGAGACAGCTAGAAAGATAGGCATACACCCAGAGCCTTCCTGCGTACTACCTTATCTTACAGCTAATATATCACTAAACACAAATGCAGTTACTGTTTACAACCTTTTTGTATTTCCCTTCAAAGCTGCTTATGCATTTGATATTCCAACTTTTGATAGCTAGGCAGTAAATGAGAGAGACAATCTTCTGTAGCAAGATTTAGACTGAGGCAACTCACTTTCCTAATAATGTACACATTTTTGTTTAGTGCTAGAACAATGGATACATGATGAGATTTGTTAATTTAGCTCTAATCTGGGTTACATGAGAAAAACTATAGGGGTTTTCTTTAGCTGGTAGTAAACAACTTCAGAATCAATGTGTTTCTTTACTACTGAGGTGTTTAGTAGAGAAAACAATGCACTGGAAAAAAAATTCTATTAGTTGGCCTCATTTAATAGGCACCAAGCAGCCAAATGCCCTGTCCAGTAACACCTACTGAGATTGCGTTCGCTGTCTGCAACAAAATTAACCAAATTATCTTAAACAAACCCAAATGTCGTCATTTAGAACTCCTGATAGATTTGTGATTTAAGATTGTCACAACATTTTATGGCAATTTGTATAATTTACGGCAGACTCATAATGAGGCAAATTGCCATAAAGTGTGATATTTCAGGTAGTTGAAGTGTCATAAAACTACAGGAGAAATACATTTTCATTCTGTATCATTGGATTCAGAGGGATGAGGAAAAAATGTGAACCAGACCTAATAGCTCCCAATGTTTGTCTGGCACTGCGCCAGCCAGAAATTATTTCATTGTAGCAATTTGTCTGCAGTCCCAAAAGAAAGAAAGGGGGGGAAAATAAACAGAGAAATAAATAAATTGCATTGTTCAAGATGAATAAAAGGACTGATATGAGCTGCGAATTTTGAACCTTTCTTAAAAACTCCCATTTATACTATTCTGCTTTAGCTGTATTTTCCCTGATTATAGTAGTCCATGTGCTTTTAATCTCACACAGTGTTTTTGGCCCATTCATACCAGAGATGGAAATTAACAGATTTTCAAAGATGAGAGATTTGGTGAAAATCATCACAAATTAGACTTTCTCTCTCTCTCCTGTCCATCAAAGTGTGTCATGGCTTTGTCTCCAAGCTAACCGTATCTAATCACTTTGTCAGTACTTGGTCTGGCTCTCTCCTTTTACATATGTCAGGTATCATTTTAAAGTTACATGGGAGTAAAAGAAAATAGTTTCCCTATTCTAATTGCTTATTGGACCTTTAGAGCTGATAAAGTTGATCATAGCACAATTTAAAATGGTCAGAACTGAGTTTACAAAGGCCTGAGAAGTCTGTGCTAATATCACACAATTTGCTAGTAAATAACCCTTTTCTCTTCACCTTTCCTTTGAGATTTTTTTTTGCCAGACTTTCTTCTTCAATTACCACATGAAGAGCATCATTTTTAAAATCCTATAGGGTTTGGGGCTGGCTCCCTTGTGGTTCTGAATGCCCTTAAATCCCACCAAAAGCAATGGGTACTGAGGACAGACACTCAGCACCTTGAAAGATCAGCTCCATATTCAGCACACTGCACAACTAACAGCTTAACTTCTGTACCAGGAAAGATAATGGAGCAAATAATTAAGCAATCAATTTGCAAACATCTAGAAGATAATAAGGTGATAAGTAACAGTCAGCATGGATTTGTCAAGAACAAATCGTGTCAAACCAACCGAACAGCTTTCTTTGACAGGGTAACAAGCCTTGTGGATAGGGGGGAAGTGGTAGACATGGTATATCTTGACTTTAGTAAAGCTTTTGATACTGTCTTGCATGACCTTCTCGTAAACTAGGGAAATTCAACCTAGATGGAGCTACTATAAGGTGGGTGCATAACTGGTTGGAAAACTGATCCCAGAGAGTAGTTATCAGTGGTTCACAGTCATGCTGGAAGGGCTTAATGAGTGGGGTTCTGCAGGGATCAGTTCTGGGTCTCGTTCTGTTCAATATCTTCATCAATTATTTAGATAATGGCATAGAGAGTCCACTTACAAAAGTTTGCAGATGATACCAAGCTGGGAGGGATTGCAAGTGCTAAAATTCAAAATGATCTGGACAAACGGTCTGAAGTAAATAGGATGAAATTCAATAAGGACAAATGGAAAGTACTCCACTTAGGAAGGAACAATCAGTTGCATGCATACAAAATAGGCAATGACTGCCTAAGAAGGAGTATTGCGGAAAAGGATCTGGGGGTCATAGTGGACCACAAACTAAATATGAGTCAACAGTGTAACACTGTTGCAAAAAAATCATTCTGGGATGTATTAGCAGGAGTATTGTAAGCAAGACACAAGAAGTAATTCTTCCACTCTACTCTGCACTGATTAGGCCTCAACTGGAGTATTGTGTCCAGTTCTGGGTGCCACATTTCAGGAAAGATGTGGACAAATTGGAGAAAGTCCAGAGAAGAGCAACAAAAATGATTAAAGCTCTAGAAAACATGACCTATGACGGAAGATTGAAAAAATTGGGTTTGTTTAGTCTGGAAAAGAGAAGACTGAGAGGGGACATAACAGTTTTCAAGTACATAAAAGGTTGTTGCAAGGAGGAGGGAGAAGAATCATAGAATCTCAGGTTTGGAAGGGAGCTCAGGAGGTCATCTAGTCCAACCCCCTGCTCAAAGCAGGACCAACCCCAACTAAATCGTCCCAGCCAGGGCTTTGTCAAACCTGACCCTAAAAACCTCTAAGGAAGGAGATTCCACCACCTCCCTAGGTAACCCATTCCAGTGCTTCACCACCCTACTAGTGAAAACGTTTTTCCTAATATCCAACCTAAACCTCCCCCTCTGCAACTTGAGACCATTACTCCTTGTTCTGTCATCTTCTACCACTGAGAACAGGAGAAGTATAGCTCAGCACTTGGCTTAGGCCAATACAAATGCTGTCAAAAGCTAGATAGATAAGCATTTTGAAACCAAGGCACAATATGGTACAAGGAAATAATGTATGAATGCGTTATGTTAGGGAGTATCTTCATACCCCTTACTGTCTGGAATTTAATATTCAAAACAAAAGATGAGAAAGTTCAAGGAGGCACCAAAAACAAAGCTGGCACAAGCTGGCTAGTTAAACTTAAACTTTGAGTGATGTGAACAGTGTTGTAACTTGTAAACAGCCACACTATAAAGGGGACAGTTGGGAAGCTCATCTTCCACGTAAGGTGAACCAAACTCTCTGTGAAACTGCACTTCCTGGGAAGGGTTGGTGATGTATTCATTTTTAATTTCCTGTTCTGTATTGCTTTATCTTTAGACAATAAATCTGACTGAGCTTGGTTATTAGCTCTCTTGAGCATACTTAGTATTGAACTGAAAGTATAGTCAACTGGTTGGCTATGCCTTTTAGTCAATAGTTGGTGAACCAACCCAGGAGACACTTAGCCAATATCAGTCAATGTGGCATGGGACTGTGACCTGGTCATTTGGATTTATTTTGGATTAGTAATTACATAGAGGTTGGACTTCAGTGAATACAGGATCCTTGATACATTTGCAGCAGGCTAGCCTAGGGGAAGCAAAATGCCATAAATAACCAGTTAACATAAACTATTTATAGCAAAATGCTGAAACATGATGTATATAAAATATATACACCCCCCCCCCCCAAGCCATTGCAAATGAAAGGGAGAAACAGCAAGCTCTTTGGCATTTTATTAGTCATTTTATAACAAGTCATTGAGGTGCATCTTTCCTGCTTGACCATGTCAATCAAGAAGACCCATGGGGTCATGCATGTAACTTCAATTAAATTGAAAATGAAGGAAAAAATGGAAAAGATAAAGTATGTGAAGGCATGGACATGAAGGTCCAGTACATGACATGCGTAGCTCTGAACGAAAGAGAGAGAGAGAGAGAGAAAGGGAGAGCTAACAGAGAACCTAAAAACAGAGAGAGCAAAAGAGAGAATTAAAACAGAAACTGGATGGTGTGTGTAATCTGAACATCTCCTTGGCATACAGCTTGTAGGATGCCAAAGATAAAATGGGGGAATACCCAATGCAGTGTAGCCAGGAGAAAAAGGAGAAGTTAAAGTGGAAGCAGCAGGCACAGGACTTAAAAGGGACATAGTCAATGGTACACAGCTTGCAGCAACTTCTGTAGACCTTTCAGGATGCAGACAAAAACAACAGGCACTTGGGGAACAAAATTGAGCTTTGAGAGAATACGTTGCAGCCGTAGAGCCAAATACTCAGCCTAGCCTTCCTCCACCACCCTATGGGGATGAAGGAGACCATTGGGACGATATGACTTTAAATTTAATCATCCTTGGATAGGAGATTATAGAAACAAAAAGGATCTACCAGTGGCAGCAGGAGGAGGACTGGTTACAAGTCAAAATAAAAGGCAATCGTGAGGAGGAAATGAAGGAGAAATTTAAAATAAAAGTTGCCAAGTGGGGTGTGACACTTTGGGGGTTCAAGCAGACCAGTAGGGGTGTGTTACCACCTTCCTGTCACCCTGGGTGCTTCTGTGTTGTGCAGCTTTGGCTTAGAGCCCTGATACCAGAAGCCTGCTTACAGCACAATGGCTGTAAGCAGGATGTACCAGCTTCTGTCACCCTGGTTCCTCTTTGCAGGGTAACACCTACAACCCTTCTAGTCCTGAGTCATAGGGTATGTCTACACTACGAGAGTAGTTTGATTTTTCTTAAACCGAACTTGTGAAACCGATATTGCAAAGTCGAGCGTGCGAATCCACACCAAGGACATTAAATCGAATTTGTGAGTCCACAGTAATGGGGCAAGCGTCGACATTGCAAGCGGTGCACTGTGGGTAGCTATCCCACAGTTCCCGCAGTCCCCGCTGCCCACTGGAATTCTGGGTGTAGCCCCCAGTGCCTTCTGGGGCCAAAAATGTGTCGAGGGTGGTTATAGGTAAATGTCGTCATTCAACCCACACTCCCGCCCTCCCTCTGTGAAAGCGCCGGCGGGCAATTAATTCGCGCCCTTTTCTGGTGATTGACAGCGCAGACGCCACAGGACAGCGAGCATGGAGCCCTCCGTGATTATCGCTGCTGTTCTGTCCGTTGTCAACACCTCGCGCCTTATCGTCCACCTTTTCCAGAGGCAGATGCAGATAAATCGGGCAAAGAGGCAATGGAAGCTCCGGGAGGACATGAACTCTGAGAGGGGCACAGACCTTTCGCAAAGCACGGGACCCCGGCCCGTAGACATCATGATGGCAATGGGGCACGTTGATCCTGTGGAACGGCGATTCTGGGCAAGGGAAACAAGCACTGACTGGTGGGACCGCATAGTGCTGCAGGTCTGGGATGAATCCCAGTGGCTGCGAAACTTTCGGATGCGTAAGGGCAGTTTCCTAGAACTTTGTGAGTTGCTGTCCCCTGCCCTGAAGCGCCAAGACACCCTAATGAGAGCTGCCCTGACTATCCAGAAGCGAGTGGCCATAGCCCTGTGGAAGCTTGCAACACCTGACAGCTACCGGTCAGTCGCGAATCAATTTGGAGTAGGCAAATCTACCGTGGGGGTTGCTGTGATGCAGGTTGCCCATGCAATCGTTGACCTGCTGCTCTCAAAGGTAGTGACCCTTGGAGACGTGCAGGTGATCATAGATGGCTTTTCTGCTATGGGATTCCCAAACTGCGGCGGGGCTATTGATGGGACACACATCCCTATCCTGGGACCGGACCACCAGGGCAGCCAGCACATTAACCGTAAGGGCTATTTTTCTATGGTGCTGCAAGCACTAGTGGACCATAAAGGACGTTTTACCAACATCAACGTCGGATGGCCGGGCAAGGTTCATGATGCTCGTGTTTTCAAAAACTCTGGTCTGTTTAGACGGCTGCAGGAGGGTGTTTACTTCCCGGACCGCAAAATAACTGTTGGGGATGTGGAGATGCCTATAGTGATCCTCGGGGACCCAGCCTGCCCGCTAATGCCCTGGCTCATGAAGCCATACACAGGAGCCCTGGACACTGAAAAGGAGCTCTTCAACTACCGCCTGAGCAAGTGCAGAATGGTGGTGGAGTGTGCTTTTGGCCATCTGAAAGGGAGATGGAGAAGCTTACTTACTCGCTCCGATCTCAGCCAAACAAATATCCCCATCATGATTGCAGCGTGCTGTGTGCTCCACAATCTCTGTGAGAGCAAGGGGGAGACGTTTATGGCGGGGTGGAAGGTTGAGGCAAATCGCCTGGCTGCTGATTACGCACAGCCGGACACCCGGGCGATTAAAAGATCCCGGCGGGACGCGCTGCGCATCCGGGAAGCTTTGAAAGCTAGCTTCCAGACTGACCAGGGTAACCAGTGACTATTACGCTTGTTTAAACAGAAGCTGTACCTGCCCCCGTTTCTTTACCCAGTTTCTGTTGCCTATCCTCTCCAATTACCAACCCCCTTCCCCCACTTCATTCAACGCTTTAAAAGTATAATAAAGGAAACATTGTTTATTAAAACCGTCTTCATTTAATGATTTTTTGGTTAAGGGTTTAACCTGGGACGCATACTGCGGTTGGGGAGCGGGTGGAGTGTTGGAAAGGATGCTTCCAAACTCGGGGAATGACAGGCTCCTGCTCCCAGAGCAGTCCGCAGTGCTGGACTGCTTGTTTCAAGGGAGCCTGCAACCCCTCCTATTCGCAACTGTGTGTGGTGGGGCCTGTGTGACTTTTTGGCCATGGATTGCGGCCACAGATCTCCTGCTGCATGGATCTGTCATGCAGGCTATTGCCGGCCGCAAAAGATCTGCAGCCACCCTCCCTCACCAGAAAGTCACAGAGCCCCACCCCATAGAGAACATGAAAACCCCCTCCCAGAATGACAAGTGTGCCTAGTGAATGCAATGTGAGTGTGACTTTCTGTTGAACCTTTCCCCCTGTCTGTACCCTGGTACAGGCGCCTGTCGTCTCAAATTACTAACCCTCTTACCCCGTCCCCCCAAATCAAACCGTCCTGTGAAAGAAAGTCAAGGAAACAGCACTGTAAAGAACAAACATTTTTATTAAGGGGAGCATAGTTTTGAGATGAAACTTGGACAGGGAGCATGTCCATTTGCTCCCTCATTAGTCCCAGCAGCGTTTGAGTCGCCTGCTGGTCTTCCTGCCGCAACCTGTCCTCGCGAGCTTCAGCCCTCTGCTTCCGTTCGCTGACTGCTCGCTCGGACCTCGAGACGTCCTCTCTCCGCTGTGCCGCCTCCTTTCGGGAACAGACCATCAATTCTGAGAACATGTCGTCCCGGGTTCTCTTTTTGCGCCGCCTGATCAGCGCAAGCCTCTGGGAGGGTGATCCACGGGTAGGGCGGGAGACACTCGCAGCTGTGGGATGGGAGAAAGGGAGTGAATTCCTCAGAAAGATACATTTTCCCGAACAATGCCTATACTCTTTCCCTGTGAATAAGACCAGGCACACTACCTATCACATGTGCACTTACTACAAGGTCGAATATTATGTCTTTATACTGAGTGCCTGGGGTCCTGGTGTACAGATCCCACAAGCGGTGCTGGACACTGGAAATCGGCTCTCTGGAGACCATGGTAAGCCGTTGCCTTTGGACTGCTGAGAGCTTACTTCGCAGCAGTGCTCTACTCCCATGTTTCAAGCAGAGTTCCTAGCAGTGGCCAGTTCCTGCTGCTGCCAAAACCGCTCATCTACAATGGCTCGCCTACCCTTTCCCCCCCTCCGCGTGGCCGTTCCCGGGAAATGTACGTGCCCGCGAACCACTCTGTTTGAATGGCTCGCCTACCCTTTCCCCCCCTCTGTGTGGCCGGTCCCGGGAAATGTACGTGCCCCGGGGCCGTATGCAGCCATGCTATGCAAGGCAATGATACCAGAGTACCTGCAACTTGCATGGCGCGGAAAAGTATCCTACCATGGAGGAGACAATAAGGCCGCTCTCCCTGGGAACCTGATGCAAAAGCTTTTACTGTACCTCCAGGAGAGCTTCACGGAGATCTCCGATGGGGATTTCTCCTCTATCCCCATACATATTGACAGACTTTTCGAGTAGTTGCACTGGAAACGACTTAAAACTAAAGTGCCTATGGCCAATTAAGCAATAAAAACACATTTCTAACACACCATGCCTATTCTATTCCAAATAAATGTTTAAAACACTGACCTGCTGATCCTTCGCCTGGTTCCTGGTCCGGGATGCTGCCTTGGGGGGGTTCGTAGGGGATCTCAGTGAGGGTGATGAACAGATCCTGGCTGTCGGGGAAATCAGCGGTGAAAGCGCTGTCGACTGCCTCGTCCTCCTCCTCTCCTTCCTCTTCTTCACCGTCCGCAAAAACTTCAGACGACGTGGCCGTAGATAAGACCCCGTCGTCAGAGTCCACGGACACTGGTGGGGTAGTGGTGGCAGCACCACCGAGCATAGCATGCAGTGCCTCGTAAAAACAGCATGTGTGTGGCTGCGATCCGGAGCGTCCATTGGACTCTTTGGTCTTCTGGTACGCCTGTCGCAGCTCCTTGATTTTCACGCGGCACTGCGTTGCATCCCGGCTGTATCCTCTCTCCGTCATGGCTTTTGAGATCTTCTCGTAGATCTTCGCATTCCGTCTTTTCGATCGCAGCTCTGAAAGCACTGACTCATCGCCCCACACAGCGATCAGGTCCAAGACTTCCCGATCAGTCCAAGCTGGGGCCCTCTTTCTATTCTGCGATTGCATGGTCACCTCTGCTGGAGAGCTCTGCATTGTTGCCAATGCTGCTGAGCTGGCCACGATGTCCAAACAGGAAATGAGATTCAAACTGGCCAGACAGGAAAAGGAATTCAAATTTTCCCGGGGCTTTTCCTGAGTGGCAGGTCAGAGCATCCGAGCACGGATTGCTGTCCAGAGCATCCACTGAGTGGTGCACTGTGGGATAGCTCCTGGAGCTATTAGCGTCGAATTCCGTCCACAGTAACACGAATTCGACATGGCCATGTCGAATTTAGCGCTACTCTCCTCGTTGGGGAGGAGTACAGAAATCGAATTACAGAGCCATTTATGTCGAAATAAATAGCTTCGTAATGTGGACGGGTGCAGGGTAAAATCGAGTTAACGCTGCTAAATTCGACATAAAGTCCTAGTGTAGACCAGGCCATAGAATCATAAAATAATAGAATCATAGGACTGGAAGGGACCTCGAGAGGGCATCGAGTCCAGTCCCCTGCACTCATGGCAGGATTAAGTATTATCTAGACCATCCCTGACAGGTGTTTGTCTAACCTGCTCTTAAAAATTTCCAATCATGGAGATTCCACCACCTCCCTAGGCAATTTATTCCAGTGCTTAACCACCCTGACAGTTAGAAAGCTTTTCCCAATATTGAACCGAAACTACCCTTGCTGCAATTTAAGCCCATTGCTTCTTGTCCTATCCTCAGAGGTTAAGGAAAACAATTTTTTCTCTCTTCTCCTTGTAATAACCTTGTATGTACTTGAAAACTACTTTTGTCTTCTCTTCTCCAGACTAAACAAACCCAATTTTTTCAATCTTCCCTCCTAGGTCATGTTTTCTAGACCTTTAATCATGTTTGTTGTTCTTCTCTGGACTTTCTCCAGTGTGCCCACATCTTGCCTGAAATGTGCTACCCAGAACCAGACACAGTACTCCAGTTGAGGCCTAATCAGTGTGGAGTAGAGTGGAAGAATTACTTTTCATGTCTTGCTTACAACAAAAGAATCTCCCCTTCAGTGGCCACTGGACTTTCACAGAAATTATCACATGTGCAATCTCCAAAGAGACAGAACACCCACCAGCCTGTTAGTTTGGCTGAGGATTTTACTCTTCATTTAATACACAGCTCTGAGATGGTTTCGTAATAAAACAAGATTAAGTTTATTGTCACAGAACAGATATTTAAGCGATAATAAGTACACGATATGGTTTCAAGTAAAACAAAACAAAATACGGTTTCTAGTGACTAAAAGTTATAATCTTTGTTTAAGCAGGTTTCTCATCAATAGTAAGTTCTCAGAGACTTCAGCACCCTTGGTTGAAGGATACAACTGTCAGTTTACAAGAGCTCTGGCCCCTTGTCTTTGTCCAACAATGAACAACAAAATGGCTTTTTGCTTCTGCTTATATCTTCCCAAAGTTCATTGACCCTCTTTCAAGAGGTAGGAAGGTTTGCTGGGGCTGCAGCCCGTCAATATTGTTAAATGGTCATCTTCCTCCACTTGCTCACTAGATGGTTTTGTTTACCTTACATGTAAACACTCTTTTCATGGTCTCTGGTCTCAATTTGCTTAATTTACTTTGGATACACAGAAAAACAACATTCCTCGGTCTAGGACAGGCTTGACTTAGGCAATGTCTGCTAAACACATTTTAGAAACATTGCCAGCATACATCTATAATTCTTTATACACCATCTATCCATACATCACACAATAATATTAATGACAATAGTGTTACCAGTTTGCATAGGACATCTGACATGGCACCCTTTAGATACAGATTATGACAATAGTGAGATGAGGGCAATGAGTGTGTCAGGCCTGATCAGAACTACGGCATGGTATGCCCTCTGCCAGTTGGCATTTGAGAAGCTCCCAGGGTCACACAGGAGACCCAAGTAGGGAAAGAGTTAATCTGGATAGCAGTGTGCTTGGATTCGCTGGTCCATATAGTTTACCAGTCACAAACAAAGACCCTACTGATAAAGTTTTTAGGAAATTGTGTAACACTACCAAGGAAATCAGGGATTCTATTCACCATTTAAAAACAGGATCACGCTCTTCAGGCAGGCAATGCCCGTGGAGTAATCCTAGAGGATGTAATTTTATAGACAACTGAAGTAAAGTGGAATTTAAAGTAGGGCTGGATGAGAGGCAAAATGCTCCTAAGGTACCAAGGTCATGCATTAAAATGTTAAGCTTTGTGGCACAAAATGTACAGCACGTGCAGAAAGGGGATTCTATAACCCCGCATGGTAGTCCAATGCGATCTAATGGCGAGCTGCATCATTATAAATACAGAAGATTTAGTGAAGATTCTGCAGTTAAGAGTAGACAAAGCAACCTGGAATTTGCAAGACGGCTTTAAAAGGGGGTAGCAGTCCTTTGATAGTACGGTTACTCAGCTTCAGGAAATTTTGTGTCCAGGGCAGGAGGGAATAACCCTGGTGGCAAATGTTAAACAATTGCCTGGTGACCACTAAATGAATTATCATAAAAGATTGTCTTCTGCTTGGAATCTAAATATGCATACTAATTGGGAGGCTGATCCTCAGTATATTAACCTGTTTATAAATAATGCAGTTCCAGGGATTAAGCACAGGGTAAACAAAAACACTTCCTTAAATGAAGTTCTTGGCCTCATGGTGAAGACTCACCAGAAAATTCTGGCAACAAAGCTGTTATAAACATACAACTAAGGGTAGCATAAAATCCCTCCTGGGTAGCTGTACTGAATTTTTACCTGTAAAGGGTAAGAAGCTCAAATAACCTAGTTGGCACCTGACCAAAAGGGCCAATGAGGAAAGATACTTTTAAATCTGTTTGTGCTGTCTTTGTTTTGTTCCCTCCCTGGATGGAGAGAGGGACCAGGCAAGAAAAAAATCTCCTAAAAACCTACCTGAAATGAGCATCTAAATTTACAAAAATTGTAAGTAAGGCAAGGAAATGTGTTAGATTATCTTTTGTTTTAGCTTGTGAATTTTCCCTCTGCTAAAAGGTAATTTCATTCCTGTTTTTAACTGGGAAGCAGAGTCAGAGGGAAATCCTCCGTGTTTTAAATCTTTTTATTTACCCTGTAAAATTACCTTCCATCCTAGTTTTTCAGGTGTGATTCTTTTACTTTTTTTTTTTAAATAAAATTTTTCTTTTAAGAACCTGATTGATTTTCAGTGTCCTAAAAACCAAGGGGGTTGGTTTGTGCTCACATGGTAACCAATTGTTTAGTATATTATTCTCAAGCCTCCCCAGGAAAGGGGGTGAAGGGGCTTCGGTGAATATTTTGGGAAATTGGGACTCCAAGTGGTCCGTTTCCTGAATTGTTGTCTAAATCACTTGGTGGTGGCAGCAATACTGTCCAAGGACAAGGAAAGGATTTGTGCCTTGGGGAAGTTTTTAACCTAAGCTGGTAAAAATAAGCGTAGGGGGTCTTTCATGCGGATCCCCACATCTGTACCCCAGAGTCCAAAGTGGGGAGGGAACTCTGACAAAAGCAAACACAACAAAACAGAATCACTGCGGTAGTAAAGGTAGAAGGTCCCTGGGCACAAAACCTCCCA
Organism: Chelydra serpentina; assembly: GCA_037349315.1. Lineage (NCBI taxonomy): Eukaryota > Metazoa > Chordata > Testudines > Chelydridae > Chelydra > Chelydra serpentina. The sequence goes on from JBAIAC010000042.1 coordinate 20,448,457, forward strand.
AATAAATGGAGTGGTAATGCTAACCAGCCGGGGTGAGGCAGTAGTCGCAGTATGGGTAATAGAGGATAAGAATAGTCCAGTAGGGGAGGAGAAGAGTCAGGATATGTCCAACCCCCACAAAATTAGAGGGATGTATTTACAGGACCCAGTATTGATCTCTCAGTCTGTCCACAGTGTGTGCCTCTGTAATGGGATGTGCTCTATCCCTCATTTGAGGCCCCAGAAACCACTCAGATTCTGTCCAGTAAGTGGCAACTTCATGTGATTTATTGACATTCCCATCACCAACTCCAATATAGTCGTGTGCAGCAATGTATTTACAGTGTCTTGCTCTTTAGCCCTTTCCAACAGGACTAGGGAGGAACAGAGACTTCCCTCCTTGAGATCTCTGAACACACTGGATTCAGCTACCCAGGTCCTATCTCTCTCTCCCACTTCCTTCCTTCAGCTTTCTTATATCTCTCAGCTGATGGCTAATTGATTCATAAGGCCTTCCAGCCTCACAAGCTAATTAGCTGACACCTCTCCAGTCAGCCTTCTCTGAAGGAACTGTTTGGTGCCTAAGGGATTAGAGAGCTGGCTCACCTGTTAGCTTCCAAAACTCTGTCAAAGGCTCCATATCCCATCAAGATGAGCAGGAGGAACAAGTTGTCTCTACTAGCACTTAGGCAGCAGGTGGAGTGTTTGTCCAATCAGTTGGATGCTTTAACCACCACCTGAATCCAAACAAATGTGGCCCCAAAGGTGGTGCAAATAGCACCCATCATACAGCAGGGATCTCTACTTTTGCAGTGAGGGTGTCAATTCTCGTACACAGTCCTTTGCTCTTTGCAGCTGGAGGGATGTGGCTGCCCTTGTATGTTGGTGCTGGTTGAATGTCACCAGTTAACTATGCTAATAGATATGGGGGTATCTGTACCCATTTTGCATGAAAATAACTCTTCTGCCTCTCATCTTTCCTCAGTATACATATGCGGCACTAGTATACAGATACAGATAAGGCAAAACCTTGTATTGCAAAAGCCAGCTACAGCATAGCATACTTTGCTGCTGTACTTCTACTAATAATTCACCAGTGGTTAAGCCAGATGGATAGCTCACTATAGATTATCATAAACTAAACCAGGCGATGCTGACTTGTTCCCCCTTGATAGCTGCCACTTCTGACTTGCTCAAATCTCAAATCATTTCCACCAAACCTCAATGATTCTCAACCCTAGACATTTCAAATGGATTTTGGTCAATCCCTTTAGGTTCTGAATGTCAGTACAAGTTTGCTGTTACCTTTAAAGGACAACCGTATACTTGGACTTGCCTTCCCATTAGCCTTTCGCAATTTTCCCTCTATTTTTCATGGGCAAATGAAACGTGCATTCTTACCATTTTTTTCTAAACTGTCTGCTCTTTTCCTGTATGTTAATAAATGTTTGTCTTGCTACATTTGCATTGGAGGAGCACCTACCCATACTAAACTAACTTCTAAAACTGTTCCATAAAGCCGGTCTCAGGTGTAATCCAGCTAAGGCACAGCTGTTAGCTCAGTTTCCTTCCTAGGTATCACCCTGTCCAAAGATAGACAAACGCCAGCTCAGCAAAAAGTAAAACTTATAGCTTGCCTACTGTCACCCATTTAGTGTTTCCACTCTTCACTCCTTTTTCAGGCCCATTGGTTATCACAAAAAAAATTATTTCAGATTTTTACCTCCATTACAACCCCTCTGTATCAGCTTTTTAAAAACAAGTTTGTCTTGGACTGTGGTAAACTTAGCGGTGAATAACCTCACCATCATCTGAGCATCAGGATCCAGTCTGAGATCATTTGTAGTAGGTATTTATATGGCCTCCCATTAACATAGTATCTGAGCATCTCACAATCTGTAATGTAGCTATACTCACTACATGTAAGTACTATTATCCTCATTTTACATCTGAAGCCCAGAGAGACTAAATGACTTGCCCAAAGACACACAGGAACCCTGTGGCAGAGCAGGGACATAAACCCAGGCCACCTAAGTCCCGGGCTAGTGCCCTAACCACTGGACCATCCTTCCTCTCCATACATGATGTTGGGATTATAAGGTGGGAAACTGAGTCACGAGTCCACCCAATTTTGGGCTTAATCAATTTTTGCCTTTATTTATAAAATTTCAGACAGAATTATTGTCACTTATAGTGTCAACACATTTATGCCAGACAACAAACAGATGAGACAGAATAGCTAGAAGGCCTAATTTATTGCATGCTGATACAGCAGGTAGTTCTGCACTCCATGATGGCTGTCACCTTCTTTGACCCTTTGGTCTGGTCTTTCAGTCCCATTGCTTCAGTTTCTGGCCTCATGTTTCTTCAATTTTCTGCCTTTTTCGCTTGAATCTCTTAATACATTTCCTCATTATGTATTTCTTAACCTTTCACCAAGCAGCTTCAAGCATGTTAAGCCTTTCTTATGTAACCCACACAGTATTCATACATAAGCTTCAATTTACACAATTTTTGCTGTTTAGACAATTTCTATGTCATTCTGTTCCATGTTCTCCTGCCCTGGGTTTTCCCAATAAAAGGGGCTTCTTGTCTTTACAGATTTGTATGTGGGTTTCTTTTTTTTTTTTAAACCCTCAAATCATCTAGCACAACATGCTGCCTTTCTCCTGTCGGCAATAATGTCATTTTAAACAAATCAGCAAATCTATATAAAAGGAGAAAAAGTAGCAAAACAACACGTCGGGCCATTACTTCATCTAAACTCATTAACTATCCATAATAATAAATATTAAAGTATAACTGACAAAGTTTTTCATTTTACCATTCAACTATTCATTATTTTTATATTTCAATATTCAATTCTACCCCCTTAGCCTATCTGGGGGGGGGGGGGGGTTAAAAGGCACTGTGACCTCAAAGTGTGTGTGAATAATTATTTTTTTATCTTCTTAAACCAAAACCACTTTCACTCAAAGTCCATTTTTTGGTGAATAGTTACAAAACCCACTTCATTATATTTCCTGTCTTGCCTTTTGAGGGGTGTCTCAATTTTAATCATTTGTTCCCCAACAATGAGGTCATAGGTGACTGCACATTATGGCTCCCAGAGCTGTCAACCAGGTGAGCGTTAAAAAACATTCAGCGTGAACACTGACATTCTATCCCCTTTAATTCATATTATCGTGCCAATAAAGGCCCAACAGCATGAGTTAATGGCACGGAGTTACTCTTTAACTCTGGATTTTATTTTTAGCTTGTTTATATCACAACCCTAAAGTCATATATCTAATGTAGACATACACTTTGTATGCATATTTCCTTTAGTCATTTAGAGACAGTTTTGTCTCATGGACGTGTGTGAGAATTGACATGACACTACTGTCCATTGGGTAAACAGGTACTATTTTCAGTCAGTATTTTTAAAGGCATGAAATGATAGCCCCTCACAGCTTTAATGCACCCAAAATCAGCTTACATAGGAAAACTGTTTCTATTTTTTTCATTCCTGTATAACTTAAAAATGGCAAACTCATTTTGTTTATTTATTCGTTTGCGTTTATAAGGTGTTTCTGTAGTCTCCTCCTCATCTTTTTCAAATGGTAACAAATTTGATCTTGGTTTAGACCAGCTACTGAATGAAAAAATTTCAGACTACAGGACATGTTCATAGGCCACTTTTTATGAGTTGTCATTAGAAAAAGGTGTCTTCTCTTACTGGAAGAGCTGGTGTGGCCTGAACTACAGTGTCACAAATGGGAATGGTATTATAGCTGTACCTTATGTATAAAGGGACACCTAATAAACATGAAAGACAATATCTTTAAAACTGATAAAGAAAACATTTTTTACATAGTGCATGATTAGTTGGTGGAACTCAGTGCCAAAAGATATTATTGAAACCAAGAGATTCAAAATAGGATTAGACATTGATAGGGGAATAACATCCAGTTATGTAAGATAAACATACATAAGGGTTATAAACCTTCATGCTGAAGCCATACACTAACTGTTTGGAGCTAGGAAGTAATGCAGGCAGGTTATTTCATTTGTGATAGCTAGACGGTAAATGAAAGACACAGTCTTCAATAATTATCCATTACTGAGTTTCTTGTACTCTCCTCTAAAATATCATGCACTGGCTTCTGTCAGAGACAGGATTCCATACCAAATGGACCCCTACTATGACAGTTTCAATATTTCTGTTTGTATATTGTAATGAGAGTTCTTTTAAGAAACCTTTTGCTCTAAAGACATTAAAAATGTGGATTTAACTTCCCATTTAGTGGCACTAATTACATTCAAATAGTGTATAATTTCAAGCTGAGGTGCTACATTGTAATTTTTATGTACTGTAATTGCATGAAGTTACCCAAGTTCTTCAACATTGGTGTCTTCAGAAACGACATAATTACTCATTTGTTTTTACTGAGTGTTAATGTAGGCTTATGTACAATTCAATAATACACTCACTATGAACTCATCTGGGCTGACCAGTGCGTGCGGATGGAGGAAGCCCCTGGCTTGCTTCTGTCTCTTGCTGACACATGGAGCTGCGTCTTCAAATCACTGTCTGCTTGTTTTTCTACTGTAGTTCTTATCCTTAACTCCTTTTGGGGTGGATTCCATTACTTTATCTTTTATGCTTGTTTCCTAATATATCCTATATGACCCAGGTTTCAGTCTAAAAACTTACACTTAATCAGCCCATTAAGATGTCATGAGCCACACATGTAGCCTCCCTTAATGCTTTATGGGCTTCATGGCCAGTAGGCCAATTTGCTCAAGTAAAAGACAAACTGGATCTGTTTGTAAGAAGTTGCGGGGAGAGGCTTAAGAACTTGCCCTCCCCCTTTTAATGGAAATGTGGGAATGATGAACTGTGATGTGTGCCATAAAGTTATTGCTCCTTTCTGGAGTCCAGGTCAAAATGGGGATAGGAGCATACTGAGCAAGGAAGAGAATGTTTTGACAGAACAAACATTTGTCAGAAGATGCTGATTTTTGTCAACACTGAAACCTTTTGTGGGACAATATCAGTTTAGAGGAAACTTTCATAGGGAAGGTTTCTCAGGCCTAGGATGAAAATTCTGGTCAAAATGAGAGAGAGCTAGACACAGCGTTGAGTGGTTAGACCATCCATGTCAGATGGGAGTAGCCTTGGTTTAAATCTTTTCTCTCTTGCTCTTTTTTGCACACAACTTCAAAAGGACTTGGGTTTGTCCAGATATGGAATGGGAAAAATTTTGAAATCTCAAAAAGTTTCATGGGATGGGAAGACTTGTTTCTCATTCAGCTTTCAGAGGAAAGTGAGACTTTAAGTTTTGATTTCATTTCAATTTTCTTTCTTATAATGAGGAAGCAAGTAGGTGGGGACAGAGGAGCAAGGAATAAGATACAATCCTAAATGAGTCAAAATAGGTTAAGTTATTTGTCTAAGTGAGTCAGTAGAAGAACTGGGAATATAATCCAAGTCTCTCAGCTGCTGGGAATCTACTCTAATCTTTATATTATGCTGCCTCCTAGAGCAATGGGTTATCCCTGGTGCTGGTCATTACTACTTAATGCATATAAAGGTGCTATTAAAGTGTATACCTGTAAACTACATTGCTTTGTTCCTTCCTCACACTCTGGAAAATGCAAGAATAGATTTCATCTGTAAAATTAGAAACCCATGCATTTTTTGTGTCTGGCCACAAGTGAGCACTCTCACCAGAAGTTTTGGGGTTCCCGTGGAAGCAGATCTACCGTGTGAGCCAAAAGGGAGCTGAGCAAGTAGAAGCTGAGCTAAGGTCATCACAGGTAGTGGCTGTTTTTTGCATATCTAGAAAAGATATCTCTGTAACTAGAATTCACAGACCTGGATGCGAAGTATTTGATACAGAATGGCTGTGAGACCTTAAACAAGGCACTTTCTCCATCTGCCTCAATTTACCCTTGTGTAAAATGGAGATAACATTTTTAGAGTGCTTGTCCAATTCTATGTAATCTAATGTTTAATAATAATATTTATTATGCCTTGTATGGAATATTACTTCCTAACTCGCTGAAGCCTGTATTGGGTCCTTAATCCCATGTTTAATGGATGAAATACCCTTCCTCATCCATCCAGAAGCACCATGTCAGTATAAAGCGAATGTGTCAGGCAAGAGCTAACTTCAGAGTTTACATTTTCAGGAGTTAATTTTAAACATTTAAGAATACGGAAGCTTAGACAGGCTCCAATCAGGATCAGGCCCTTATTGTGCTCAACACTGTAATATCACAGATAAAGACACGGTCCTTGCCCCCAAAGAGCTTCCAGTATAAATAGACAAGACCGAGAAATGAATGTTATTAACAGGGAACTATGGTAGAGAGACTAAGTGACTTGCGCAAGGTCACACAGAAAGCCACTGGCAAAGACAGGAACTGAACCTAGGTCTTCTGCAGTCTATGCTCCTACTGTAACTAACTATAAAACCATCCTGTACCTCTACTCTTAATGCTAATTTGATTCCTCGTGGCTATGTCTACACTTATAGTGGCATATAGAGTACAGGTACTACTACACGTGTCGCCACACACTGCAGTGAAAGGCAGTGTCGCCACACACTGCAGTGAAAGGCAGGCTGTGTCAATGCTTGTCACTGTGATGAATAGCTGCATGCCTCAGTAATTGGCTTCAGCAGTGGGGAGGCAGCAGGGAAAGCCTCTGGCAGTTGGGGGCAGCAGGGAAAGGGTCTGGCTCTGGGGAGGCAGTGGGACACTACACTTGGAGAGAGCCACATTGGATATTGTGACGGGGCAAGGCCAGATGGCTATAGCAAAGTGGTGAGCAACCAGTATGTTAGCCCCAGGCTAAACAAATCCCTGATACCTTGGTAACCAAATGGCAGTTGCTCCAGGTTAATCAAGACACCTGGGGCCAATTAAGATCCTTCTAGAAAAAGCAGTGAAGATGGCTAGATTGATTGATTGGGACACCTGAAGCCAATCAAGGTCTGGCTGGAACTAGTTAAAAGCCTCCCAGTTAGTCAGTGAGGTGTGGATGGCAGGAGCTGTAGAAGGAGGTTGTGCTATTGGAGAGACACCATCTCAGACACAAGGAAGGAGGCCCTGAGGTAAGGGTGAAGTGGAGTTGGAGGAAGTGGGGGCTGCTGTGGGGGGAAGTATCCCAGGGAAGTGTACGTGTCCTATTTCTAAAAGCTCAGCTACCATAGCTGATACTATTAGGGTCCCTGGGCTGGAGCCTGGAGTAGAGGGTGGGCCTGGACTCCCCCCACCCTTTTTGCCTCCCCCTCAATTAATCACCAAGACTGGGAGACAACAGAGACTGTGCAAGGGAGGATAGCTTCTCCTCACCTCCCTTGCTGGCTTATGATGAAAATGGCTCAGGAGGCTGTGACCCTTGCCTCTAGAGAGAGAAGGGCTACAAGGAGGGTCACAGTGAGCCTATGAGGCTAGCACAAATCTGCCAGGAAACGCAGGATCCAGGGAGACAAGGACAAAGCTTTGTCACAGTATATACGCTGGGGGTTCATACATATGAGGCACTCTACTCACCTAAGCCATCTCCCTCTTCTACTTTGCTATTTATACCCATGTTAGCTGGGTGTTCAGTGTCGGTTCTCTACACACCACCAGAAGCATAGACAAAGCCCAGGGGTTTGTCTACACTGCAATGAAGGTCCAGGGTTAGTAGAACTCGAGTTAGTGTTTGTATACCCAGGGCTTGAGCATCTATACTTTGTAACCCCAGGTTAGGAACTGTTGAACCCTTGGTGCCAACCTAGGGCTCCAGCATCTGCACTGTATTACGCAGGCCTGAGTCCAACCACCCTTCTGAAGTGGTGCACCTTCCCAGTAAACATTCTTTTACATGCTGAGCCACCAGTGGCGCATAGTGACCTGGTCAGCTAAGATGGCGACCTGCTGCCCCAAGAGGCCAGCATGAGAATCTATTGGAACCAACAGTGGGTGCTGAATGAGGAAAATGAAGTAACTGCTGATGAAACCAATCCTAGAGGAGGCGTTTCCACAGAAGCAGCTGCAGCACATCCTAGGGCTATACTTGGAGCCACTTTTTGATGCCCAACCCCGTCCTAGAGGAGCAGCCTCCTGCGGCATCGGCAGCAGAAATGGAAGAGGGAGAAGCTTTCCTGGAGCCTGGAAATTTTCTGGCTCCATTTCTGTATTGATTAATATAGGATTGGGAAGAATTTCTGGTCTGTGAACCACTGTAAAAGATATTACGAGCCCCGCGTTGCAGCTCGTATCCAGATTGCACGCCACCTCTTTGGTATCCCACTCTCCTCCTGCCCATGTGGAATGCAAAATGGAGAGAGAGAGGCAAACAGTAACACAAGCAAGAATTTTTACTGGGAAGGTGCACATTTTTGCTAGCACATTCCATTTTTTAAAATAAGAACTTTAAATTACCTTCTCTGTGCATACAGTGCTTGGTACCAACCCAGTTGTGTAACAAGCCACCTGAAAAGACTAAGCTGTACCGAGAAGATGTGGGGCAAGAGGTTCAAATGTAGTCCACTTTCAAATGTTGTCCATTTCTGTTAAATGTAGGCTACACATTCCACGGGTGACAAAATCACCAGTAAGAAGCATCAGTGGCTATACCAAGTGTACTGAGCAGCTAGTTGGAGTCTGCCATGTCTGTGTCCTTCTCCTTTTCCATCATTATCTCTGTAAGATGCCTTTGGTGGGTCAAAAAATATTGCCAAACTGCCCACCAGCATCTCATGGAAGCTCTGCCAGCATCCTGAAAAAGGAGTGAAAGCCTAAGCAAGAGAAGTTTTTGAAATGGCAACCCCTCCATGTTGCTGGCTCCAGTTGCTGGGAGAGTGCAGACCAAAATGAGTGCTTATCAGGATGTGTTGGCAGGCTGTTCAAACTTCCTGTAATATGTGTTGTGAACAGTCAAGTTTTCCCACAGTGCACCATGAACCAAGAACTGGAGTGGCCACATTTTGGGAGGGTATTAGGAAGTCTGGGATACAGACTCAGGTTTGTGTACTGCAGTGTCGACACAAAAGCCCTGTGTTCTGGTCGAGGTTAAAAAATTATTAAGCAAGGGCTGGCAATCAGTATAGATACTCAAACCCTGAGTTCTCAAACCCAGAGTCCACTGAATCAAGTTCCACTAATCCTGGGCTTACGTGACACTGTAGACATACCCTAAGTGTATTTGACATTTGGGTCAGCACTGTGATCTTTCTGGACTGAGTTGATACTGCTTTACAGGGGTCATGTAGGACTGATGTATAATTTTATAATATACCAAAATATATTTAACTTTTGGATTTCTTCTTTATTAATAGACTAGATGGCACTTAATATTAACGTAATTTGCATAGTGATAGTTTGCCTATTATTATTATTAGTTAGTTAGTTAGTATTTTTATTTCACAAAATTCACAATGGTTGGCTGCACCACCACAGACAGTTTTACAATGAAAGGCTTGTCTGTTTCTTGCATTCTGTTAAATATTTCTTATTCCTTCAGACTACACCACAAGGACCATTTGACTGTCCCCTCTGGCTTCTGCATCTTGCTTCCAGCATGAACAGACAGGTAATAACCATTCAGCAGGGCCATTACCTCTTCTAAAGACTATTATCAAAATGGTCATTATACATAATGGAGATTATTACAGGCAGCTTGAGAGATTTTTTTTAGATACATCTCTACAGTAATAGGTGGCCCTTTTTAGCCTTACACATTGGTGGGGATAATATCAGGGCACAAAATACATGGCAAATGTTGCTTTTTATCCAAACTTTCTCAGCTTTTAATGCATTTGCAGTATTGGTTTGTGGATTTAAATAATATTTATCCAACAACTGTGAATTTTAACTATTGATAAATATACTGTAAGCCAAGTGTAACATTTAAAAATATAAAGTTAAAACTCAAGTATAACCATATACAGTGTATGTGAATTCTCTGTTAGGTTTTGTGTGTTATAATGAGCTGTGAGGCTGTGAGTTAAAAAACATTTCCAGTACAGCAGATTTCCAGGCAATTGTAAACGTTATGTGAGAGTTAGAGATTAAGGGCATGATTTTTAAAGGGTCTCTTACTGACTTCCAATTTTGCAGGTGCAAATTTGCTGTAACTTGGTCTGCATTTGTCTTTGTTATATGCCATTGCATTGTGTGGACAATATTGATATGGGAACATTCAGGTGGAAGAATAATTTGCATGGTCAAAGAGGGTATTATAAGTGGTGATGAATGAATAGGAATTTGACAAAGCACAATATAAGTGCATTTCTATTCGTATCTAAGTGCATCTTTGTACATCTAAGTGCATCTTTGTATCTGAACTTAACACAAGAAAGTTATATTTTAAAGCAATAGATGAAAAAGGACCCCCTTAAAAGAGAACAGATAGACCCTCCTGCACTCTTTCTAATATAGTTGGTGGGCGTGGGAGGCATCTTATACAACTGTCCATGGCTTAATCATAGTGTCAGGACACAGCGAAGGGGTATTTTCAAGGCTGGGGAACAGTGATTCAGTACCTAGCAGCTATAGTCCTTCTTATACATTCTTTTTTTCTTTGTATTATTGGCCAAGTTAGAGGGAAGACCTAGGGGAGTGGAGAGATTGGGTTGGGGATATTATTATTCATATCTGCTCACCAAGGAGAGACCATCCTTATTTGTACACTTTCCCTGAAATTTCCTGTGTGGGACTTAAAGAAAATCTTAGATACAATGTGGCAGAGCTTTTGTTAACTACATCCCTCCTGCTTGGAGGCTCTCTTGTCATTTTACACTAACCTTGAATTTGTATGCATTTCAAAGTGACTGTCCCCTAATCAGAGCTGCGAGGACATGGGATCATTATTATTATTACCCTGTTCTTGTCCATACTTGGTACATCTGGGTTACATTGCCATTCTGCTTGAAGGATAACTCTCCCCCCTCTCCCCCGGCCCTGCCGCCCTTGACAAGAATGTTCATCTTTTCATTGGGGTACATACACTCTCTAAGAAACCTCTCTGCTTCTAATATCTTCACTCATCTTGCAGAGGTAAGTAAAGACTTCATAGCCAAGTCTTTTATTTTCTCTCTCTGGTATGTGTCTCATTAACCCTCTTCCATTTTGCAGCAGACATTTTTAACTGCTCATATACATTGTATTTCTCATCACTCAGCTCTTGCTAAAGTGATGCATGCTTCTCTCAGTCACACAGGTTCTTTCCAATCGTAGGTAACAGGGAAAGCAGGTACCTCTGTAATGTGTGTAGAAAGGGGAATAAAATAAGGACCTTGAGCAACAACTGCCATAGCCCAAATAGTGATCAGAAGAGAACTTACATCCTGAAATCATATTTTCCAGAAAATTACTTCACTGTTGAAGATTTTATTTGTTTTTTAAAATCCCATTATATCTCTCTAAACCCTGATCCTTTGGGGGCAATTTCCCCTAATATCATGGGTGAGGTAATAGCTTTTATTGGGCCAGCATCTGTTGGTGAAAAAGACAAGCTTTCAAGCTCCATGGAGCTCTTCTCCAGGCCAAGAAGAGCTCTGTGGAGCTCAAAAGTTTGTCTCTTTCACCAACAGATGTTGGTCCAGTAAAAGATATGACCTCACCCATCTTGTCTTGCTCATGTCCTGGAACCAACATGGCTACAGCAACACTGCAAACAATATTATATACAGACAGTTATGAGTGTTTGAAAGTAGGGGAACGTAATGAAACCCCGCATAACCTTAACTTTAGTGGCTGATTATAATAAATGTGAGAATAAAGATGGATGAAGAGTACCCTCCAACTATAGAGACATCTATGCTGCCTCATGAATTGTGTGTCAGATCAAGGTTTTAAAGCATCCTCCTCCTTCCCTTTTAATCACTCCACTCTTTTCCCACCCGCTCCACTGTCCTGTGGAGATCAAGCAATGTCTGTCACAGTGAATCCAGTCTGTATAGCCTCAGGGATGTAAGGGCTCAGGAGCTCAAGTCTTTTCCTATATTTAAATCTCACAAGTCATGGCAATGGTCCATCTGTTACCTGGGATTTTTGATATTAATAAGTTACTGTGTGGAGTGGCAGCAATTGGCCAAAAGAGCTACTGGGCTCAAAAAATTCACTGACAAGAAGATATGAAGGTAAACGTCATAAAAAAACATTTCCACTCTGGGGATGGCTGCGGTAAATCACCTGAATTGTGATTCTTCAAAGAAGATTACCGTATGTACCATGAATAATGCTTCAATCAAATATTGATTGGGGGCGGGAGGGGGATTTTTTTCCCTCCAGACTACGTGCGTGCCAAAAATCACAGATTTGTAGTTCGGGCCCCAAGTAATAGCTGAGAAGTACCCTGTGAAGCTAGGGGTTGGTGGTTAAAGGTGGCACAAAGCTCACTTGTGCAATCCCCTAGCCCTGGGGCTCTGTCACAGCTGGAGAAGCTAGAACTGAGGCAATGCAAATGAGGGCTTGATGTCATCTTTGTGGCCCATAGGGTTCCTTTAACTTATGCCGGCTCCTAACGATTGCTGGGGCTGAAACCACAACCAGTCCAGTGTAGCAGCATCCTTTCCTCACATCCTGTACATCAGCAACAGGGGGTGATGACTGAAGCCTCCATGCCAGCTCTATGCCATGGCAGAATCCCCCAACACTGATGTAATCCTGCCATGGCTAAACTCACTGGCTTTATGGCCAGAATCCTCTAGTGCAGGGGTGGGCAAACTTTTTGACGCGAGGGCCACATCTGGGTATGGAAATTGTATGGCGGGCCATGAATGCTCATGAAATTGGGGGTTGGGGTGAGGGAGGGGGTGAGGGCTCCGGCTGGGGGTGCAGGCTCTGGGGTGGGGCTGGGGATGAGGGGTTAGGGGTGCAGGAGGGTGCTCTGGCTGGGAGCAAGGGGTTCGGAGGGTGAGAGGGGGATCAGGGCTGGAGCAGAAGATTGGGGTGTGGGAGCAGGTCAGGGGTGCAGACTCCAGGCAGTGCTTACCTCAAGTAGCTCCCAGAAGCAGCGGCATGTCCCCCCTCTGGCTCCTACACAGAGATGTGGCCAGGTAGCTCTGCGTACTGCCCCATCCACAGGTGCGGCCCCTGAAGCTCCCATTCGTCATGGTTCCCAGCCAATGGGAGCAGTGGGGGTGGCACTTGGGGCGAGGGCAGCGTTCAGAGCTCCCTGGCTGCCCCTATGCATAGGAGCCAGAATGGGACATGCTGCTGCTTCCAGGAGCTGTGCGGAGCAGGGTTATCCCCCAACCCTACTTCCCAGCTGGAGCACCGGAGGAGGGGACGCCTTGGCTCCCGCTCCCCGGCAGAAGCTCGAGGACTGGATTAAAACGTTTGGAGGGCCGGATGTGGACCCTGGGCTGTAGTTTGCCTACCCCTGCTCTAGTGGTTTTGTCAAGGGGCTGACCAAACCCACGATCTAGCCTTTATCTTAGCCAGAGCTTCTTGGGGCGGATGGGAGAGTACAGTGGAAGCTGCATCTTAATATGAGTAATAGATTTTCAATCAACGGGTCTAGTTGAGTCTGAGGGGAAAGATATTTAATGTAACTAGCTGGACAGCCACGCCTGGTAGAGCCTGTCTATCCTTTAGACAATGGTGCAGAAGCTGTAAACCCTCAGCAGCAGGTGTGTTAGTTTGCTGGTTTACAGCATCCTTTGGCTCTGAGGGAAAAAAGGAGAGAGAGAGAGAACCTGCCAGCTATTTGTGAAGTAAATGTTCCCATTTCTTTTAAAATACAATAGCGAGTGTAATTTTGTCACATGCATCTGTTGCTATCACCTCTCACTTTGTGCTGAAGTGCTCACCAGAGCATTTACAGAAGTGATTCTTCCTCCCACCCCTGACATCTGCCACTGAAAATGCTGCATTATTCATCAGCGTGCTAATGGCAGGTGATGAGATCTTTTCACGCTACATCCCTCTCAGTAGGTGTTTATTACTCTGTTCACCAGCAGCCCTGCTATTACTGTGGGGCCAGAAGAACTCTACATACTCGCTTGACAGGTAATGGGAAACGTGCTCTGCTCACTTGGCTCACAAGTGCAGATGAAGGTTATTACTAGGGCAGCTGCAATATCATGGGTGCAAAGATGACGGTCACTTTAAGTGAACAGCTTAATTTTGGAAATCCATACAAATCATGTCAGCACCATGATAATCCATCTTCTTTACCTTCTATCATTTCAGCAGTCATCATGCTGTAATAATTTTCTCCCGCTTCACCTGTGGTCCCTATGAATAACAGAGTGGGGAGAGAGGGGAAAGCTGAAGAAGAAGATGAGTTTGGCTTAGTGTCTGATGATCACACCAGTGAGGAATTTATCTCTGTCTAGTAAGCAGGATGATTTTGTGTGTGTGTGTGTGTGTGGGGCGCGCACACACAGAGGAGAGCCTTGCAACAAGGGACGAGTGCACTTGTTCAATTAAAAAAAAACCAGCTTGACAAGCAAGGCAGTGTTTCTAATGATCTGTCTGAAGACTTGTGACAAAAATTATGGAACACAAACATGCCAGAGCACAGAAGCAATTGAAGAAGGGGAAATTATTTTTACTCCAGAGAACTCAATTCACTAACAAGCTTCCCTTAGGTTGCTCTTTCTTCCAGGTTTGGCGCATATACACACGACACAGTACTCAGTAACCAAAACGATGAAAAGGCAGACATTTTTGTAGGTTAAAGACAGAATGAAGTCCCACTGTCATATAAGCACAGAAAGCTTCATGCTTCAATATGCCCCCTAGAAAACAGAAGGCAACCAGGCTATGAAGAAATAACTAGTGTCCATTTATTTGAGAGAAGTGCTGGGATGCTAGAGTCATGCAATCTCAGCTCTCTCCCCGCCCCGCACACACACTAGAGCTGGTCTTACAAACACTACCAGTTGCAGTTTTTTCTGTATTTTTACTTATGGTGGCCACTCACAGATCCCCAGAATTCCAGACATTCTGGTATTTCTGGGAATGATGTTGGCCTGCCCCCACCTGTGTGAACTCCACCATGCATGTGAGGTCATGCTGATGGGATGGCATAATCTTCAAAATGGCATTCCCCATCTGATGCTGGACAAAACAAAATCCGGTTTTGTCTCAGTATCAGATAGGGAACAAACCTCAGAAAGCAGGACTGTCCAGCTTACACCCAGCTAATGGCCTGCCTATTTTTACTACATAATTATTTGCAACTATTTTTTTCCTGCTACTCTTACAGCATTGAAATTAACAAGAACACCAAACATTTCTATTTCAGACTGTTATGGTTTCTTTTACCATTAGAGTATTTGGCCCTCTTTTGCCCCAGTGGTAGCTTCAAGTCCTTCTATGGCATAGAGGATAGTGAAAATTCTCACTTTTTTTTTGGTGTCAGTGGGAAATCAATTCAGTGACATTTTTCATTTTCCCACAGGTGTTATCAAGCTTGTTTACTATTTCATTTTTTGAATTTCTATACCAATCTGTGGTATTTGCATCACCATAACTTATGTATGACCATTATTATATATCCAATGTTAGATTTTACTTTTTGTTTATGAATAAAGACTGTATTTTAAAAAAGCTAAAAGAGACATGGGTGAGAACAGCAAAGTTCTTGCTATGCCTATTCGTAAACCATAAAAAAGGCTAATAGAACTGTCTAGGTGGGGAAGAGAACTGAGTGGAGTCCTTGGCGATTGCCATGCCACCTATCACTGGACCCTAGGCAAACATACACCTCCGAGGCCCCTTTACTAGCCAGTTAAACTAGATGCTCCTATATCTGGGATCTCAAACTCAAATCACCACGAGGGCCACATGAGGACTAGTACATTGGCCCGAGGGCCGCATCACTGACACCTTTTCATATAAAGATACAAAAGCCCTCTCTCTGCCCCCAACCCTGCCCCCACTCCACCCCTTCCACGAGGCCCCACCCCTTCCCTGTCTCTTCCCACCCCTTCCCCACCCCCCCATTCCAACCCCTTCCCCAAAGTCCCTGCCCCAGCCCCACCTCTTCTCCACCTCCTCCCCTGAGCGTGCCGCATCCCCGCTCCTCCCCTCTCCCTCCTGGAAAGTCCTAAGTGCCTCCAAACAGCTGTTTGGTGGCGGGAAGTGCTGGAAGGTAGGCGGAGGAGCGGGGACGTGGCGTGCTCAGGGTAGCGGAGGCGGGGGGGCAGGGTTGAGGGGAGCTTGGCTGCCAGTGGAGTCGACGCCTATGGCGGGCTGCAGGAAATAACTCCGCGGGCCGCATGTGGCCCGCGTGCCATGTATTTGAGACCCCTGTCCTATACAGATGCATTTATATTAACCCTGTCTTGGCCAGCACAGCTGTACTAGTGATCTATTAACCCAAGTACATCTGGATCCCACTGCATGCATATTGCTTAGTTAACCCTCTCTTATCCATTGAGTGGCTTCTGCTGCATAAAAACTGCCTTATTAACCCCCTCATGTCCACCTTCCCACTGCCCCTTTCCCCGCCCTCCATGCCGGCACTCACTGCAGCTCCCCATACTTGTAGCAGCTCTTGAGCAAGTCCTGTGGGCAGAGCAGATAGGACATCGGCTGCTGGCAGCCCGTGGGGGAGCCCTGGTGAAGGAGCGGGCCCCATGTATCACCATTCAGGTTGGGCTCCCTCACAGATTTGGGCCCTAGCCTGGTTTGCCTATTTATTAATCCAGCCCTGTTGGTG
The DNA here is from genome assembly GCA_037349315.1 of Chelydra serpentina. NCBI lineage: Eukaryota > Metazoa > Chordata > Testudines > Chelydridae > Chelydra > Chelydra serpentina. The sequence goes on from JBAIAC010000042.1 coordinate 20,465,093, forward strand.
GCTGGTTGGTGCCATCAATAGCCTTTGGACACTGAAGACAGGGTCGTGCGTAGAGTTCTGAACTGTTAGGGGAGCTTGGTTTGGTAGAATTTACAAACTACTAGAAGGTGTGTGTGTGTGTGGGGGGGGGGGGTATCTGATAACATGTTTCTGTTGTCACATCTTACTTTTCAATCTTTACAATGTAGAATTCACTAGGTGGTGGTTTCTGGTTTTAGCTGTAGTAAATATGGAAGCTGCTGGTCAATACTGATTATGACTACTCAATATCAGTGTATTAATTTATTCCAAGATGCTTAAAGCAGAGGGAGGTAATAGGAACCAAGTGATTAGGTGGACTGAAGTACCTAAACAGATTATGCTCGTAAAGTAAATGTAAACATTGCTTAGAGTCATTATATAAGCCAGGTAATAAATGATTTGTGCTCCTCTCAAAAAGTGGAGAAAATCAGTTTCTTTGGGTTTTTTTGAGCTTATATATGCAAGTAAATGAAATTTGAATGCAGCAGTAGAAGAGGAGAGCATTGAGTGGTGAACCTGTAAGCGAAACATATTTGTTGCTACTGCCATCACTGGAATGTAGCAGTGATAAAAATATAAGTGCCTGTTCTAGACCTTCTAGCAGCTTTTTAACATTATCCTCACTTGGGAGCAGTTTCTGCTCATCACTAACATGCAAAGCATTTGGCTTCAGGCCCTAATGTGTGGGTTTTCTCCAGGTGTTGTACGACTCCACGGAGTCCTTGGTCAGCCTCAACTGGACATTCAGGCGAAGGGTGTCCGCTGTCAGGCCAGCTGTATACTCTGGCAATTGAGCCCTTCCTCTGTCTCCTCCATCGGAGGTTGTGGGGTTGGAGCTTCAGGAGCCGGAGTTGCAGCTGGTCCTGTCGGCATAAGGCGATGACATATTCCTCGTGGTCCAGGATGCAGGTGACCTGATGTGGGTGGACGCCTGCCAGGCCATCTACTCAGCCTAGGTCAACTGGGTCAAGAGCTCTGGCCTGGTGGTTGAGTATGGGTGGCAGGTGAGCTCCCTCCCACCCCCGCTTCAACATATTCGGTGGAGCGTGTGTCCACTGCTCTATCTTGGCATTTAGCTTTCTGCCACACATCCTTCTCCACCGGAGAACTGGCAGGATTTGGAGGCCAGGGTAGGTGAGTGGCTGTGGAGATGGACAGGACTGCTCTGGTGCCTTTCTTTGTGCATGAGGGCACTGGTGCTTAATCAGCTAGTCTTGTCCATGCTTTGGCACCAGGCAAGACTGGCCTGGCTCCAGAGGTTGGCTCTGGGGTTCTTCTGGCCAGGACTGCACTGGGTCTCTGCAGGGGTTCTGAGTCTTCCCTGGAGGAGGGAGGACAGGGCCTGGTCTGCCTTCACAGCCAGCTCCATGTCTTCCGCCTCCAGGCCTTGCAGAGACTCCTCTATGGTGCAGGTAGTCCAGCGTGGAGCACATTGGTGCAGTCCTTCCTCCTCCGCCTCCGAGGGCTCTGATATGACTGGCAGCTCCTTTATCTCCATCCAAGAGGTCTTCTGCAAGACCTCTCCGGGCTGCCAGTCTTCTACTGGTACCTCCTCCGGACCTGGAAGCTGGTTTTGGCAACCAGGTCTGTGGCAGCCATCGAGGGGGTAGATCTCCTCACGGAGCCCACAATCCCCAACTCCGTGAGTAGGTGGCGGAGTCCCCCTTGGTGCACCAGAGGTTGGTCCTGGCAGAAATCACCAGAATCGGAAACCTCCTGGACTACGACCAGGGAGACGGTAGATGCTCTGATGCTCACTCAGTGCCTGGGGCTCTCCACCCTTCGTACTCCCCGGTGTGTACTTCAGGAGGTGAGAGCATCCTTATCGCCGGCCTCTCAGGTTTACCTCGAGCGAGTCCTATGGGAGGGTGCTCCCTGCCCACCCCACACACCAGGCCCTCCAGATCTCTTTATAGGGCCCTTGCTCTGGGACCGCCCCGGCTGTCCTACCCACACACCCCAAAGCCAGTTCACTTTCGTACCATGCCAAGGGCACATCTGTACATCCTCATGCGCCATACTCTCAATTTTCTCACCCTTGTGTCCCGCCCCGATGTTCAGTGGTGGGACCTATTGCCACCTATTGAAGGTGAGGAACCCCAGTGGGCCAGCCTATTTTCCACCTTAGTTCCACAGCCCACCGGGGATATTGGTTGGTGGCTCCTTCATGGAGCTGTGAGCACGGGCATGTACTTGGTGTGGTTCACCCCCGTTCCCAATGCCTGTCCCTTTTGTGGCATGAGGAAGACCCTGGCGCACATCTACCTTGAGTGCACCAGGTTGCAGCCCCTTTTCTGGCTCCTCATGGATCTCCTTTTACATTTTTGGCTGCACTTCTCCCCTTACCTTCTTATTTTTGGCTGCACTTCTCCCCTTACCTCCCCTTACCTACAAACCCTGTCTGTAGCCCCACAAATTTGCGGGACTTCCTCATCAATCTCGTACTAGCGATGGCCAAAGTGGCCATCTACAACCCCAGGAAGAGGATGTTGGCTGAGGGGATTCTCTGTGACTGTGGGGCCTATTTCTGATCCTACCTCCATTCACGCATCTGGGCAGAGTTCCTCAGGGTGGCATCCGCTGGATCCCTTGACACCTTCGAGGAGCAGTGGGCACTGTCTGTGGTTCTCTGCTCTGTGTCTCCTTCAGGTTCCCTTGTTTTGACCCTTTGACCTTCACACCTGCCCTTGTTATATTTTCTGTTGTCCCCCGTAATTATTTGAGTTCCCGGGCTCAGTGGATCCTCCCCATAGGCTTGGGGAGGGTCCTTTAGCCCTGGGCAGGTTTGCGCCCACCCTCCTCCCTAGGATCCAATAGGACTAACACGGAAAGGTTGGCAAAGGTCAATCAGTGATTAAGTCTGTGATGGGGTGTACCAGGTATTTGTTGTCCACTGCCAGAGAAGCTGTCCCAAGAAATGGCCCTTTAAGAAGAAAGAGGACTTCTGGGGTTGCCTAGAAAGACCTTCCGATGTCAGCCACTGATGGAACCAGCAAGATTGGGTCCTCCAGCAGGTAGAAGAGCTGAGAACAGGCAGCAGCCAATCAGAGTCCAGCAGGCCAAATAAAAATAGAGGCTACCTCTATCAAATGGCAGTTCCTGGGTGAAGTCAGGGGAGGAAGGCATCAGGTACCTGAGAGACTTTTCTAATTTACTTTGCATGAGTATAAGGCCCAGGTGGGCAGTTAAACTTTGCATGGCCTAGTAAAAACTAGATGAGCTCACTTTGCAAGACACCCATTGGCTCAGGTGAGCCAGGGACAACTGATACCAAAAGTGGAATTGGCCAAGCACCCTCTCATCACAAGGGAGCAATGAAAAACTTATTGAGAGTTTTGACATGGACAGCAGACCCACGCTGAAGCCCAGCAGCTGCTACTGGAGGGGTAACAGGAGGCCCAGCAGACCACCCTGTAGCAGCAAGCCATGCTCCTTGAGATGCTTCAGCTGCAGCAACCACATCAACAGCATGAGCAACATTTTCAGGAGTTGCTGCTCCAGCAGATGGATAGCCCAGCTTGGTCTGGAACAGCAATATCTCCTCCTGGCCTGTCCCTTGCCAAGTTGGGGCCTGATGACAATCAGTGAGCAAAGGAGACCCGGGCTGCACAGCTTGCACCTTTCCTGTTTGAGGAAGCTCAAGCCGCCTTAGATAATGAGACTGTTAGACACCGTGAAAGTGGCTATGCTTCACCATCTGGGAGTGTCCCCAGACAGATATTGCCATCGATTTCTGGTCAGAACATTTTCCTCCCGGGCAATTCTAGCCTGACTTTGTTTTGCAGGTTATAGATAGGTGCAACCCAGTTCCTAAGCCCCTTGGAAATGTTCCCCTGTGATACCCACCCACTGTCACTGTATACTTCCAGAAATACCATATTTGCTATCTCCAAGGGGAAAGTAAATACACCAGCTTGTTTGATTCAACAGAGGACCAGCTCCTGTATAACACCATTGCACTGAAATACATTTATAGTGAAAACAATCATAAGTTGAATATCAAAGGTTAAGATTTAAAAGATGCTTTCTGGAATGTTATGATGTTCTTTATTTTCAGATATGTACCTGAAGGCCATGGAATTCTGGGGTTTCTAGTCAACCAGATGAATTCCCACGATTCCTCATTTCACCCCATCATCCTTTCTGTTTCTATGATCCAGCACCACTTTTAAAGTATGCAGCATAGAGGAAGCATGGGAGAGCATTGCAAACAGTCAGACACTTCTCCTATATCTTTTGCTGGAGCAGATTCACTTTGTGGAGAGCCAGCTCTGGCCGTGGCAAATTATTTTAGATACTCTCTTAGAACTCTGAACAGAGCTCACTCACCCTAGAGCTGCAGAATGTAGCAGCAGCGTGAGAGCTCCCCTCAGTGTGGAGAAGCACATGGTTATAGCTCTCTGGAAGATCACCACCCCCAGTTTCTACCAGCTACCAGTTTGATGTTAGTAGAATAATCATTGGGGCTGTTTTAATGGAGGTCTGCACCACTATCCAGAAAGAGCTGTCCCGCTGGGGTCATAGACTATGCAATGTGCAGATGGCTACCCATGGCTTTGCATGGTTGAGGTTTCCTAATTGTATAGGGGCCATTGATGGGACACATGTGCACAATCTTTGTCCCCCACACCAGGCATCAGAGTTCATCAACAGAAATGGGTATTTCTCCATGGTGCTAATACACCTAGTTGATCACCAATATTTATATGGAGTGATCTATAAAAGTCTGAGCAGGTTTTCAGCATATCTGGATTGTTTTGGTCAAAACTCTGTAACAGGTTAGATGCTGAAAAAGTTGGTAACAATGTATAGGGCAGATGCAAAAGAACAGTTAGCCTATCTAGTCAATAGTCTGGGGACTTACTTTATTGTGATGTTTTGATTTAAACAGAATTTTCATTTTGAACAAGATGACATATTCCTTTCTATGTCTGAGGAATAAACAGGCTTATGAAGGGACTCTTGCAGAATGTGTGTTGTGTTCCATTTCATAATCTTTTGGTGTGGTTTTTATAGGGTAGTTTTAGTGAATTTTTCTGGAAGAAATAGCTTTTTGTGGGAGGTGGGGGGAAATGGCAATAATGCTGGTGGCATTTCTCTGGAAGAAAAACTGCAGCCTTCTCTGTGGCATTGATCAATACACTGTCACATTCACCTTTCTCTGCCTCCCTCAAGAGGATGGAGATGCATTGTTTCAGAGACTGGTAGTCAGACAACTCCCCTAAGAAATGACAGTCAATGACAATTAATCTTAGGTTAAACAAAAGAAGTAGTTATTGACAGTTTATAGAAGAGAAAACAATATCTTTTCATAAGATGTTAGATATTAAACAACTGATACAGAGACAATGCAGCACCCTTGCACTTAGGTTACAATATTTTTATCCCCGAGTTCAAAACCATTGACCTTGCTCCTCATATGGTAGAAATCGCTTGGTCTGTTAACACCCAAAGCTGTCTCTCTCCACTCAACCTATCATAAGTATGTACACACTGCAATTGAAGGTGTGATTGCAGCTCATGTAAGCATACCCATGCTAGTTTTAAGCTAGCAAGTGCAGTTACAAGTAGTGGTGAAGACATGATAGCACAGCCACTGGTGTGGGTTAGGAACATGAGTGTATACCAGAATTCCAGGCAGGCTTGACCAGCCCATACTGAAGTTTGCACTGCCATGTCTTCACTGCTATTTTTAGTTGCAGTAGCTAGATGCAAATTAGTGAAGGTATGCCTTGTATGAGCTGCAATCACACCTCTGATTGCAGGGTAGACATACCCATAGTTACCTCCAGGAATGACATGGTTCCTGAGAGAACTAAAAATACATAGCTATATACTTATATATAACTTAATTTTTTTCCCACACAGAGTACACAGTTACACACTGCATCCTACCTTTTCAGGATCTAAAACAGAATTATGTACAAGCCCTGCTGCATATGCACTCATGTAAGTGACTATTAAACAATGGTTTTATCAGTAGTGGTCATAATAAAATAATCCTTCCCTGAGTCAACCCAACATTCTCCGCACAATAAGCAAGTCAGAACAGGTCTAATCAACACTGTGCTTAAAACCTCTTTGGCAGCTGGTGGTCTGGCTAGGTTAGTGCTCCCCACCTTGCAAACACCAATTCCGGGGAACCTGTTAGCAACAATAGGAATTTTTTCTTAAATTTTCCCTGGTATAAACAAGGACCCTGTGAGCAAGAACAGGGATGGGGCACTAGACGCTCCACAATGGACTGGGATGGGTGAGAGAAGGGCCATGGATTCAGCCCTCCTTCTATATTGGCTGACTACAAACAGAATACAAGCAACCCAGAAGCAATCCCACTATACTTCCAAAAGGCGATATAAGTGCTCTTTTTCAATGCTGCTCCCAGGCATTTTACTTCACATGGAATAGAATCTCCTCCCCCTATGGCTCAGAGCTAGGATAGAACTCAAATATTAGGTGACTTTACTTCCACTGAATTCAATGGGATTTCGATTGAGCCATGGTGATGTACTGAAGATAAGTATCCACCAGGGTAAAATAAGACCATTTCCGTGAACTTAAAAAAATACTTCTTGCAGTGACACTTGTTATATTATTCATCGAGTTATGACTATGTGGTCAAATGTCATAGCCATTATTAACAACAGCAAAATAAAGAAATTAGAAACCGTAAGATTTTTTTTTTTTAATTAGGATTAGACTCTGCTACTGTTACACTGCACAATACTTCACTCCTCATGGAATCCCCTACTTTCTCCATAGGAAGTAATAAAACTATTGAAGGAGAAAGGTTCAACTCAGTGTGAAAAAAGGTGTCAAAATTTGGACTTACTGTTTAGCTCATGTTGGGTGAGATAATCAAAAGTGCTCAACTAGAATTTTGCCTTTGATTTTAATGAGAGCAGAGTTAAGGCCAATACTGAACACTTTTGTAAATCCCATTCATAGGCCCTGAGCCAGCAAAAACTTTTGCATGAGCTTATAATAATAATTGGAGATATGCCAATCTCCTAGAACTGGAAGGACCTTGAAAGGTCATAGAGTCCAGTCCCCTGCCTTCACTAGCAGGACCAAGTATTGTCCCCTGACAGATTTTTTGCCCCAGATCCCTAAGTGGCCCCCTCAAGGATTGAACTCACAACCCTGGGTTTAGCAGGCCAATGCTGAAACTACTGAGCAATCCCTCCTCCCCAATAGAACTGCTCATAATGCACAAAGCTAAGAATGAGGGTATGTCTTTGCAGGATTGGTAGCATAATGTACAAGTCACCCATTCCCCAAACTGATTTTTCTAAGGAGGGTGTGAGGGTTTGTGTGCCCTTCCATGTTTCTGAAAATATAAGAAAATGTTGTAGACTCTGGTCCCTAACAAAAATATTTTCTTCATATGTCAAAAATGTCTTCTTCAACTTTTGTGATGACCGCTACCTTATCTCTAGCACTTTGATATAGGAACAGAGAAAAAAGGATTGTTTTGCATTATTTTCCTCTTTTTGCCTATATTATGTTTTTCTTTTTTTATTATTCCTAAATTTATCTTTGATGAATAAAAGCTCTGGAGGAGCAGGCTCAAAGTGGCTGTCAAGCAGATTTTTCCCAAAGTAAAAGGTGCTGACAGAAAAAAGTACTCTGGCATGAAAAATGTATAACCAAATATTCCACAACAGAAAAGAGGCAAAACCACCTCACACACTAAATGTCGAATCTCAAGCATATTTGCTCCAGTGCTGATTCAATGGCAAAATAACTTTCAAAATGTTTAATGGCCCAAAACAGCTATAAAGTAGCTACACTTGTCATTTTAGTAGACTAAAATCAGAATTATACTAATATTTAGTGGTGTGCGAGCAATATATTATCTTGTCAAGCAGGGGGTCTGAGTTTGCAGCAATACATTGTAGGTTAGAGATAAAAGCTGTAAGGAAAGTGCATTTAATTACATTAATAATAATAATAGTAAAATAAACTATAAAACTAGTTTTATTATATAAAATATTATCTGGCAATGACCTGTAAGCATATACTAAGTGAATGTCATCATTTCAATATTTCACATAGCTCTTATTTACATAGAGGTTTTTTTTTCATATTAGAAACCCTATCAATTTGAAATATAGTCAATTTAAAAAAAACAGTTAAGGTAGCCTCAGGTACTCCATTTGTCCCTGGATTTTCCTGCTAATTTTCCTGTCTCCCCCACCCTCCCTCCCCCGTAACATTTTCCTAATTTTTGGCTCTGATTCCACAAAGCATTTAAGAATAGAGAAATTTAAGCTTGACTTCAATGAGATTCAAGCACATGCTTAAGTACTTTTCTGAACATGGCTGAACTTCAGCACATATGTAAAGCAAGGAATGTGCTCAAGTGTGTTGCTGAATCAGGGCCTTGAAAAAGAAAGTCTCACAGGCAACAGGGACACTAACTATGGCCCTGATTCATAGATTCATAGATTCTAGGGCTGGAAGGGACCTCGAGAGGTCATCGAGTCCAGCCCCCTGCCCTCATGGCAGGACCAATTACTGTCTAGACCATCCCTGATAGACATTTATCTAACCTACTCTTAAATATCTCCAGAGATGGAGATTCCACAACCTCCCTGGGCAATTTATTCCAGTGTTTAACCACCCTGACAGTTAGGAACCTTTTCCTAATGTCCAACCTAAACCTCCCTTGCTGCAGTTTAAGCCCATTGCTTCTTGTTCTATCCTCAGATGCTAAGATGAACAAGTTTTCTCCCTCCTCCTTATGACACCCTTTTAGATACTTGAAGACCGCTATCATGTCCCCTCTCAGTCTTCTCTTTTCCAAACTAAACAAACCCAATTCCTTCAGCCTTCCTTCATAGGTCATGTTCTCTAGACCCTTAATCATTCTTGTTGCTCTTCTCTGGACCCTCTCCAATTTCTCCACATCTTTCTTGAAATGCGGTGCCCAGAACTGGACACAATACTCCAGTTGAGGCCTAACCAGTGCAGAGTAGAGCGGAATAATGACTTCCCATGTCTTGCTCACCACACACCTGTTAATGCAGCCCAGAATCATGTTTGCTTTTTTTGCAACAGCATCACACTGTTGACTCATATTTAGCTTGTGGTCCACTATAACCCCTGGATCCCTTTCTGCCGTACTCCTTCCTAGACAGTCTCCTCCCATTCTGTATGTGTGAAACGGATTGTTCCTACCTAAGTGGAGCACTTTGCATTTGTCCTTATTAAACTTCATCCTGTTTACCTCTGACCATTTCTCCAATTTGCCCAGATCATTTTGAATTATGACCCTATCCTCCAAAGCAGTTGCAATCCCTCCCAGTTTGGTATCATCTGCAAACGTAATAAGCGTACTTTCTATGCCAATATCCAAGTCATTGATGAAGATATTGAACAGAGCCGGTCCCAAAACAGACCCTTGCGGAACCCCACTCGTTATACCTTTCCAGCAGGATTGGGAATCATTTATAACTACTCTGAGTACGGTTATCCAGCCAGTTGCGCACCCACCTTATAGTAGCCCCATCTAAGTTGTATTTCCCTAGTTTATTGATAAGAATATCATGCGAGACCGTATCAAATGCCTTACTAAAGTCTAGGTATACCACATCCACCGCTTCTCCCTTATCCACAAGACTCGTTATCCTATCAAAGAAAGGTATCAGATTGGTTTGACATGATTTGTTCTTTACAAATCCATGCTGGTTATTCCCTATCACCTTACCACCTTCCAAGTGTTGTAAAGAGCTGTACAAATTTACTTCAGTGAGACCCTGTGTGTGTGTGTGTGTAAGTGTAAGGATTGAGACTAGCTGAATAGGACAAGAATTTCCATTTCACATGAAAATATGTGATTTTTAAAATTTGTTTTTGTTCCAAATTGGAAAGAAAACAAAGAACTTTGAAATTTTTCAAAACTTTCTAAAACTGCTTGATTGTTTCTTGCTTCTACTTCACTTGTCCAAAGCTCCTGAGAATTATCCCAAAATAAGATGCATTCATTTTCAACTACTGGTTTTCACATTAAATAATAAATTACTCTCATTATTACTTATGTTGCAGTAGTACTCAAAATGTGCTAGATTCTGGGCAGACATGTAGTAGACCCAGTCCCTTTCCAAAAGAATTTAAAATCCAAATGATTAGATAACAAAAGGGAGAAGGAAAGGTTACTAACATGCAAGCAGAGTAGTGTGTGTGTATGTCTGTCTTATCTATTCACATGTTCATATATACACACACTATTCCTACTACCTATCACTTATTAGCTGACTAATATCTTGTAGATATCTCAACTGGTGTGTGTCTTTAAATTCGAGATGCCGTTGGCTTTGCTGATCAGCTCAAGATGGGCATTTCATACTCAGAGGTGGCATGGAAAAGAGCACAGAGATGGCTGTAGAAAAAGAAGACAGTGTCTTGAGGCTGGCATCACTGGCTGAGTTATCAGGATGAGGATTTAATAAATGTTATTTGTTTTATAGAACACTTAATATATTGTTCATATAGGTAACTGGATTCACATTATGCCTATGTTCTAGGCAACAAATCACCTTTCTGATCTTCCCAACAGTGGCAAGAGTTCCCCAGAAAAATTACCGTGGTTACAATGCTGGATACAGCGAAACAGGGAATAGGATAAGGTGTCTTTATGTGCAAACATCTCTTATTGATTTAAAAACCCACCCTGGCAAAATACAGAGTAGATATTTAAAATGTGCATAGTGCATGAAATTACCTCACATTACGGGTAATGCATGCCTTGTAGCAATTATGTCACTTATGCTTACACTAATTAAGTGTTGATGTGTGAGCACTAAGTTGCAATGATGTTGTTAACTAATGTACATAAATATTCCCTTTAAACTGTAATTGCACTTTGCCATAACTTGAAAGGAGGCATGCTCAATTTGGAAGTACTGCATATAGTTCTATATCTTAAGACAGGGATTACAAACTTCAGTCTGCCCCAAAATACAACACTTGAGTCTCATATTTTAAGTAAAAGGGAGAAATATTCCTTTTGTCATGGATGTTATAATTTACAATCCTGTCAAGAATATTTACATATTCCCCAAATTACAAGGACAGCGGTGACGTGCAGGGTGAACCAGTTCAACCCATAGGGACTGAATTTCCCAAACCTGAAGAATGCAATGTGACTTAATCCACAGCTTATCCCCAGTAGACATTAACGGCACTGCATTTCTGTCAAAAGAACAGAGCTGATCAGGGGAAAATTTGTTGTGTTCTACCCATTTGCTGAACTCAAGATTTATGATGGCCTCAAGTTAATGTGATTTTATTTTTAACATTAGACCTCCAATCCCTGTTTGTTCCCCTGAAACTGAGGCTGAAGTAGAATCAGAAGGGTATGTGTCATCCAAAATTGCCTTTCCAAACAGTGCAACTACATTGCTTTGAAGCCTGGAGTCTGCTATTGAATGCACAGAGTACTGCAGTCCTATGAGACACATTAGTCTAATTTTAAGCTTGATAATAACCACCTTCTGAAAACGGTCAGGTTATGTGCTAAAAATATTCCTCTTTGTGCTAAGAACAAAAGAGATACCAATGGCCTTTATGGCACATAGAACAAAGTTTATTGACTCCACGCTAAGAGGAAAACGAGCAGAGAAAATAATGTTCTTATAATTATAAGCAGCACCATCTGGGGGTAACAACTGCTATTCAATAAACAGCAATTACATCTACAAACACAATCCTGCCTAGGAAGGAAACAGGAAGCTTTTATGTTAAATAGAGGGAACTATTTTAAATCTAACCCCTATCCTCAGTAGAAGGATGGGTTCAGTTTGCTTCAATTCAGGAAAGCATTTCTATTCAGGAAAGCAACTAACCACATGCTTAACTTTAAGCATGCATAATGCTAAGCATGTGTTTAACTGTTATCCTGAACAGAAATAGACTAAAACACATGCAAAAGACCTTCCTTGAATCAGGGCTTATATGATTTGTAGTTATAATGCAGGGCAAGGCAAACAGAAAAATTGCTGCTTGCATTTGGAGCCTGTTGATCCAAATTATATTGACTAGAATTGGTTGGAACATTTTTGACTAAAGAGTTTTTCATGGAAATGTGCCATTTTATCAACACCGAAACATTCAACGTACATGTTCAGATTTCTACTAAGGTTTCAATGGGACATGTTCTCAGGTCCAGGGTGGACTTTCTAGAGCAGTGGTCCCCAACCTTTCTGTGGCCAAGGGCACATTCATCCCTTCATCAGAGTGTGGTGGGCAGCGACACTTCTCAGCGGCATTTCGGTGGCGATGATTCTCCGCCGGAAGCGCACCTCGGCGGCATTTCGGCGAAAGCTTCTCCGCCGGAAGCGCACCTCGGTGGCATTTCAGCAAAAGCTTCTCCGCTGGAAGTGCTGTGTGGCGGCATTTCAGTGGCGATGCTTCTCCGGCGGATGCTCCTCTCCTCTTCCTTCCTTGGCGCCGGCCCTGACAGTGGGCACACATAAATGCCCTGGTGGGCGCCATGGCGCCCGCGGGCACCACGTTGGGGACCACTGTTCTAGAGAGAACCTGACCTTTCGATCTAAAAATGGACATTTTGACACAATTCTTTTTGTGTGAATGCCTTCAAGACATTTTGTTTTTGCTCCAGTGTGGAATGGAAATACATTTCTAAACCTCACAAGTTATTATCAACTGGAACCTGGCCAGCTCTGATATTGACTAAAAATGATATCAGCAGTATTGCTTGTCCTCTAAGACCAAAAGAGAATGTGAAATAAAAAAAGACACACTCCTAAAGACATCATCATCTGATGCATTTTAGAAGGCAGTTTATGTATAAAATACACCAAACTGTTGTGTGATCAAGTGTGTTAGTACTGATAGTAGAGAGACAAGGTGGATGAGGAAATATCTTTTATTGGACCAACTTCTGTTGATGAACAAAACAAGCTTTCGAGCTATACAGAGCTCTTTTTCTTGTCTGGGAAAGGTACTGAGAGTGTCACAGCTAAATGCAAGGTGGAACAAATTGTTTAGCATAAGCACATAACACATACTGTAAGTGACCAAGATAAAGTGGTCAGTTAACACCTTTCCAGTCATGAGGAGGTGGGGAGGGGAGGGGAAGGGAAGGCTAGTGGGTTATAGATTGTTGTAATAAACCATAAATCCGGTGTCTTTATTAAGACCATGATTTTTAGTGTCTAGCAAAGTTATGAATTTAAGCTCCCAGGCTCGTCTTTTGAAGATGTTGTGCAGGTTTTCTTTGAGGACGAGGATTGAGAGATCAGAGATGGAGCGATCATTTTGTGAAAAGCATTCACACGTGGGTGACAGGGTGTTTTTGTCTTGTCTTATTTTCCTGTGTGAGTTCATTTGAGAGCATATTGATTATCTGGTTTCAACCACATAATTGTTGTTAGGGCATTTAATGCACTGGATCAGGTACACCACATGTTGTGACAGGCATGTGTAGGACCCCTGGGTCTTGAAAGGTCTATTATGAGGAGTGTTAATCATTGTAGCAGTGGAGATATGTCTGCAGGCTTTGCATCTATTGTTATGGCAGAATCTGGTGCCACTTTCTGTTGATGGGTCGTGGTCTGTGGGTAGGGTGACCAGACAGCAAATGTCAAAAATCGGGATGGGGGTGGAGGGTAATAGGAGCCTATATAAGAAAAAGACCCAAAAATCGGGACTGTCCCTATAAAATCAGGACATCTGGTCACCCTATCTGTGGGGAGCTGCTTTTATGATGGGCTTGGGAGGTTGCAGGGTTGTTTGAAGGACAGAAGAGGGGTTCAAGAAAGATTTCCTTTAGGATTTGGTCTCTATCGATTATGGATTGTAATTGTTTAATGACACCCCCTATGGGTCCTCGTGTGGGTTGGTAGTTGACAATTAGGGAAAAAGAATGAGGAATACTTGTGGCACCTTAGAGACTAACAACTGTATTTGGGCATATGCTTTCGTGGGCTAAAACGCACGTCCTCAGATGCACGCACATGCACACGCACACACATGTGCACACACGCACACAGACATCCTGCATTGAAGGAGGTTCACCTGAGGTATCGGGATGGCCCATTCCATGATGCGATCGATGTCTCTGGAGGTATGCCCTTGTGTGGTGAAAGCGGTTTTAAGTGTGTTAACATGTGCATCCTAGACTTCCTCTGCAGAGCATATGCTGTGGTATCCGAGTGCCTAGCTGTAGATAACAGATTTCTTGGTGTGTTTGGGGTGGTTACTGGATCTGTGAAGGTATGTGTGTCTGGCTGTTTCTTGTACCTGTATTTAGTTATCTGTAGAGTTCCATTGTTGAAGCTGATCATGGTGTCCAGGAAGTTGTTGCTGATGCAGGAGTGTTCTAGAGAGACATTATTGTAATAATCTTTGTACAAAGTATGCCTGGTAAGATATCATTTGAAAATTCATAATTTGCTGGTCAATATTGTCCTGATAAAATATATGTGGCAACATTGCATGTGAAGTTACAAGATTTTCCTGTATGATGTTAACACATGTTCCAAACCCCACAGCCCAGGCAGAAGTCAGGTCTTTTCTAAACAAAGAAAGGAATGTGTGCTTCTTCTTCGAGTGCTGTCCAGGAAGCACCGAGGGTGCTCCACTCTAGGTGACGGTGTGTCCCGGTGCCGTTGATCAGAGATTTTCAGTAGCAGTGCCTCGTCGGGACGCACATGCTCAGTTGGTATCTCCGGTCTCATTGGAATCTTCCTGAGCGCGTGCGTCCCGCACCCTCCTCTGTTCCGTCTCAACCGTCCTCAGCTGAAGATGGGACCCGGGGCAGTGCTGCTTCTCTTCCCTGGTCTCTGTAGGAAACAGTAACAAAGAACATAGAAATAGTTATTACTTACATCCCTGTTGTTTCCCTTCCTTTAGTATAGTTACACAGTTAGTTACTTCGTTTAAAAACAAAACAAAAACTTTTTCGCTTCAGGCTTGTCTCCCGCTGAGACACTCTCCCCTGCCATTTCTAACTCATAATGCCAGGGGCTTCAGGATTCAAAAAGTGTGTTTCCTGTCAGGACTCCATGCCACGGTCGTGCTCCCCAACCAGATTGGAGCCAGTTGGGAGCATTGCTTCACCCTCTCTGGAGCAGAGGAAGAAGCACAACAGTCTCAAAGGAGAGACTCTGACAAGGGTAAAGGGTCTCCCGTGAGATCCTTACCCGCTGTGCCTACAGCGCCACTGGCAGGTGCCTCTGCTCTTTCTAAAGCCTCAGCCGCGGCTTCCGCAGAGGCAGAAACCTGACCTCCCATGCTAGGAGGTTTCCGCAGCACCGAAAAATAGCCACGGTGCCGACCGCATGCTCTGCCTCGGTGCCGACAAGAACGTCGGCACCGACCCCCTCCACGCTAAAAATAGCTGTGGTGCTGACTGCGCGCTCTGCCCCGATGCCGACAAGAACATTGGCACCGAGCCTGCCTCCCGCTCTGGCACCAGCAGCAGACCCCCTGCAGGGCTCCTCCAAATGCTCCATGGCACCGGTGGGGCTTTCAGTTGATAACGGGCTAGAACACAGCTCAGGCTCAGCATAGCCCAGGGGGCAGGAGCACCAGTTTCTCATTCAATGTGACCTCCCAGTGCCACCTGAGCCTAACTCCCCACTCCTGGACACACAGGGCTCAGTTTTTCTTTGCTGCTCTCCCCACCTGAACTGACTACCTTTACTGACAGCGAACCTGATGTACAGCAGCAGGCGGAGTTTTCCCCACCTGCCTCTCCTCCTCCACCAGAACCTTTTCAACCTCAGTTTTCCTACTTCGTCCCCCCGTGGGCGGCACCTGGGTTCTCCTTTCCTATGCCTTGGCCTCAGTGGTACCCTTGGCCACATCCTCCTACCACTCATCCTCAGACCTCTTCTACTGAACCACTATCTCCTTCTCTGCCTCGATCTCCAGCTCGGTCTGCTTCTAGAGTGCCTGAACCCCTTCCTGAAAACATGAGCTATGGACCATATCCTGACTCACTGACCCCTAACTCTACAGCAGCTCCAGACAGAGCCCTCTTTCCTCCACCTCCACAGAACATGGACAACTGTAAACAATTTCAAGAACTTTTCGAGAAGGTGAGACTTAGTCAAGACATCACCTTAGAAGAGGTTCAGGAAACACAACAAAGACTCCTCAGAATCCTTCAACCCTCTGCGCCCTCAAAGATCACGCTCCCCATAAATGAAGCACTCCTGGAGCCAACTGACACTCTCTGGCAAACTCCAGCTTCTTTATTACCAACTTGGAAAAAGGCTGAATGTAAATACTGTGTTCCCACTAAGGACGCCGACTTCCTATTTTCTCATCCACAGCCGAACTCTCTTGTCCTGGATGCAGTCGCACAATGGACAAAACAGCTGCAATATCGGCCCACTCCGCAAGACAAGGACCTTAAATGCCTTGACGTCTTTGGTTGCAAGGTTTACACGTCCTTCACTCTACAATTCAGAATTGCGAATTATTCTGTCCTCCTCGTCAGCTACTGTCAGGGTTCCCTCCCCACTCTAAACTCTAGGGTAAAGACGTGGGGACCCGCATTAAGAGCCTCTAAGCTTATTTTTGCCAGCTTAGGTTAAAACCATCTCTGTAAAATCAGGATGGTAACTATTTTACAGGGCACTTAATTTCCAAACTCAGAGAGATTCCCCCCTCTGGACAAAACCTTAAAGTTACAGAAAACCATGAATACCCCCCGCCCCCAGGGAATACACCAAGCAAAATGAAACAGAAATCTATTCGCTGTACTATCTAAACTTACTTCAGAAAAGGGAGGTTTGATTTTCTGTAGGTTCCTTCTGTCTTCCAAGATCACTCTGACTGACAAAGACACACACACAAAGCCTTCCCCCCTCCCAAGATTTGAAAGTATCTTGTCCCTTATTGGTCAGATGCCAACCAGGTCAGGTGTCAGTCTGGCTACCTGTATCTTAACCCTTTACTGGTAAGAGGATTTTATAGCACTGCATCAGACCCTCTCCCCCTTCCCTTCATTTATGACAGCTACGACTTCGATAATTACAATAAACTTTTTGAATTTGCCTCCTACATTCCAGAGGATAGGCGAGTAGACTTCAAATCAATCCTGGTTGAGGGCCAATTAATTTTCAGAACGGCCCTATGAGCCTCTCTAGACACGGAAGACATAGCAGCCCGTACTACTGCAACTGCTGTGGTTATGCGCAGATCTTCATGGCTCTCTGTATCTGGCATCCCTAAAGATCTGCAGACCAAAGTGTAGGACCTCTCCTTTGATAAAGATAAACTTTTTTTTCCAAAAAAAACGATGAACTCCTTCACACCATGAAAGATTCTAGAGCGACACTACACACCCTGGTCATTCACCTATCTCTTCCCAGGAGACAATGATACCAACCCTACCAAAGACCACGCACACAACAATTTTGAAACATTGGTCGAGGGAACAGGCAGAGAACCTAAGAAGGTGATGGGATCTAGTGGGAAGCATCCCAGAGAATGCAGCAGCAACAACTATTAAAGGGAATTATGATGGCATCCTCTTTGTTGGTTTGATCACTGTCTGGTGGTTGGATTTCAGGAACTGTATAGCTGTCCTCCTGTTGGCGAAGACACTGTGGTGGATGTGATATTTGTTAAGGATTCCACAGTTAATTTTTGTCCTGAAGCAATGTATTGCTTAAGTGTGTGGTCTTGTCCACTGTGGGGTATCCAGGTTATGTGGTGGGGCAGAAGTCCAGTCCCTTGAGAGTATAGATAATTCATCTCTGGTTAGGGATATTTTTGATAAATTGATGATGTTGGGTTGTCATGTAGTATCCATGTGGTGGGTTCTGATGCCATGGTTTATCCTGGAGATGAAGTTTTGGAATTGTTGTAGGTAGTTCTTTTGCTTTTGGGCTGGATGGGTGTCATCAGTTTTTGTGATAGTTGTTTTGGGTTCCTTGCATGACCTCCAGGTACATTTCCTGATTTTGTTTGTTCCAATGTGTGGGAGTATGTGATTATTTCTTTTTCGAGGTGGTCTCTTCTGGAGTATGTGAGGCACAGGAGATGGTTTCTAAGTTTTTCTGAAGTCCTTCTGCAGAGCTGTTCAGCATATTTGGAGTTGTATGTAGTGGTCAGAGGGTTATAGATGGTACTGATATGTGGCTCCATAAGTCAGATGTTTTGAATAAAATATTGACATCAAGATAGAAAATCAAATCAAGCCCATATAAATTTTAAATCTGTCAGGGATAGCATATCCACAGTAGCTTGTGGGGACATGTTTCAAAGCTCATAACAAGTGCATAACAACTAAAAGCCTGCTCTTCCAGGGATTTAAACCTACTGCAAGAGATGTTTGCAGGACTAGAAAGAACAAGAATAATCCAGAAAAAAATCTCTAACAAGAGTAACAATGCTATCACACATGCAATAAGTACTTTTACAATACTGTAATAATTCTGAAAAGGAAAACCTTAAAGGGTTCAAAGACTCCGATGAGCACCCAGAACTTAAGATACTTAGCCTAGTGTAAGCCAAACAAAATATCCAACTCTCTGTGGTCTAGAAACTAGGCTTTAAATCTTGTTGGTTTCCTTCAGACTGGGAATACCACAAGAAGTCTTGCTTGCTGTATCTGGTACTTTTTCACTGGTTCCTGCCAAACCTAGAAGTGGAGAAAGAACAAGGAGTACTTGTGACACCTCCACAAGTCGTCCTCGTTCTTTTTGTGGATACAGACTAACACGGCTGCTACTCTAAAACCTAGAAGTGGAGAGGCATTTGAACAATAAAAAAAGAGAGAAACCGAAACATTGTTCATCCAACTTTTTCGAAGTCAGAAAGATCCAGCTTGATTTGTGATGAACATTCATAATAAATTCTTCTTAACACAAAGCTTAGCTACATTAGTGTACTTCAAATTTTCTTATTGCTTTCAATTGCTTTAAGGAAAAACCTTGCCTCTCCATTCCTGAGAGGAGTGCCAGTGCAGGACAGGTTGGCTCTGGCTATCAAGGGGGAAGGATTGGAGAGAGAGAGCCTTAAGTTTTGGATGGGCCTACACCCACCCCTTTCCAGAACTCAAATAGGCCAGGGGAAGAAAGAGTTTGTAGTGCACTTTACTGCTGTTCTAAAAAGAAAGTGTGAGACTTTGAGTGAGCTTCCGACTGCAGGCCCTGAGCATACCCATGAGCAGGCAGACCACATTCCCTGGTGGCAGTTATCCATCATTTGGTTCCCCTCTATAAATAACTTTCAGCGCTCGCATGGGTGTGCTAAGAGGACGGGGAGTGGGAGGAGTGCTTCATTCACAAAAAACTAAGCGGAATGCAGGTTAAATTGACCAAGTGGAACTCTATTAATCCCTATGGATTGCTCTGTTCATATGGCTGAGTTGCTTCCAGCCTAACAGTTTCACTAGTGGCCCATCAATAACAGTCCCTTCAGAGAACATTGACTTTGACTCCAGTTCCAGTGATCATGATACTAGGAGGACCCGTAAACGCTTTCCTCCAGAATATCCAAGCATCCTAGGTCAGGATTTAGGCCTAGCTGTGAACTGTATAAATAAAGGAGAAGTCCAGAGAATGACTGGTGACTTAAAGAGGCACAATTCTTCTCTTGCAACCACTTGCTCTGGGGAGGGAACAAGTTACTTCACCCGTTTTCATGGAACAGCTTATTTCCCTCATCCTGCACAGGGACAGCTCTAGGCACCAGCAAAACAAGCAGGTGCTTGGGGCAGCACATTTCTAGGGGCGGCATTCTGGCACCGGCCATTACACTCCTAGAAATGTGCCCCCGCCATCCCAGCTCACCTCTGCTCTTTGCCACCGCCACTTGGCTTCTCCCCCTCCCTCCCAGGCTTGCCGCGCGTGAAACAGCTGTTTTGCGTGCCCCCGCCGCTTGGCTTCTCCCCCTCCCTCCCAGGCTTGAAAGCCATCCCTCTCTCTCAGGCTTGAAAGCCTGGGAGGGAGGGGGAGAAGCCAAGCGGCGGCGGCAGAGCAGAGGTGAGCTAGGGCAGGGGCTTGTGGTGGGGGCGCACAGGAAGCAATGGGGGGTGGGGGAAATGCAGCACCTGTGGGGGAGGAGGCAGGGCTGGGCATTTGGGGAAGGGGTGGAGTTGAGGCAGGGTCAGGGGTGGGGGGGGCAAGAAAAAAATGGGGGGGGGGATTTTTTTTGCTTGGGGCAGCAAAAATCCTAGAGCCGGCCCTGACCCTGCATGCCCTCTGAATGTCTAACCAGCTACTTTGGCTTGGCTCCACCTACCCTCCACCCTCACCCTGCCTACTTGCTCTAAGAGGGTTGTATTGGACAAGTAGTCACTGTCTGTATAGGGCCAAGCAAGGATCGAAATGGAATGTTTATGGAGAATCCATTCTGTGATCCATGTATTTTAAAATACCGAGTACAGCAACTGGGTTACTAGAGTCCATTCCAGGTTTTGGTTCTGACTAGGGAGTTCAGTTAGCTACAGATAGACAAGCTGTAGGTTTGTGTTCTGTGAGCTACAGGATCAGACCAGTGGTTTGCAATCTTACTTTACAAGTATATGCATAACTCATTCCAGAAGCTCCTAATCAGATAGGACACAATTGTAATGTGGGAGGATTCACATTCCTGCATGGTTGAGTAAGGGCTTTGACAGTGTAGTCCAAATTTAATAATAGTTATGTAAAAACAAAATGGTACTTTTATTAAAATATTTTCAGGTAAACAATGTTGCGTTTAGAGAATACAGTCTGGGGTGAATAGGAAGACTGAACAACTCCTACAGCCACAGAAACCAAAGCAATCTAACATAGCGCTACAGGTAACTCTATGAGCCTCATATAAGATGAATGTTAAGTATTGATCTGGATATCATGTGCACAGTTACCTCTCTAACCCAATTTTACTGCTAGAATTTCTGCTGCTGTTGGTATTGTAGCCAGTATCACTGCTGTCCTGCTAAAAGATTACTCAAAGGAAAAATTAAAGTATCTTGGCTGCTACCAGATGAGTGATGTGTAAATTGCAAAATACTCAGCACTAAAAAGAAAAGAAAAAATTAACATGAACCTTTTCAACCTCAATCAAATTCAAGTTCAGATTCTGAGTTTTGGTAAAGATTAAGGTCAGAATTGATTTGATCCAAACGGGCTCACTTAGAATTTGTGTCTGACTGATTGTGACATACAAAGTTTGTTAAGTCACATAGGACCTAATCACATCAGCCACACCATCAGGGGCTCGTTCACCTGCACATCTACCAATGTGATATATGCCATCATGTGCCAGCAATGCCCCTCTGCCATGTACATTGGCCAAACTGGACAGTCTCTACGCAAAAGAATAAATGGACACAAATCTGACATCAGGAATCATCACATTCAAAAGCCAGTAGGTGAACACTTCAACCTCTCTAATCACTCAATGACAGACTTAAAGGTGGCAATTTTGCAACAGAAAAACTTCAAAAATAGACTCCAACGAGAAACTGCAGAACTTGAATTAATATGCAAACTAGATACCATTACCTTAGGTTTGAATATTGACTGTTAATTGAATCTATTTCCCCCCAGTTAAATATCCTTAACACCTTTTTGTCAACTGTCTGTAATGGGCCATGTTGATTATCACTTCAAAAGTTTCTTTCTTACTGATAACAGTTCCTTTCAATTAATTAGCCTTTTACAGTTGGTAAGGTTACTTTCACCTTTTCATGTTTCTCTGAATGTATAAATATCGCCTCACTGCATGTTCCATTCTATGCATCCGACGAAGCAGACTGTAGCCCACAAAAGCTTATGCTGAAATAAATTTGTTAGTCTCTAAGGTGCCACAAGTATTCCTTTCTTATTTTCTTTTTGCTGACACAGACTAACACGGCTACTACACTGAAACCAGTTAATGTGTGTTATACAAAACGAAGCAATCCCCAAACAGCTATTGACTGAGGTTGATTTGACCCTAAAATGTGCACTAGAAATTGTTGTACCAATGTATACAGCTACTGGGTGAGCTGCGACAGTATCAGCATCATAAAATGTGTGCAACAAACTGAGGGTCAACAGAAGGTACAACGTGAACAGCACTCAGACTGTGCTTTCATTGTTGCAACAGTTTCATAGTGCAATTGATTGTTGGTTCAAAGACAGAGCCTGTTGATACCCCCAAGAGATTGTGTCATATATAGAAAGTGTGCAGGTCAGTGCAAAAGGTATAACAGCCACGTCACAGAGCAATACCAGAGGATTTCAGGTTCATCAGCTTCCAGGTGACATTATGGAGTCCACTGAAAATGTTATAGCATCTTTCCAACTGTTTAATTTAGAAGACAATAAATGGGTGTTGCTTGGATTTCTTTACAAGTGCAAGCCTTAAAATGGAGCTTGATACTGGGTCTACTGTTTCTTTACTTTCACTGGGGACTATTTTAAAAGGTGATGTTGCAGAAAACCTCAGTACTACTAAAATATATATACTGGGGAAATTCTCATGGCCTTGGGTGTTATTACAGTGGAGGTAACATAACTGCAAAGAGCATATGCTAAACCTCTGTGTTATGAAGTAAGGTGTCCTGAATTATTTGGCAAAGATTGACTGAGAGATTCAGCTGGACCGAGAGAGAATAAAACACCTGCACATTTAGCAAAAGATTTTGAACCCTGTCCCCAAACAAAAAATAGCTAAGGTTTTGCACAAGGTAGCTGATGTCTTTCAGGATGGTGTCAGAACTTTAAAACATATAAAAGCAAAAATTGTGCTTGAAGAGGGAATGAGCCCTAAATGTTGTAAATGCTTGTCCAGCATCTTGTGTGATACAGCCAAAGTTAGAGGGAGAAGTTCAAAGTTCAGTCTATACTTAAGGCACACCACCACAAAATGGCCAGTTATTGCCTTTTGTTTTTGTCTAGTATACCAACAGAGTTACATCTGCTAAATGAGCACAATATATGGAAATGGTGTTGGTCCACACAGTGTCCCAAGGCTTTTGTGAGGCCAGCAAGCTTATAGCATTTAAAAGGGTCCTTACACACCACAATGCATCTTTGCCTATCAAGTTAGCTTGTGACACTTCCCCGTATGGAATAGGAGCCGAGACTTCACCAGCCCTCTGTGGAGAAAGAAGTAGTTCGGGACTATTTAGAAAAGCTGGACAAACACAAGTCCATGGGGCCGGATGCACTGCATCCGAGGGTGCTAAAGGAGTTGGCCGATGTGATTGCAGAGCCATTGGCCATTATCTTTGACAAATCATGGCAATCGGGGGAGGTCCCGGATGACTGGAAAAAAGCTAATCTGGTGCCCATCTTTAAAAAAGGGAAGAAGGAAGATCCGGGGAACTACAGGCCAGTCAGTCTCACCTCAGTCCCTGGAAAAATCATGGAACAGGTCCTCAAGGAATCAATTCTGAACCACTTAAAGGAGGGGAAAGTGATCAGGAACAGTCAGCATGGATTCACCAAGGGCAAGTCATGCCTGTCTAACCTAATTGCCTTCTATGATGAGATAACTGGCTCTGTGGATGAGGGGAAAGCAGTGGATGTGCTATTTCTTGACTTTAGCAAAGCTTTTGATACAGTCTCGCACAGTGTTCTTGCCAGCAAGTTAAAGAAGTATGGGCTGGATGAATGGACGGTAAGGTGGATAGAAAACTGGCTGGATGGTCGTGCTCAACGGGTAGTGATCAATGGCTCCATGTCTAGTTGGCAGCCAGTATCAAGTGGAGTGCCCCAAGGGTCGGTGCTGGGGCCGGTTTTGTTCAATATCTTCATCAACGACCTGGAGGATGGTGTGGACTGCACCCTTAGCAAGTTTGCAGATGACACTAAACTGGGAGGAGTGGTTGATACGCTGGAGGGTAGGGATAGGATACAGAGGGACCTAGACAAATTAGAGGATTGGGCCAAAAGAAATCTGATGAGGTTCAACAAGGACAAGTGCAGAGTCCTGCACTTAGGACGGAAGAATCCCATGCACTGCTACAGATTAGGGACCGAATGGCTGGGCAGCAGTTCTGCAGAAAAGGACCTAGGGGTTACAGTGGACGAAAAGCTGAATATGAGTCAACAGTGTGCCCTTGTTGCCAAGAAGGCTAACGGCATTTTGGGCTGTATAAGTAGGGGCATTTCCAGCAGATCGAGGGATGTGATTATTCCCCTCTATTCGGCACTGGTGAGGCCTCATTTGGAGTACTGTGTCCAGTTTTGGGCCCCACACTACAAAAAGGATGTGGATAAATTGGAAAGAGTCCAACGGAGGGCAACAAAAATTATTAGGGGGCTGGAGCACATGACTTATGAGGAGAGGCTGAGGGAACTGGGATTGTTTAGCCTGCAGAAGAGAAGAGTGAGGGGGGATTTGATAGCTGCTTTCAACTACCTAAAAGGGGGTTCCAAAGAGGATGGATCTAGACTGTTCTCAGTGGTAGAAGATGACAGAACAAGGAGTAATGGTCTCAAGTTGCAGAGGGGGAGGTTTAGGTTGGATATTAGGAAAAACTTTTTCACTAGTAGGGTGGTGAAGCACTGGAATGGGTTACCTAGGGAGGTAGTGGAATCTCCTTCCTTAGAGGTTTTTAAGGTCAGGCTTGACAAAGCCCTGGCTGGGATGATCTAGTTGGGGTTGGTCCTGCTTTGAGCAGGGGGTTGGACTAGATGACCTCCTGAGGTCCCTTCCAACCCTGAGATTCTATGATTCTATGATTCTATGATTTGATAGAAGATTATACCAACAGGCCTTTGCTTCTAGATCTCTTACCTCTGCAGAATGTAATTATGCTTAAAGTGATGGACAAACTCTCAGTTTAGTCTGAAGAATTTTAATTACAAAATTTAACTAATATCTGCATGGGAAACTAATTAGTCTGATTATAGACCATCAAACTCTAGTTCCAGTTTTTAACCCAATGAAAGGACTACCAGTAATGGCTGTAGCACAATTTCAGATAGTCAATATTCTTGGGCACTTACCGTTATGATACTGAATTCAAAAGCACCAACTGACATGGGAATGCAGATTGCTTGGCACGCTTGCCATTGGAAGCAACAGAAAAGGATAGTAATGTGAAACCAAAGACACATGCCTAAATATGCTCCCTGCCTCCTTGTGAGTGGTCAACTACCCAATGGGTAGTTGACCACTCTGGTAGCAAATCCACATCGACTAAACTGGACCATTTATGGTACATGTGTATTTGATTGGAGTAGATGCTGATTTTGAATGGCCTGAAGTATTCTGTATAAATTCAACTAATTCAATGCAGACAGTAGAAGTGTTACAACTATTGTTCACAAGTACTTATGACAATGGAACTCGGTGCACATCCCAAAAAGATTCAGTTTTGTCAAAAGAAATGGTATCAAACATGTCACATCAGCATCTTACCTTCCTGCCACACATGGATTAGTGGAAAGATTTATCCAGAGATTCAAAAAAGGAATCTGTGCTATGGCTTCAGACATAGGTAGCCTACACCACAAAATTACAAGTTTTCTATTGGCTCATAGGAATGCAATACTTGCAACTACAAATCAAACATCTGTGATGTTGCTTATGGGACATAATTTAAGGTCTTGCTGGGACTTGCTAAAGCCCAATCTCCAAAGGAACCTTCTCAGGAAATGGCCCAAGATTAAAACTGCACAGCTGGGCATGACTAGCAGAGAAAGTTTTAGTTCATGGAATCCTGGAGTGATTACATTACAGGCTGGTCCTCTGTTTTATTGGATAGAAGTGGCACCAAACATGTCCGAGCACATGATAGCCAGTTCTGAGCACAAATCCCTCTGCATGTTCTATACCAGGGATGCCTGTTGAAACTACTGAGCTTGCAATACCACCACACACAGTGATGTGTGACTGTACCACTGAGCCTCCTGTCCCTATTTCTACTACAAGTGACCCTAACACTACAGAGCAGGAAGATGTTCCTGATACAGCTACATCAGCAAGTGCAGTCACTGTTCCAGATAAGACTTTGATGCCTGTGAGACGTTATCCAGAAAAATCATAACCCACCTTCCAGACTTAATTTGGAGCATGCTGTTTATTTAATGACAGCAATACATTTCTAATTTTTATGTCTTTTTACATTAAAGATGTGTAGTGCAGTGGTTCTCAAAGCCGGTCTGCTGCTCGTTCAGGGTAAGCCCCCTGGCGGGCCGGGCCAGTTTGTGTACCTGCCGCATCTGCAGGTTCGGCTGATCGCAGCTCCCACTGGCCGCGGTTCGCCGCTCCAGGCCAATAGGGGCTGCGGTAAGCAGCAAGGGCCGAGGGATGTGCTGGCTGCCCTTCCTGCAGCCCCCATTGGTCTGGAGCGGCGAACCGCGGCCAGTGGGAGCTGCGGTTGGCCGAACCTGCGGACACGGCAGGTACACAAACCGGTCCGGCCCGCCAGGGGCTTTCCCTGAACAAGCGGTGGACCAGCTTTGAGAACCACTGGTGTAGTGTATAGGAATTAGGTGGTATCCTCTTAAACGGATTGTGTGCCCTCTAGCAGCCCTCACTTTGTTCCTAAATTACCAGATTCCTGCAAGAGCAGCAGTGAACATAGATAGCAAGGGCTTGCATGTGGTATACAATTAGTAAGCACACTAATTTAGATCCCTGTGTGCCCATGTGTGGTTCCTTTATTTTCCATATTTTGTGTAAAGAGCAAAAGACACAAAAGCAGCCTTCTGCTGTATTTGTTTTTGTATCTGTTTCTCCTGCATGATTGTTTAGACTAAAAGGAATGCTTTAACTTTTAATTCCCGCACCTCTACTCTACATTTCCTTACCCCCTCCAAGCATTTACATACATGCTTAGGTACTTAATAATGAAATAATTTAAACTCTTCTTGCCCCAGCACTGTTAGGGCAAGGCATTAGAAAGGCCTCCACAAATTATGTCCCAAAATTATGTCTCAGCAGTACCCAAGATAGAGTCTTACTTTCTAGGCATAGATTGGTCATCATTACTTGCATTTACCAACAGCTACTTGCACAATAGTAACTGAGATACTGTAGTAATTTTCTTTGAACATACTCTTATCTCAGAGGGTGCATGTTGATTTTGAATGATGAAAAAGGTTTCATGGTTGAGATTTCTAACTGAGACATGTTATAGAGGTTACAAAACATTAATTAAAGTGACAAAACCTCTTGCTCAAAATCCAAAGAAACAACAACTGAAAAAACTCATAATTGCAGAAAAGCACAGTCATGGGCACTGAGAAAGCTATAAACTGATTAGGTTTTTTTCACATTTTTTTGAAGAAAATTTACTTATCGTCTGAAAACAAGTATTAGAAACTTCAGCTCCCAAAGGATTTTTTTGGGAGAATGATAGGCCAGTGAATTTAAGTGCTCAGAATGAAAGTTGTTTTTTCAGTTATAACTATTTGTTGCTTTCACAATTCTGCAAGCTATACTATCATTCCTCCTATCCAGATTTTACCATATATGGAATTGGTTTGGTGGTTCCATCTAAAAAATATATTCTTGTCTTTTCTTCCTCTTTGATCCAATGATTGGGTACAGTAAACTAATAAGTGCCATCGCAACCTCACTATATTGCTGCTGGGTTCTTTTTGCAATGAACTGAATAACCTGATCATATCATTTTGTGGTTTGTGTTTTCTCTTCTGTATGTGACACCTCTGCTTTCTCTTCTGAGCTAGTGTATAATAACACTTTCTTTTCATCTTGTCATGTTAGATTAAAACAGGATGACAATGATAATACTCCTGCACGCAAATGTCAAAGCTGCGTGGTGTGCTGCATACCACTAACTTCTTTATGCTTTCTCACTCTTTTTTCCCCCTTCTTAGTCCTTCCCTCTTCTTCCTCAGAAAAGTCCTGGTTGAGTTTTTGCAGGGGATCATGGGGACAGAACCATTGAAGTCAATGGTCCAATGCTGATTCAAACCATACTTCCTTACTATTTTATCATCAGGAAAAACATGGTACCTGAAAACACTCAGCTACTTCTAAATATGGGGGCACCAGAATCTTGGAAAACTTTCCTGAAAATTTACCAGCCCAGGCACAAAATCTAGTTGTCCACTTCTTATAATGGGAGAAAAATCATATTTTTCTTGTCCATCAAAAGCAATTACATGCCCTGGGCTGGGGCACGAGCAGAATTTAATCACTTGAGCCCCAAACCAAAGCTCTCATTTAAATTGTTTGACATTTTGAGTGGGTAGAGAATAGAGGAGTGAGCCCTTCCAAGGTAAGGTGATATTAGGTTCTACACTGATTACTCGCCCACTGGCAGATCCCACGGCTTAGATCCTGGTCCATTGAAATCAGTGGCAAAACTCCCCTTTGACTTCAAAGGGGCCAGGATTTCACCCTATTTTTCTTGTTATGCTGAATAACCATGTTTGGAATAACAATACAGCCTCCTGAGATGGTTGGTCAGTTGTGATACTGTTGGTTTGGAAATATCTCCTAGCCTGTAAGGCTAATGCATTGCATCCAGTGGCCACGTTAACAGCCACCAATTGGTGCCTCCTGTTCCCCATATTTTCCTTGCTAAGAAGTTTAGTGATCAGCTCTTTAGTGCACACTTAAAAGAGGATCTCTCTTCATGACTTCTCTCTTTCCTCTGTTTGAGTGTTTGTTGCCTTCTTTTCCTGGAATTATCCATTCTAATATTCTGCCATCATTCTTTTTGATGTATGACAATGCTCAGCTGGCACCAACAAGTCTTTAAGTTTACCTGTGGGGTCAGGTTTTTTGATTATTCTCATCAAGGAAAAGTGAGTCATTTCCAATTAATAATTTGTTAAATTTAACCTCTTTTTCTGCTCATACTCTGCGATTTCCTGAACTGTATTAATTTGAGTCTACTCGACAAATATCTTTGTTTTTTATTCTGTCTATGAATATTCAGAATTTGAGCAGTGCTGTTTAGTTGCAATTGGTCAGAAAAAGCACAACATATTTTTTCTCTTATTCCTATTTTTTTCCAAAATAAGGCTTATGAGTACAAATCTGCCCTTCCAGAATGGGTGGCAAAATTATAGCTAAGGATGAGATCCAGTTTTTATTCTAGCCACTGCTTCTCAATTGCTCATAGCTCCACCAAACAAACTGGTTGGATAGAATCTTCCCTCTTTGTTCTTAGCTCAAAGGTTTGTTTGTTTTTTATTTAAAGTTTGAGCAAAATACTTTTTTGAGTTTCAAACTTGATCCCTTTTTATTTACTATTCCAGAAAGATCAGCCCTTACTTACATTGAGTAAGCACCACAAGGAGAAACTCTTAAGTGCCATCACAATACTTTTTACTACATATAAAGCTTTAGCACTTTTGTAGACTAAAAAGAGCAAATACAACCTGGAAAAACAATTTGGTTTTGTGTGAAGTATTCACATTCTTTTCTTACTTTTTTAAACCTTTGTAACTCTCTGCCATTGGCAATCCATGTGGTGACTTCTCTTATTGAAAATAGGACAGCCAGCAGTCCAGGTTTTGTTTTTTTCTTTAACTGTCTCAAGAATTGACCACATGGGAAGATAACACTTGAAGGAACTTTTTTGCTCTTCAACTTGTTGGATTGGAAGCAGCTGAGATATAGGATTTACAATACCTGTTTGAAGAAATATAATAGTTCTCTCAATCATTCCATTTGTGGAGTAAAATGGATGCTATGTTGGCAGAACTACATACTCTATTCTTCACTGAACAATTGGAAGCCACATTTCTACCCTTTTTATCCCTTTAATCTCTGCAAGATCTACTGAAAGTAACAGCATTGATAATTCCTCTCAGTCTTCTCCCCTGCCACTTCAGCATAGGTACACTCCCAAGATCATATGCAGACTTTATCTGAGGAGGATCAAATACCTGTAGCTTTGCTTTTCAAGTAGTTTAAATTGTCAGGAAGAAAGATAAAGCCAGGCTTTACCAATGTTGCCTGAAGCCCCAAGTCAGTTTCTGGTGAAAAGTGAAATAATTTATCATGATAAAATTTTATCTGAAATGTTGAAGTGGAATGAAATATTTTAAAATAAATTAATCAATTAAGCTTAATACTTGGGGAATTTCAATGAAAAGCAAAGTATGTGGTTGGTAGCTCCAGACAAAACCAAGGGCTGTTAACCTCAGTTCTTCATTCATCGTGAAATGGCCAATTCTTGGACTTATCATGAGTAACTGCAATTTCAATAGAGAAATTACTTTAATTATTACCCTTTTAAATGTGGAATGACAACTAGAAACCAAAGACAATTTTTACCTTCTAGAAGGCACTCAGGCTGAGGCTTTAATTCCCTAGAAATGACTCGTCTTGTAGCAGCATATTTATCATTCCTTTAAATGCTTGCTATGCTTGTGTATTTGGTGGAAGGAACTAAGGGTCTGATTCAATGAGTCTTTCCATTGACTCCAATGGACTTTGTACCAGGTCCCAATCTTGATGCTCTAATCTTTAAAATGGCCTGGTCAAACTCACGAAGTCACTGGAGCAGGTGGTGGAATTGGAAGTAGGGAACAGGAGAGAAACCTCGTTGTCAGTGGAGGGAAGGAGTAAAGAGAGATTACAATAAATCTATTTTATGACAACTGTGCAATTACTGTGCATCCAAGAGTGTAACTCAGTTCAAAAGAGCAAGGTGTGTGGCCTTCCACTGTGTACGAATGGGCCAGCAAGGGGCTCTTATGGACATATATTTTGGAAGTCTCAAAGTCATTCTTCTTCAGTAGAACAGAATACCATCCACTTTGTCTGGCTTCAAGTCAAAGGGATAATGTCAACTTGCAATCTAAGCCATTTAAAATTGAGTTGAAATTAGTTTCAGCCACTACACCTGCCCCCAACTCATCTCACCACTTTCTATAACGGTGTAGTCATATTTTTCTTTTTTTTTAAATGCTTTTCTCTCCTCTGTTGCTATTTCACAGACCTACACAAGCAACAGATGAAACTGACTAACCGTACAGGGGAATGGTGAAACTGACTATACATGAAATGCTCTCCAGTGCACAAAGTAAATAAAGAGAAAACATATTTTTCTCTAATATGTTTCACTTATAGTGATCATTGGTGTTTGTAACAATTGCTTAAAATTCTTTAAACAAAGTGAAATTTTAAAGTTGATGATGTTTCTTTCATGAGTGTAACTCAATTCAGAAGAGACACAGGGCATAGACAAAGACACAAGGTATGGACAAATAGAAAAAGATATTGGAGAAACTTAAACTTAAAAAAATAGGACAGATCCCTAGAGAACACAGAAACAACTAATTCAACACCCCAATTATTTTTTAAAAGCATCTAAAGACATAGCGGGGAATTAGACCAGTCAGTTTGACATCAATTCTTTAAGGCTCAAATGCATTTTTAAAGGATCAAATGTGGATATGTTTAAAAAGCACAGCTTGATAACAGACAATTAGTGTAGTATCAGGATGGGGTTATGATGCTTAAGTAATTTGTCTGTGTATATAAGTGAGTATTTTAAAGATATAACTATGAGAATCAATGGGGGTGCAATAAACAGGATGAAGCAGGATACAGCTATTTGACAAAATCTCTCTTTGATGTAATATCTAAGGCATGAAACCCTTAGGAGAGGGGAATTGACACTTGGTTAAAATTAGGCAGAAGAACAATAATCCTATCTACTATCCTCATTGGGCTAGCTCCATTTCATAGAGATGAGTAGGGCCCAAAGGACCAGAGAGCTTTGGCAAACACTTCTGATTGCTTTAGAAGCTTCTCATGATCTTCTGAGACTCAGGAGCAGATCTTCCACAGAAGTGTTAAAAACAGAGGAGTAGGAAAATGGCATCTTTTGTTTCCAATGAGTGAGAAAAATATCCTACTACAGTCAAAAACAGTTTATCTAAAATGTTTCAATGGCATCGAAACCATTGAGATTAATGTGAGGGTTTGGTGTGGGTGTGGAAGATTGCCTGAATGGCAAGCAGAAGTAGCAGGCAAGTGAACAGAAAAATGAGATTTGGATCTGAGAGTTTCCAGATTATTTGGTGTTTTCTGTTCAAGGTCCATGTAAGCCATATGCCCAGAGTCTTAACTGGCACTGCTGAGTGGAACAATTTCAATGTAGTGTGAGGCCCACAGTGGGAAACACTAATAGTGAGACAGTTATATGATAGATATTAAATTCTTTTGGGTCAGGTGATGGCAATGAAGAAAAGAATTTCCTACTTTTCAAGTGCTTCTCAATTATTAAATGACATAGTGTACAGTAGGAATATGAGGGACTAGTCATGTCAGGTCTATAGTTGGTAAACTCTCCAAGGAGGGGCCAAGACACATCAAGATCCAAATTTTAAATATGCCAAAATTTGAGAATGTTTGGAATGAGGATCTTGGTGCATCCATTATATAAATAGAGACCATTAGGCAAAATTAGAATATGGGCTCAGATAGATTTTCAACCTCAACCAAGTCTGATGGAAGGTTCAAATCTGACTCTCATAGTAAGGAAAGCATATGGAACCTTTAGTGATGAAAGATGCTATACACATAGTAAATGTAGGCTGTTGTTGTTAGCCATTGCAGCATATAACATGAACATTATTAAATCATATCACATTGTAATGCAGCACAATTAATGTTAAAAATATTCCAAAATATTTACAGCCAGTACCTTACATTATTTACTAACCTGGCCCTGACATTTATTTGTAAAGAAGAGAAGTTAAATGCAGGCAAAATGTGAGTTCTCTGTGACACATTACAGGCAGATGCAAATACCAGCATGTGCTTGCTGCACTTTAACGTCTTGGCATTTTTTTGTGCACGAGCAGTTGAGGTAAATGTTTCTGTCCCTGGCTGGCCTCCCCTGGCAGATATACCATTTTGCTCCCAATGTCACAGAAGATGCTGTTTGGTCATGACATTTACTGTAAACAGCTCCAGATTGAAGGCCTAATTCTGTAGCACAGAACCCTTATTGAGTTCAGTGGGAATTGTGTGTGCAAAGTGGCAGTGGAATCATGCACTTACATATATTGCAAATAGAGCTGAATACCAAAGGCAAGTAAAAGCAGTGGCAAAAGCAAGCCCCACCTATCAAAAGGATCCACTGATTTTTTTGGTCCAATTGCCAATACTAATTCTTTTGTTAGCATCTTTCTGAAGTATGTATTGTGACATTGTGGATGTTCCCTTACTACAGTACAGTATGTGAGACTGAACTGGGTTCTGGAAGTTTTCCTCTTTCTTTTCTGTAGTAAGCTCACAAATTCATTAAGAATGAATGATTTATTGTGCTGACCCCTTCTGGTCAAATCAACAACTATCTCCGACCGAATGAACAACTGTCTGTAGTTTTCCACACAGTGAAAAAAAGAATGCTTAATAAAGGCTGAAGGTAACCAGAATGGTAGAGCTGTTTAAAT
Organism: Chelydra serpentina; assembly: GCA_037349315.1. Taxonomy (NCBI): domain Eukaryota; kingdom Metazoa; phylum Chordata; order Testudines; family Chelydridae; genus Chelydra; species Chelydra serpentina. The sequence continues at coordinate 20,498,422 of JBAIAC010000042.1, forward strand.
AGGACACTGAACCAAAATCCCTGATCCAGACCCAGCTTCAGATCTGAATTTACAGCTTAAAACTCTCTCTATAATGGTCCAAATCCAAACACAAAATCTGAAGACTGTAAATTCTGAGAAATGTTAGATTTGTATCAATTTTGTAAGATTAAGGGTGTTCGAAGTGGGATTTTTGCTGTACTAAAAGCTCACAATCAGATCTCATTCAGGTGTTCAGGACTGTTTGGGTTCATCCTGGAAATTTATTCTTCCCACTCACCCAAAATTATTTCTCTGTTATGATGGTTCAAGTTCTGTACACAAAGTTTCATTAAACTTTTTATTTCAATGATTGATTTGGCCTCCTAGTTCTACACCTGTATTTGCTATGGTGGAGATGCAGATTTGATTCCTTTCCTGCTCCCTCAGCTTCCATCTCTTTTTTGCTCCCTGGTTAGCAGGGGTTAACAGTGCTGCAGAGGCTCTGAGTTCAACTCATGGGAGTTGGGGGAAGGAATGCCTCTTGTTGTTTGAACAATGATTCATTTAATCACTTATTGAAACACAGCGGTAGATACTTAAGTCCCATCTAGTCCTGCTGGTTTGGAAAGTGGGTGGCTGTGATGTGGCAGCTGGAGAATGGTCACTCAAACTACAGGAAAACCGAGGACTGTGGCCAAAAGACACAATAATTTTGTTTTGAATTTAGAAAAACAACCAACCATGGATTGTCAGTTTTCACTTATGTGCATGGACTGAAATGCATGTGTGTGCGCGCAAAGACTCAGATTTGTACCTGCCACAAACCATCTGACCACAGTTTAGTCACTGACCATTTCCAAGCCAGATGCTTCACCACATTGGCCCTTCTACAGTAATTTACACCAGTGCCAAGTGGGCGTGCAATGCTAACACCAATGTCAGTGAGCAGGCTTTTGGCTTTACTCTGGATTTCACGGTAAGTTGTCATTCTTTTTATACTGAACTGATTTTCTGAGTTGTTCTAGTGTTAATTTACTACAAATATGCCTTATTTGGCTCACAGTTACAATGGGACCTAATTCTGCTGTACTTACACATGAGTGCGGCACTTGCATGTGTGAGGTACCACTCAGGAGGCCAGATATTTGACTGCATCCAGTTTATGGTGAGCACAGCACAGAGAGGAGGTTGTTGGGGAGTCATTTGCAGCTCCTAGATTCTCTGCCTCAGCCCCAGCATAGTTTAAAGCAGCCTCAGGACTGCTCTAAACTTCACCAGCTAGCTATGGTCCACTTCATGCACTGGCCGTTCCACCTGATGCCTTCCCCTCCCCACACCTGAATGCCTCTTGCACTGGGGACTAAAGGGAGGGAAGTGTAGGAGTCAGCTGTGTGTGCAGGTTTGGCACAATTGGGCCTTTAGTGTTTATTGCCAGAACTGTTGACTGTAGTTCTAGACCAAGAAGCTCCTGACAGATGCAATGTCAAGCACTTGGTGCTGAGTTCTTAAATTAGTAACAAAGATCCCTGCAGAATTTCAGCCTGACCTGAAAGCTTGAGAGGGACCATATGGCTGCCCTCCATGACTGAGGTTACTGTCTTCGGATTCAGTTGACTATTCAGATTTGAGTAACCTAATTAAATCTGCCCACTTCTCCACACAGATAATTATCAGTCTTTCTATTACTCATGTTACTGCACAACATCCCCTCTCGATGACTTTATTCATTTCAGACAGTACAGCAGGTGCCAGATGGCAAAGCGATGCTGTGTGATACGCAGTATTTCTAGCACTTTATGCTTAGGGTTCACCTTGCTCCTGTGCGTTAGGGTGATAGGGATGATTGCCTTGGTTAGATCTAATAAACTTTGGAGCTGTGGAAGCTATAGTGTGTCATTGTTTTGGAGGAGCAATTTAAAGGCTATGAGCATTGTTACTATCTCTATAAAAAGGGTTTTTAGACCCTTAGACTTGTTGGAAAAATGACAGATTTTATGTCCTATATCAGCTTTCAATTTAAATAAATATACTAAGTGTTCTTTGGGTTAGACTGCAATTTACTTAAAGAATGTTATCTCCAGGTTTCATTATACATTCCACATTTTTTTCTTTATAAACCAGTTGAACACAAATAGGCAGTATTCAGTGGTTGCTGATGTTAGCAGCTTCAGTTTAAAAAGCAACAATGGCCACTAGAAGGTGTATTTTGCATTTGCCGTTAATGTACTTTGCAGCCAAACAAAATGGGGGTGGGGTGGGACAGGGACTATCTGTTTTCTTTCTGAAATTGTAAATTACATGAAAAAAAAGAAATCGAAACGTGAATAGACAAAGACTTTGTTTATTTATTGCCAGGAGAGACCTATTAGGGATTCAGCTCTGTGTTTCCATGGCATCCTGGTGACAAACAGAAAACACTGGCTAATGCATTCAGTTAGACAGAGATTTTAAAATCTAATGCTCAGTCTAAATATACATCACATTTACCCCCTATTTATTTATCTGTTGTATATACTGCAGTGATGAAGGAAACAAGCTAACTATGCCAAGGCCGTAATACATTTATTAACCTAGATACTACAAATGTTCAGTCCTTATGCTAAATATACCTAAGCAAAATTGTTGGATCTTCTCTCACATCCTTGTCACTTCTTTTCTTTCTGTGATCTGTTTTGACAGTCATTCCTGGCCATAAAAATCTCCACCCCAGAGGGGCCTAAACCAAAATCAGGGATCCATACCTGGATCCCAGTTGGTCACATTTCCTTAATGGCCTGAGCAGAAACTCTGAAGCTGAAAACTCCTGGATGTTAAGGAGTTTACATTTCAGATATAAATAGTAAAGCTCAGGCCATCTCTAGCTACTGCTTTACAAAAAACAAAACCAACCAACCAAACAAACAAAAAAACCAACAAAAAACTACCCCCCCCCCAAATAAAAGTACTTTAAATTAAGAACAATTGTATATGTACATCTTAGAACTGAAACTTTAGGAATCCAGTACAGCTGGCATCACCTTTCCACTACCAGATTTGTACCTGTTCATGCGAGGTATGCGGTCAGCTTTTTGGCAATGCTGCAGAATGCAGAAAGAGTTTGCCAGAGCACAGCCACCAAGTTCCTGCGTTCCTGGGGGATGCTCAACCCCCACTCTGCCCCAGGTCCTGCCCCACTCCACCCCTTCCCCCAAGTCCCCACCCCCACCCCACCTTTTCATGCCTTCGAGCTTGCCCCGCCCTCACTCCTCCCCCACAGCGCCTCCTGCATGCCACTGAACAGCTGATCTGTGAAGGGTGGGAGGGTCTGGGAGGGAGGGGGAGGTGCTGATTGGTGGGGCCACTGTCAGGCAGGAAGCGCTGGGGGTGAGGGGGGAGGAGCTGATCAGTGGGGCTGCCAGTGGGTGCTAAGCACCCACTAATTTTTCCCCATAGGTGCTGCAGCTCCAGAGCACCCATGGAATCGACGCCTATATGCCAAAGTGAAAGATTACCTTGGAAGGAACATTTTAGGTTTATATTTCAAGAAACAGTTTCCAACAGGGAGGTCCTCTAGATTGTGGGATAGACTCCCAAGGGAAGTGGAGTAGGCCCCCATTGGAGAATATACTATAAGAAGCAATCATTCAGAAACACTTCTGTGCATCAGACTCTTACTATTTGACAAGTTCCAGAAAATTCTCAGTTCTGTTTGTTATGACGCAGGACACATGTTATAAATTATTTGCAAATATTTGGACCACTGGACATTGGTAAAATATTAATGAATCCCACAAGTTTTATCATTACACTTATTCATGCTGGAAGTGTGTTATTAGTTATTCATTATTCTCCCATTAGTAAACATGTAATCATCCACTCAGGGAGTAACAGCAATGCCGTGTGACCAAGACATGAAGAGTTGAAGCAAAGAGTTTGTGAGCAACCCAAAGTCTGAAAATTATTTTTGCAAACTATTTGGAGAACACTCTTCTTTACATTCAAACAAGTTAGGCTTGATTTGCAAATGATTTGCTAACCAAAGGGTTAGCTAACCAAAGGGTCCACAACTATGGCTTCTAGGAGCTATGGTCGTAATAATAATAATTAATATGATTAATAATAAGGTCAGTTGGCACACTTAAAAAATTGACTCTGGTTGTAGAGGTTCTGGTTGTAGAGTTGACTCTGGTTGTAGAGTTCTATCAGCACTCCTTATTTTAAGCACAAACTCTGCTTATTTAACCTTTCCACTATGTTGTAGAAAAGCCAGGGAAAAAATTAATTTGTTGCCATTTTGGGTATGACTACTTTGAGCTTGTTAGAAAGAAAACTTCTTAGCACCATGTGAAAAACAAATTGGTGGCTGAGAGGCGAAACACTCAAGCTGTTCTGTCTGACTCTTCCTCATGAAATCAATCAATTTCAGACATGCAGTGGGGGGAGGGATAGATAGCTCAGTGGTTTGAGCATTGGCCTGCTAAACCCAGGGTTATGAGTTCAATCTTTGAGGGGGCCATTTAGGAATCTGGGGCAAAAATTGGGGATTGGTCCTGCTTTGAGCAGGGGGTTGGACTAGATGACCTCCTAAGGTCCCTTCCAACCCTGATATTCTATGATTCTATGAAAGATTGGAAAATGGCTAAGCTTCTCAGTGGTGTGAAGAGGGACCAAAAAAATAGAGCTAGCTAGTCACAGTGATGTATCAGAGTAGCCTAGATTACATAAAATATATTAATATTTAGTGCGTATTGGTTATTTTTGTTGAATATGTTAGGAGAAGAGGGTGTGCGCTGAGAATGGAATTGTAATTTTTCAGCATTTTTTTTCTTGTGTTGGACAGAAATAGAATTGCAAGCAAGAACCATAGGAGGGGTAAATTGGAAGTGTGCATACATGGATGAGGGAGAAAGGAGAATCATGGTTAAATTAAATGATGGCTAGAAGAAAGAGAAAAATCACTCACGCTCTTGAATACAAACTCTTGCCTCTATTCATTATTACAATTTTTATTATGGGTGAGATTTTCAAAGCAGTCTAAGTGATCTCTGAAAATCTTGACCTATTTCTTTAGTGCTAACAATATGCTTCTTATACAAAAATAAGGACAGTCCCGGCCTCAGAAATTTTACAGTGTACAAGTACACCAGGAGAAGGCATCATATGCTATGTATGAAACCTCAGGACAAGGGTGGCTAGATTTTATTTTTTTAATTACAAACTCACTCCTTGTGCACTCTCAGGAAAAGTGTTTGACAGGAGTTAGAATTTACCTACTAGAATCAGAGCTACCTACACTCATAGGTATAATTTCTTGAACTATCAGGACTCAGACCTGTTGGGTTCTGGCATAATCTAACACTGGATCATGTGTGCTGTCATATGCAACCCAGGCAACCTTATTGAAGTCAGCTCCACCTATGCAAATTGTCTTAAGTCAAGGTGAAAGTTGCACAGTAAAAACATCGCAAGGGGTTATCCTGTTTATGGAAGTCAGTGGTATTTAAAGTTAATGGCAGAATTTGGTCCTCCATTTCTAAACCCAAGAGTTGCCAAAGGCAGCTCAGAGGAGAAGGCAGCAGCTAGAATTAAGTCTACTAAGTCTTCTTGCAATAGAAGTGGCAGAATCTCAAGAACCAGAATAGTAGAATCATAGGGCCATAGGGTTAAAAAGGACAGCTAGGGTCATTTAGTCTGACTTCTGGCTAAAATGCAGGATTTGTTGTGTCTAAACTATCCAAGACAGATTGCTATCCAGCCGCATTTTGAAAACCGCCAGTGAAGGAGATTCCACAATTTCCCTAAGCAGTTTGTTCCATTGTCCTACTGTTCTCACAGGAATTTTTTCCTGAGGTTTAATTTAAATCTGCTATGCTGTAGTTTGAACCTGTTGCCTCTTGTCCTGCCCTCTGTGGCAAAAGAGAACAATTTTTCTCCATCTTTCTTATGGCGGCCTTTCAAGTATTTGAAGACTGCTGTCATGTCCCCCATTAATCTCCTCTTTTTTTAAACTCAGCATACCCAGTTCCTTCAACCTTTGGTCATTTTTGTCACTCACTTCTGGATTCTTTCAGTTTTTCTACATCCTTTCTATACATTGGTGACCAAAATTGGACACAGTACTGCAGCTGAGGCCTAATCAGCACTGAATAGAGTGGGATGATCACCACCCAGGACTTGCAAGCTATGCCTCTGTTAATGCAATCCAAAATTGCATTTGATTTTTTTGCAACAGCTTCACATTGACTCATGTTAAGGTTGTGATCCACCACAACTCCCAGATCCTTCTCAGCAGTGCTGCTGCCAAGCCAGTTATCCCCCATTCTATGTTTTTGGAGGGAGAGAGAAATTAAACATTACCAACATTTACCAGTTTAAATCAAATAGCATACTTAGATTGGCTAGTTTTCAAGTTATGAATAATGCATATTATGAATTAACAATATTTTAACACTTTATTATTATTAAACAAGAAAGCTGGATTTTGTTCTTTTTATTTGTTTATATAAATTTTCCAAGATGACATTCTGTCACTCTTCATTACAAAATGTAAACTTAAAGTTTACTTCCCAACTCAAATATCAAAGCAAACCCCAAATATGCCATATATGAATTGAAGAGTACATAAAGTCATCTAATCTGTTAATGCTTGATTATGGCTCCTATTTACTTCAGAGAGTTGCATGTTCATACTCAAGAGTAGAATTAGATCTTTACACTATTTTAGGGTTGTCTACATGGGGACATCAAGGAAAATTAATCCAGATGAACTAACTATGTGAATTTGTGATGGATTAGTTCAACTGCATTATACCTCTCGGTGAACACCCTCATTCAGAATTAAAGTGGCCTTAATTTGGTTAATTTAATTCACTTTGAAATTGAATTAAGTTAACCAAATTAAGGCCACTTTAATTCTAAACAGCAATCACAAGGGTATTTAATGCAATTTAACTATCCCTTTCAAATTCACACCTTCAGTTAATTCAGAGTAATTTTCCTGGATTCTCCATGTAGACAAGCCCTTAATGGATTTAGTTATCACCTGACCTTGAATTTTTAAAAAAAGGCCAAACAGATCTGCTATAAATTTTATAAATATATATTTCTTCCTATGATGGCAATTGTTAGGTATAGTCTTCATTCATTTCACTATGTTACCGTAGAGCAGGGTGTGACAAGTTGGGGCCACAGAAACCTGCTTGGTGCTGCCACCTGGTGTGCCAAGGCTGCTTCTGCCCCTGCTTCCAGGCCTTTTCCAGCTTGGGACTCCCGAATCCTGTCTGTTTTGAGTCAGATTCCACTGATCTGCTGCAAACACAGACCCAGGTCCGAACCAAGTCCACTCACCACTGTAAGGCCCCTGGAAGCGCTCTTGCCTTTGACACCCAGCTGCTCAACTCCAAGGAGGTTCAAACCCTTAATAAATCCGTTTTACCCTGTATAAAGCTTATACAGAGTAAACTCATAAATAGTTCGCTTTCTATTTCAAAGATAGAAAGATATGCTCAACTGTTTGCTTTCCCCTCGGCACCAACTCGTACTCAAGGAAACTTAATAAGTAAAAAGTTATTTTAATAAGTACAGAAAATAGGATTTAAGTGAGTTCAATTAGTGACAGACAGAACAAAGCAAGTTACTTAGTAAAATAAAATAAAACACGCACGTCTATGTCTATTCAAAGTTAACACAGATAAAAGCCTCACCAGATTCGGATATTTTCCTTTTTACAGGCTGTAGAATCAGCCTGGGTCCAGCTGAGCCCAGCGGCCTCTCACACCCCCCTAGTGTCTTTGTCCTTTGTTCAGTTCCCCTCAGGAATGTCCTTGGGGGGGTGGAGAGCCTCTCCCTTTAGCCAGCTGAAGACCAAATGGAAGGGTCTTGCAAGGGCTTTTATAGCCTTTCTTCCTCTCCCTGCGTAGGATCCAGTTGCCCTGGAGTTTTGGGATCACATGGGCAAGTCACCTGCCCATGCGCCCTAACCAGTCTAACCAGTTGCATTCCAGACCCGGCCCCAATGTGGATTGGGGTCTGCAACGTCTTTTGTCTGTCAAGTGCTCGCATTTAACAGGCATTCTTTGCTCCAAAGATGATCCCATGCACTTAGAAAGGCTATGTGTAAGGGGACTGTTATCCCCTTACTAACATTCAGAGCTCCCAGTACCAGAAGGGGAAGGGTCGATGGGACTGACAGTCCCCAGGGGCAATGGGGAGAGGCCAATGCTCCAGGTCAGCCTGATTGACAGGGCGGGCAGGCGAATCAGGGAGTCAGGAGGTCAGAGTGGATCCCGTCCTCCGTGTGAGCTGGAGTTGCCGGAGTCAGAGTGAGTGGGGCCGAGCTGAGGAGAGGGCAGAAGCCAGAGCTGAGCTGAGCTGGGCCAGATCTGGAGGGGCCAGGAAAGCAGCCCAGAGACACAGACCTGCCCTGGGAGCAGAGGTGCAGCCCAGAGACACAGACCTGCCCTGGGAGCAGAGGTGCAGCCCAGAGACACAGACCTGCCCTGGGGGAGAAGCTGCAGCAGCCAGAGGAGCCAGGGCAGCAGCCCAGGGAGCTGGAGGCAGAGCAGCAGCAGCCGTGCTGAGGCAGAGGAGCTGGAGCTGAGGTGGAGCTGGGGCTGGAGCAGTCCGGAGCCGGGTGCGGTGAGCAGCTGGGGAGAGCGAGGGGGACCCTGGGCAGTGGGCCCAGCACAGGGTGAGGCCTCAGCCAAGGGGCCCTGCAGGCCAGACTTGCAGGGGGATCTAAACCCTGACAGGGCTGGGGCAACGCTGGGAAGAAGGGTCCTGCCACCCAGAGCCTGCGAGCGTGTGGCCACCGCCAGAACAAGTGTCCAAGCAGCGTCCCTGCAGCACAGCCAGGGCCTGAGAAGGAGCCTGGAACTTGCACAGGAACAGACTGAACTGCCCTGACATTTCAGAGACACTGTTGTGATGTTCCCTGCCACAGAGCGGGGTGATGTGTTTTCATTAGCCTTTCCCATTTTTCCTTATTCCTGTTACAAATTAATTGTTAATTAAATAATTTGCATTTGCTTTGAATTGTATGCAGTGATCAGTGGGTCAGGGAAGCATCCTGTACAGAGAGAGTACCCCGGAGTGGGGACACCCTAGCCCCTGACCTAGGTGACCACAGCAAGGTTGGGGGTCGAGCCCCCCAGGAATCCTGGGCCCAGCCTTGTTGGGGTTACGAGGACTCTGCCAGACAGGAGAGTACAAGGGGAGTCCTTGAGGGCAGGGAGGCCTCTGGGGTAAAGGAGGTGGGAGCGAGGACTGAGATCCTTCCGCTAGCCCATTTCACCGGGGTAGTGCAGAGACGAGGAAAGTTCCCCACAATAGCGGGACTATTCCCCCGCTTACATATGTACAAAACCAGCAAATATAAAACCAATCCTCATAACTCCAACTACAACAATGATACATGCATACAAACAGGAGGAGTAAATTCAGTAGGTCATAACTTTCACAGAGATATGTTACATGGCACATGTAGCATAAAACATATTTTAGTTACATATATACATCTATAAGCATCTCCCCATAAAGTTTTATGGGGAACACCGTCACACCCTCCTCCTGAACTTACTGCCAGAGACTTGGACACTGTCCATGGCGGAGGCAGTACACATAAAGCCCCTTCAGTACCGGCACACCACATGGTGTCATTCGTAATGGTTTTAGCAAAATGCGAGGTTCCTGGTCCCCGGGCGCCTGAAAATGGGTTGGGGTGTAGTATTGCTAACAGGATACAGATAGCAATACCTGTTAAGGCGTAGGAACCTCGGCATTTAGCTCTCAGTGCCATGAGGCGGCGTGCCTCAGTTTCCCCTTTCACACAGCAGCCTGGGCCTGTTGTGCTTTTGCTGTTGTGCCAAGCTTCCAGCCGGAGATGCTTATAGATGTATATATGTAACTAAAATATGTTTTATGTTACATGTGCCATGTAACATATCTCTGTGAAAGTTATGACCTACTGAATTTACTCCTCCTGTTTGTATGCATTCATCTGTGGGTGAATGATCAGCTAAATAAGCATTCAGCAATTCTGAATGAGGGTGTTCACCGAGAGGTATAATGCAGTTGAACTAATCCATCACAAATTCACATAGTTAGTTCATCTGGATTAATTTTCCTTGATGTCCCCATGTAGACAACCCTAAAATTGTCTACATGGGGGAGGGATAGCTCAGTGGTTTGAGCATTGGCCTACTAAACCCAGGGTTGTGAGTTCAATCCTTGAGGGGGCCATTTAGGGATCTGGGGCAAAAATTGGGAATTGGTCCTGCTTTGAGCAGGGGGTTGGACTAGATGACCTCCTAAGGTCCCTTCCAACCCTGATATTCTATGATTCTATGATTCTATGAAAATAGTGTAAAGATCTAATTCTACTCTTGAGTATGAACATGCAACTCTCTGAAGTAAATAGGAGCCATAATACCCGATATAGGCCGACAGGTAACATGTTTGTACGACCGTGAGGTCACCATCCCAAGCATGTACAACAGTTTTTCCCACCAATCAGGTATGTTCCCCATCTTGAAAGGGTTGACCCTCAGTGTTAACTCCTTTGTTATAACCCACAGATGAATGCATACAAACAGGAGGAGTAAATTCAGTAGGTCATAACTTTCACAGAGATATGTTACATGGCACATGTAGCATAAAACATATTTTAGTTACATATATACATCAATAAGCATCTCCCCATAAAGTTTTATGGGGAACACCGTCACACAGGGATCGGCAAGCTTTGGCACGTGGCCCAGCAGGGAAAGCTGCTGACTGGCTGGGACATTTTGTTTAGCTGCAGCGTCCGCAGGTTCGGCCAATTGCAGCTCCCACTGGCTGCAATTTGCGAACCTGTGGATGCTGCAGGTAAACAAACCGACCCGGCCCGCCAGCGGCTTTCCCTGATGGGCGGCATGCCAAAGGTTTCTGATCTCTGCCATAGAGAGTATAACTGAAGTCAAAACATACCACTATCCTAGCATTGCTCTAGCTCCATGATTTTTTATTTGTTTTGGTTTCTTTGACTGTTAAATCATATTGGGAAGGGTCCTGTAAGGACGTCATAGTCAGAACTCTATATTCTATCTTAGTTACTTATATGACCTCGATTACCGTGGTATCTGAGCACACGAGAATCTTGAATGTATTTACACCTCACTCCTTTGAGTGGGTGAATGTACTATTAGCCCCTTTTTACAGATGGGAAACTGAGACCTAGAATGACTAAGGCCCTGATGTTTAAAGATATATAGGTATTGTTCAGTACAGTATTCAATGCCTATCTGACCTAGGAGTTTAACTCTCATTTTCAAAAGTGACTTAGGCAATGAGAAGCCTACATTTCAGTGAGACTTAGGCTCCTAAACGCTAGCTTCACAAAATAACTTAGATGCCTAATTGCCGTTTTAGGTTCTTAAATCCCCAAATCAGGCCCCACTGGGATTCACAAAACCTCCGTAAGCTGCCGCCAAGCACTGGAGGTGCCTCAACTTTTTGAAATAAAGTTCCCTTGCACAGAGGCCTATGTTTCTGCCTCTGTGCATGTGCACTGCAGCCTCACTTTAGGCATCCAGATGTCTAAGCCTGAGAGTGATGCATGAACTGGGGAACATAGCCTCCCCAGCGCCTAACTCACCTGTGGGGCCTCATTCCATAAATGGGCTCAGACTCCCCTACCAGACTAGGCCCCCAGGCAATGTAGGGATAATTAATGTTGTTTTAAGTAAATAAAATATAGGATGGATTCAGGAATTATTTCTAACGATTTCACCATTTTCCCCTGTGTAGGTTACTTTGTCTGCATTGAGGTTTTAAGAGACACACTGAACTAACTGGTTTGTCTTTTATAAACTTATTAAAAGATTAAGCAAGTCGTTATAAAACAAAGGAGTTCAAGCAAAATACGTCACTAGCTAATTTAACGTAGTTTTCCTAATCTAATTTACAATGATATTATGCAATAGTCAGATCAAGGTTGCAGTTGAAATATCAGTAAGTCAATGGGTTCAATTTATCTGGCTTGCCAATTACTACAATAAGTAATTAAATACAATTATAAATGAACAAGTCAAGGAAAATAATTTTCTTATTATCATGAAGGTTAAGGGGAGAAGCAGTTCCCATTGATTTAAGCTAGTTAGCTAAAAGAGTCTGTTAGGGCTACTCCTTGCCTTGGTGTTAAGGAAGTATACTTAAATTGATTAACTTTCTTGTTGGGCTGTTTTCTCTCATTAAGTTTCACTGTTCACAAAAAGCACATCATCCTTTTGTTTATCTAGTCTATTTCCCCTCCTTACTTAAAGACCATGCCTGTATCTTTCTGCCAGTCTTGCATAGATACAAATTGACTTCCAGAGTCCCACACTTATCAGCTTCAGAATGACTGATTTAACTCAGAGATCTCTTACAGTTTAGATAACACATACACACGCTTACTCTTTCTCACACACACTAATGGGTGTTAGAGTCATTTGCGCATCCTTGGTTGATCTGGTGAAGGATTTTCACACCTTCTTCTCAAAGTCTTTAGCTCATGTGGAATGAAGTTGATGTTTACTGGTATTTCTGTAATAAGATGATCTTGAAGCTTTTCTGTGTGGAGAGGAGTCTGGTCTTTTCTCTCAGTTGTAGAATTCAGTCTTAGATTATGGTCAGAATCTTTCATCTCTCCTACTTTGGACTGTCAGTCCAAGGAAGTGAGCAGGATACAACTTCAGGTGTTGTTCCAAGTGCTTATGATTTTTTATAGGGATCAGTGATCCTTACTCCTCCTCAGTGAGCCAATGACTTGGCATCTTTGATCTTGAAGTCACACAGAAGATTCCAGGTTTGTGTGTGGATCTTGCAACAATCCATTGTTAACTGCAAACAGATACTTCTTGGAAACAGGATGAAAGAAGGTGCCATGTGATGAGCTGGTAGGCAAACTTCTGCTTAGGCCCAAGACATAAAATGTTTTAATTGTTTACATGTAATTAATGGCTACTCAGCATTGCATGTACACTCATTCCCACACATCCTCATGACAATGAGTTAATTGTGACATTTGGAAAGTACATCTTAGGGGTGTGGGCAGAATCATGGGCACATGAATGACCTTACCTTAATTATCTTTTGCCTACACACCAGAAATCTGCTTCAAATATGCTGAAATAAATGTGTTAGTCTCTAAGGTGCCACAAGTAATCCTGTTATTTTTGCTAAATATCTTAGTAATACTAACTTTCATTAGAAGCTACAAAGAGTCCTGTGACACCTTATAGACTAACAGACATATTGTAGCATAAGCTTTCGTGGGTGAATACCCACTTCGTCGGATGCATGCAGTGGAAATGGAAGTGGGTATTCACCCACGAAAGCTTATGCTCCAATACGTCTGTTAGTCTGTAAGGTGCCACAGGACTCTTTGTAGCTTCTACATATCCAGACTAACATGGCTACCCCTCTGATACTTAACTTTCATTAAACATTTTATTTACATAAAGTACTCCTGGGGGATTTGTGTGCCAAAAAAATTAACTTCTGCATATTTTATTTGTGAAAATAACACAATATTATCATGCCAGTTTCAATTATTTTGGTAATTTATTTCAAAATACTGGTCAGCAAGTATGTCTGTAAAAATAGAGACCCCCCAAAAAAGAAAAAGATCCAGGAAATCTTTTTTTTGACAAATAGATTCCTTACTAGGCATATCAATATGGAACTTTGAGTAATTCAATTAAACTATAATATAGAAACATATTTCCTGCACCCCTCAGAAGCAGTGCAAAGGCTTGAGGGAGTCAGGGGAATGAAGGAGCTCAGGGAGAGGGAAGAAGCGAGGGAGCGTTGTTGAATGTGGGTGGACGAGGTATAAAACAAGTGGGGGGGGGGCGGGGAGAGCGGGATTATTAGGGAGTTGGAAAACCTCCCCCATGCAGACCCTGGCTGACCCCTAGCGTCTTCCATTCAGTGAGGCACATCTGCCCATGTCCCTGCAGCCCCCTTCCCCATGTGTCCCTGCACTTCCCTACCCCCCTGCTCCTATGTGGCCCTGTAGCCCTACTCCCATTCAGCCCCTGGATTAATAGTGTCACCCCACTAGTTTCTGAGCCCCAGACTGTCCCCCTCACTAGCCCTTCTGAATTCCAGTCTGAGACCTTCCCAGCAGCCCTGTGTGCCCCACTCTGTCCAACCCATGCCTCCTCACCTGGCTCCGCTGTGAGGAACACAGCCTCTCCACCAGCTGGCAGTCTTCTTTGCTGATGCCACAGCATCCCCTGGTGAGCAAAAGGTGTAACTGCAGTGCCTCTCCAACAGAATCTGTATTCTGCAGAGAGAAAAAAATCAGTGGGAGGACATGAATTCTGCATGTGCACAGTGGCACCGAATTCCCTCAGAAGTAATAAAGTTACTCAGGCCTAAATCCAAATATGGCTTATGCTCCCTGTAGTGAGCTCCCACAAAAATGGCCAGGGGAGGAGGAAGAAGAAGAAGGAGGAAGAGGAGATCCCTCATAACTTTTTTCCCAGTGGTTAGGATACTCACCTATGATGTGGAAGACCCTGGGAGGAGAAGGGATTTAATTGGGGACCTGTTACCTCTCAGGTGTGTGCTCTAAGCACTAAGCTATGGGATACGGGGCACCCTGAAGCTCTCCTGCTGAAGCTGTTCAACTGTGGATAAATAATTTAAGTCACTATAGTAGGGACTTCATTCTGGGTCTCCCACCTCCCAGGTGAGTGCTCTAACCAGCAGGCTACAGAACCATTCTTATGCTTTCTCTCTCTCTCTTTCTGGCAGATTTCTGAGTGGTGGCAGATCTCTGTTCAAATCCCTTTTTCCCCTCCAAGTGGAGGGAGGACTTGAGCCAGGGGTCTCCTGCATCCCATGTAAATACCCTAACCACTCGGTTAAAAGTTATGAGGGAGATCTACCTCCTCCTCTCCTAGATGTTTTTGTGGAACTTGCCTTCAGCGGTGCAATCTGATAGGTGAGTTATGTGCCCACTTACTGGATTGAATCCCTCAGGCAAATTAGGTGGAGGACCACTTACCTTTCCCCAGTTTCTGCATCTGCTCTTCTCCCTTGATCCCCAGCTGCACCCCTGAGAGAAGCAGACTTACCCAGGAACTTCAATCTAGCACAGTGGATGTGTTCAAGCACTTCTATGAGGTATCGTACTTGTTATCCAGCATAAAACTACAACTACCATTTGGTACTCAACAATTTTTAAAAATGGACCCTGGCTAGTATGAAGTGTTCCTGGTCTTAGAATAGATATACAGGAGGCATCCATGTTCTGTGATAATCTCTTGGCCTAAAATGTATCCATGTAATGTCAGTCTAGGCATTCTCCTCAACAGCTATTAGCTACATGTCAGGAGTAGATGGTTGCTCCAGTTCATGGAATCTCCAAAAAAGGAAAAGCAACTACTGTTGTTGTTACTGTTGATGTTCCCATTCTAGGCAGGGGCAATGGGAAATGGCAAACACCGGGCACTGAGTTCCTGGCAGACTTGTTTTTGTTAGCTGGCAAACCGATTACCAATGTGCATGTTCCAAAATGTGCCCATGGCTCCTGTTTTATTTTTTTTAGACCTGGCTGGCAAATTATATGAACTATTTTTACATGTACTTTACCAAGGCATGGGATAATAGTCTTTCACTTGTTGGTTGCAGTTTTGACTCCAGCATAGGTCAGAAGTAACCAGAAATTGGTCCTGAGTCATAGCTGCAGGTCTTTTCAGGAGACACATTATAAAAGCCACTGTGATATTTGGTACTAATTAGCACCCTGGCTAGTTATTTCCACTGAGAAGGCAAAGACTGAAGGGGCATAGAGACTAAACTGAAGCCTCTCAGGAGAGCATTCAAGGGCAATATGGGGGAGCTTGCACAGTTGTTGCCTATTCTGTGAATGAATAGAGGGCTTCAGTTTCCAGTGCTGGCAACTGGCACCTTTCAATTGCTCTGCAAATGTCATTTATTTTAACATATTTTGTTTTGTTCGTAGTTTTTGTTTATCTAAAATACAAAATTAATGTGAAAGGGAGAAATATTTTATAAACAGATTTAAAGAAAATAAAAGCAATTCATGTTGCTGTCTAGCAATGGCATGTCTTAAGAATGCTCCTCTAACACTTTTCTTTGTTGTCTGATATGAAGTGTAGCGTAGTAGGATTTAATTTTAGTGTCACCGTGAAATGCAGTGTGCAGCACATGAAATGTTAATGTAATGCATAAATGTGCAATTCAAAAAACAAGGTTATGTAAACAAACAAGTATTGAATCAGTGAAATATTCCACAGTTTGCAAGTGCCATTAGGCAAAAAATAATGGATTATTTTACCCATTCAAACTTCGATTTGTTTTTCTCTCTTCATATATTTCTTTCTAACCAATAATCAGAGTGGATAGCCAGCTTATGTAGAAACTGAAACACTGATCTGTGAACATTTATTAGGCGAATTACAGTATTATACCAATTAATTCATACAGGGCCAGATTTTCAGCAGATGTAAATCATCATACCGCCATTGAATCAATGAAGCTACATCAAGTGACATCTGCTGAGAATCAGGCCTACTGTTAGTAGCATAAGTGCCTTCTCAATAAGAATGCCAGAACTACTCATCCCTTTTATTGCTCATAAATAGATCTATGTAAAATATGGACTGTGACTGCTTTCACACCCTGCACACTATTGTAATAACCTTTCAACAAAATATGCCTTGTGTAGTATCATCTGAAAACTATTAACTCACTGGTCAATATTATGGTGAAATGTATGTAGCAATATTATATGAATTCCCCCTGTATGATGTTAACACATGTTTAAAACCAAACAGCCCTGCCTAAGCAAAAGTTGTTAAACAGGTCTATCCTAAACAAAGGAATGCATATTTACCTCAATGTATATAGAGGATAAGTAGTAAACAGGATCATCAAGAGAACAGGAGGAGGAGATATCAGGGAAAAGAACAATTTCCATTTCAGCAAACACAAGTGGGGCAGGCGAAAAGTGCATGGAGCTTCCTTCACCAGTAGACTCCATGTCACCTTCCTCAGTGCTTGAATAAACTTTACCCTGGGGGATAATGTTCAGGAGAATCCACTTCAAGATTCAAGGTACTCTAAGAGAAAGGGGCAGAGAAACCCACATTTCTTTTTCACCTGAGAAGACAAAGACACCAGCACCTTTGGGACCAAGCAGAGGATCAGTCACCATCTTGCTGGAAGACTGTGGGTGAGAAAGTCTGTCTTTGCTTTGAACCAAAACTTGCTAGATTAAGTTATAGACTTTTAGATGTGGGTTTTTTTTCACTTTTATTTGCCGGTAACTATTTCTAACTTAACCTTTTATACCTGAATTCACTTAAAATCCTATCTTTTGATAATAAATTTGATTTACTATTAATCTAAACCAACACTGCTGTAAGAAGAATGAGGAGTACTTGTGGCACTTTAGAGACTAACAAATTCATTTGGGCATAAGCTTTTGTGGGCTAGAACCCACTTCATCAGATGCATAGAGTGGAACATACAGTAGGAAGATGTGTGTGTATATATATATACACACAGAGAACATGAAAAGATGGGGGTTGCCATACCAACTCCAAGAGACTGATCAATTAAGGTGAACTATTATCAGCAGGAGAAAAAAAGCTTTTGTAGTGATAATTAGGATGGCCCATTTCAAACAGTTGACAAGAAGGTCTGAGCAACAGTGGGGGGAAACTTAGCATGGGGAAGTAGATATCAATTTGTGTAATGACTCAGCCACTCCCAGTCTTTATTCAATCCTAATTTAATGGTATCCAGTTTGCAAATTAATTCCAGTTCAGCAGTTTCTCATTGTAGTCTGTTTGTTAAGTTTTGTTGTTGAAGAATTGCCACCTTTAAGTCTGTCACTGAGTGATTAGAGAGGTTGAAGTGTTCTCCTCCTGGTTTTTGAATGTTATGATTCCTGATGTCAGATTTGTGTCCATTTATTCTTTTGCATAGAGACTGTCCGATTTGGCCAATGTACAAGGCAGAGGGGCATTGCTGGCACGATGGCATATATTACATTGGTAGATGTGCAGGTGAACAAGCCCCTGATGGCGTGGCTGATGTGATTAGGTCCTATGATGGTGTCACTTGAATAGCTATGTGGACAGAGTTGGCACTGGGCTTTGTTGCAAGGATAGGTTCCTGGGTTAGTGTTTTTGTTGTGGGGTGTGTGGTTGCTGGTGAGTATTTGCTTCAGGTTGGGGGGCTGTCTGTAAGCGAGGACTGGCCTGTCTCCCAAGATCTGTGAGAGTGAGGGATCTTCCTTCAGGATAGGTTGTAGATCTTTGATGATGCGCTGGAGAGGTTTTAGTTGGGGGCTGAGGATGACGGCTAGTGGCGTTCTGTTACTTTCTTTGTTGGGCCTGTCCTGAAGACTTCTGGGTTCTCTTCTGGCTCTGTCAATCTGTTTCTTCACTTCAGCAGGTGGGTATTGTAGTTTTAAGAATGCTTGATAGAGATTTTGTAGGTGTTTGTCTCTGTCTGAGGGATTGGAGCAAATTTTAGAGCTTGGCTGTAGACAATGGATCATATAGCGGTCAGTAGGTTTACGGTATAGGGTGGTTTTTATGTGACCATCACTTATTAGCACTGTAGTGTCCAGGAAGTGGATCGCTTGTGTGGATTGGTCCAGGCTGAGGCTGATGGTGGGATGGAAATTGTTGAAATCATGGTGGAATTCCTCAAGGGCTTCTTTTCCATGGGTCCAGAAGGTGACGATGTCATCAATGTAGCACAAGTAGAGTAGGGGCGTTAGGGGACAAGAGCTAAGGAAGTGTTGTTCTACGTCAGCCATAAAAATGTTGGCATACTGTGGGACCATGCGGGTACCCATAGCAGTCCCGCTGACTTGAAAAACGCTGTCTGCTGGGTTTAGGGTGACCAGATGTCCTGATTTTATAGGGACAGTCCCGATTTTTGGGTCTTTTTCTTATATTGGCTCCTATTACCCCTCACCCCCTGTCTGATTTTTCACATTTGCTGTCTGGTCACCCTAGCTGGGTTGAGAAACATGCCAGGTACTTTAACTTTAACACTTTACTATTACGGTGCTGTCAGGAAAGGAGGTGTCATATTTTCTACATAAAGTTCAGAATCAATAGAAACTAGTTTGGAAACAGTGTCATGGAAGCTCATAAAGGGTCTTGCATGCTCCTAATATTGGATTTTCAGGTTCTGTGCAGACTCCTCTGCGAAAGCTATTAGCTAAAGTTTTATATACCGATGCTGATTCCATGTTTAGTAGAAAGCATTTATCCTGAAATGAAACACATCTCTTTAAAAATGTAGTTGCATTACCTCCTCACTTAATATGTGTTTTATTGCATGATATTGGTTCATATCAGACATCTAACAGCTCAGGTATCTTGTAGAAGTGGGTAACAATATCACTGTCTGCACATCAAGTTCCTAGGGGCTTAGAAATCATGCTAACATTTTCTTTTCTGAGGGAGAAATGGTCTGACCTTGTGAACTATGCGAGTCTAAATGGACAAGTGCTTTCACTTACTACAGGTTTGCCAAGTTTACAGGGAGCCCAGGTGTCTGTGATGCATGCAGGAGAATGACCCTGATGCAACTGGAGGAAAAATTACCTCAGCCACAATAAACCATGTAGCAATTATTAAGCTGTTTGCCAAATGAGTTCTCTCAAATGCTGTTAGCTCAAGACTGTCTCAGGCTATGCCGTCTGATATAATATTCCTAGTTCTCCATTTTCCCTTTTTATCCTTGAAGAGAGATTGTTCACAAGGATTACTTTATTTTATTATCCAGAAATATCAGCTATGATTAATACCCTGCCTTAGATAGTACATCATATTTTCCCTTTGGGGCACTGAGTGCAGTGTCCTTTCATGCACTTTTCTGTCCTGAGAAGCAGGTTCACCCATATTGTGTTTACTGAAGGACATATTTTCCAATGTCTACTGTCTGCACATATTATCAGATTGGACTGCGGTGGCTAGGGCTTGAGATAAATCCTGCTCAAGCAAGACATGTCCGGGTGACTGTCGAAAGCCAGGTTTGTAGAAACTATAGTGAGCTGCAGTCCAAGATGATGCAATCCAAAGTAAAAATAAAATATAAACCAAATAAAATCAAGGTGTGAGACCATAAGCTGAAAAGAGATAGCAGACTCTTACTAAATAAGAATCAAAGAAGTACCTTGCATTTACTGAATTAAGTGCAAACATGCCATAGTATTTGCTCTCAGCAGAGAAGTAGGGTACCCTCCCCTGACAGCAGAATGCAAACCAGAGTTAACCCTCACATACAAACTGAGCATGTTCTTTCTTATAAGAGGAAGGGGACAACTCAGTACCTAATTAATTCAAGAGCCACTTCCTCTGTCATTGTCCTGATTACATTTAACAGCGCCTCTCCCTCCATTGCATGACTGAACATTTATAAACATGAACAGAACCTGAAGAACTCATTCACGTTTTGATTCTGTTAGGGAGGTGGTAAGGGGAGGACTTTAAGGAGAGGAAGAGATAAGCAAGCCTAGGGGGATTGTAGGACATTTTGAAATTTTCCTTGTCCTCTTTTGCACAAAAAAGCATTATATTTGGCTGTATCTGAGGACCCCAGATTCAAAAATAGCAATGTACCTGTCTGACTGACAGAGAGGGAAATACAGAAGCCAGAAATATTGGCTGCCTAGAAGACTTTACATTGAATTCACTCTTGTCATAGTCACCCAGAACAAGTGATTGTGTGCATGTATGTGAGCAGCCCTAAGTGAAAAAATTGTAGCTAGATCCTTGTCTGGCTCACTTAATTACCTGAGTACCAGTTTAACCGACACACCTACTGGGTGTGGTGTTCTGTCCCATCTAGTGGCACCGAGAGCACTTACACAGAGAGCATGAGTCTGCTCTTTAGCCTTAGCAAACAGCTAGTTGGCTCTTAGCTCATGCACTAAGCTTCAGAGGTTCCCCGGTTCGATTCCTCCTTCTGACAGCCGGGGTCTGTTGGCGTTACACCAGGGCTCAGGCCAGAGTTGTTTTGTTTCCCCCAGCCCATATATGAAATAGTGTGTGGTGTATATCATGAACACGGAGTGAATCAATTGGTCTCTCTTTGAATGCTGCCCTGTCATTCGCTAACCACTCCACAAGTCACTATTGCATGTACGTGCCCAGTGCTTCTGACAAAGCATGCAGTAACTTGCTCTTGTCTGTCTCACTTGATTGATTGCCTTATAATAGGGCTCTGGCCAGGGAGAAGGGTGTGTGAGGAGGTGCTGTGATAAGTGTTCCATTCAGAAATATTTCTCATATCTACTATTCACCACAATCATTTCCACTCTCAAACAGAAGCCACTCTCTGTCCTGCCAGAGGGTATTCCTCTGGTCACAGGAACATATGTGGGGAACTATGAAGAGACAGTTATGCAGTTGTCCCCAGGAGCTGATACTCCTCCCCAAATTTGGCTATCTTGCTCTGTGTTCTGGGCATAGGACATGTGAAAAAGTTCTACAGGCATGGGATCTTTCTATGGCTTGACCAGACCCTACACTTCCTCAACTCTTGCCTTGCCTTCCCCTCTTCTCACTGTCACTCATACTAACATTCTGTTTTATTTATTTTGCTCGAGGAAACCAGTGATTTTTAAAACACTCTGCTAGTCTTCCATTACATTTAAAACCTCACTACCAAATGCAGAAAGCGGCTGGGAATGAATAAATCTATCTGGGCACACATATGCTTATTTGCATGTGAATTCCTGGCAAATCCATGTATAATTGTGTTTACATGAAAAGTTCCTCCCCAAATGTTTGTGCAAACAGGGCCAGTGCTATAACTAGGCAACCCTAGGTGCAGGGGCGGCTCTTACAATTCTGCCGCCCCAAGCAGGGGTGGCGGCGCCCCGCCCCCGACGCAGGCAGACGTAGCGGGGCCCCGCCACGTCTGCAGGCGTCGGGGGCGGGGCCCCGCCACGTCTGCATGCGTCGGGGGCGGGGCCCCGCCACGTCTGCCTGCGTCACGCAGGCAGTCCCATTCCGGAGCGGCAAGGGGACAGCGGCGGACCTGCCGCCCCTTTGCCGCCGCGGCAGGCGAGACTGGGGCGGCAGTCCAAGTCCCATGGTGGCAATTTGGCGGCGGGAAGAGCGGACCTGCCGCCGAACTGCCGCCGCGGGACTCGGACTGCCGCCCCCTTCTCACCTGCCGCCCCAAGCACCAGCTTGGCAAGCTGGTGCCTGGAGCCGGCCCTGCCTAGGTGGTTGCCTAGGGCGCCAGGATTTGGGGGGGGGCAGCCACGGTGAGCCGCCCCGCTGCCCCCCGCTCAGCTCCCGCGGGTGGGGGGGAGGGCTGAGCGCCTGCGGGCGGGGGAGGAGGATGGAGGCTGAGCTCCCACGGGCAGGAGAGCTGGCTGGCGGGGGCGGGGAGGGGGTGGAGGGGCAGCGGCGCAGGGCTGGTGCAAGGAAGTTTCGCCTAGGGTGCGAAACTTCCTTGCACCGGCCCTGTGTGCAAACAAAACACAGTTGCACAAGTGTCCATGGAAAAGTGAACAAGAAAATAGGAGTATAGCTGGACTGAATTCTGGTATGGATTTTGCTAATGTGTTTGCAAATTATTGTTTACACTATTTACCCAGCTCTACTCCTAACTGTCTCCTCCTCCGACTCTCAACTTCAAACCTTCTTACATGCTACTCCCTATGTCTTTGCACTTTTTGTCCATCAAGCGCTCTCCTTCATATCCATCCTAAAACCCAGTTCTTTCATGAAGCCTACCAACCATATGTTAATCTCCTCATCCACAATACCTCCATGGCTTTTGGGGAGTGTGGTGTTTAGATGTTGCTTGTAATTATTAGTACTGGGAGCACTGGCTGTTGGGAGTCTGAAAGGACAGGAAACAGGAAGGATGGGGGAGGGAGTTGAGAGGCTGGGAGAGCTACATAGGGTGTAGCAGCAGCTTGGTAAAGAAGTTTCCACTTTAAAAATAAAGACCTGTTGAAGTTTGTTAGTACCTTGCGTGACTTATACAACAGGGAGGAACTCTTATCCAATGCATCATATTTATCTGAGTTAAACTGTAAGCTCTTTGGTGCCTTCCTTTACATGTTTTGAAAAGTGCTTTGTATACTTATGTTTTGAAAAATGCTTTGTATACTTCTGAAAAACGGAATTGCCAGCCACTCTAGATGTGAACTGTGCTCGGTACTGAAATTTGCCCATGACATATACTGCAGGGGGCCCATATGTAGCCTAGTATAAACGGTACACATTATATGATGTAAAATTAGCTTTTCAAAAACCCTGGGATATATTCTGTCTTCAGATATACACTGAAGCTCCTATTAAAATTGATGAGAGCCATATTCAGGATTTGGTCTATTTTCAAGTAATGCAAGATTATGAAAAATTGGAGGTTGTCCTACCCCTCCACACCCCACTCCCTCCCACTAACCTGAAACCTGCCTAAAGCATCCAGACACCTAATAAATATGCATATACATATCTGTACCAAAGGATACTCAACATGCATAACGTGCCTGTGCTAGCACTAGCCAGAGCGGAAAATATTTCACCTTACAGATACACTGTGCAGTCTGCAATGCAAGTAAATGGGAAGTCCCAATGTGCTGGTAAATTTACAGAGAGTACTCTGGGATGTGGGCTGCCAAACTGGCTTACCTTTCATCTTAAATAATAGAGAGGAAAGAGCAGAAAAGAGAATTGGGAAAGGGAATAAGATTAGAAAGGGAGGTGAGAAATCTTGCAAAACTGAATTTTGTTTGTGAGAATGGACAAAGTTTGGGTCAGCTCCTATTTGTCCCTATCTGGCTTGCCCATCTTCATTGAAATATAAAAATGAGTATATAAGCCACAAAAGCTTGACCTTGTGTTTGCAAACAGATAATTAGCAAATTGTCCAAACACATACCTTTGCTTCATAACATAAAAATCTTTATGTAATGTAGTTGCCAATTGAAAAATCTAAAAATTGAATATCCCGTTTTTATTTTGTTTTAAATGCCAAGGCAATACTGATCATATTATAGCTTGCTATAGCTTGTTTACAAACCTTCCTTTTGAAAGGAAAGCCTTCTTTTCATCTTAAATTGCTTAACTCCACATTTTCAGTAACACCTACTTAACTTTCAAATAACCAAACCTATTTTTTTAAATATCTGAAATAAATAAAACCCAACCCAAACAAACAAAAAAACCAATTTGCTCCTCAGCTGAGACATTGTTTGCCCAGTTGCAGCCTGGAGTGAATTTTTACAGTTGAGATATAAACTGCTGAAAATCAAGCATTTTAATGGAAATGCTGACAGACCTTTAACTGTAGTGGAGCTTTTGAGTGCTGCTAAAATAAAAATAAAAACAGAAAGCTCTTTAATTCTTGTAAATCATATATGCTCCTCTTTCCTCCTGATATAAAGGAATGGAGTGGCTACGGTGATATGATTAAGGTATAAAGATCAATACGCTCAAAAAAAATTGTGGGTTCAATTTCTGACCAAAGTCATTGGGAAAAGGTCTCTTAATGGCTCAATTACCTCTGTCCATTCAGCAGTGAAATGGTTAATTGCCTGGCACAAAATGGGAATAAAACTGCGGCTGTTCCTGGAGCCCTGGGCTTCTATAGCCTCTTGACTCGGTGGGCAGACATAAGCTCTAATCCTAAACCCATCGAGTTAATGGAAAGAGGCTCACTGATTTCACTTGGCTTTGGATCAGGATTGCGATCCTAGGATGCAGACATTGTAGCATGCTCCCCACATATGTGGAGCCTGTTCAACTGCCAATGCGGAAGGTGGCCCCATTCTCTTTCTCCCTCCTGCCCATCACCTTTGAGGTGACTGTCACCCTAGAGCAGGGGTAGGCAACGTATGGCACTGCCAAAGGCGGCACGGCACACGAGCTGATTTTCAGTGGCACTCACACTGCCCGGGTCCTAGCCACCAGTCCAGGGGGCTCTGCATTTTAATTTAATTTTAAATGAAGCTTCTTAAACATTTTAAAAACCTTATTTACTTTATATACAACAATAGTTTAGTTATATATTATAGACTTATAGAAAGAGACCTTCTAAAAATGTTAAAATGTATTACTGGCACGCGAATAAATGAATACTCGGCACACCACTTCTGAAAGGTTGCCAACCCCTGCCCTCGAGAATGCTAGTGAGGAGCAGTCACTGTGCTCATAAGAAAGCAGGGATTGGAGTTGTGCCTCCCTCTCCGCCCCACACGCTCATTTACTGTGCGGCAGTGCAAGGCGGAGGTCTAATGACATAATTGTGTACGTTCTGTCTTTTGTCATTTAATAGCGCATTTTTGCAGGTAGGAAACATTTTCTGACTGATCCTGCAAATCCCTAATAGTGCAAGTGTTTATCTTGACAGACTTGTTTCCTTTAGTTTAGAAGATTATGAAGTCCTTGCTGTGATATATAAAATAAACCCACTTGTATCGACTTCACTAAACTTCATTCTTACTACTTTTCTTTATGTCTCACGTTGCTATAATATATGCAAAACGCTTAGCTCCTCAAAACAGCTTTACAGGTCATTTTCCTCCCATAATAGCCAAATCAGCAGCAAAAGCACTTCATGGTTTAAATGCAGTGACAGAAGAAGTCTGACTGTAGAAATATGTACTGTATAGTAACTTCCACAAGCCCGAAGGCTCAGGATTTTCACATGAGCAGAGATTATAGCTTTAGAAATCTCATTTTTTAAAAACAGCTACTCAGTGTAAATATGGACAAGAGACATTTATTGGCTCGGCACTATCAAGTGCCCTTGACCTAATGACATTATTGATTTTCCACCATTGTCTTTATTTGTATTGGTCTATGAGGACAAAGCAGTATTAGCTGCCTCCCTCAGCTATTAATTATGATCTATATGATAAGCACTAAGGAAGTCCTTGAAACAAGAACAGCAGCCTAATAAATGTGCACGAACATAAATGTAGCAGAGTATAGAAACACTCTCTACAAAAGGTGAATACATGCGCATGCATCCATACAGTATATAAGAGACTTAAAATAAATACACAGCACAGGTACTTTATCTCTTTGTGTTTATATATTTAGGGACTGAGTCTCATTTACACTATGGCCCCTTTTCATCATTCATCACAAGTATTTGAATGTATACTTAAAGTGAATGTCTACTTTATACGTAATGGTGTACAAGAGCCTTAGTCTAAATGAGAGTCAGGGCTTTAGGGTGTAATTCTGTATGTAATTTGGAGCCATAAAGCTATACAAATAGAGCTCTCACTCTTTCTCAAATTGGCTACACTGAGAACAGGTTTTGGTCCATCATGGATCTTTGGTCACATCATAGTAACTGACCATGAGAGAAAAATGTGAATTGTTTGTGACATCATCAGAACTCTGATATGTGTAACTACGATGGAAAGATCCTCAAGCTGGTATTAATTGTTATAGCTCTGTTGCAGTCAATGGAGCTTTGACCATTTACAGCAGCTGAACCTCTGTCTCATAGCTTTATTTTAGGGAGAATGAACCGGTTTGGGGAAAAATAAGTTCCTTATCCCTAAAACGTCAATGTTTTTTTTTTAGAATCAAGCTCAAACTGAACTCATATGAAGGTTCTGAAATATTCAGATACTTACTTTTACTTTTGGGTTCTCTCTGGAGCTGGCAATCTTGAAATAGAGTGAAAAATGCTATTCTAATGTTATTCCCTGCTCATCTGGGTTCAGAAATGAAAGTACCAGAAATCTTGAGGAGCCTGTTCTCACAGGATATCCAGCTTGATTTTGCGGACTAAAATACTTGTGATGTTCAGATGAGCATTCAAACTGCTGGATGTATAACTGAACTCTGAACCTTAGCTCCACTCCTCAACCTTCCCTTACCCAGGAACCATCTGATTCTTAGAGCTGCTCGTCACCTCTGAAAATCTGGCCAGCAGTCCTTTCTCATGTGTGCAGTCACATTTATGACGGACAGATTCTGATCGCACAGCAGTGTAAATTCAGATATGAACTTTCACAAAGTACTAAGGTGTCAGATGTGGGGCTTTGATTTAGGCCCATCTCTAAAACAACTAGGTTTTTTTTTAATTTGTATTTTGTAATCCTATTAGTTAAAACTTTGAAAAAGAAAGAGGAGTACTTGACTCAGAGGATTGGTAATGTATTCTGGAGCCTAGCATGCTATAATGGATGTCAAAACTGTGAAATATAGTATTTTGATGACATTACAGCTATAGAAAGGAATTTTAATTTGCTTGCTGGCAGTAGGACATTTGCTATATGTACTGTAAGTGAAACAAAAAATATTATTTTAGCACTACCATAGCACAGATAGCTCAGTCAGTAGAGCATATCAGCACTGAGTGTGGCTAAGATAGCCCTTCCTAGAATGGATATTTACTCAGACTTTCTATTATCTTACCAGTAGATAAAGCCTATTTATTACCCACATTTGTGTGAGGGGAGAGTTTAGTGAGGTGGAATAGGTTGAATTGGAGCAAGTTGGAAAGGTGTTAGTGTTGTTCATGGTTCAACTTGAATTGTTTGTGAGTGGGTTTTTTTTTGTTTTTGTTTGTTTGTTTGTTGTTTTGTTTTAAATGAGTGAATTGTTATGCACCTATTGCTTGGAATACACAAACTGTGAAGGACTTCATTTCAAACTGATATCACAAAGGCAGCACACACCTTGTGGGTTTATCTAAATTCCTTTTATCCAAGGAAGGGATCTTTTGGCTGTTTAATCTGCTCAAAGCCAAATTTACAAAGTGCCTAAAAAAACAGATGGGCACCTAGTGGGATTTGGAAAAGCTCCTAAACAGGTTGGATGCCTGTTTGTTATTGAAAGTCAATGGGAGTTAGGTGCCTAAGTCACCTAGGCACACTTGTAAATTCTGCTAGGCACCTATTTGCATGTTTAGGCAGCTAAATATCTTCACAAATCTGGCCCTAAGTGCTTAAGTAAATATAAATGTAAATAGAACATAAGCCCCTAAGTCACTTAGGTGTGTTTGAAAATTTTAACCTTGGTGTTTGAAAACATTTTTATGTTTTATAAGTACTTCTTTTGCTCATATTCTTTTATGACATGCATTCTCTTGTCTAAACGTATGTCCAAACAGGTTGGAAATTTAAGCATTAGCTCTATCTGAGTAATTAATAGTAGTGCATAGGCTTCTATTTTGCAATACTCATCTGTATAGCATACTGCCAGCATGCCTTTACTTACTGTGTTCTATTATGGTTAAATTTGCAATTTTCAAATCTGCTCTTCATCTTTATGCAGAAATATCTTTTCTGACTTTCAGCATATCAATAAAAATGGGGTGCATGGCCTCTCTTGAGGCTTTCATTTATTATATATTTTATATTTCCATGTCTAATTTGCTTGTTTGAAATGGCACGATTTAACAACAGGATTGATTTTGATTAATATCTGTGTTTATGTCCGTAAGCAGATATTTTTATACTGTTCTTGCTCTAACCTACGGAATTTCCATTCCATGGCATTTTGTCAGTAGAAATTCTTTCCCCCAATACTTATTCATGTATTTTATTAAAAGATTCACATAAGTGGTTTGATCCAGGTGCAGCTCCTATATAGCAATCTGAAGTTCACTAATCTCATGTCACAGAGGTGAGGGAACATGGGAAATGAGATTGTTTGAAAGTATGTGTATTGCAGCTTGATTCCAGAATTGGAAAACTGACCCATTGTAATGTTTTTCACTGGTCAACAAGTGCCATTTTATTTCTGAACACTGTCACATGTCAGTATCTCTGATCCTTACTGATATTTATTAAAAGAAAGAAATCAAACTTTGTAATCGTGGCAGTTCCTGAGACTAGCAGGCAGGTGCTGCTACATTCCTGCTGCTTTGCAATCAGTTCTGTGCAGCAATGTTAAATTTCCATCTCTTAACATACCAGACCTGATTCTGACCTCAACTACCTTCAACGTCCTACATAACTGCCCATCTCTATTGATCTGCCCTTGTTGCTTATATGTCCCTGGGCCCTCCAGCTTTTATGCCACAATTATCTGCTTCTCCAACAACTGTGCCCTTGCTTTCTTCCACACTACTCTTTACAAATGGAATACCAGTCCGAGCTGGTCCACAAAGCAACTAACCACTCATTTAAATCAAGACCCACTTCTTGTGGGTTGTTGAGGAAGTATAATGAGTTGGAAACATGTCTGTACAATTTATGAATTCTGTGTGAGATTATGAACCCCACGTGTCTGTGTCATGGATGCTCCATTTTGAATGTGCAGCCTTTTGCCTTCTCTATGATCTGTTTGCCTCCATGTTGGGTTGGAATTCCAAAGGTTGGTGGCAAAAGACTATGTAAAGAGGGTAGTTGACTGTGAAGTACCCAGTCATTGGAAATCTGCTCACTCTAGACAAATGATTTTGGTCTCTGCCCCAAAAAAGTGGGTTAGCAGGGCAAGGTCACCTTGACAATGGAGTCACCTGGCAGGTAGTTGTGCTCATGTGGGGACCCATTTTCTCCAGTCCAGGAGGGAGAGGTCACCCAGCATGTGGCAGCCTCTTAGGGGAGGAGGGCACTGCCTATTTTCCTGAGCCCAGATGGCACCAGGGACTCTGGATGATCTAAGGGACCTGGACCACTGCTCAAAACATGCCCTGGAATGATGAGGAAACTGAGGCATGGACATGTATTTAGTGTTAGTTGTTTTGTATGATCTGTACTCTCCTGTGCTTTACACACGTATATCTATTATCAAGCTGGTTTCTTTGCATGTAGTTTGTATTCCTTTCATCTTTCATCTATTTCTCTTTTCATATATATATTCTTTAACATGTGACAAAATATTCTATGGTATAGAATCCATAGTCCAGATTCTGCTCTCAGTTTCGAGTAATTCTTGAGTAACTGTGTTTACTTCAATGTGGTAGTACCTAAAATGTGCTTGGGTTCTCAAAAGACAGGGGAAAACTCCCCAAGGAGCTTGAACTTATATATGTCACATGTTAAAGAATCACGTACAGTGCCATCACTTTAAAAATGGTGACTTCTGTGGACTTCATTTCAAACTGATATCACAAAGGAAGCACACACCTTGTGGGTTTATCTAAATTCCTTTTATCCAAGGAAGGGATCTTTTGGCTGTTTTTGACGCTCTAAAAGCTGCATTTTAGTTTTAAAGTGCTTATTTAGGCATTTATAAGAAGTGGGTGACAGAATCCAAAATGGGAACTGTGATGGGCAGATCCTATTGAATACAGCAAAACTCTGCAATTTTTCCTTATAGTCCCCTACATTCTTAAAGTCAACTGACAGCATATTAGCTGCCTAAATCCACGGGGCTTTGCTTTTCTTCTCAATTTTGTAACACTTATAGATTTACTTACTTTGTCATTCTGATTTTGCTCTTGTTGTTATGTAGCTTATAAGTTATGCTCTACTTTGGGTTGTTATAACCTACAAACTTCTTAAGTATTTTCATAAAACCCTCTGTCTTCCTCAGGGAATGTGTTTCAGTGCCTGATATTCAGAAATCCACTTCTGAGCACAGTTTACGTGTCTAGACGTTTTGTGGAGTAAGATGCTACTCATGTACTATTATTAGAACTGTGTGTTAATATCAGGTATTTGTATGTATAAATGGTGCATAACATTATGTGCAATATGGTGGCTGTGCAAGGGAATGCCAGCATACAAATATGCATGGAAAAATGTGTGCAGATCTTGGGTCTCTATTTAAAAATCACACCCACGATGTCTATTGCCTTCATATGCAATACATTTATTGCTTACACCTTACTGGAAATGTTAACAATACCACTGGTAACTAAACATGTTTCAGTCTTCTCTTGTTGAATATCATCTAGTACTCATGTAGAGCAAATTTCTTTCTCCTTCCACTGAATAGCACCTTACTGCACAAGAAGTTATTCATTGTTAGTAAATGTATTGTAATCTGGTCCATAGTGGAGAGACTAAAGGCATCACACCAGCCGAGTTTGATCATAAATTTATCAGGGCTTTTTTCACTTTTCTTTCTCTCCTCTAACATCTACTTCAAGATAATAATTTATTCTAATTATCAACAACGGTTCTGAGAACACTATACAGCTATATAAAGCTTCAGTGCTCTCTTTACTGTGTGTCTTTACA
The DNA here is from genome assembly GCA_037349315.1 of Chelydra serpentina. Taxonomy (NCBI): domain Eukaryota; kingdom Metazoa; phylum Chordata; order Testudines; family Chelydridae; genus Chelydra; species Chelydra serpentina. The sequence goes on from JBAIAC010000042.1 coordinate 20,529,512, forward strand.
CTGAGGTATCTACAGCAATGCAAACCACTAGTGTAGATGTGCTGCATTCTAGGGTGCTGGAACAATTTGTAGTTGGGGTGCTGAGAGCCATTGAACCAAACTGTAAACCCAGCATATGATGAAAATCACTTCAAGCCAAGGGGTGTGGAAGCACCCCCAGCACCTCTAGTTCCAGCACCTATGGCTGCATCTGCACTAAATGGAGCTTATAGCAGTAACATTTAACCTGGTGCAAAGTTCCCTAGCCTTGATAATCCCTTCTTCATACCAGCATATGCAGTTATCAGAAAATGCCATGAGGGGTCCCCAGCCAGCAATTCTCTTTGTATTCTTTTTTTCTCCTGGCAAGTTACCTCCTAACTTAATGGGGAATTGCCAGGTATAGGCTGATCCTTTTGTAGTCTGAGCTCTATATATCTTTACTGGATAAGATGCACCTCATTTGAATACAAATATTTCCTAATGAGTATTTTTGGATGTTTTATTTTCGATTCAATATGGCATTGAAGCATTATCACAAACCAGAACAAGTCTGATTCTCCTCAGCTTCCAACCAATCATGATTTGAAAGGTGTGGGGTTTTTTTAAATCAGAAAACCTTGAAAAGCCAGACATGAAAATGAGCATCTTCTTCACCAGGCTAACAAACCTGTGAAATTTCATAGAAATGCATTCTCACAGTTTCACTACGCAAAGGATTAATATTTAATGCTGGAAGGCTGCAGTCCTCACTAATAAGAAATGCTAGAAAAGGCTATTGTACAGAAGAAGATTTCATCAAACATTCCAAGAATACCTAAAAGGTTTACAGAATAAAAAGTTTGCTCTTAGATGTTCTGTTTGTGTTCAGGCAATTTTCTAGATAGGAGAGGAGATTTTAATCACACCACAGTAGTACAGTACCCATATTGCTTTTTTTTTGTCTTCTGTCAACATCTTTTGACCTTGATCCCCCCCGGGTTTAGGAGTTTTAACGGTTTGTTGACCTGCCTTGCCACCCTGTAACTCAAACAAGCCTTGTTTAAACAAAAATTCATATTGCAACAATCAATAATATCATATTGACTGAAATAACAAAAGGCCAATAAAATATCACTGGTGACTGAAGCATGAGTTGTGTGGGGTTAATCCCTTTTGATCACCCTGTGATAGGTCAGTTTTTGTGCTCCATGCCATCTCTTCCCTCCAAGTGGAATCCAAACTAAGGCATATATTGTGTTTCTGTCATAGTCCATCTAGCCCAGTATCTTGTCTTCCGACAGTGGCCAATGCCAGGTGCTTCAGAGGGAATGAATAGAACAGGGCAATTATCTAGTGACCCATCTCATCATCCAGTCCCAGCATATGGCACTCAGAAGCTTAGGGACACCCAGAACATGGGGTTGCATCCTAACCATCTTGACTATTAGCCATTGATAGATCTATCCTCCAGGAACTTATCTACTTCTTTTTTAAACCAAATTATACTTTTGGCCTTCACAACATCCCATGTCAACACGTGAAGGAATCAATTTTGAACCACTTAAAGGAGGGGAAAGTGATCAGGAACAGTCAGCATGGATTCACCAAGGGCAAGTCATGCCTGACTAACCTAATTGCCTTCTATGATGAGATAACTGGCTCTGTGGATGAGGGGAAAGCAGTGGATGTGCTATTTCTTGACTTTAGCAAAGCTTTTGATACAGTCTCGCACAGCGTTCTTGCCAGCAAGTTAAAGAAGTATGGGCTGGATGAATGGACGGTAAGGTGGATAGAAAACTGGCTGGATGGTCGTGCTCAACGGGTAGTGATCAATGGCTCCATGTCTAGTTGGCAGCCAGTATCAAGTGGAGTGCCCCAAGGGTCGGTGCTGGGGCCGGTTTTGTTCAATATCTTCATCAACGACCTGGAGGATGGTGTGGACTGCACCCTTAGCAAGTTTGCAGATGACACTAAACTGGGAGGAGTGGTTGATACGCTGGAGGGTAGGGATAGGATACAGAGGGACCTAGACAAATTAGAGGATTGGGCCAAAAGAAATCTGATGAGGTTCAACAAGGACAAGTGCAGAGTCCTGCACTTAGGACGGAAGAATCCCATGCACTGCTACAGACTAGGGACCGAATGGCTGGGCAGCAGTTCTGCAGAAAAGGACCTAGGGGTTACAGTGGACGAAAAGCTGAATATGAGTCAACAGTGTGCCCTTGTTGCCAAGAAGGCTAACGGCATTTTGGGCTGTATAAGTAGGGGCATTTCCAGCAGATCGAGGGACGTGATTATTCCCCTCTATTCGGCACTGGTGAGGCCTCATTTGGAGTACTGTGTCCAGTTTTGGGCCCCACACTACAAGAAGGATGTGGATAAATTGGAAAGAGTCCAACGGAGGGCAACAAAAATGATTAGGGGGCTGGAGCACATGACTTATGAGGAGAGGCTGAGGGAACTGAGATTGTTTAGCCTGCAGAAGAGAAGAGTGAGGGGGGATTTGATAGCTGCTTTCAACTACCTAAAAGGGGGTTCCAAAGAGGATGGATCTAGACTGTTCTCAGTGGTAGAAGATGACAGAACAAGGAGTAATGGTCTCAAGTTGCAGAGGGGGAGGTTTAGGTTGGATATTAGGAAAAACTTTTTCACTAGTAGGGTGGTGAAGCACTGGAATGGGTTACCTAGGGAGGTGGTGGAATCTCCTTCCTTAGAGGTTTTTAAGGTCAGGCTTGACAAAGCCCTGGCTGGGATGATCTAGTTGGGGTTGGTCCTGCTTTGAGCAGGGGGTTGGACTAGATGACCTCCTGAGGTCCCTTCCAACCCTGAGATTCTATGATTCTATGATTCTATGTGAAGACCAATGCAAAAAATTCATGTAGCTTCTCCATCACAGCCTTAGTTTTCCTTGAGTTTTTCTTTAGCACCTCAATTGTCCAGTGGCACCACTGATTGTTTGGCAGGCTAACTGTTTCTGACGTATTTTTAAAAAAATTGATTGTTGCTCTTCAAATTATTTTTTGGCCTGCCTAACTTTACTTTTACACTTGTCTTGCCAGAGTTTATGCTCTATTTTCCTCAGTAGGATTTGACTTCCAAATTTTAAATGATGCTATTTTGCCTCTAAATGCCTCTGTTATTCCATTACTTAGCCCTGATGGCATTTTTTTTGGTCCTGTGACTTTCTTTATTTGGGGTATACATTTATTTTGAGCCTCTGTTATGCAGTTATTAAAAAGTTTCCATGCAACTTGCAGACATTTCACCTCTTAGACCAAATCCTGTCCTCCACTTAGGACTAAATCTTGAATTGCCTCTCCCCTTGTGGTTCCAGGACTAGCTGCTCCAAGAAGCAGTTATTAATGGTGTCTAGAAATTTTATCTCTGCATGCTATCCTGAGGTGACATGTATCTAGTCACTATAGGGATAGTTGAAATTCCCCATTATTATTGAGTTTTCTATGTTTATGGCCTCTCTGTGAGCATTTCACAACACCATCCTGGTCAGGAATATATTCCTATACTCCTATTATTCAAGCATGGAATTTCTATCCATAGAGATGCATGACACTGCAAGTCTTGAACCTAGGTCCACAGTCAACTGGCACCACCCTGCTCTCACCCAACATCTTGCTACTAAGTGCCTAAGCAGGAGAGACCATGAAATCTGAAGTTATAGCAGGGAGGGCTGTCCTGGGCCTGACTGGAGAAACACGGTGAACTCTGATTGGTAAGGTCTTCCTATTTAAACCTAAAGAGAGGCATAGAAGGATGTTTGCATGCATGAGCTCTACTTGGCTGCAACACTGGACCCTGCTTCCTTGCATTGCTTCTGTTCTCTGACCTGTTCCTCATCCTTGCCCCTTGTCTCTGAATCCATCTCTGACTCTTGGCTTGAATCTCTGACCCTCGGGGCTTGTCTACACTACAAAATTAAGTTGACTTTATCTAATTCGACCTCGAATCCATGAATTAATTAAGTCGATTGTGCGTGGCCACACCATGCTCATTGTCTCGATGGAGTGTGTCCTCACTAGCAGCGCCTGCATCGATGCACAAAGCAGTGCATCGTGGGTAGCTATCCCAAAGTGCAACTTCCCAGTGTGTTTTGGGAAGTTTATGCAATGCCTCGTGGGACCAAAACATTGTTTCAGAGAAGAATGGGAACATTGCATCGGCATCCCATGCTGCACTGTGCTCCCTCTCTCACATCAATGGCAAAGAATCCAGTGGTTTTCATGCCTTAAAACCACCGCGCCTATGCCATAACCGCAGAAGCATGGAGCCTGCTCAGCTGTGCACTCTTGCTGTGAACATCTCAAACACCTCGCGCCTTCTCCTGCAGTATTTCCAGAGCTGAAGTAGGGTCTGCAGTGTGGAGCATATCGATGTCCTGCAAACAGCCCTGCTGCAAGCCACTGAAAAAAAACAATTCACAGTTGCTGACGACAGTCACAGAGTAGCTGCACTCTACTGAGCGCCGTTTCTGGTCCCGTGAAACAAGCACTGACTGGTGGGACTGCATCGTTTCGCAGGTATGGGATGACAAGCAGTGGCTGCAGAACTTTCGAATTCCAGGAACTTTGTGCAGAGGCTGAAGAGCTTTCCCCTGCCCTGCAGTTCAGCAACACAAAAATGAGAGCTACTCTGACAGTGGAGAAGTGAGTGGCGATCGCTATTTGGAAGTTTGCAATGCCAGACAGTTACCGGTCAATGGGGAATCAATTTGGAGTAGGAAAATCAACTGTGAGAGCTGCTGTGCTCCAAGTGTGCAGGGCCATTAATTGACTTCTGCTACGAAAGGTAGTGAGTCTGGGAAATGTGCAGGGACATAGTGGATGGTTTTGCCGCGATGGGGTTCCCTAATTGCAGTGGGGCAATAGATGTCATGCATATCCCAATCATGGCACCAGACCACTTTGCCAAAGAGTACATAAACCGAAAAGGATACTTTTCAGTGGTGTTGGAAGCACTGGTGGATTACAGGGGGTGTTTCACCAACATCAATGTAGGATGGTCGGGAAAGATTCATGAAGCATGCATCTTTAGGACCTCTGGTCTGTTCAAAAAGCTGCAATCCGGGACATTCTTTCCAGACCACAAAATGAACATTGATGACATTGAGATGCCTGTAGTTATCCTGGGGGACCCAGCTTACCACTTGCTCCCATGGCTCATGAAGCCATCACCGGCCGTCTGGACAGCAGTAAGGAACGGTTCAACTATAGGCTCAGCAAGTGCAGAATGGTTGTTAAATGTGCCTTTGGTCATTTGAAAGGGTGCTGGAGAAGTCTACTAACAAGGTTGGACCTTAGTGAGAAGAACATCCCCATGGTTATAGCTGCCTGCTGTGTGCTCCATAATATCTGTGGGGAAAAAGGGGGAAATTTTTCTGCAGGGGTGGGCAGTTGAGACAGATCGCATGGCAGCCATTTTTGAGCAGCCAGACACCAGGGCAATAAGAAGAGCACAGCAAGGGGCAATGCATATCCACGAAGCTTTGAAAAGCTGTTTCAATAATGAGTCAAAGTAATGTGAGGTGCTTGTCTGCATTGTTCCTTCCCAAACCTTCACCTTGCTTGTATCACTGTCCCTGTAAAGTAGGCTTGGGCGGGGGGCCCAAGCCCACTGCGTCTACTCAATAAAGAACATTTATTTCTCGAATCCATTTATTTTATTTAACAAATATAAGTAAAGAGGGAGAACAGAAAAAAAAGGTAACCTTGGGGAAAAGAGGTTGTAAAGTTGGAATGGGAGAAACATTTTCAGCTGTGTAATATAACACCGCATTCCAAACCATGAAAGATCTGTGAAAGGGCGCCTTCTGTTCCTTGTACCCTCCCACCCTGAGTTAAGTGAAAGGGAAAATGGACTTTTCACCCAAGCCTCATGGAAGGTTTAGGGGAGGGTGATTCTGTGCCAGGCGATGCTGGCTGGCTGTCCACCTGGTCTGCAGAGGGACTCTACCCTCCTGCTTCTGTTCCTGCAGTTCAACCAGATGCCTCAACATGTCTGTTTGGTCTCTCATAATCCGAAGTATCTCATCCTGCGCCGCACGCTCTCGCTCATTGGAAGCTTTCCTGCTCTCTATGTCCATGTCTAACTTCTCGGACAGTGAAAACCTCCACACTCTCAGCTCTGTCTCAGATGTCCCGGAGGCGTTCATTATCTCAGTGAACATGTCCTCCCGTGTTCTCTTTCTCCTCTTCCTAATCACCAAAAGTCTGCTTTCAGGTGTTGATGACCCGCTGAAGGATACATTTCCAGCTGTCAGTCAGGAGAAAAAATAAAGGAGCCATTGTACATGAATAAAATGTTTCCATAGCAAGGATGTTTTCATTAAAAAAAAAAAAGCCTTATTACACTAAGTGCAAGCCATAACATAATCAAAATCCATAACCATTCACTGTGCCATTTTGCTGTTCCACCATGGTGAGTAGGCCCCCCGAGGTCATGGGTGACCGCACTTTTAATGAAGTTTATGACAGGATCATGTCAGGAGCAGAGGTAGCTAGTCGAACAAGAGCCCTTCATCAAAGCATCACGGGAAGCTGTTTACGAATGGGGCAGAGGGGAACATTTTCACTCCCAAATTGCAGAATCTCTCATGTGGCGCCCCAGTCCCCTATCAGCCACTTTAAACTACTTGTCGACCCATGCCGAGCACAGTAAAGGCACATTAGCAGCTGCATGGTTTGGCGATCTGGGGTGGGATGGGTCTACATGCCCTTTTTTTTCCGAGGAAGAGCACTTTTAATGAGAACTTCACAGGTTTCCCCTAGGCGACCCTATGTGATATCAGTCTCCTGAGGGTAAGAGACAGAAAGGAAGGAGATGCTGCAAGTGTCTGGGTATAGACCCAGTCCTTATGCTGCTATGGTGTGTACCTCAATGATGCCAGCAGAATTAATTCAGGAGTTGTGAGGAAAAGTGTCCTACCATGGTGGAAGAAATAAGACTGCCCTGCCCAGAAACCTTCTGCAAGGGATTGCAGAGAACCTCCATGAGAGTTTCCTACAGATATCCATGGAGGATTTCCGGTCTATCCCAGTCCACATAAACAGTCTTTTCCGGGGGGCCACCCTCTGCGTAGCTGAAGTGGCCTCTTGTAAACAAAGAACCACAGGACCTTGCTTTTACTTCACAGTAAACATGCAATACCACCGAATGTACGGGCCCGCTAAAGTTTAACTAGACTTTCATTTTAACCGTATACTCACCAGAGGTGCCTTCCCCGGCATCACGGTCGGACACTGTGATGTCCTGCGACCCACAGGGCTCCAGGGTTAAAAATATTTCCTGGCTCTTGGGGAGAATGGATCCAGTGCTCGCCTGTCTCCCATTATCCTCATCCTCCTTTTCCTCATCCACCATATAATCCTCCTTGTTGTCCCTAGGCTCACACACCTGTGAGGTGTCCACATTGCTTGTGGGGATGCTGGTAGGGTCACTCCTGAGAATCACATGCAGCTTGTTGTGGAACTGGCCTGTGTGGGGTTCAGCACCAGAACGACTGTTCGCCTCCCTTGCCTTGGCGAAGTTCTTTTATTTTCACGCAGCATTGCTGTGTGTCCCTCATGTAGCCCTTCTCCCCCATCCCACAAGTGATCTTTGCAAAGATGTCAGCGTTTCTTCTGCTGGATCGGGGCTCTGGCTGCACAGACTCTTCTCCCCACACAGTGATGAGATCCATCACCTCCTGTGCAGACCAGGCTAGCGCGTGTTTGGGGCGTGTAGTCTCCATGATCAGCTGTGCTCAAGCTGGCACGCTCCCAATGCTGATCAAACAGGAAATGGGAATTCAAATGTTCCCGGGGCTTTAGCAAGGGAGGGGCTGTTTCCTGTGTACCTGGCTGCAGTGCAGCAGAGTTGAGAATGGTCTCCAGAGCAGTTACAGATGAGCATTGTGGGACACCACCTGGAGGCCAATTATGTTTAATTACACAACACTGCATCTGCACTACCACACAGTCGGCTCATGAAAATCGAACTATGTGCTACGCCTGTCACAGATGTAGATTACAGAAGTCAATAGAGGTGACTTTGGGCAACGTAAAGGACCCAGTAGTGTAAACACATACATTAACAGGTTGATTTAAGGCGGCTTCCTTCAACCTAACTCTGTAGTGTAGACCAGGCCTTGGTTTGACTTCCACCTCTGACTTCTGCTCCAACTACTAGACCTGGCCACCTATGTCTTGACCCCAGCAGGGTAGCCTGGTGATATGGCTGAACCACTGTAGTCATCTCTGTCTGATTATTGAGGCAATAGTCTGCTGACCCATTTGGTTCAATACTTCCATATTGGTTACATGACCCCGCTAATAAATTCCCAAAATTCTTCTCAGACAAAGCTGAAATTGGAAATGGTTTATGTTCTAGCATAGAATAGATAACCAGATACTTTCTGAAATGGTACTGAAGATTGGTAAAATGGATTCGGCTTCCTGTTGTGTACTTCTATCATCTGCTATGTTTCTGAGGCATACAGTAGTGTTGAGAGGATAATAGCATTGTGAAATCATATTTTAGTGGTTAGATATATCTCTTTACTATTCCAGATGTCTGACAAATGGAAAAATGATCCACGGGCTCTGCTAATTCTTGCCTACAGTTTAGTGAGTTGGCTGCTAGCAGATATTATACTTTCAAGATAAACAAAGTCATCAACTCTCTCTCGTATTCTTATCCATCGATCACACACTGGCCAGTGTTAACAGCATTCTGTCCTGTCTCCATGATCATGGTCTTCTTCATACTGATACAAAGTCCCACTTAGACTACTTCTGCTTTTGTGCTCATGAGGAGTCTTTTCATTCCATCTAAATTGGTATCCAGACAACTGCAAACTCTAGGTCCCACAGCCTATCACGTGCCCAAACAACATTAGTGTCCTTGTGTGACTCAGGATCCTCCTTTTGCCAGCTGATACAAGGGTGCATACGGTTTACAGGGATCCTCTGGGTCTGGAATCTACATACTAGTTCACCAAAGTGTGTCAGGAAAGGTCTCTAACGAAAGTCTGTGTCATCCTGGTTATTATAACCTGCAAAATGTATGTACAGATTATATGTAAAGAGTTATGTGTATATACTGAAAAATATTTTCTTATGGTCTGTGACTTGGGGCTGGTCCCCAGAAAAGGTGAGAAGCAGGTTTATTTGAGGCAAGAGATGTTTATCAGTCTGACTACGTGAGGGTGTTACATGGTTCACAATGGGCACCCTTTAGTGTCTGAGCAAAATGCTAATCAAGTGACTGCAAACTCTACAGGGAAGATCCTAGAAAGAAAAACACAAGGACTTGGGGTTATCCTATTTACAAGTTCAGACAATGGATTTTTTTACTATAATCTAGCAACAGAAGTAAACTCTGGATCTTCCCACTGAGGAGGCAGTGATGTTTGTATTTGCAAATCTGTAACAGTCTCAACTTGTCTTTAGGTGCTTGTTTCCATAACAAAAAGCATTTTTATGTAGACATGTTTTTAGCCTGACGCACAACCCCTTACCTGGAAAACCGATGGACTACTTCTAGTTTGACTCCTGCCCTTTGACCTGTCTGGCTTGGGTGGTCTTACCAAAAGTTATATTCCCCACAACATACCTCTCAAAGTTGAAAGATCACACAAACCTTCTCACCACGTTAACATGTAGTCCCAGAGGAGGGATGTCTCAAGAAGGAAAGGGTTAGCTTGAGACTTTAACTTCTCTAATGCAACAAACATAAATGTCTTCAGTACCATTTCAGAAAGTATCTGGTTATCTATTCTATGCTAGAACATAAACCATTTTCAATTTTAGTTTTTAGGGGCCCGTTGTTGTTTTCATATTCAGTGGTGTTTTAGTTTCCTCATGGAGGCAGGGTTTTAGGTTATCCAGGATATTTCAGCTACTCTATGTTCACCACAGTGAGTCAGAACAACCAAACACCCACTTAACTAGTCTTCCAGTTCCAAATTTCAAACAGTGAGTCAAAGTAACTAAATATTAGACTGAGCAAATAGTTGGGGGGAGGGGAGTACATAAGAACAGCCACAGCCACTGGTTGACTGTGCATTGTGTAAAGAAATACTTCCTTTTGTTTGTTTTAAACCGGCTGCCTATTAATTTAATCATGTGACTCCTGGTTCTTGTGTTATGTAAAGGCATAAATAGTGCTTCCTTATTCACTTTCTCCAAACTATTCATGATCTTGTAGACCTCTATCATCTCCCTCCTTCATTTTCTCTTTTCCAAGATGAATAGTCCCACTCTTTTTTTTTAATTTCAGCTCATATGGAAGCTGTTCCATGCCCATAATCATTTTTGTTGCCCTTCTCTGTACCTTTTGCAATTCTAATATATTTTTTGAGATGTGGTAACTAGAACTGCACACAGTATTCAAGGTGTGGGAGTACCATGGATTTATATAGTGGCATTATGATATTTTCTGTTTTATTATCTATGCCTTTTCTAATAGTTTCTAACATTTTATTCGCTTATTTGACTGCTGCTGTACATTAAGTGAATGTTTTCAGAGAACTACCACAATGACTTCAAGATCTCTTTCTTGAGTGATAACAGCTAATATAGAACCCATCGTATTATATGTATAGTTGGGATTATGTTTTCCCATGTGCATTACTTTGCATTTATCAACACTGAATTTCAACTGACATTTTGTCACCTAGTCACCCAGTCTAGCAGGATCCCTTTGTACCTTTTCACAGTCAGCTTTGGACTTCATTAACTTTATTAAATTTTGTATCATCTACAAATTTTGCCACTTCACTATTCACCCCTTTTTCCAGATCATTTATGAATATATTGAACTGCAGAGGTCCCAGTACAAATCCTTGGGGTAGCCCGCTATTCACCCCTCTTCATTGTGAAAAATGACCATTTATTCCTACCCATTGTTTCTTATCTTTTTAACCAGTTACTGATCCATGAGAGGACTTCCTCTTATCCTGTGTCAGCTTAGTTTGCTTAAGAGCCATTGGTAAGGGACCTGGTTAAAGGCTTTCTGAAAGTCTAAGGATGCTATATCCACCGGATCACCCTTGTCCACATGCTTGTTGACTCCCTCAAAGAATTCTAATACATTGGTGATGCATGATTTCCCTTTACAAAAGCTGTGTTGACTCTTTCCCAGAATATCATGTTTATCTGTGTGTCTGATAATTCTGTTCTTTACTATAGTTTCAAGCAATTTGCTTGGTATGGAAGTTAGGCTTACTAGCCTGTAACAGCCAGGATTGCCTTTGGGTCCCTTTTTAAAACTCAGCATTGCATTTTCTACCCTCCAGTCAACTGGTCCAGAGGCTGATTTAAGTAATAGGTTACATACCAAGTTACTAGTTCTGCAATTTCACATTTGAGTTCCTTCAGAACTCTTAGGTGGATATTATCTCATCCTGGTGATTTATTACTATTTAATTTATCATTTGTTCCAACCCCCTCAATCTGGGACAGTTCCTCAGATCTGTCACCTAAAAAGAATGGCTTGGGTCTGTAATGGTCTTGTCTTCCTTTAGCACGTTCATTATCCAGTGGCCCCACTGCTTGTTTGGCAGGCTTCCTGCTTCTGATGTACTTAAAACGTTGCTATTAGTTTTTGTATCCTTAGCTAGTTGTTCTTCAAATTCTTTCTTGGCCTGCCTTATTATAATTTTATACCTGACTTACCAGAGTTGATGCACCTTTATATTATCCTCAGTAGAGTTTTACTTCCAATTTCTAATGGATGTCTTTTTGCCTCTAACCAGGGCCGGCGCTACCATTAGGCGACCTTAGGCGGTCGCCTAGGGTGCCAGGATTTGGGGGGTGGAATATCCGGTCCCTCGGCGGCCGCCGGGTCCTCGGCAGCAGCTTCTTCAGCCGCTGGGATCCTCAGCGGCACTTCGGCGGCAGCCTCTCCCGCTGCCGCCTGGGGCAGCAAAAAAGCTGGCGCCGGTCCTGCCTCTAACCACCTCTTTTACAAAAGCAAAACCTCTTTTACTCTGTTTAGCCATGGTGGCATTTTTTGGTCCTCTTACTGATTTGTTTGATTTGGTATATGCATTTAGTTTGAACCTTTATTATGGTGTTTTTAAATTGTCTCCATGCACTTTTCAGGTATTTTACCCCAACGACTGTTCCTTTTAATTTCCATTTCACTAGCTTCCTCATTTTTTAGAGTTCCCTATTTTGAAGTTGAATGCTATTGTGGTGGGTTTCTTTGGAGTTTGGACCCCTAGGTGGGGTGGGTGGATGGGGCATAAGTTCCCTTTGAATAGGGGCGAGGGATAGGATGGGTTGTGAGAGGAGATACTGAGACTTGGCAGGGGCAGTGACAGGAATGGGGGGAGAGACCTGGCTCCAGGCTCGGAAGGAGGGTCCCAGGGGTTCCATTCCCAGGCCTATATCAGCCCCTCTGGGTCCTGATTCCTGCTCCCCGGCCTGATCTTAGGTGCGGGGGAGGTTGATCTAATCCCTCTGGGTCCTGCTTGCTGCTCCCTGGTCTGCTCCCAAGCCCCACAGCAACCTCTCCTATCTTTCTGGGTCCCACTCTTGCTTCTGCCCCCCCACATCCAACGGGCACAAGCTTACATATGGGCAGAGCTCACACATTATTTCCTTTGCAGGGGTACTAGCTCCTCCCACCATCCCCATTTCTGCTGCCCCTGAACCTGGAAACAGTTAGCGTCTCAGGTAAATGATGCATAGAATGCATAGAATATGTGTCCATTTGTGCATGCAGACAACAGGCAGCATACAGACATCTCACCAGAGTAGGTGTTCATTTATCATGGTGATGGGCACAGCATAAAAATCTGAATAAAATAGAATGGGTTGCATATGCATCCATCACAATTATTATTACTTGTGTGCAATAGTTACACACTAGAGTTACACACAAGCCTTAAGAAGAGGACATATCCTTTTAGTGCACATACAAAACCGATTCCATTTATCTGCACAAATATCCTTGAAAAGATCAAAGAGAAAATGGCTGGTCTCCAGCTGAGATGCAATTTTTTTCTTCAGAATTATCCATTTGTTATTTATTAAAGACAATACTAAAAAAAACCTATTCCTTTACCTCCCCACCTTTTGAACTTGTATATACGATGTAGTGACTTTAAGCCACTCACGGTATGTCTATACTGCAAGTGAAGGTGTGATTGTAGCACTGGATCTGGACCACAGCATTCTGATCCAGATTCAAATGTAAATGTAATCAGATTGTTTGAATCTGGGGTTTTGACTAGGGCTCAGCCCTAGAATTAACTATTAAATCTGAATTATGAGAGAGAGCTAGTTAGATTGTGATTTAGAGCCCCGCACCAATGCAGGGCCCCAGAGACTTTTAGTTTTACCTTGTGGAATATTAGAATGTATGAAAAGATACAGGTTCATAGATTAGTTGCTAATGAAGGCTATGTCTATATTGGAATCCTGTTTGAAGAGGATTGTGTTAATACAAACTAGGAACCCTTTTAGTTCATGCTCATAGCATCCACACGGGGCAGTTACAGTACAGCACTTTGGTACGCACTACTGTTTCAAGCTCCTTGAGGCTGGACTGTGGGACAGTGTAGACAAGGATAAAGTCAGTTTAAGAATTATTTTGCAGAGCAGGTTGAAATTTTTGAATGACTTTTGTTGGTCAAAAAATAGCCTTTTGTTACAAATGAAAATTTGCACAAAAAGCTGTTAACATTGTTGGAATTCTGTTTTTCAGGAAAAAATTATGCCTTCAATATTTATTTGTTATAAAAAAAAATTCAAAATGCTTTATTGAAGTTTTTCAACAGTTTTCCAGGGCCTGAGCCAACACCCATTGAAGTCAATGGAAGTCTTTCCATTTTTATTTAAATAGGTGGTGGATTTGGCCTCAAATAATGAAGTCCTTGCTCCCTTTTTACTCAGTCCTTACTGGGGTAAAACTCCCATGGACTTCATGTACATAATTTAAAAATTAAAAGCTTAAAGGATTAATGTGTCCGCTCTAAATAGGCTCACTCAAGATAAATCGAATACACCCTTCCCCCTTGCCCTTTCAGGCAAAAGCCTGAGGAAATACGTGATGCTATACTACTTTTTAAAGGTCGACAGAGCAATGACGAAAGTGAACTCCCTAGGTGAGACCAATGGTCCTTCTAACCCAGTATTCTGTCTTCTGACAGTGGCCAGTGCCAGGTGCCCCAGAGGGAATGAACAGAACAGGTCATCATCATGTGATCCATCCCCTGTGACCCATTCCCAGCTTCTGGCAAACAAAGGCTAGGGACACCATCCCTACCCATCCTGGCTAATAGCTATTGAGCTAGGGTCTCTCTCCTGCTAGTACCTTGGACATCTATGCAATACCACGCTATGAAGGAGTGATCAGGCAACACAAAGTTGACTTGTAGACACTGAGAACTTTGTGTGGAATCCAGTGAGCCACAGGCTGTGTAAAAATGTTGTTCTTTTCATAATGCAATGTAACAATATATTTCCCTTTATGTCCACTCTGATCCATTGACTAGACCAGCAAATCTGAGTCATTGGGGAATGACGCAAAAGTGGGTCACAAAGGGTCACCTGTTGGGTCATGCAACAAATGATCAACAAAAACAATTGCTCAGTCCCAAAAGACTGAGGACCACACGGAAGGAGCATCTGAGACAGCATCCACACTTGCTCCGCCTTTTCCTGCCCTGCACCCAATCAGAGAACAGCTCCTCTGCCTGCTTTCCCCCCCCAAACCTTCTGAAAGCCCCATTTGACTTTGTTTCTAATAATGGATGAAAGTTTAAGAGGATTATTATTTTTTTAAAGACCCCTATCCCTGCTTGCCTATGTAGAATGTCTTATGTCATCACAGTAGCGATCTCTGTTAGGTCTTTCTGTAGCTCTTCACTACAGTTGCTCACAAGTGGGTACATTGTTTTGTGCCAAAAAAAAGAGTTAAATCCCAACCTCTCCTTTTTCAACATTCAAAATTCTTTTACCAGCTGTATTCTTCGTTTTTCTCTCTGACAACAGAACAACACCTCTTTATTACCGGAAGAGGGTACAAAGGCAGCTCCTTTCCTGGTGCTGGTGTTGTTGGTATAAACAGCTTCCCTCTTTCCCTGAGGAATGGAGCACACAGATGGCACATCTATACTGCAGCAGGAGTGCGCTTCCCAGTGCAGGTAGACAGATACACATTAGCTCTACTCAAACTAGTGCGCTAAAAATAGTAGTGTAGCCAGGGGAGTACCAGTGACAGATGGAGTCCCTACTCAGGTGGCTAGCCTGAGCTGCCATCCATGCTATCCTGCTATTTTAAGTGCACTAGCTTGAGCAGAGTTAGCTCAGGTGGCTAGCCCTTGAGCTATCTGTGCTGGGAAGCACACCCCCAGCTGCAGAGTAGACATACCCCAAGTTACTTCCTCAGTCCTTCCCATCTGGGAGAAGTCACACCCTTTAGGGCAGGCCTGCACAACTCGTAAAGTGGTGAGGGCCACATTACTCCAAAGAAAAAAGCCGAGGGCCGGATGCGAGGAAAGTTGTTGAGCAAAAAAAAAAAAAAACTCTCCGGCAAAAGTTGTTGAGCAAACCCAGTTGTTTTTTTAGCAAGCCTCCCGCAGGCCGCACAGAGAGCGTCCGGCCCGCGGGCCGTATGTTGTGCAGCCCTGCTTTAGGGGCTGTCTATGGGTAGGCCACATACCCAGTCAACACAGTAACTCTGTTACAATATTAACACCATCCTGGGGCACCTCAGGGCTAATCTTTTTCCACATTGTGGTTGACCATTTAGTCAAATTGGTTTGCTTGACTCCATGACGAGATAGTCTACCCATAGTTAACAAGCTTGTTGTGGGGGACTTTATCAAAAACTTTTATTAGATAGCTTTTAATAGAAAGCTATTTTAAAAATCTGCCTGCTTTTTACTACTGGTTGTAGGACAACACAAACGATAGAGATAGGTAACATTTCCTTGTGCCACACAAACACAGGTATTGAATAGAGGTTTCACTAATGTTAGGTTGACAATCAAACTGTTTCCCAACCATCTGAAACACCATTTTCACTGAGCCATCAAAAATAGCTATGTGGATTGTGAGATAGAGCTGTTGCAAAAGTTAGATTCGATTTTTTTTTAATGGAGATAGACTTTGAAATGAGGATTCCACTTTTTTATAATGTAGTGTTGAGAGCAGTTAGCATGAGTGCCCCCTTGTAGACTCCATTTTGGTGTCCCTGCTGCCTTCACTAGTACTGAGCACAGCATGTAATACAGGGAAGGCCGGAGGCCCCAGGGGCGGGAAATAGCTGGACTCAGCATAAAGATAAGGGGAATAATAGACACAAGAATTAGCTGCTGTTGCAAGGCCGAGCAAGTTACAAACTCTGCATGCTTACGCAGGAGGGGTGGCTCTGCAGAACTGGTAACAGAATACGGGGAAAGTCTGTTAATTGGCTATAACACTGCATGTGCGCAATTAATGCCCCTCACTGAACGTATATAAACTCTGTACACCCCCCCTTCGGGGTCCTGCCTTTGCTTAGCAAGGTGGCACCACGCTCGAGCGTAATAAAGCCTGTTAACTTTGTAATGCTCTGCAGTTTGATTTTTCTTTGGTTGCCTCAGCCTAGAACGAACTGTACGTGTCCTAGCAGGAATAATTCGTAACAGTTTTGGCGACCACGAAGGGACTCTAGGCTCGCCCTTACAAGCGAGACTGCACTCCTCCCCTTGGACAGCTCCAGCCGGCACTGGGTGAGTTCACCTTCGAGAACTCCGAGGAGTGGGAGTGTGGGCCGTCGCATAGGCGATAAGGTGGCATATTAGGATTTTGGTAGCCCCAATATGGGCTCAGGGCAGAGTGTAAGTAAGGGGACCCCTTTGGCTGAAATTCTCGAGAATTGGAAAACTGTTTCTGGTACCCATGGGTTAGGTAAAAAGAGAGCTGTGATTTTGTGTAAAGTCGAGTGGCCAGCGCTGACTATTCAGACGCCCTTTGAATGGCCACCCGACGGAACTTTTGGACAGGATAAATTAACCTGTCTTAGGCAACAGCTGGAGGACCTGCATCCAGCTCTAATGGATTATTGGTATGTATGGGATGATTGGGCATATACCCGAGATAAGGGGCGCCCCTCGACTCCGGGCTCTGGTACCAGATCTAAGGTTTGTATGCTGCTTGCGGATTCCGCTCCGCCCTATGCTGCTTTCCCTCCTCTGTCTCTTCCCCCTTAGTGAGAATAGTTTGTTTATTGTTTATTGGTGAGAGTGAAGGCTTTGTCTTCCACAAATTTGGTGTAGGATTTAAAAAGCATCCGGATACCTCCCTATTTCAAACTACTTTGTTAATCCCCTTGGCTTATTTATATCCCCAATTAGTTAAGGCTGAAAGGAAGGAAAGGAACAGGTTAATTTGAAAAGGCAGCTTGGCTTAGAGATAAGGAGAAAGCTGCTTTGCGTTCAAGGTCAAGAAGTGACACAGACCATGCCAAGAAAAAAAACAAAACAAAAAAAAACAAAAAAAAACAAGACAAAACCCACCACAGTTGAGAGGTTGTAGAAATGGAAAACACAGACGAAACAGTGAAAGCGGGAGCCAAGCTTTGCGACCCTGGAACCGGTGTGGTTTGGGGAAGCTGAAGAAGCCACAGACAGCTGGCCTAGACTGGAATACCGAGCGAAGGTCTCTGAAAGGGACGCCCCAAGACACCTGAGGCTGTAAATAACCCTCTCAAGAGCAGAAGCAAGTTGAAGATTTGCGCAACATACCTCTGGTTAATTTGAGCACAGAATAATCTCTCATTCATCTCCCTTTTGTTTCTCTTATCCCCGGGTCTGGCCAGCCCGGGCAGCGTGTCTGTGAGTATGAAAGTGGGTTAGGGTTTGAGCACTAATGCTTTTTCTTCCTTTGAGTGATGAGGGAATGTTCTCAACGCTCCCTGTTGTTTATTATTTATTAATGAAGTTTTAAAATTTAGTCACATGGTGTGTCTTCACCTCCGCCCCTGCGATCCTGCGGTCTTAGCCTGATCAACTAAGATCTAGATTGGTAACAAAATTCTGTCACAGTTTTGGTGGAAAATTGGGTAGTGGGGGGAGCCCTGCAGAGGCGCACCATCTGTTTGTTTTGCCCTTGTTATTTCATGTTCGCTTAGTTTGGTATTGTTAGCATTATATGTTGAGGATTGCATGATTAAAGGTGTGCCCTCTCTCAGCCATAGTAGGTCTGAGACCCGGAGAGGGGTTTAGCATTCCTCTCTCCACCCCGGTCGACGGGGAAGGGTGCAGCTGCGGACTCGGGAACACTGCAGTTGTGGGTGATGGCATCAATGGTGGATTCTAGACCGGACGTGCGGGCATTAGGGAGCGCAGACACAGTAGTCTGGCTGCCTGGTTAGCAAGCCTCACAGGGAGGACTCAGGCGGCCCTTGTGAGTGAGAATGTTTAAGAGAAGAGACCAGGAAGAGTGGGGGCTGATTGAGAAGCTCACTCTCCTGGCTGAAGTGATAGTGGAACAAGATAGCGAGAAAAGCAGGATCGGGCCCAGGCAGACAACAGACAGAGATATTGGAAAAACAGGTTGGAAACTTTGAGGGTATTGTAAATTACAGGCATGGGAAATTTAAATCCCTAGAACAATAATTGAAATGGTAAAATTTGAGTTGATTGAGTGTCAGTTTGGGAAATAAGCACGTGATTTAAGGAAAGAGAGTGAGAAGTTAACTCTGTGGTTGCTGGAGGGAATTTAGCAGTTGAACTTTGTAAAAACGCTAAAAGAAAAAGAAGCAGAAGTTAAAAGTAAAAGGCAGTCAAAATTCTGGTAAAGGTTAATTGTGTCCCTTTTAAGTAACAATCTTTAAGCTGAGGATAGCTTTGGATCCAGAAGCAAGCCAAAAAGCATCTGTGTTAATGTAAATGACCTAGCTGATAAAGGTAAAGGTTACTAAAACCTGGTCTGCCTATGAAACAAACACAGGAACAATGGGGGTAATTCCTCTGTTTTGCCTGCAATCAACAAGGGTATTTGTATATAAAAAAAATATTTTAAGCAATGACTAATGGCCCCAGAAGGGGTAGACATATGGTCTTTTTGTCTTTCGGAAAATCAGAGAAAGCTGATGCCAGCTGAAAAGCAATCAATACCATGCATTTACTGGCACAATAGGAATTATGTTTTGTGTTTTATGTCCTGTCTTGTCTTGTGGCCGAAATTGTTGTGTTTAATATTTTCATAGGACAGTCTAGTTCAAAATCAAATAGCAGGGTTAAATCAAAATGTAGATACTTTTTATTCAACTTGGAATATAAAATGTTTTAGATAATATCAGGACATATGGTATACTAAAGTCTAATACACACGCTAAAGTAAGAAAAAGAAATTCATTGGCCGGATCTTTTAATTGGAAAATTGTTGTCAAAATTGCACACCAATAGACTTTGGAAGCAATGACATGAAAGGTTAACCCACTCCCCATATTGCACATGGGATCGTTCTGGCTACCTCAGATCTCTAGCCAGAGGGCTGGGGAGGGAGGAAAACTATTGGACACCAGAGGTTGTACTGAGTGGACTCCTCAAAAGTGGGTTTGTTTGTCCTGGCTTGTTGCTCCAAAGCTCTGCAATAAAGTCATTTTATTAGACAGGTGTCTGTGGTATATATTGAATAATAAGACTACAGTGCTGTATAATGGGTAATGTATATGTGTTTATTTTTCAACAAAAGTGTGAGTGGAGAGTGGAGGTTTCCTTTGTAGGTTACAAGAAGCCGAGAAGGAAAGACGAAAAGAACAGAACGAGTTAATTGTAACTAGAAAGCTCAGTCACAAAAAAAAAAGAGACTCAGGCCTCAGCCAAGGACACTGCTCACGGCTAAGACCTGACTGGCGGCCAAGAAGAGGGGGGGCTTGAGTGTGCCCAAGCAGCTGTAGAATCTACAAATCACTGCCAGGCATTAATGAGATGTGTTAGGTTTCTTTTCCCACAGGTAAAAGAAGCGTTACCCAAAAACCCTAGCAGCCCTGCCACTCGTTGGAACCAAGTGACTGGGTCTACATAAAGGTCCACCAATGAAAGACTGACTGCCTGGACCCATGCTTTTCACTGCAGGAAAGGCCTTCCACCTCGAGATGACTCCATCTCGACTACTGACTCCATCTCGACTACTGATTAGCCTGTCTCTCCTTCTGGTATTTCTTTTCCTCCTTCTGGACAGCAGGAGAAAAGGACAAGGTGAAGTGCTGGTAACCTCTCCCTTGTCCACTGACAGAGCTAACCTGCATTCAGTATTAGCTAAAGAACCCAAAGCACTACAGGGTGACGTGCTGGTAACCTCTCCCCTGTATGATGCTGAGCCACGATTGCTCCAGGAAAGAAGAAGAAGGAATGCAGAGAAGAAGAAGAAATGTCCGCTTCACTGAACCTGCCCAGGCCCAGGAGTCCCTAACCCCAAAAGACATTAAGAACTGGCCCTGGTGGAAGAGACGGAATATTATACACTGGCAAGGGAAAAGTTGTGGACTTTTTGCTTGGGAATGTGGTACTACTTGGTATTTGGGGTTTCTCCTGGGGGCTGCACCATGTGCTGTTGGACAAGTGCCCTGGAAATGTACTGCTCTCCCTAATTGGCTTTCAGATAAGGCCAAATTGCTTTAAGGGGGGCTGCTATCCAGCTAGCACAGCACAGGGCATGGGTCTCCTCTGGGAAGAAAAGAGATTTAACTGGACATTTATGGGATGGTGCAAATAGTGCCACAGCAATTTGGAATATTCTTAAAGGCCAACAATATAATGAGAAATTAGGGCAATTGGAGAAAGCCGCTAATCTTATCACTGGAACACAGCTGACCCAGGTGCAGGCTGAAGTTGGTGAATTGCATGTTATTTCTGCCCTTAGTTTGATGACCCAGGAGCTGTTGACACAGATGGTATTAAAATTCACTGTGGCAGGAAAGGAATTGCAGTGGGCTCTAGGATGTTCGGAGATTCAGGATTTCCTGAATGACCAGCTGATGGCCATTCAGAATGATCTTAAGCATCAGGCTAGGCCCACTGCCCTTGCTAGAGCCTCAAGAGTACCATCTGATTTGTGGCCATGGAGACATACATGAAGATTTTCAGGATGGATGTGTAAGTCCTCACAGTGCTCCTTCCAAGCATGTGGGCCGGTCAGAGGGGTGTGGGCTCCCACATACCGAATCCGGCCGGGCCCATGGGGAGGATGCCTGTGGGACGGGATTATTCACTGTGACATTTGGGAAATTAGACCACCTGGTTTGCCTAGCCAATTTATTGTTAGTGCTCCTGGAATAACGCGGTTGTTCGACCCCGTCTAGCTTACTGACGTACAAAAGAAAAGGGGGGACTGTTGAGAGCAGTTAGCATGAGTGCCCCCTTGTAGACTCCATTTTGGTGTCCCTGCTGCCTTCACTAGTACTGAGCACAGCATGTAATACAGGGAAGGCCGGAGGCCCCAGGGGCGGGAAATAGCTGGACTCAGCATAAAGATAAGGGGAATAATAGACACAAGAATTAGCTGCTGTTGCAAGGCCGAGCAAGTTACAAACTCTGCATGCTTACGCAGGAGGGGTGGCTCTGCAGAACTGGTAACAGAATACGGGGAAAGTCTGTTAATTGGCTATAACACTGCATGTGCGCAATTAATGCCCCTCACTGAACGTATATAAACTCTGTACACCCCCCCTTCGGGGTCCTGCCTTTGCTTAGCAAGGTGGCACCACGCTCGAGCGTAATAAAGCCTGTTAACTTTGTAATGCTCTGCAGTTTGATTTTTCTTTGGTTGCCTCAGCCTAGAACGAACTGTACGTGTCCTAGCAGGAATAATTCGTAACAGTAGGTGCCCAACAACTCAGAGAAAATGCCGCTTAGTTGCAAGTTAATTTTTTTGTTATGCCTGAAGAATATGCAGATCTGGACAGCTTAGCAGTTGTGGTATGTTTCCAACAATTATCAATAGTGCTGCCATCCAAGTACATAGCGCACACAGCCCTTAATAGGAACTTAAAACTCTAGCATTATCTTGAATCTGACTGTAGTTCTTCCCTGTAGGACTTCTCTCTGGAGCCATTAACAGTACAGTATACAGTGCAGATTGGCTATGGCTAAAATTGGAGATGGATAACTGAAGATGCAAGACATAGTATTCAACTATAAAGGATTAAAGGCTGATAACCTTTCATTTGAAAACAAAAATTGTAGCACTAAGTGCAATATATTATATGGAATATATTTGTCTCTATCATCACAACACAAAGAAATGAAATCCACTGTAGGTGAGAAATGTTATCTCACAAAGCCTGAACTAGCATCGGGGATGGAGAGGAGTCACTTGGCTTATTCAGTCCCTGGGAATAATTAACTAACAAACACTCTTGTCCTATAGAAGTCCAAACTGGAATTTCTTTACCAGGCCTAAATAGATTCTATTTACTCTCTTGTTTCTGTTAAGACTGGAAAACAAAAATGTTAAGGAGTAATGTAAACTGAAAGAACCCACCATAAGAAACAGAAACATTTCTCACCCGTAAAGGTTTAAGATTTTCTGCTGCTTTGAGATAAATACTTTCCTAACTGGTATTTTATTATTTTAGAATCAACTGTGTAAATAAATATCAAGTTCCCAGGTGATACGTGTTGCTGATATACATTTCTAAATAAATAACTTACTACTAGCACTATAGAATTATCATGAGCAGGGCCTTCTAGTCATGAAGGAAATAGGCTACTCATACAACATAATGTACATTTCATGAAGAACAATGTGTGTCAATTTATTCTTGTTAAAGTGGATTTAGCACCTATGAAGTTTGCCAGCCGAACAGCACTAGAGACTGCTGTTATCTACTACATTTTATTGAGAGAACAGATGCAGGACAGGCAGCGCGCAAGCTTTCTCTACAAATGTGCCCCAGCCTTTAACCCAGAGGAAGCAGCCCCACTGGGCAAGAGCATATAACTGGTAATAGAATTTCCTTGATCTCTCTGCTGAGAGTGACAGATTTGATTGTGGTTTTTTATATGGACAGCTGTCCATCAGATCTACCAAAGCATTTTATAGACCTCCAAACATCTATCAAATGCTGACAACATTCAGTCATTCTCAGTGACCAATTGTGAATGACTTCTTGTTGTTAATTTTATAGCTATACAATTTTACACTATTTCCTCTTATTAAAGTTCTCTGATAAGTCCTGATCTCCTTACAGTTCAGTATTTCTGATCTTGCATTTCCATTGATGTAGAACTGATTATGTTTTGGCTATATTTTGAGCTGTCAAACCAGACTCCTAGCATCTGAGGTTTTTTAATAAATTTTTAAAAAAGAATTTGGGTTTTTCCCTCCCACTGAGGGATCACTTTCACACTCTCTTCACTAAAGTTTTCAATAGGTACAGAGTCCTGTGCACACGCTGTAATGCCAGGGAAAGTGTTACTTTATGCTCTACGGTGAAGGAAAAAAACCCGAAAAACAGGCAAGCAGTTTCTTCTGCTGTATTTATCGATAACTATATATTTTTAATTCTCTTGTTAGATTCCCAGGGTAGAAATGCAGATTGCAGGCAAGGGCCTGTAGAATTTCCAGCAGGAATCTCAGAAGGTTGACTTCTAGAATACCCTAAAACAGGGATAAAAGTGGGACCTTTTAAATACACCAACTACCCACAATAGCTTTATTATCATACTGGTACTTCACACTGTAGATTACACAAAGGCCTGGAGACTAATTTTGGCAACAGCTGCAATTTACTAGCTATAGTAGCCCTCAGATGAATAGTTTCTTGTAAAATCAGTGGCAGCTTTATCCTACTGGAGCACAAATAAATCAGCTCTTATTATTCCACATTCATTTAATCCTGGGACATTAGTCAGTGAGACCTTTCTGCAGCCTAATAAACAGCAGCAGCAGCAGTTTTTCTTTATGAGAGTAGTTGTTCATCCTAAATTAGAGCCAGCATTAGGAGAAGGCAGAAACTTTCGCAGCATGATTTAAAGATATATAATATGAGACTATAATAGTGTATGAAAACTGCACCCATGTGTATAAATATAGCAGGGGTCATAATTTTCCTATATATGGGTTACTTTAGAACATGTGGCTTATTTTATCTATCTTGAAAGAGTATACTTTGTTGCAGCAAGTAATATTCAGATTATCCAGCTGTTTTTCTGGACATGTAGTGCTTGTATGTTGTAGCTTTACCACCCTGTCTTCCCTGTGCAGGGGAAAATAGGCAATTAAGACATTTATACAAAAAGATATTTAATTGTCTGTTGTCACGTCTATTTTACAATAAAGAAATGAAGCATATACTTCAGTTCATACTTACAAACAATACTCCGCTTTCTAAATGCATCGAGAACCTAAAGAGGTATTTTTGAACCGGGGTGAGTACAGGGCCGGTGCAAGGAAGTTTCGCGCCCTAGGCGAAACTTCCTTGCACCAGCCCTGTGCGCCCCCCAAGCTAACATGCCTCCCCCCAGCAGCCAGTCCCCCCCACAGCGGCTCCCCTCCCTGTGGGGTGGCAGCCTCCCCCCCCCGAAACGCCCCTCCCCCCCGGAACGCCCCCCCCAACTCCCGGCTCAGCTGCGGAGCCGGGAAGCAGGCGGCAGCAGCGGCCAGGCGCCCCCCCAGGAGGGTGGGCGGCAGCTGCGGCCAGGCACTCCCAGGCTCCCAGCACCCTAGGCGACCATCTAGGGTCGCCTAATGGGCGCACCGGCCCTGGGTGAGTAGTATATCACTGGGGTGGGGTTGGTAGGTATCCTAAATGTGTTCTCCTAAACTTTACTCCAAAACATAAAACCTAAAGCCTGTTGTGCTCTTTCAAAAGGTTTTAATTTCAACTATTTTGATGGATTCCCAGTTTGATGGGTACTACTGTAGAGTTATACTGTAGCTTACAACATAGATAAGGTTCAACCAGAGCTGTACAATGTTTGCAATGACACCTGAAACCTCAACAATTCTGAATTCATATTATGTTACAAACTGGCAGCTCAGGTGAATTTCATAAAAAGCTTCATGAAGGATTCTGAACCCTTCAGGTTTTGTGTCAAAACCTTTAATAATTTTTAATTTCACAATGTTTAGACAAAACCTGGTTGAAATGTGTAGTTTCAAAGAAGTTTTTCTTTGAGCTTTTGGATTTGCTTGTACCAGAATTTCAAAGGGAAACTCTGGGGGTGCAAAACCTACGTTGATCAAAAGTGAAGAATATACTTACATGGGCCTTTGCAGTATGAAATGGCTGAGGCTGGCATAGTTCTAACTGAATTGCCTTGTAGTGAGCCTTTGATTCAGTAAATTATTTTAGTAATTTATTCTTTGTTTTGGAGAGCACATTTTTTCAAGACCATTATTATAATATGTCTAATTGCTGTTATTGTTAGTTATTACATTTTATTATTGAGCCCAGTGATAAAAATTTCCCAACTGAAAAATACAGCCTTTTAAAATATTCATGGCCTAGTTCTGATCCTTATGCAAGGAAAACTTCAATGGGAGTTTTCCTTGAGTAAGGAAAGTGAAGGATCAAGCCCTAAATATCTGTTGGTGGCTTATACATATGATACTTTCATTCATTCACTTTTAGTTGACACTTTCCATTTCAATATCATAGGAATGAGGAAAAAAGACACGCCCCCCCACATCCCTACTACATATATACATAAATAAATATTCACTATGAAACAGCAAATAGGCCCCACACCAGAAATGAGAGGTTTAATGAGAGCCTGTGAACCCAATTCCCTGCCACCTACCCCCTGCTACATTTGCAGCAAATGTTAGGTGTAGAGAGGGGAGTTAAAAGGAGGAGACCTAGCCCAGTTCAGGGCTGACCAGGAAGAACAGCAGACCTCTGCTTCTCTTGACGGAGGAGAAGCCTGACTGCAGCCCAGACACTGAGCTGGTTTGCTGGCTGGGTGAGCTGAGCCTCTGCTAGAGGGGATGACCACACCCTTGGGGATAAGCAGAAGCCAGGACAGTTTGTAGAACAAACCCTGAACAGAAGGGTGGAGTCCCACAGAAGGTTCGTTGGATGACCCTGTTCTGAGTAGTGGGTTTTGCTGTTCCTGATTTGCTTTGGAGCGTAATACCCTGGAAAGGGTAGGACTGAAGTGTGCCTTGGCCAGAGCTTCACAGAGCTACCTCAGACTTCACAGAGAAAGTGACCTACTAGAAGAGACCCATAACTGGGCAAATTGTGCTCTGTCAGGCCACAAGGGGTGCCACAGAGGCAACCTGGTTGCATCACATATACAATTATCATTTCCCATTGCTTTATCTTTGGTCATCTATATATATTCAACATTTTTTCAATATTACATTTGGTTTATTGTTGCTTCATCGGCTCAATGTAATTTAGACCCTTTCTTCTATTCTTAAACACATTTTGTATACAGCTCCTTGGCTTCATTTCATTCTGTTACTTTTAATCAAAAACATAGATTAAACAAAACCCTGTGTAGCCTGTTACCTTTTAATTTTGTGATGTTTATTTTTTATTGCATGCATCTCTGTGGCCTCTTCTCTCACTGTGTATCACTGATATATAGTAAAAATTGAAATAAATATTATATGAGTTCTGCATTTCAGATTAATTGTTTGTGCCTGAATGGCTCTTGCAGTCATCTAATCTCTGCCAAATATCTGGATGAGTCTTTTAATGAAAATTATAGCTTTCATGCTTGTCCACAGTTCCAGGGAGACATAGCAACTGAAGGAAAACCATAATTTATGTATGGTACTTCTACCACAATACATGTGCTGCCCCTATTTTTATGAAGTTGACATACAGTCTGGGAAGATGGTGATACAAAATACCTACTGTTCAAAATAATGACAACTTCCAGTACATTGTTTTAGTGCAGTTAATCTTCCAGAGGACCATGAGTTAGTTTCCACTCCTTCATATACTGCACTAGCCATTCTGCCGTGAGACAGCCCCAGAAAATATATAATGCATTCCCTCATGTATAATCCCGATCTTGAGTGGGAACAAGGAAGAAATGTCAACAAACAAATGGTTTTCTGAGTTCCAGGTGCTTAGGTGCAGGACTTCACCTTCCTGCCCCTAAAATCTTACTGCCCTTCCTCGGAGAGATTTCTCTTGGTTTGTGCTGCCTGCAAAATCTGCTTTTGATCTTTCATATAAAACACGATGATTGAAAACAGCAAACTTGCAAAACAAGATGGGAAGTTCCATTTCAAAGGACAAATTTGTCTTGGTTTTCAAAGGTGCTGAGCTCTGAAGTCAATGAACGCTCTACATTGCTAGTAACTTAAAATCAGGCCAAAAGTGCATCTCATTAGGAGTGTTGCAGTCGGAGGCACATACTGGATGTGCGAGATCAGGAGCTCCCTCCTCTATGCTATGCTTTACTCCTGCAAGTAGTCCTTACTCATATGAATAATCCCATTGAAATCAAAACACTGGCAGAAGGGCATGTAAAATAGTGGGTTCAGTTAGTGTGATTGTACACCCAAATACGTTTGCAAATGCACTTTTGTATATTTAACTCCAGTTTCCATTTTGAAAATGTGACTGTGATGGGATGGCTTCCCCTCACTGGCAGAAAAGGAGTTAAAAGCAGCCCTAGGGAGGCTGCGCCAGAGGCAGCCAATTAGAAATGGGCTGAGAGGAGTAGCCAATCATAGCCCGGCAGGCCCATATAAGAAGAGTTGCAGGCGGAGCAGAGTAGCTGACTGGAACTTGAGGGGAGAAGACCAGACTCTTAGCAGGGGGGAAGAAGGCCCAGCACCTGGGACAATTCAGTGCTGTAAGCAGGGACTGGGGAGCTAGAGAGAGCTCCTGGCTGGCTGCTAGGGCCTGCAGACTGAGGCCTTGAGTTAAGGTCAGAAAAGGGTGCTGGAGCTGCATGGGAAGTGGCCCCAGGACAATGGACTGCAGTTGCCACTGAGGGAAGTGGCTGGGTGGAGATTACAGGTCCCTGAAAGGGGAGAACACAGAGTGTGGCACAGCTGGAGGGCAGTGTCATGAAGAGGATGTCCTGGGAGTGACGTGGGTCCAGGAGCAGAGGTGATGGTAGGCGAGACACCACCAGAAGAGGACACAGAGCTAATTCCCAAACCAGGCAGTAGGAGGCGCCGCAGTGGTGAGTCATGCTCTGTCACAGTGACCCTAAATGGTTTCTGCTGTATTTCATTGTGGTACTCTAGACTAGAGCAGTGGTTCTCAACCAGGTGTATGTGTACTCTGGGGGTATGCAGAGGTCTTTCAGGGGGTACATCAACTCATCTAGATCAGTGTTTCTCAACCTGGGGGTTGTGACCCCTGGGGGGTTGCAGGACAGGTTTGGTGATGGTGGAGTTGTAAGTGCAGGGCCAGCATTAGGGGGTGGCAAGCAGGGCAACTGCCTGGGGCCCCATGCCACAGGGGGCCCCTTGAAGCTAAGTTACATGCTTCAGCCCTGGGTGGCGGGGTTCAGGCTTCAGACTCCTGAGGGGCACAGTAGTCTGGAAAGGTTGAGAATCACTGAGTATATTGTATCCTGAGTTGCTTAGTTTGTAGTAACCTGCTTGGGTCTGCCTAGCTAGAGGAGTTAATGGCCTGATATACAGTTACCAGTGCTTAATGTTCTTCTCTATTATTTCCTGATGGACCATTGAAGGCCAACACACAGGTTATCCAGGCTAATGAAGAGTTATTAAATACTTTTGGTTGTAATTTACTGTTGAATCATAAATACTGAGTCGTCTTTTTCTCCCTGGAGAATATACTGTAGGGAACAACCCTGCATTGGATCTTGGGTCATGGCCTAAGAAGCCTTTTGCATTCTGTCATTTCTATAGTTCTAAAACTGTTTCTGTTACCAAGCCGTATGAATGAGATTACTTTTGTGATGCTGAGATTAGAATCTGTCACCAGTAAAGATTGCCCACTACCTGGTGTCTTGTGCCTTCCTGTGAAGCATCTGGTACTAGCCTCTGTCAGAGAAATAATACTGAACTAGATCGACCCACTGGTGTGGGTCAGAATAGCAATTTCCATGGCCCTGTGTAAAAAGGAGAACGCACTGTATATGCCTGATACTTTTGTATTTGCTCTCCCCTCTCATTTTGATTCCATCTGTGGAGAGGAAGAAATGTCTATTATTCCATCAAGGGTTAAATTTTCAGCATGATGTGAGGATTTAGTTGCAGTCCTCTTCCCAGGGTCATTAAAGAGTTGTTCAGCTCAATCCATGCATACTGTGCTGAGCATTTACCCCCAGTGTCTCACCTCAAGTGTCCGAGAGGGGGGGGGGGGGGCAAGACTCAGGAAAGCATCTTCAGCTTGAGAGATCCCAGGACAAGGGGATGGGAAACGGCCATTATTACATGCAGTAGTGAGAGAAGCCCAGGACTGAAAGAGCTGGGGGATTGCAGTGCAGGGTTAAATTGTATTGTCAGAGCAGTATAAGGGAAGCTTAACACAGTGCCTGCCCACACTGTGCTTGACACAGCCTCTCTCATCATAAACAACCAATCCACCTATATTTTGGAAAGGGAAAAAACAAATGGATACTAGGGCAGATTTTCAAAATTAGGTACACACAATTCTGCACATACATTTGCATACACTTCAGACACCAGGAAATGCTTGATGTACATATGCAAATACTTGATTGACATCCTCACGTGTCTTATTTTTGTATGTTGCGTTGGTTTGTCACATATCAATGTATGCATTTAGTTGCATGCACCTAAGTTTGGAAATCATTCCTCCAGAGTCAAAGACAGAAAATAAGAAAAAATAATCGTAAGTCACCCCTCCCCACCATTGTCAACAAATTTCATTTAATCACTGTTGATTTTGCTGAAACCTACTTTGGAACTTTGCAGCTAGGCGTGATCTTATCCAATACGATTTTTATCAGGGTTCCACTGTATGGTACATAGTATGCAGGAGAGTCACTGCAGGCTGCTGGTACCAATGATTGGCTCTGACATGTGCAGCTGAAAGGGCTTGTATTCCAAGAATGATCTTTTTTAGGCTGTATTGAGTTGGGACTGATTTTTGATAGCCCGTTTCAGTCAAGAATCATAAAGTTATTGAACATTTAAAACTGTCAGTGAGAGAATCATTCTCTCTCGCTCTCTCCCTGCCTTTCTCTCTCATCATTTCACAGGACTGCAAGGTTACAGAAAGGTCTAATCAATTGTCAAACTCTCCTTTATCACTGAGAAGGTGGTAAAAAAAAATCTAACTGCCCTGCTGTAGGGGGTTCTTCTGACTACACAGCACCCTTTTTTCTCATACAATGCTGCCATGATTAATGTCCTCCCACCTCAGACCTTGTTAAAACCTGTTCTTTAAAGCAGCCTGGTGCACCACAGTGAGAGCAAGAGCGAGGTTGCATAAATCAACGTGTTCTCACAGCCCCCAGGATATCCATTATAGATGCCAGCTGGATGACTGGAAGATAGAGAAAAATGAATATTGTATCCTGTGGCCTTTTGCCTCTAATGACCACTTTTCAACATTTTTGAAGGCATGATTAAATTTTGATAACTGGGGAAGTCACTCTGAGCAGGCTGAAATAGAGATAAATTGACTGAGGGTCTGACATCTCAGTGGAGAGCAGGCAACTAATTAGTGTGTGAATCGCACTCTGAAAGAGATGTAAAAGGGAGGCAGGTTTAATCAGAGGAGCTGCTGAGGTACAGGAATAGTCAGGGATAATTGCGGCCTAGGTAGAAATCACAGGCTCAACGAGCGGCTTTTTCTGTCCGCTTGATTGGCAGCTGCTGACCTAGTGTCCAAAACCCTTGAACTCTTACAACAGTAACAGCCTTGTCAAAGCAATTTGCCTGCAGCTCTCTATGACCAGTTATTTCAGCTGTGGAGCTGGGACACCCAGTTTGAAAGGGCACTTTGCCCCTTTGCCTCAGTGGAAAGTGGGTGGAACAACAGCCTCATTATTTTTGATGACTTTGCTTTTGAACCCTTTACCTTCCCTTCCCCACAACTCCCTCCTTCCCCAACACACTCCACATACTGCACACATACCTTCGCCCCAGGGACCCTTCTGTACAGATGAAGTGTCAGATCAATTTGGCTGTTGATTGCAGTAGGAGAAAGGAGGGAGGGGGAAGAAGAAAAATCCACTAAACACTACCGGTTTCATTGTAGGAATGGAGCTTCCTGGATGACTGCCTCCGTAATGCCATAAGACATGTTATCTGAAACATGTGTATGTCCTACAGGTGTTTGGAGTTTCTTTTGTTAGATTTGGAGGAATCAAAGACGGCATATTTAATCTCTTTAATGACTCGCTGGGGTAGACCCACAGTCTCTCATGTAGTTAGAAAAGAACTATAGCACACCTGTGACGGAGATGACTAACACAGCACATTCCCATAACGTATTCACATTGATTCAGGATACACATGTCATGTTCTCTTTGTGCTCGCAGGAATTTTCTGATTTAAATGGCTGTTTAGGGAAATAATAATAATTCTCTGAAATTGCATTAGCTAGTGAGGCAAATTTGGTGGGGGAGAGGGGGTTGGAGAGAGACAGAAGGTGGAGTGAATGGATTGCTGTCTTATTCCATTTGATGGTGTGAATTAGTGTTGCTCTGGATTTTTTTTTTGCCTGGGGCACACTAGGTTTCTCTTTTAAAACTGATCAGTCCCCTGAGTCTAGTATTATACCAAAGCTCAGGAAGCCTGATGTGACTGGTTTTTGATGTGACAGTGTACTGTTTCCACAAAGCCTTCAGCTAGGATTTTTTAAAATACAATTTTTCACATGAAAATAAGGACCAGTTGTTATTTGGCCTACATAATTAGGTGCTCGATATATATTATTAATTTACTGCTAGGCCGTTCAGTCTAGTGGAGGCTCACGCTCTGAGTGGCTGAAAATTGGGGATGGACAAACTATTTCTTTGTTAAAATCAAGTAGCAAATCACCTTTGCCCATTCCGAAGCCAAATCAAAGTCCAATCTGAATGTACTCCAGTGTAAATCTGTCTGTGCAGTTTCGCTGCATCTCCTTCCCTCTCCCCATTTTGGTAGGGAAAGACAAGAATATGCTATGGGAAGACCCTACTCCCTATATGACTGTTTCACCTTACTGCATCACAGAAGCCCTCCAAAAGGTCCTGCTGGCTTTCAAACCCTTCCCGTACTCCACAATAGGTCCTGCTTGAGATCCACCCTCCATAGCAACCTTCCTCTCTGATGATCATTTTGTCGCCCAACTGCCCTATTAGTCACTCTGTAATACTCCGAATGCCACAGAATTCAGATCTCTAATACTCTTGTGCACATAATGCATTGGGGGACATTTTGCCACGGAGTGCATGGCATTTTAATTGGCTAGAGTAGGACCCAATCAGAGACTGGAAGAACTGCTGGACTCGTGTAAACTGGACATCTTCTACTGTGGCTACTACTATTGCCACCTCAACTTGGGTGGGGACAAGAGGCTTTTTACTTCCTTCCAAAATCTGCCATTTACAGATAGGAAAACTGAGGAGCTGAGAGACTCTGACTTGGGTCAAGTCACAGAAAGAGTCAGTGGCAGATACTAGTGTGATGAGTGCAGTGTAAGCACTTAAATCCAAGAGCCCCGTTTTTCAAAGAGACATTATTAAGGGCACAAAAGCAAGCTATCCCACTGCGTCGGAAAGATAGGAAGAATGGCAAGAGACCACCCAGGCTAAACCAGATCTTCAATTATCTAAAACTCAAAAAAGACTCCTACAAAAAGTGGAAACTTGGTCAAATTATAAAGGATGAATATAAACAAATAACACAAGTATGTAGGGACAAAATTAGAAAAACCAAGGCACAAAACAAGATCAAACTAGCTAAGGACATAAAAGGTAACAAGAAAACATACTACAAATACATTAGAAGTAAGAGGAAGACCAAGGACAGATAGGCCCGTTACTCAATGAGGAGGGAAAGACAATAACAGAAAATGTGGAAATGGCAGAGGTGCTTAATGACTTCTTTGTTTCGGTTTTCACCAAGAAGGTTGGTGGCAATTAGACATCTAACATAGTGAATGCCAGTGAAAATGAGGTAGGATCAGAGTCTAAAATAGGGAAAGAACAAGTCAAAAATTACTTAGACAAGTTAGATGTCTTCAGATCACCAGGACCTGATGAAATGCATCCTAGAATACTCAAGGGGCTGACTGAAGAGATATCTGAGTCATTAGCGATTATCTTTGAAAAGTCACGGAAGACAGAGAGAGGAGGGATAGCTCAGTGGTTTGAGCATTGGCCTGCTAAACCCAGGGTTGTGAGTTCAATGCTTGAGGGGGCTATTTAGGGATCTGGGGCAAAAATCTGTCCGGGGACAGTACTTGGTCCTGCTAGTGAAGGCAGGGGACTGGACTCGATGACCTTTCAAAGTCCTTCCCGTTCTATGATATAGGCATATCTCCATATATATACAGGAGACATTCCAGAAGACGGAAAAAGGGAAAATATAGTGCCTATTTATAAAAAGGGAAATAAGGACCAGTAATTCCTGGGGAATTACAAACTAGTGAGCTTAACTTCTGTACCTGAAAAGATAATGGAGCAAATAATTTAGAAATCAATTTGCAAACACCTGGAAGATAATGAGGCGATAAGTAACAGTCAGCATGGATTTGTCCAGAACAAATCATGTTAAACCAGCCTAATAGATTTCTTTGACAGGGTAGCAAGCCTTGTAGATAGGGGGGGAAGTGGTAAATGTGGTATATCTTGACTTTAGAAAGGCTTTTGATACTGTCTCACATGACCTTCTCATAAACAAACTAGGGAAATACAACCTAGATGGAGCTACTATAAGGTGGGTGCATAACTGTTTGGAAAATCATTCCCAGAGAATAGTTATCAGTGGTTCACAGTCATGCTGGAAGGGCATAAAAAGTGGGGTCCCACGGGGATTGGTTCTGGGTCTGGTTCTGTTCAATATCTTCATCAACTATTTAGATAATGGCATAGAGAATACACTTATAAAGTTTTCGGATGATACCAAGATGGGAGGGATTGCAAGTGCTTTGGAGGATAGGATTATAATTCAAAATGATCTGGACAAACTGGAGAAGTAAATAGGATGAAATTCAGTAAGGACAAATGCAAAGTACTCCATACAAAATGGGAAATGACTGCCTAGGAAGGACTGCCTAGGAAATGACTGCGGAAAGGGATCTGGGGGCCGTAGTGGATCACAAGCTAAATATGAGTCAACAGTATTGCAACACTGTTGCAAAAAAAGCCAACATCATTCTGGGAAGTATTAGCAGGAGTATTGTAAGGAAGACACGAGAAGTACGGTAATTCTTCCGCTCTACTCTGCGCTGATTAGGCCTCAACAGGAGTATTATGTCCAGTTCTGCGTGCCACATTTCAGGAAAGATGTGGACAAATTGGAAAAAGTCCAGAGAAGAGCAACAAAAATGATTAAAAATCTAGAAAACTTGACCTATGAGGGAAGATTGAAAAAACTGGGTTTGTTTAGTCTGGAGAAGAGAAGACTGAGAGGGGACATGATAACAGTTTTCAAGTATATAAAAGGTTGTTACAAGGAGGAGGGAGAAAAATTGTTCTTCTTAACCTCTGAGGCTAGGACAAGAAGCAATGGGCTTAAATTGCAGCAAGGGAGGTTTAGGTTGGACATTAGGAAAAACTTCCTAACTGTCAGGGTGGTTAAGCACTGGAATAAATTGCCTAAGGAGTTTGTGGAATCTCCATCACTGGGGATTTTTAAGAGCAGGTTAGACAAACACCTGTCAGGGATGGTCTAGATAATACTTAGTCCTGCCTTGAGTGCAGGGGACTGGACTAGATGACCTTTCGAGGTCCCTCCCAGTTCTATGATTTGATTATCATGTCTTAACAAAAAAAATGCATAGTCAGTGAAAAAGAGCCATGTAAATCTTTTTTTAGACCAACTGCAATAAGCAGAGTGCATGAATAATAAGGGATTCCATCTATAACATTAATTATTTTCCAAGTGCTTGTCATATGTGTATTTCCGTCTTGGTCCCTATGCACTTGAGATCAGAGTCTTTTGGCCAGCAGTGTCTGATGTGGCTGTGCATGCACCCTGGGTGTCCTCATGGTCTTGAACTGAGGGCATAAAGGGTGGTGTAGACCCAGCTGCCACTCAGTTCTTTCTCATCACCCAGGGCTGAGAGATGGAGCTCCTGGTGGTCATATTTCTAGCATCACTTTTGGTCCTAAATCTTTAGATAATGTATCTCCCCCCACTTGTTTTTCCCCTCACCGGGATTTTCTACTGGTATCAGGATGTTCTGTTCTATGTCTTCTGGATTTAAATACTGACTCTTTTTTGTGAGATGGCAATTCCTGTTAATGATGGACACACTATATGCCTTTTTAGCTTCGTGGAATATCCCCATATCCCAAGTGAATGTTCAATATGCAAGTCCTTTTCCAAAACAACATTAAAAATTAGAAAGGCACGTCTCAAATTGTTTTTATTAGACTGCTCTATGCAGCCTGCCCCTGATCTAGGCACTGTTGACCTCCCCTGGACAAGTCTCAACTCAGTCCAGAAGTACCTCTGCGAGTTCCATATCCGCTAACTCCTAAGATCCATCTTCCAATTCTCCTGCATCAGCAGTCGTAGTAGTACTGTAGTAGAACTACTATTTTTAAATGCTCAGAAGGAAAGGAGCATCACTCCTCCTCTAAAGATAGAAGATAATCTCCCTCAGGAATTCTGCTAAAAAAGTCTCAGTCACTTCTTTAACTTCCTTTCCAAAGAGACTTCATGGACCAAATTGGGTACTGCAGGAGCTTGAAGTGAACAGGGTAGCAAGTCTTTGTATCACAACAAGAGATTAACTACCTCTGGCACCAAGGCTTGGGCTTTGGAGGCTGGTGCAAGTGCTCTGGCACCACTTACAATACCCTCTGTGGCATTGATTACTTTGTCAGTACCAAATACATGGGTACAGGGTACATCGGCACTGCCCCAACGTGCTGTACTCCTGTACAGAGATTCACAGCACCATCCATCTTGGTACCAGGGAATTACACAGTACTGACTGAAGGATCTCCAGTTTTTGTAGGCACTGGAGTTTTGTTTACTTTCAACAGAGCTGAGCATTCCTTTGATATTCATACTGTTTGCTATTTCAGTACCGACTTCCTTCCTGGCACTGACTGCTGGACCTACCTTGCAACCCAGAACTCCTGCATCAGCAGTCCCTTCCTTAGAGATAGAATGCTCATGCTCTGACTTTCAGTACAGTGGGGAAGGATCCTTCTTATTTCTCAAGAGCCCCTTCTTATGAGATTTATGAGTTGGAAAGGGAATGCAGGATTCCAGACAGACCTGGACATTGTGGTGTTCAGTAATCACTCAGAATCAAGGAACGTATTCAGGTCTGCTTTATTCAGTGTCTGAGTTCTAACTGATCAGAATTGTGTAAAATGAGCATAACATAACAACTGGCTCTTGCCAGAGCCTCTTACAGGTACAGTTCCCCTGACCCACCTTAGGGGCTAGGAGGGTATACATATGAAATTATATTCTTCCACTTGGGCCCCTGGTTCTAATCCTTAAAGTGTATAATGGCCATTTTGAACTCCCTGGGGGTCCTCATCAAAGACATCTTTCCCATGCACCACCTACTAGAGAGATCTTCCTTGCCTGCCCAGAAACAAAAGTCTACAGTGCCTCAGTTCATGACTCAAGTTCATTAACCAACACAGGAAATTTCTGAAGAGGAGGAACAGCGTCAGATTGAGAATTTAAAAGCTATTTCGCACTTGTCTCTGGATGATGTCATGATTCCTTCCACACCATTTCATCTAGATGACAACAAGAACTTCCAGGATTTATTAAAATGGGTAGCTGAGTCTCTCCAGATTCCTCTAGAAGAGGTTCAGGAGACCTCATAAAAATTGCTCGACATTCTCCATACTACAAGCCAGAATGGGTGGCTCTTTCCTTTAATATATGGCCCATACCTGAAACAATCACCCCAACTTCAAAGAAAACAGATAAAAGAAATCATGTGCCTTCTGTTGGAGAAGAATACTTTTATACACACCCAAGCTCTTTGGTGGTTGTGTCAGCTAATGAAAAGGCTAGACAGTGCCAGCCAAAGATACCTCTAGACAAAAAGGCGTCAAACCAACTCGATGTATTTGGTCATAAATGATAGTCCTCTGCAAATTTACAATTCAGAATATCAAAGTATCTGGGTCTACTTACCTGTTATGATTTTCTAAACTGTAATAAATTGATGGATATTGTTGACATAATGTTGCAAGAAAATAGGGAGGAG
This sequence comes from Chelydra serpentina, assembly GCA_037349315.1. Classification (NCBI taxonomy): domain Eukaryota; kingdom Metazoa; phylum Chordata; order Testudines; family Chelydridae; genus Chelydra; species Chelydra serpentina. The sequence continues at coordinate 20,566,730 of JBAIAC010000042.1, forward strand.
TTTAAATCCCTAGTTTTGGAAGGACAGATAGTTGGTACAACATCCTTACAAGCAGCTCAACATGCTGCTGATGCTACTTCCCAGTATATGGCAAAATAAGCTAGTTATGAGGTGGGTATCTTGGCTTCTGCGTTCAGGTATCCGAAGGGAATTTCAATCACTAGTGGAAGATCTTCCTGCTGAGAGCTCAAATCTATTCTGTTCTAAAACTGACACTGCTCATCATACCTTGAAAGATTCCCGGGCCTGATTCCCATGGAGTGTATACACCTGCAACCAAAAGAAAGTAGACTTCATACCTACACTAGAGAGAGAACAGCATCAAACACTTCCTTTTGTTAAAGGATATCTGGACCCCCTAGAAAGAGGCAGAGCTACCAAAATAAAAGACCTTCTGCAACACACATCCCAATATCTCAACTGGCATCCATGAGCAAAGAATCATTTTGATGGATTCGTCAGGAGTCCCAATGCAATCAGATTGATGGTCCCTTCTTCTCCTCCATTTGGAAAACACTTCCATTTCTTCTGGGAGTCATGGAACTTGATAACAACAGACTGAGTCAGAGAGATTGTCTAAGTAGGTTACTCCATACCATTCCATTCTGCACCTCTCCCTCAGCCCTCTGTTGTTGTTCAGGGACCCCTCTCACGAGAGACCATTAGAGCATGAAGCAGAAATCTTCTGTCTCTAGGAGCAATAGAAAAGGACCCACCTCAATACAGGGAGAAAAGGCTTCTATTCTAAATTTCCTCATATCCAAGAGGAAGTGGGGATGGCATCCAATTCTGGATTCAAGGGGACTCAATATCTTCATTCGCCAATTCAAATTCAGAATGCTCATATTAGCCTCCAGCGTACTGTCTCGAGATCCAAAAGACCAGTTTGCAACTCTTGATCGGCACAATGCCTACTTCCATATTTCCATACAAAACCACTCTTAGTACAATTTTTGACCGTGTGGTGTGTCTATAGTATCAAGGGTGTCTACCAAGGACTCAGCAGCAGTTGCTGTCCATCTGCAAAGAAAAAGTATAACAGTTAATCTGTACCTGGAAGACTGATTTGTCAGGGGGAAGTCTCAACATGAGGTACAAAGCTCTTCTGTTGTTTATGGTCGTCAGCCCAAGAGACAGCAAAAAAAAAAAACATTTTAATTCCTAAACAATTAATAGTGTTCATAGGGGTGCTTTTAGACTCCAGATAGAGCTTTGCTGCCCCAGGAGAGAGATAAAACCATGTCCACTCTCATCATTCCTCTTCACTATAAATCCACAGAATATAGTAAGGACTTTTCTAAATCTATTCAGACACATGGCCAGACTACACCTGTACTGCGTTCAGGGTTGGCTAAAATCAGCATATGCATTGAGCCTCTACAGGTTCCACAGGATGTTCTCTCTTCCCTGAATTGGTGGAAAGACCCCAACAAGATGTGCACTGCTCCTCCCAAACAAATCTGTAGTAACAGAGGCATCACTTCTGGTATGGGGACCACATCTACACTACTATCAAGCATAATGCAGATAGATTCAGAAGGAGACTCACTTACATATAAATATATTGGACCTCAGAGTGGTTCACAAGGCACGTATAAAATACTTACCTCTGATTCAAAGACTGTCTATCCAGATCATGACAGTGCACATGACACCTATGTTTTATATAAGCAAGTGAGTTGGAGGCTGGAGGGGAGATCTCCCCACTGTGCCCAGAAGTGGTTCGCTTATGGAATTGGTACATTCAGCCTCAAGTATCTCTCACAGCAATTCACGTTCCAGGTGTGCTGAGCTCTGTGGTGGACAATTTTGAGCAGACATTTTTCATCAGACCACAAGTGGACAATCAAGGACTCGGTAATTCAAGCAATTTTCAAGATATGGAGTTGTCGGTCAGTAGACATGTGTGCCATGGAGTGGAACAAGAAATGTCAGACTTTTGGTTCCAGAGGGATTTGATTTGATTCAGAGCCCAGGATCCTTTCAGATGCGTTCCTCATTCAGTGGTCCCTTGCACTGATGTATGCTTATCCTCCAATGCCACTCCTCCTTAGGAGACACTGCCAGAATCCTCTTGATAGCTTTCACTTGGCAGAGGCAGTTTTTGGTACCTGGCATTGATGCTATTATTGACTCCTCCAAGATCCTTACCTGTAATGCCAGACTTGATATACTAGAGCAAAGGGGTCCTCCTTCATCTGAACCCATCCTCCTTCCATTTCATGGCATAGGTTTTGGATGATGTCAGAAGTAGAGAGCTCATGCTTTTCCGATGTTCAGAACATTTTGATAAATAGTAGGAAAGAATTCTCCAGTGAACAGCATCAGTTTCAACTGATTGATACATAGACACCTACGGTCTTAAATTATTCACTGTCTCTAAGGAACTCTGGGCTTTTTATAAAGCACACCTGGAAGCCATCCATGCATATCACCCTCCTATTGTAGGCTATACAATCTTTTCCCACTCCACTATGTTGAGGTTCCTCAGAGGCCTAATGAGTGCTACTTCACCAAAAAAGCTACAAAGGGTCCTGTGGCACCTTATAGACTAACAGAGGTATTGAAGCATAAGCTTTCGTGGGTGAATACCCACTTCTTCGGATGCAAGCAGTGGAAAGCAGTGCATCCGAAGAAGTGGGTATTCACCCACGAAAGCTTATGCTTCAATACCTCTGTTAGTCTATAAGGTGCCACAGGACCCTTTGTAGCTTCTACAGATCCAGACTAACACAGCTACCCCTCTGATACTTCACCAAAAAAGGAACTTATCCACGCCTGGGAACTTAATGTGGTGCTAGCACCTGATTGGGCCACCATTCAAACCCCTGGCAACATGCTCTCTATTGCATTTATCTATGAAAAAACCCTTTCTAGTGGCAATTACATGAACTAGGAGAATTGGGGAGATACAGGCACCTATGGCAGGATCTCCACATATGGTTTTTCCAAACTGATAAGGTGTCTAAGGCCACATTCCAAGTTCCTACCAAAGAGTGTTCAATTTCCTCCTCATATCAAACCACCACTTGGGAGTCACTAAGGGTAGATGATACATATGGTCAAAGAGGAAAGAAAAGTTACTTGCCCGTAGAATAACTCAAGTTCTTCAAGATGTGTTGTCTCTATGTATTTTCCTTGACCCACCTTCCTTCCTCACTACTGCAGAATCCTATTACATATCTGGAGTCTGCAGTGGTGAAGGAACCAAGTGACGATTGTGCCCATGCCACCCTTTATGTCCTTTGGCCCAGTAGCACGAGGACACCGAGGACACGTATGTGGCCACAATGGAAACTGCTGGCCAAGAGACTGATTTCTGGTCTGAGTGCCTGGGGGTGTGCTTGCTAGGAGTAGAATATATATTTGGACAAACACTTGAACAGTTACAGGTAAGTAACTTTTCTTTCCTGGATTTTCAGTGTTCTTATTTTGAGAGGAAGGGAAAAAGAGAATAATGCCTTGCTGGCTCTGTTCCCCTCAATACAACAGTATTTGGGGCACTGAACCAAAATGTCCATAGTTTCATTCCTTCTGTTGCTGAATCACCCTGTCTTGTGAAAAAACTCATAGGAGGGAAAACTTCTATACAGTACATAGACTATAGTCCCTGGCACCTCATCTTGTAAGTGGGAAGGAGTTAGTTAGCTCACAGATGAGTAAAAGTTGTGGCCCTCTAATCATGTGAATTTCCCATAGTCTAGAGGGAATTCCAGTGGATAAAAAGTCATTCACATATCCTACTACTCCTGTGCTATGCCTCAGTCCTCTGCCTCGCTTGAGGACTGCTCATTTATGAGCCACAGTCTCATTGTGTCCCTGCCCTTGTCCCACATCTTCTCTAAGGGAAAAGGGTCAAAAGCAGAGTGGAGTTAATGCTATAAGGAGCATCATCAATGCTGACAGGAATTTCCTATGAAAAGTGTACAAGCTGGTCAAAGAAGACACTGTGGCTGACCCCTTGCTGCACTCCATCTGGGCATTCCATCCTGAACCTATGGAGCCTTGACTGTGGCTCAGCTGCCATTTCTTTCTGGAAAGGGGAAACACATGGGAACACATCAGGCTCTTATTTTGAAAATTTGGCTCACCCCCATCATCATTAGTAAAATAAAATAACTGGACTTAGAGCGTACATAGTGCACTTTATCCATAAATCTCAAAGGGATTTATAAGTGCTTGATCTGTGCTTAACTCTAAATTGCATAAGTAGCCCTACTGAAGTCAACAGGACTACTCCTTTGTTTAAATATTTTGCCAGGTCAGAGCCAGAGTGCTCAGTACTTACGTGATAGAACCCTGTATGTGGGTATTATTGTTCCCTTATTTTAGATGGGGGAACTCAGGTACAGAGAGGTTAAGTGATTTGTCCAAGCTCATATGAGTCAGCAATAGAGTGAAGAAAGAAAATCCTGGTTTCCCGACTCAGTCCGGTGTCCTGTTTACTGGACCATGATGCCTCCTTGTAGGACTTTCCATTTTTCTAGTTAACACTGGAAATATTGAAATAAGTAGAGAGGCTTTTCTAAATTGCAAACTAAAACTGAAGAAGCATTTGGATGTGCCACACCATGGGATCAATGTTAAAACTAAAAGCCCTAGCCCAGTTCATGTCTCTTTGCTAGCCTGCTGTAAGCATTTTGATTTGACATTGGGAGCAGCAGCAGCAATGGAATAAGAAGGGGAACAGACCTGCTAAGATAATAACAAGGTTTTGCAGAAAATGTTATTTGTGCAGCTGGACAGGGGCAGCCATGAAAAAAGAGATGTGGCATGTCAAAAAGCCAATCGTATATAAATATTGTTCATGATGAAACCAAGAATTAAAATATGGAATCGACAGCCAAGGCGCCCTTGAAACCTAGCTGAACCTGGTGATACATCTCTGTGCATTTTCCTGGTTCAACATGAGCAATGTGTCTGACTGGGCATATAACTACAGCTATGATAATTACATGGGGAACCTAATGTTTGAGAGGTGCAGCCATTTGCAACTGGGTTAATATCAGTGGAACATAATAAAAAAATAAGCATTTCAATTAATGACCTTTCTTTTTCTACTAGTTTTCCCTGCATGATTTCTGACTTTGGTGTCAGGTTGTGCAGCAAAATTGTTCTGAAGGTATGAGCAATAAAAACAGACACAATAAATTTAAATAGACCAGGAAACAGTGATGACTTAATTGCTACTTTAGTGAAAAGGCTGCAGCCATTATGCCAAATTATTAAAAATAACACCCACTGTAATTTATCAGAATTTTAGCCATTACTGTATTTTTTAAAAGTATCAGCAATTTTAACATTACAGTGCTTGGGATAATGAGAGTCAGTAGGGTAGTTTGAAGTACAGCATTCCAACAACAGTCAAATTGGGGTAGGGATGTGGGTGTATATTTCAGTGTTGCCAACTCTTGCAATTCTGTCCTTTGCTGCAGGCAGTCTCATGAAAAGCTTTACATGCCCCCCACCCACCCACCCAACTTTGTACTGCAGGGGGGTGGGAAGGGAGTGAATCACAACTCTACAGAATGCCATGTACTATAGGAGATGGGGCTCTAAGCTGCAAATTCAGACTGTGAGTGACAGTCCGAGCTTTTCCACTGACTGCCATTAAGATTTTTGTGGCCTTTGCGATCCTTATAAGCCAAGGCTTCAGGAGTGGGTAACTATATTTTTATTCAGTTTAGAAATAAGATAATTGAGCACTTAAACTTATCCTGGGATCAACACAGCTACAACAACATTGCATACACTTAAACAAGGTCATTCCCTAGTGGCTAGACCATAGGGAGAGGTTTATAAATCTAACACTGCTTCCATTCTAGGAGAGCTGGTTCTTTAATTCAAACAGGAGAAGCTCATGTTTTGACATCCACAGGTTTGGGTGGTGCTGCCAGTTGTCTAGGGGAGACAGGCACTGCTTTAGGGAGGCTGTAGCGGTGTAAAAAAATGGTTGGATCTTAAGACAATATAACCTCATCTCATTTGTTTGGATGCTCCTGCTGCTACATTATGTATATTTACTTATGTACATGTCTATAATCATATATGTGTGTATGTATATCTGTATACATACACACGTGAGCTAGCACTTGGTAGCAATCTACAAAATGTTGGGTCTTAAATGGTATATTCTGCTGCCTGTTATGAGATTTCCAATTAAGTGATATTGTATTATTTCGGGCCCTTTGTGATTTAGCAAAAACATTACTGAAACTGGGAGAAACCATTATAAACACAAACAAAAAGACGTCTTTGACTGGAATCATAAGGGTGCCTTTCACAGCCTCTGACAGGCAAATTATGAACATTTACAGCTAAGCTTTGGAGTATAATGTTAATTTGAAATAAGTAGTTCAGACTTTCCTTGGGGCTATAAAACTACCATGACTAAGAATTCAAAGATGAAGATAACTGGGACATGTGCTTTCCCACAAATGTACAAGAAAAGAAACAAAATGATTTATTATCTCCCTTTGTTTTAAAACAACCACAAATGAATTCCAGTCATTGATGTTTTGTATAGATAAGTAGAATGAGGAATTTCCTGATATTTGTCCCTACTGCATTATGCTGCTTAGAATTCTGCCTCAAGTGGCACTAGGGGTAAAATGGCTGCTGTTGTGTGACTCTTAGGGCTGGTCTACACTACCTGCCGATTCGGTGGGTAGCAATCGATCTTCCGGGGATCGATTTTTCACGTCTAGTGTATACGCGATAAATTGATCCCTAATCGCTCTCCTTTCGACTCCGGTAATCCACCCCGATGAGAGGCAGACGTGGAGTCAATGGGGGAGCGGCGGCAGTCGACTTTGTGGCGTCCTCACAGCGAGGTAAGTCGAGCGAGGTACATTGACTTCAGCTACGTTATTTACGTAGCTGAAGTTGCGTACCTTACATCGACCCCTGTCCCTGGCATAGACCAGGCCTTACATTCTCTGAAAGTCACAATTAGCTCAGTTTCCAAGATATATTCAAAATCAGAAATCAGTAAAGGACCTTGTATCAGCTGTCTAACAACATTTCAATGTATTTTTACACACCCCTCTGAACATTTTTAGTTACACTTGTGTAGGTGTTGGAAAATAGAAAAAGGATGACTTTTTTTTTTTTTTTTTTTTTGCTGGCTTCAGGTTTAGAGTCATTCTAGAGCAAGGGTCTCAAACTTTTTCACCAAGTGGTTACATGTTAATGGAGGGGGGCCCCATGGACATCTCCCTTCCAGTTCATAATTATATGGCTCACAACTCTTCCCCTCCCATTTGCACTGACATAACATTCCTGGTGCAACTACATCTACAGTTTCCATGGAAAAGTCATACTGGAAAAGTATTACATTTATTGTGAACTGTCTTGTAATGTAGCATAGCAGCAGGAAACAAAAAAGGAAAGCTGGCATGATGTGAGCAGCCAACTAACTTTGGACAACTAGCAAGTGCTCCATGGATCACAGTGAAAACTGCTGTTCTAGAGAGGAAGATAATGTTATGCTGGCAAAAATTCTTCTCGGCTACTAGAACTGGCTGTGTCTTTGAATAGTGTGCCATTATCAAATCTGTAGCATGTGAAAACCCCAGATCTAAATTTGACTGAATTTTTAAGGGGGTTAAAAATTCAAATCTGAATCTTTAACAAGATTTCTTTGATGATCCCATCCTTATAATTGGCGGAACCAAAACCTTCCATTCCAACATCCCTGAACCTTACAATATTTGAAATCAGGCTCTGAAGTTTGTGACCAGAGCATATCTCTAGTTTGAAGACATAGTTGAATTGAAATATTCTGATTACAGATTAGGGTTGTGACTCATTTCACTAAAATATAGGGCCATGTTTTGTAGATAGATCACTCGCACTTGTATCATGGAGGATCACAAATTACTGAAGTTCATGCAAAGAACTACTGCAGTTCATGTTAGACAAAAAGAGCTGATTTATCTGAAGGGAAAAAGTAAGTGATACTAGATGCCAGGCAGTGATGATTAACAGGTAGGCACTGGAAAAGCAATCACTTTGGATGAGTGGGGTCTCTTGGTTGGTGTGAAAGTCTAAGAAAACATTCAGGCTGCCTAGCACCTCATTTCAAAGTTGTTGAGCAGAAATTGATTTGTAATGGAGCTGTGGGTGCTCGGTGTCTGTGAAAATGGCCCAGGAATCTAGAGTTGGTTAATCTCCCTCCCCCCCCCCCCGCCCCCGTCAAATGCAGTCACCCACAATTAAAGGCCATTTTTGAAATACAGGCATCCAACTGCTCCCTGCCTCAGTTTCCTG